>CANTUR010001043.1:0-634532 GCA_947683625.1 Mallotus nudiflorus
ATGTGTGTATATACATATATATATAAGAATGCCTGATTGTTATGGTTTAGTTTGCATGTATATATAGTATAATAATTCACTCAGTGAGGTCTGACCCCCCTCAATTATTTTTTTCAGGAGATTCCATATCGTCAGACCTTAGTTATAGAGTTCCTCACCGGTGTTCTTCAGTCCCGGCTGTTTTATGCAAATGTATATTCTGAACTTTGAATTGTATTCTAGAAACTACAGTAGTAGTGTCACTATATTGGAAGTGTATTATTTTGTTTGGATATTAAATACTCTGAGAATTTGTATTGAACATTGTACGAATATGTATTCAATTATAAAAGGATTTGGAGTATTTATTTTATATATTGATTCAGAAAAAATTTTAATTTGGTCGTACTTTTATATAATTATTGTATGATTTTATTTTCTAAGGCTTGCTACGGGTTTCGGATTCAAAAGAATTCCCGTTCCCTAGCGCCGGTCATGACTCCTAGTTTGGGTCGTGACAGATCTTGGTGCACTTAAAATCAATTTAAGCTAAAGAAAAACATCATTAATCTTGCAAAACTCGTAGTTCAACAACCAATCAACCCAATAGGCACAAGAAGGCCATTTAGGTTAAACCTTGTAACACTTATCAAGTTCATGAGATTCCAACATATTCATACATATCTTTGGAAAACTTTCTTATTTCAATAGATGAAGGCTTCATGAGCAAAGCATGCATCTCTACTTGTTTTTAAATCTTTTATTTCCTTATCCAGTTACAAAGAATTGTAATTAAATTGTTTAAGAAGTAAATTATGCACTATCAACTCACAGAATTCTACACTTGCAACTCACAGAATTTTGCACTTGCAACTCACAGCATTCTACACTTAATCTTATAGAATTATGCACTAATCTCATAGAATTATGCACTTAATCTTATAGAATTCTACACTAATCTCACAAAATTATGCACTTTTATTACTAAATTTTTTTGCATTTTTAGCATTTAGAATTTTGCATAAATTTAGCATATATCCAACAATCAATTTCCAAATTTTGAAAGAAAATTGTACAACCAATTTTTCTAAGAATTTAACAAATAAATAAGTGACTTCTCTGGCTGCTTAGGAATGAATTTTCAATAGCAAATTTTATATATACAACATCAAATTTTGTTGACAACATAATTAAGAAATCTTGATGATTTAAGACCATAAGTTTACCATGTTTTCAAGCTAGTTATTCAGTTGGTTCCCGAAAGAAATAGCAAGAATAAACAACATAGCTGAAAGCCATTTAATTCTCAAATTCGAAGGAATCAAATGGGACATAAATTAACTTTAAATTAAACAATTAAGCCAAACTTAGCACTTAAACATCCTAAGAAATAACAGCACCGAAAACTTAAAAGGTCAATAAAAATAATAATCAAGAATGTCTCAAGAGATCGTGAAAAACCACTCCTAATTAAAGCTAGTCTCCTTTTTATTCCCTCACTACTTTGACAGACTCTAAACTAGGGCCACAAGCAGCTGCTAATCACCATTTACAAGGAACTTCTTAGTTCTAGCATAAAGCTCAACATTTAAAATATGCAAATTTCAAGAATTCTGTATTTAAATCTCCATGCATGTAACTCCTATCTAAACTAATCCATACTTACATTAATCTTACCAATCACTCATTGCTTCTTACCTTAATGTTTGATTGATCAATTTGAACTCAACCTATTCAAGCTCTTGGTTCTAATTTTTTTTCTTTGATGATTCAATGCACTTGATCAATAACTTCCTAAGAAATTTCATCTCTCACTATTACTTCTAGAGAAGAAATAAAGAATTGAAACCCATCTCCATCTACATGCACATTGATTTCCTCCCTCCTTTGTTGTCCCCTTCAGGTTCTTTTCTCCCCTTCTTTTGACATAGAGAAGAGCCTTTTTTGTTATAAATATGGCAAATTGTAAGATTAAACTCATATGCCTCTTGACACCTCATCACCTTCTTATTAAAAATTCTTTATTAAATCCTTATTATTACTATCTTAATTTATACGAGAGATGTGTCCACTTACATGCATTTCTCTTGACAACTCATGTTTTCTTTACAGTTACACCCCTTACCTTTTCTTCCTTTTTCATTTGTACCCTTTTTAATTTTGAATTTTCTTGCAATTGAACCTTTAACTCGGCTATCTCTTATAAATTAAGCCCTTCCATTAATAATTACATCAATTTGGGACTTAATTAATTTCTTAATTTAATATTTAATCAAAATAAATCCTCAATTTATCATGTTCGAGGACACATATGTGATAGATATTCCAATTTTCACATTAATATATTAAATTAAGATTTTTATTTGACTCACTACCTCCCTCATTTTCCTCCTTTCCAAACATACTGTAAGGGTTAGTGGCTACATAATCACTAAAAGTATAAATAACCAAGAATTTGCTCATTTTCAATAGGGTAGCATACCAAATAGTTTATATTCTAACAAATTTGTAAATTATAGTCTTTTCAGAGCTTGAATCTGATAAGAATGTATAAAATTACATTTTTCAATAAAATTATTTTAACAAATCAAAATTATTAATTACTAACATATTTGTAGTATTATTGAACTGAACAACACTTGATAATTTAACATTTGTTTATTATATTCAAATTGCCATATTTGTTGAGGAAGTAAATATTTGTATACAATTAGGAATAAAGTCTTTATTTTATTTAGGATGTTATTCTATTCCAAATTAGGATGTGATTAGGATTATATATATTACTTTTGTCTTTTTCTTTAAAAAAAATTGGCAAAATACATTTTCGGGTAACTTGATCTTCCTCACCATTTTTTTCCTTTCTTCCTTTCTGTCCATTCCCGCACCAACCACTGTGACTCCGCCACTAGCACTAACCACTGTGACTCCGCCACTAGCACCAAACCAGCACCACCACGATGCACCAATCGTAGCCCAGCTCCTCCACGACACACCGATAGCAGCCCTATCTTTTCCTTTTTCCCATTTTAACCCTCATTTGGCCGGATTTGGTTTTGAACTCCGATGAAGATTCCAATGTTCCAATGGTCGCAATTCTAGTGTCTATGGATTCCTCATCTCCCAAGCTTTAATAATCTATCCTTGGATCGTCGATCCACTATCTGAATCGTTGTAGATCGAGGTAAATGCAAATTGTGTATTTTTTGTATTTTGTTAATTTTTTAATTTTTGGTTGAGTTTTAGGCTTAATTTCCTTTAGTAATCTTATTGTAGAGATCATTAGCTATGTAAGGGTAATGATTTGTTAAATTTTTTGAAATTATTTGGAGAATTCAAATTTTTTGGGTGTCAGTTACTATTCACACCATCTTGGAATATGAATTTTTCTTATTTTTATTAAATTCTATATATTTTTTAGGGATTATCTTGTGAAGGAAGTTTGTTAAAATTAATTAGAGATTTTAAGTTACGAATTTTTAAAAGTTTATGTGAAATATTAATTTTTAGAGAAAAATTGTATAAATTGATTTTAATTGGGTTTTAGTAAATTTGTAGTTAAATTACTGTATATGGTGATAATTTTAATTGTACAAGGCATTTTATTTGTTAAATTATTATTTTTTATATATTTTGTCAATTATAGATTAATTTTTCCGGAAATAATATAATGTATGTAAATATTATAGAATTTGATTATTTGGTTGATTTAATTAATATTAGTGCTAATATACATTTTTATGAATTTCTGACATTTTATAATTTATAATTCTTAAATATAGATATTATATGTTAAATAAGGAATTTTATTAGATTAAATGAAAATTTGGATTTTTTGTATATTATTATTTAAAATAATTTATTTTATAACTGAATTAGATTTTGATAAATATGTATTTTTATGGCTTAAATTAATTTTGGTGGTAGTGTTTTGGTGATCTCAATCGGAATTGTGTGTAGTTTGGGAATCTAACCCGAGTGTAGAATTGTGTTGTGAATATAAGTGTGTTTTCATGCAGGAATGACTCTACTTTCAATAGAGAGATGTCCATTTTATAGAGGAGATTCTGTTAAATTTTTTGTAAATTTCTCGTAAAATGTGAAATCGACTTATGTTGAATTTCTAGTTTTAATTGACTTTGTGTCTTTGGTCAAGTCAGTTTTGTCAGTTCCATTATTTTCATAATTTTTGAGAATTTTAATGAATTTATTTTATTTATATTACGAGCATATTTTAAATAAATATTATTTATTTTGAATAACTCTAGGATTCGAGTTATAGCACCTAGGCAGTAGAGAATGTGTCGCCCGACACGCTTAACCTGTGAGTTAATTTTATGAAATGTGTGTTGTGCATGTTTTTATTATATTTTCAAAAAATTAAATATAATAAAGAAATAATTACATGATTAATTTATGAATAAATATTTATATTGTCATATACATGATCATATTATTTTATATTTACAAGTAGAAATTGAAAGCATGTTTAAGGGAAATTACTTTGTGATATTTTATTTGGTTATTATTTAATCATTTAATGATTTATTGGTTTATTTGTTTATTATTTAAATTGATTTAAAGATAATGGTAGAACGTGCTACTTAGTGGGTGTCACTAGGACCATGTGCACACGGGTGAGATCTCGATTTATGACTATGGTAGTAACTCGGTTGAGCTTGCTCTCGAGATAGTAATCACTTGGATTAAAAAGAGCCAAAAGGCTATTAGATTTAAGGTTTAGGTGTTCTACTAGACTTTCCACAAAAATAAATATTATATATATTTTCTTACAGGGATTTTATATTAAATTGATTTAAGAATTATAAATAGATTTTATTTAAATATTATTATGAAAAATAAATGATTTTAAGGATTATGATTACTTTATTTACATTTATTTTGAAAAGAGGTTTTAAAAAATGTTTTTATAAACCAACATGCATTTTATAGAATTAATTCACTTAGTGAGGTTTGATTCCCTCAACCTATTTTTTTCAAGACCTTACAGTCAACTCCTTAGTATTCCCTGTCTGGGTCGGGTTCGTTCTTCACTGATTGCATTATGTATGTTAGACTGATACATGTATTGTATAATTAAATTCTAGACACCGCAATAATTGTCTATGAACTTGTGTTATTTGTATCCTGTATTAAAATGGTGTTGTATTTGAAGAATATTATTATATGTATTTGATATTGTGCATTTATTATTGGTTTATTGTTAAGTGTATTATTTTATTTTGTGAAAAAAATTTTCAGGCTTACTATGGGTTTCAGGTACTTTATATATTCACATTCCTTAATGTCAGTCACATACCTTTCGGTTTAAGTTATGACAAAGTTGGTATCAGAGCTCATGTTTTATTTCGACTCTAATGGTCTTTGAGTTATTTTTTTCTTGAATTATTATGGCAATTAGGTTGATAATGCTAATTATTATCCTTATTCCTAAAATTCCATGTTATGTCTTTTTCTGTGTTACGTATTGAATTCTCATTTGTTTTTGTTCTTTTAGAATGAGAAAGAGAGCACGAGATGCTCCTACTGTAGGTGTAGCATTTGATGAGGACGAGCAGTCTATTCAGGATAAGGTTCTTCCCCCTGTTCCTCGACGTAGAGGATGGGGTAGGGGTAAGGGTTAACCTAGAGCAGAAGTAGCTCAGATGCAAGAACAAGAGTAGCATGTAGGACAAGGAGTTCTTAAGGTTGATCTTGTAAATTTTACAGCTAGTATGGTAGGCATCAACCAAGGCTTGGCAGCTCTGAATCAAGCCATGCCTTTAGCTCAACAAATGTTATAGTAGAGGAATCAAGAGATGTTTGATGTAGATGCAACATTACTATACTCCAGAGTAAGGAGAGTTTCCTTTGATGGCATGGGTGATGCATTGGACTTCCTTAATACTATTGAGGTTAGGACTCAGACAGGCTACATGGACTATCAGATGATTGTGGTAGTAGAGTTATTTGTTTAGGCTGTAGCTTAGGACTGGTTTATGCAGTCCATCTAGCCACGGATGACTATGATGTCTTAGTTGGAATTTAAGGAGCAGTTTCTAAGGTACTTTTGTCCAGCATCGATGAGGGATAACTACAGATGGTAGCTATTGCACATAAGTAAGGGTGATCGGTTAGTTGCAGAATATACTCATGAGTTCCTCATGTTGGGTCATCATACTATGGATGTGATGCAGAATGACAAGAGAGCAACAATATAGTTTTTTGTGACTGGTTTGGGTGTAGCCTACATCAACATTTGGACTAAGGATTATAGATTGGACAATGTTATTAAGGAGGCTTGACAGTTTGAGAGACGCTATATCATGCATGGTACTATCTTTGACCCATATACGAGTAATAATAATGGAGTAGTGAGGAAACAGGGGATTCAGCAGCCTGTGTTTCAAATGGGTAGTATCAGTATGCAAACTGCAGGTACTTCATAGCAGGGCCATCAAGGTAGCTAGGTGTATAGGTCTAGTAGACACAGTAGGTGGAGTAGTAAACCATTGAGGTTTGGACCTACAACTAGCAGTGGTAGTAGCAGTCAAAGCTCTGGGTATGGCAGTTCTGACTCAGGGCCCAGTGCATGTCCTACTTATGGCCGTGTACATCAGGGGCCGTGTCATTTGCATACTGGAACATGCTTTAGGTGTGGTAGGTTGGACATCTTGCTATAGCTTGTCCTAACACCAAGTATCAATCTTCTTATGCCTAGGGATCTTCATCTTTAGGTTGCTCAGCCGTTCTAGTAGGTGCATCAGCCCTACCAGGCACCTATGTATCCTTAGCAGAGGCTGACTTAGTTTATAGGCTAGTAGAGCTGAGGTTCAGGAGGTAGACATGAGGGTAGACTAAGTGGTAGAGGATTTACTTAGCCTTTTAGTTCGTAGTAGGTTGGCCATGGGCAGGCCAAGGTGTTCACTCTGACTCCTCAGGATGCTCAGGCATCCAATGCAGTGGTAGCATCTATTCTCTCATTGTGTTCTTTTGAGGCTAGTGTTTTATTTGATCTTGGTGTATTGCATTCCTTTATTTCACCTGTCTTTACTTCGAGGATGGAGTGGCAACCATCCAAATTGTTATTTCCTTTGTCTGTAGCAACTCCACTTAGTGATGAGTTGGACACAGACATCTTCTTTTCATTTTGTCCCCTATTGGTGAAAGGTAGAGAGTTTCTTGCAGATTTAATATTGTTGGACGTGATTAATTTTTATGTGATTTTGGGGATGGACTGGTTAGCCTAGCATTATGCCACTTTGGATTGTCAGGTGAAAGAGGTGATTTTCAGAATCCCTAATGATGAGGAGTTTCGATTTCGAGGCAATAAGTGTTTGATGCCTTATAATCTTATTTCTGCTGTCACAACTAGGAAAATGATTAAAAGGGGATGTGCAGGCTTTTTAACTATGGTCAGAGATATAAAGATGAATATGGGGGTAGTTGAGAAAGTGCTTGTGGTGTGCAAATTTCTTGATGTGTTTTTAAAAGAATTACCAGGATTGTCACCAGACAGAAAGATAGAGTTTTGTATAGATGTTGTACTGGGTACATATCTTATCTCGATGCCACCTTATAGAATGGCACCAAAAGAATTGAAGGAGCTTAAGGAACAATTACAAGAATTACTTGATAAAGGTTTTATCAAGCCTAGTTCATCTCCTTGGGGTGCTCCTGTGCTGTTTGTGAAGAAGAAGGATTGTAGCCTTCGATTGTGTATTAATTATAAATAGTGGAACAAAGTCACCATCAAGAACAAGTATCCTCTCCCTAGGTTTGATGACTTGTTTGATAAGCTTCAGGGAGATTAGTGCCTTTCTAGAATTGACTTGAGATCTGGGTATCATCAATTGAGGATTAGAAGTGGAGATGTACCTAAGATTGCATTTCGAACAAGATATGGCCACTATGAATTTTTGATGATGTCCTTTGGGTTGACTAATGCCCCAGCAGCCTTTATGGACCTGATGAACCGGGTGTTTAGGCCATTCTTGAATCAATTTATGATAGTCTTTATTGATGATATCTTGGTATATTCGAGGAGTGAGGCCAAGCATGTCATGCATTTAAGGATGGTGCTTTAGACATTGAGAGAGCATCAGCTGTATGCCAAATTCTCTAAATATGAATTTTGGTTCAATGAAGTGGCATTTCTAGGCCATGTGGTGTCTAGAGACAACATACAAGTAGATCCTAAGAAGATAGAAGCCATTACAGAATGGTCAAGGCTGACGATTATGACAGAAGTTAGGAGTTTTTCTAGGTTTAACTAGTTATTACAAGATATTTATGAAGGATTTCTCCAAGATTTCAACACCTTTAATGAGGTTGACTCAGAAAAATGTCAAGTTTGTTTGGATTAATAGATGTAAAGATCACTTCTAGTTGCTTTAAGGACTTGTTGACTTCAGCTCTAGTATTGACTTTACCTTTAGGTGACAAAGGGTATATAGTGCACTGTGATGCTTCCAGAGTAGGACTGGGGTGTGTATTGGTGCAGAATGGGAGAGTGGTTGCTTATGCTTTATGGCAGTTAAAGAACCATGAGCATAACTACCCCACCCATAACTTAGAAATAGCAGCTATGGTATTTACTTTAAAGATATTGAGGCATTATTTATATGGTGTGCCTTGTGAGATATACATTGATCACATGAGCTTAAAGTATATCTTTCAACAAAGAGACTTGAATTTGAGACAAAGGAGATGGATGGAACTTCTGAAAGATTATGATTACTCTATTCTTTACCATCCAGGTAAAGCGAACGTAGTAGCTGATGCACTGAGTAGGAAGTTAGCAGGTAGTCTTGCACACATCAGCACAGAAAGGAGGCCAATAATTAAAGAGCTATATGAATTGATTAATCAGGGGTTGTAGTTGAAAATGACCAAGAAGTGTCTTTTAGCTCAATTCAGAGTATGGTCAGTGTACTTGGATAGAGTTAAAGCAGCTCAGAGAAGAGATACACACTTGCAGAAGATTATATTTGAAGTGCAACAAGGTCAGTCTAGAGACTTTATTATTAATAGTGAGGGAGGCATGTTACTTTTGGGCACAAGGTTGTGTGTACCTGATGTGGATGATTTGACAAAGGAGATTATGGAGGAAGCCCATTTTTCTGCTTATCGTATTCATCCAGGTTCTACCAATATGTATTATGATTTGAAAGATACATATTGGTGGAATGGGATGAAAAGAGACGTTGCAGAATTTGTGTCCAAGTGTCTCACTTATCAATAAGTGAAGTTGGAACACTAGAGGCCTTCAGGATTATTGTAACAGTTACCTGTCCTATACTGGAAGTGGGTTGTGATTGGTATGGATTTTGTAGGTGGATTTCCTCATATGTCAAGTAGCTATGATGCTATTTGGGTGATAATTAACAGACTGACTAAGTCAGCTCACTTTTTACCAATTAAAAAGACGTACTCTACTGACAAGTTAGCGAGATTGTATATTAATTGGATTATTTGTCTCCATGGAGTACCTATTAGTATAGTGTTTGACAGAGGAGCCACTTTTACTTTAGTTTTTTTATAAGAATTATATAAGGCTTTGGGTACAAGGTTGGACTTCAGCACAACTTTTCATCCTTAAACTGATGGTCAGTCTGAGAGGACCATTCAGACTTTGGAGGATATTCTTTGGATGTGTGTGATGGATTTTGGTGGCCTTTAGGATGTACACTTGCCATTGATAGAATTTGCATATAACAACAGTAATCATAATAGTATTGAAATAGCTTCGTATGAAGCATTGTATGGAAGAAAGTGTAGATCGCCTTTGTGTTGGGAAGTTGGCAAGAGACAGTTAACAAGACTAGAGTTTGTGCAGGTGACTTCTTAGAAAGTTCCCATCATTCAGTAGAGGTTGAGGATAGCCTTTAGCAATCAGAAGAGCTATACAAACCCTAAGAGGAAGGTTGCATCATTCTCTATTGGAGACTTAGTGTTTCTTAAAGTGTCTTCAATGAAGGGAGTGATAAGGTTTGGTGAGAAGGGTAAGCTAGCTCCTAGATATATCAGACCCTTCAAAATTCGATTAAGAGTTGGCGAAGTGGCATAAAGATTGGTGTTACCACCAGAGTTTTCTCAAATTCATCCGGTGTTCCATGTATCGAAGTTGAGGAAGTATATATCCAATCCTTTGCATGTCCTTTAGCCTCAGATAGTTAAGCTCAACGAGGATTTAATGCATGAAGAATACCTAGTGGCGATAGTGGATCACCAAGTTTATTAGCATCGCACTAAAGAGATTCTAATGGTGAGAGTGTTATGGAGCAACCATCTAGCGAAGGCCTGCATGTAGGAGACAGAGGCAGGAATGCAAGCGGCATGCCTTTATCTTTTTTAGTAGCAAATATTTGTATTTCTTTTTATTTATTTATTTAAATTGGAGGACGAATTTTTTTAAAAGGAGATTGTAAAGAACCGAATATATATATATATATATATATATATATATATAAAGTAAATTTTTTTAATTTTTAATTATTATACATTTGTCTTTTTCTTTAAAAAAAATTGGTAAAAAACATTTTCGGGCAACTCTTTCTTCCTCACCATTTTCTTTCTTTTCTTCGTTTTTGTCCATTCCCACACCAGCCACTATGCCTCCACTACCAACACCAGCCTAGCACCACCACAACACACTGGCAGCAGCCTAGCTCCTCCACGATGCACTAGCAACAGCCTCGTCTTTTCCTTTTTCCCATTTTGCCCTCATTTTGCCAAATTTGGTTTTGAACTCCGGTGAAGATTCTAACGTCAAATGATCACAATTCTAGTGTCTATGGATTCCTCATCTCTCAAGGTTCAAAAATCTACCCTTGAATCGTCGATCCACTGTCTGGATCGTTGTAGATCGAGGTAAATGTAAATTGTGTATCTTTGGTATTTTGTTGATTTTTGAATTTTTGGTTGAGTTTTAGGCTTAATTTCTTTTAGTAATGTTGTTTTAGAGATCATTAGCTATGTAAGGGTAATTTTTGTTTAATTTTCTAAAATTATTTGAAAAATTCAAATTTTTCGTGTGTCAGATATTGTTCATGCCATCCCTGAATACAAATTTTTTTTTATTAAATTCTATATATTGTTTAGAGTTTATCTTGTGAAGGAAATTTGTTAAACTTAATTATAGATTTTAAGTTATGAATTTTTAAAAGTTCATATGAAATATGAATTTTTAGAGAAAATTGTATAAATTGATTTTAATTGGGTTTTAGTAAATTTGTAGTTAAATTACTGTGTATAATGATAATTTTAATTATGGAAGGCATAAAATAATTTTATTAGTTAAATTAGTATTTTTTATGTATTTTGTTAATTATAGATTAAATTTTTCGGAAATAATATAATGTACGTAAATATTATAGTATTTGATTATTTGGTTGATTTAATTAATATTAGTGTTAATATACATTTTTATGAATTTCTGAAATTTTATAATTTATAATTCTTAAATATAGATATTATATGTTAAATAAGTAATTTTATTGGACTAAATGAAAAATTGAATTTTTGTATGTTATAATTTAAAAAAATTTATTTTATAACTGAATTAGATTTTGATAAAATTTTGCTATGCATTTTTATGATTTAAATTAGTTTTGGGTGGTAGTGTCGGGAATTGTGAGTAGTTTGGGAACTCGACCCGAGTGTAGAATTGTGTTGTGAATAGAGTGTATTTTTGTGCAGGAATGACTCTACTTTTAGTAGAGATATGTCCATTTTATAGAGGAGACTCTACTGAATTTTTGGTAGATTTCTCGTAAAACGTGACATCGACGTGTGTCGAATTTCTAGTTTTAATTGACTTTGTGTCTTTGGTTGAGTCAATTTTGTTCCATTATTGTCATAATTTTTGAGAATTTTCATGAATTTATTTTATTTTATATTATGAGCATATTTTAAATAAATATTATTTATTTTAGAGAACTCCAGGATTCGAACTGTAGCACCTGGGCAACAAAGAACGTATCGCCCGACACGCTCAACCTCTGAGTTAATTTTATGAAATGTGTATTGTGCATGTTTTTATTATATTTTCAAATAATTAAATATGATAAAGAAATGATTACATGATTAATTTATGAATATATATTTATATTGGCATATACATGATCAGTTATTTTATATTTGCAAGTAGAAATTGAAAGCATGTTTAAGGGAAATTACTTTGCGATATTTTATTTGGTTATTATTTAATCATTTAATAATTCATTATTTAATGATTTATTTAATTCTTTATAATTTAAATCGATTTGGAGATAATGGTAGAACGTGCTACCTACTGTGTGTCACTAGGACCACGTGCGCACTGGTGAGATCTCGGTTTATACGTAATATGAAATAGGCTCGATGGAGCATGTGCTCTCGGGCAAGTGTAAATGGTTAGAGCTCAGTGGAGCTAGTGTTCTCGGGCCAGAAAAAGGGATGTAACTTGGTTGAGCTTGCTCTTTGGACATCAATATGGAATAATGGAAATGACTGTGGCAATAACTTGGTAGAGCTTGCTCTCGAGACAGCAGTCACTTGGATTAAAAAGAGTCAAAAGGCTATTAGATTTAAGGTTTAGGTGTTCTACTAGACTTTTCACAAAAATAAATATTCTATATATTTTCTTACAAGGATTTTATATTAAATTGATTTAAGAATTATAAATAGATTTTATTTAAATATTATTATGAAAAATAAATGATTTTAAGGATTATGATTACTTTATTTACATTTATTTTGAAAAGAGGTTTTAACGAATGTTTTTATAAACCAACATGAATTTTATAGAATTAATTCACTTAGTGAGGTCTGATTCCCCTCAACCTATTTTTTTAGGACCTCACAATCCGCTCCTTAGTATTCCCTGTATGTGCTGGGTTCATTCTTCACTGACTGCATTATGTATGTTAGACTGATACATGTATTGTATAATTAAATTCTAAACACCACAGTTGTCATCTACGAACTTGTGTTATTTGTATAAGTATTGAAATGATGTTGTATTTGAAGAATATTATTATATGTATTTGATATTGTGCATTTATTATTAGTTTATTGTTAAGTGTATTATTTTATTTCGCAAAAATTTTTTAAGGCTTACTATGGGTTTTGGGTACTTTATGTTTTCCCATTCCCTAGTGTCGGTCACGTACCTTTCAATTTAGGTCATGACATATTAATAATAACCGAGTCAAAAGTTGGTTGATTAATTCCATGAGTCCAACATTGATGTAGAGATTCATCAGTCTTCTAACAATAAAGGAGATATATGATGTTGTCTCAAAACCTTTCAATGATGAATATGATGAAACTCAGTTATTCAAATTAAACCGGAAATCATTCACTACATGTCAAAATGGTAGGCCATTACCTTTATATTATAAAGAGTTGGTTAGAATATTTTAGGAAATTAGTGCCCGAACTTGTGCTCAAAGGGAGGATGTTAATGGAATAGTATCACTCCATAAGCAAATTACTTGGCTTAGAACACATATTTTCCTAGTCGGGCTGGATTTGAAATTTAATAATGCTCAGAGTGAAGTACTACGGAAGTATCCACCTTTTGATCTTGAGTCTAGTTATGCATATGTACGGAGGGATCACAACTAGCGACATCTAATGGAAGGGTTGAAGATTCTGCCAGACCATGCAATACTAGTAGTAGCTCAGACTCGTCCTTAGTTCAAAGGGAAATTACCGAGTAAGTCCATCATATACACTTATACTCATTATGGCAAAGTTGGACACTCTAAGGAACAGTGCTATGAAATGGTGGGATATCTGAAGTGGGATTTCAATAGAAAGCCTTGTAAGAAATTCAAAAAAGCTACAATTGCCACCTCAGTGATGCTAAACCAAGTGGTGATCTTGATGCAACATCAGGTGTGAAAAATCTTACTTAAAATAATACATGAATTATTGATATAGGTGTTACTGATCATTTGACTAACTTTACAAAATATCCTAACTGCTAATGGAGGCATAACATCAGTCACTCATGAAGGATCAATATCTAATTTTTACTCTCTTAATGTATATACTATTCTTGTTATTCCATCTCTTTCTTGTAATCTACTATATGTTGGCCAAATCATTGAAACCTTGAATTGCACTATCAAATTTTGGCCTAATTATTATGTATTTCAAGACATTGCAACACACTAGATTCATGGCTCTGGTGTTAAACGTGGAAAGTTATACTATTTTAATTTACATGGTGAGCCAAGTCAGAAATCAAGTCAAGTCAATAGGTTTGGTAGAAGTTGCTCGGCCAAAGGCCAAGTTATTTTATGGCATCGTTATCTTAGTCATCTTTGTTTTCATTATCTTAGACAAATAAAATTGAAATTGTTTTTTAGTACCATAGACTCTAAATTCAACTGTGATATTTTTGAATTGGTAAAAAGCCATCGGATCTCATATGTATTGAGTTATAATAAAAATTCAATTTCATTTATGACCATTCATTCTGATGTATGGGGACCTGCTCAGATTCCTAGTCTGTCTAGTGCTCGATATTTTGTAACATGTATAGATGAATGTACCTGGATGACTTGGGTATCACTATTTTCACACAAGGGAGATGTGTGCTTTACTTTCCAAGACCTATACAAAATGGTGGCTACACAATACTAAAGTAAAATCTAAATCTTGCAGTCTGACAATGGTGGGAAATATCTTAACTTGGCTCTTAATGATTTTTTCCATGAGCATGGCATTTGCCACTAAACATCCTGTGTCGACACTGCCCAACAGAATAATATAGCTGAACAAAAGAATCGATGGTTAATGGAAGTCATCTAAGCATCATTATTTGACATGAATGTTCCTTAAGAATATTAGGGAGATGTTATTCGATATGCTGTGTATCTGATAAACCAAACTCCATTAAGAGTACTTAATTTCAAAATGCCTCTTTAGAAACTTTAGGAACTTACCATATCTCCACCTCTTAATAATCTTGAGCCCTAAATCTTTGGATTCTTGGCATATGTTCATCAACAACTTGGAAAATTAGATCTGAGCTATTTGGTGTATCTTTGTTGGCTATGTGGAACTACAAAAGGGATATCGATGTTATGATCTGAATGCAAAGAAGATGTATGTAACTCAAGATGTTCAATTCCATGAAAATGCTCCCTTCTTCAACTAATTCGAGTACTCTAATCAAGGGGAGAGAATTCTGAGCATATTTGAAGATAACACTCCAAGTGTTCTGAATGTCCCAAGTATCTAAGATATTCTGAGCTTCTCACCTAGATAAATATTTAAAGTTTCGAGCATCTCATATGGATGGATAATTGATGATAATCTGAGTATCTTGCTCAGACCTGAAACAAATCAAGATAGTATGTCTTCCCATTCCACACTAAAAGCTGAAGAAACTCCTAATGTGCATAATAAGGTACACTCATCTTCCCTAGTAACTCCAAATATCGAGCCTCATTATCCTTCTAGAATCAATGGATTCAAAAAAAAATGATTCATACCTTCATACTAAAGCTAAATATCCTATTAATAATTTCATATTGATCGACCGTTTGACTAAATCTTATGCATATACTATGAATCAATTATTTATTATGTCTATTCTGAGTAATGTGCAGGAGGCTTTAGCTAATCCAGATTGGAAGAAAGCCATGAATGATGAAATGGAGGCATTTTAGAAGAACTGCACATGGGATCTTATTCCACTCATTAAAGGAAAGAAAATGGTGGGGTGCATATGGATATTCACTGTCAAACTCAATCCATATGGAAGCATTAATCAATATAAAGCTCGGTTAGTAGTAAAGGGATATACTCAGAAGTATGGAATTGACTATGAAGATACATTTTCCTTAGTAGCAAAAATGAACACCATCTGAGTTCTTATTTCCTTAGTTGCCAACTTGGACTAGCCACTATGGACATTTGATGTGAAGAATGTTTTTTTGAATGGAATGATATATGAAGAAGTGTATATGGATCCACCACTCAGGGCAAGACGTACTGACCGAGTATACAAACTAAAAAGGGCATTGTATGGACTCAAGCAATCACCTCAAGTATCGTTTAGATGACTCTCAACTTTTATGAGAAAGCTTGGTTATAAGCAAAGTAATACTGATCATATGCTATTCATAAAACAGAAGTTAGGTAAAGTAACTACTCTGATTGTGCATGTTGATGATATGGTGGTCACTACAAATGATTCAAGTGAAACAATAATCTTGCAAAGATCGTTAGCAGCCGAGTTTGAACTCAAGAATTCAGGTAACTTGAAGTATTTTTTGGGGATTGAAGTTGCAAGATCAGCTCAAGGGATTTCCCTTTGCCATTGAAAGTATGTAATGGACCTACTAACAGAAATGGACATGCTTAATTTGTTAGCCTGCCGAGACTCCAATTGAAGTCAACCATGGACTATCAATCTTAGGAGATCAAGTCCCAATTGATAAAGATCAGTATCAAAGGCAAGTGGAAATGTTGATTTAATTATCTTATACTCGGCCAGACATTGCTTATGCAATAAGTGTTGTAAGTCAATTCATGCATTCTCTGAGTAAAGAACATATGGTATAATGTACCAAGTATTAAGATATCTAAAGTCTTCTTTAGGTAAAGGTTTATTCTTTGGGAGAACTAAGGATTATGAATTATTGGTTATACAAATGTTAATTGGGTTGGATATCGGACTAATCAAAAATCAACATCTTGGTACTTTACGTTTGTTGGATAGAATTTGGTCACTTGGAGAAGCAAGAAATAGAAAGTTGTAGCAAGGTTGAGTGCTGAAGCTGAGTTTAGAGAAATGGCTCATGCAGTGTGTGAGTTGCTATGGATAAGGAAAATTGTTCAAGATCTAGGATTAAAACATCCAAAGCCTATGTTGTTACATTGTGATAATAAGGCAGACATAGCAATTGCAAACAACCTAGTTCAATATGATTGAACTAAGCACATGGAGGTTAACAAACATTTCATCAAAGATCATCTGAATTAAGAAATAATTGACTTCCATTTGTTTCTTCTTAGACTCAACTAGCTGACATCCCCATAAAGACTGTATCCAAAAAATCATTCTATAACTCACTTGGCAAGTTAGGAATGATTGACATACATTCATCAACTCGAGGGGGGAGTGTTGAGGAAGTAAATATTTTGATTGTATATATTAGGAAGTAAATATTTGTATACAATTAGGAATAAAGTCTTTATTTTATTTAGGATGTTATTTTATTCCTAATCAGGATGTGATTAGGATTCCTATGTGTATATATAAGGGTTGTAACCTCTCTTATGAATATATAAAAATATAATTCCCTTGATTTTTCTCTTTTTTCTTCTAAATTTTATTCTTCAATATTTTCGCTTATAATCTATATATTTTCAGGAATTATTTGCACTTATTCTAATATTCAAAAGAACATAAAGTATATTACTTTGTTTGTATCTGTTTTTAATATGTAAAGCCTCAACATAAAAATTTCATATACTAATAAGTTTCTAGCAATTCCAACATTATCATGATTGCAAAAGTTCCTAAATCTAACCTTTTATAATACTATTATAAAAAGTTAACATTCCACCTAATGAAAATTGAGAGAAAATGAATGAGAGAGCAATTAATCAAATCATATATATTGTTTTATTAGATATATTAAAAGTATTAAGGAATTGTAAATATTAGTTGTTTCCTTTAATTTACTTTAACCTAGAGGGTTAAATTAAAAATCTTATAACACTTAATTTGCAACATGAAAGTAATTATATGCTCACCCCTCAATAATTTTTAAACTAACTCTATTGGTCTTTTAAATTTGTATATCAAATAAATTATACTAACACTCACCCTCTTAGAAAATCCTCATTTTAAGCTATCAGAATAATAAGAATTCAAGAAAAAATTTAAGAAAAAATCTAGTTTGAGGTATTGCTTTTTTAGTAAGATTTAGCAGATATCTTTAAAAATGTTTCTAATTTTTCAGTTCTTTAGAATATATTACTAAATGATTCACATTTTACCAAATTCATGTTTGTATAAACCTTTGATGAAACATATATGATATTCAATATATATAATGTAAACTACATATAAAATTTGCCAACATGGTCAATATAGTTCATAGTTGTTCATAGTTTAATAAATTTAATAGCATTTAAATTAATAGTTACCATTTCAGGATTGAATTTTTTATTGTGGTAAAGTAATATAACTTTAACAACCTCAATTTTGTTCTTTTGAATTTTGATGAGTAGTGGTTTGATTTTGAATACTCTGATGAGCTATAAATGTGATGGAATGGTGTATAACTGAAATAAACTTTATAGAGAAGACTTTTATCTGCCTCTTATTTTCCAACAAAATTATAATTGTACACATGTCAAAAATTATACTAACCATAGATAATTTTCAAACTTGAACTTGACACTATGTCAATTCTACTTGACTTGATTACACTCCTCATTGACTAAGTAACAAAACACATAAAGTGTCATGACTCAAACCGAAAGGTACATGACCGACACTAGCAAATGAGAATACATAAAGTACTTGAAACCTATAGTAAGCCTTAAAAAATTTTCACAAAATAAAAACAATACACTTAACAATAAACTAATAATAAATGCACAATACCAAATACATATAATAATATTCTTCAAATACAACAACATTTCTAATCAGAATATAAATAACACATGTTTCATAAATAACTACAACAATGTCTAAAATTTAATCATATCAACCCAATATACATAATGTAGTAGGTGAAGAACAAACTTGGCACAGATAGGGAACACTAGGAAGCTGACTATAAGGTCCTTAAAAAAATAAGTTGAGGGGAATTAAACCACACTAAGTGAATTAATTCTATAAAATGCATGCTAATTTATAAAAATATTTGTTAAAACCTCTTTTTAAAATAAATGTAAATAAAGTAATCATAATCATTAAAATCATTTACTCTTCATAATAATATTTAAATAAAATCTATTTATAATCCTTAAATCAATTTAATATAAAATCCCTATAAGAAAATATATGGAATAATTATTTTAGTGGAAAACCTGGTAGAACACCTAGACCAATATTCTAATAGCTTTTCAGCTCTCTTTAATCCAAGTGACTGTTGTCCTGAGAGCAAGCTTAATCGAGTTACCGCCTTAATCATTTCACTTGTTCCATATTGATGTCCCGAGAGCAAGTTCAACTGAGTTATATTCCTTTTTTTGGCCCGAGAGCACTAGCTCCGTTGAGCTCTAACCATTTACTCTTGTCCGAGAGCACACACTCCACTGAGCATATTCCATAATTTAAACATATACTGAGATCATACCCATGAGCACATGGTCCTAGTGACACCCACTAGGTAGCACGTTCTACCATTATCTCCAAATCAATTTAAATTATAAACGATAAAATAAAATAAATAAATCATTAAATAATGAATAATTAAATGATTAAATAAAAATAAATAAAACATAATAAAATAAATTTCCATTAAGCATATTTTCAAATTCTACTCGCAAATATAGAAGAAATGATCATACATAAGGCAATATTAATATATTCATAAATCAATCATATGATCATTTCTTTATTATATTTAATTATTTGAAAATATAATAAAACAACGCAACACACATTTTATAAATTAACTCAAAGGTTGAGTGTGCCAGGTCAGCGTTCTCTGCTGCCCTAGTGCTACAGTTCGAATCCCAGAGTTCTCTAAAATAAATAATATTAATTTAAAATATGCTCATAAAATAAAATAAATAAATTCATGAAAATCTTGGAAATTATAAAAACTATGGAATTGACAAAACTGACTCGACCAAAGACATAAAGTCAACTATAACTAGAAATTCGGCACAAGTCGATGTCACATTTTACGAGAAATCTATCAAAAATTCGGCAGTCTCCTTTGTAAAACAAACATCTCTTTACTAAAAAAGTAGAGTCGTTTATGCATGAAAATACACTTCGAATATTCACATAATCACTCAGTTTCAGGTTGGGCCCCTGAACTGCACTAAATTCCCAACTGAGAACCATGATTCACATAAATAATAAAATCATATAATTTTCTTTAAAATCACCAAAAATCATAAAATCTCATTAAAATACTACAAATTCATTTATTTTCATAATGAAACATAAACATATTTATTTTCCAATAAATAGTAAAATTCTAGCTTATATTTAAATTTTCGTTAATAAACATACTTAATTGAAATTTTACAATTAAATAACATGAATTGCAAATAACCATTTAAATTACTTAAATATATCACAGAATTAAAAAAAAATAATTTATTTCAGCTTAAAAACAATAAATAAATTTATTATTCTTATTATTTCTGAAAATTAATATAAATTAATCAAAAATAGGAAATAAATTATAAAAATTATTTCAATACTATATTTACAAAAAAACCACCTAAAACATCATAATTATCAATAATTTACTTAAATTAATAAAAATTACTAATATATAATTTTTTTTTTCCAAAAATTCAATTTTGGCATAAACATTCAAAAATTCGTAATAAAAATTTGGCACACAATTTCAATAAACTTTCTTCACGAAACTTGCTCAAAATAATTAGTAGGATTTATAAAAATATAAAATATTTTCCAGTCTTGGAACAGTAACTTCGAGCCCCAAAATAGAGCTATTTCAAAAATCATCTCAAAATTAAATCTAAATACATATTTGGAAAGATTATAACATCAATTTCAATAATCTTAAATCAATTTAACATAATTTAACCAAATTTAAAATCAATTAACAAAAATTGAAAACTGAAACCTAGAACAAATTCCTCAAAATTGAAGTGGAATTCAGTGATGATTGGATGAGTTACCATGGGGGAAATGAAGCTTAAGAGGAGAGGAAGAGATCGAGCTATCAAACTAGCGTTGAGACGATTAGAATCTTCACCGGTGTGCTCCCAAGCAATTCAGCAAAGAGAAGAAATAGAGAAAGAGAAGAGAGGAGGTGGCGACCAATGATGGTGAGCTGCTGGCAATGTCAAGTGTGGTGAGATGGTGGCTTCAGCGGCAACATGGATGGTGGTGGTGGTAGTCAGCATGGGTTGCAGGGATGGCTATGACAGAAGAAAGGATGAGAAAAAGAATAGCAAAGGAGAAGAAGAATAACTCGAAAAAAAATATATTTTTTCCCCTTTTTTTATAAAAGGACAAAAGTATAATAATTTAAAATTAAAATATCTACTCTCAATTATTCTCTCCAACAATATATATATATATATATATAAATTTAATAATAAATTTAATAAAGTTACATAAATACTAATGATCAAATATTAGTTAACACTAATTAATCCAAAATAATACTAGTAATATTAAAATAATATTCAACATAAAAATTTCAAATTTAATTTCACGAATAGCCACATATCATAAATTAAAAAAAAATAATTATAAATAATGAAAATCTCAAAATTTTAATTTAATAATTTATAAAAATTTCGGGTTATTATATAAAGCATCAACATTATTACCAGGCAATGATGAATTCACAATAAAGGGAAATTTAAAGTTAGAGTCAAAAAATACATATCTTAGATTTGATGGTAAAGGCTTGAGCTCTAGCTTCACTTCCTTACTTAGTAAAATACTATACATTTTTACTTGAATGTATTAATTTCTATGGGATATGCATGAAAAAAATACAAAACATGTGCATAAAATTAATATTATTTCATAGTACGAATGTCTTAATGAATTTAGAGTGATTAGCATTGCAAAAAAATTATTATTTCTCTAAATTCTTTGCTCAATCAAGGTTTTAATAGCACTTAAGTGACATTTATTCACCCATTTTAATTTGTCCATATCACCTTATTACATTGGTAGAAAGTTTAGCCTGCTTGTATCTCCAATTAAAATTCTTAAATTTTATAAGTTCAAAACTTAGTTGATTATTATTGGGTTATGCGAATCAAAACATAACAGAAATTTAAAAATCTAATCACAAACGCAAACCAAGATCCATGTAATTTGATTAACCAATTGATATATGGTTTCCAAAAACCTTACCACAAATGAACGAAGAGGCAAAATTGCTAACAGGTAGGGAGGGGGTCCACTCTAGTGACACCTTACCTCGAGCTTCTTATTATCTAGGCCAAATTAAGATGTCTCCAAATGGTTACATCCTCCAAAAGTATCCACACAAATAACCCTTGAATCAAAATGAACATGCGTGTGAGCACCTTTTTCTTAATTGTCTCACAACTAAAGAACTCTATCTTTTTGTTTTCTCAAAGAGAGAAAATGAATTTAGGTGGTAGAATAAAAATATATGTGAAACCCTAAAGAATATGTCATATTTATAGACCTCTCAATTAGGGTTTCATTTACTAAAGAAAAAATTTGGTAATTTCTCATTTACCAAAACTTTTTTGGTATATTCCACTTATTTATTTATAATTTCCTATTTATTTAAGATTACCATTACCTTGTGTATATATATATATATATAATATTTATTTATTTATTTCAATAGAGCTTTATTAGGCTTGGTGAACCCATATGCATTTTAGGCTTGTTTTAAGTGTGTGATCCTGTAGGTTCACTAGGCATTGGCAGTGGGCCTGAAATCCCTATTTAGGCCTACAAGTCATAAGTGGCCTTTAGCAAGACATTATAACTACCTAAGTCATGTGAAGGTCGATAATCCGACATAACCTAATTTACAATGAATATTAGTCCTTTTGTCACATGATATCTTGATTAAATATAAGGTATAGTTTCTGTCATCCTTATACAATTCAATTATATTATTTCTTAATTCTAGGTAGATTGAGAATGATAACTCTTTATAAATTCCCTTTAGCATGGCCATGCATTTTACTCAGTCTATCTTATCAAGGGGTCCATAGATATTATACTTAGATTAAATGAGGATAAATTCCTTCTCATTCACTCACATTCCTCACATAACTCATTTCATATCCATTAATAATCTATTTTATCATCCAGTTAAAGATAATGTTAGATTGTGTCAAAATACAAAATAGTTATGTAGAAATCCATAGTGATTTTAAGGTCAGAGGACTAAATCAATATTATTGTGATTAGAATCACTTATGATAACTATCTACGTAGTATTCTCATAATGGGTCAATCCAGTACATTACTTCTTAAATAAGTACCTATGAGTTGACTTAATATCTTATATTCATGATTAGTAAAACATAATCATCAATCAACACCATACTAGCCTTCATACATTATAATGACTAGGGATAATTTGCATAGAACTCATATTTAATCTAAGGGTTTTACTATTAAGTCACATACTTGATGACCTTAGGAAGAATTGACTATTCAAGAATTATTATAACAGAAAATGATAATGAAAATCCCTTTTATTAATAAAATAATAAAGTCAAAACATGGTCATACATGATTGACCTAGTGCATATCACTAACAATCTCCCACTTGCACTAGGCCCAATTTATATTAAAATTAATACCTATGGACCTAGTATGACTTTCATGCTTAGGTTGTGGAAGAGGCTTAGTCAGTGGATCAGCAATATTATCATTTTTAGGTACTTTGCATATCTTCATGTCTCCTCTCTTAATGATTTCTTAAATGAGATTATAATGCCTAAGTCTATGTTTGGATCTCTGATGTGATATATGCACCCTAGTTTAAGTTATAGCTCCATTATTGTCATAGTACAAGTTCATTGGATCTGATATACTAGGAACAACACCTAGTCTAGTTATGAACTTCTTGATCCAAACAGCCTTCTTAGCTGCTTCTAAGGAAACTATATACTCAACTTCTATTATATAATCAACAACGGTGTCTTACTTGGATATCCTCCAGCTCACTGCACCTCCATTCAAACAAAACATATAACTTGACTGTGATCTAAAATCATCCTTGTTAATTTGGAAGCTAGCATCTATGTAACCATTTACAACTAGCTCATCTTCCTTACCACCATACAGTAAAAATGCATCCTTATTTGTTCTCAAGTACTTAAGGATATTTTTAACTGCTATCTAGTGACTTTCACCTAGGTCTAACTGGTATCTACTCATTGTGCTTAAAGCATATGAGACAATAGGTTGAGTACATAACATTGCATACATGATAGATCCAATAGTATAAGCATATAGAATCTTACTCATGCGGTCTCGCACATCTTATGTTATAGGACACTGAGTCTTATTAAGACTAATGCCATGTGACATTTGTAAGAATCTTCTCTTAAAGTCTTGCATATTGAACCTATTTAATACCTTACCTATTGTAGACACCCGATTCAGTCGGCCCGTGTTAGGGAATGAATTAGGGTTGCTCAGTTTGACCGGCCCGTTGTCAAGCCCAATGATGAGAATATGCAACTTGGACATGAGAATGAAGCTTGAATCTCTAGTGGAAAGTGGACTTAAAAACCCAAAACCTGGAAAACCCAAAACCGAGCCCAACTATCCAAATCTGGCCTAAGCCCGCCAAGCCCAACGCAGGCCTGGGCCAAAGGGGCATTGCCTCAGTGTAATAAGGCGATCGCCTCTTTGGCAGTTGCCAATGAGGTGATCACCTCATCGATGAGGTGCTGCCTCTATGGCAGCCCACTTGCACCTGCAATCATGACGACTAAGTGGTGTAGGCCCCACTTTCCAGACCTGCTTCTTGTGTGAGAAAAAGAATTTTGGGGAAGGAAAAAAGGCTAGGAAAGCTCATAATGAGTTAGAAGGCTTAGGGGCATGGGAAAGCTAAAGAATAAAAAGAGGAAAAAAGAAAGGTTGAAAAAGGAGGAGGGGAGGAGGAGCTCTGAAAAAAAAAACACAGAGAAAAAACGTCCTTAAAGGAGGAGGAGAGGTAGAAGCAAAGGAAGGTCCACATTTTCCTAAGAGAATAAGGAAGAAGCTTGTGTCAAAAGTAGAGATCACGTCCTAGTAAGGATCATAATCAAAAACACCTATGAAGGCCTCTCATTTTTGGTAGAAAACTTGAACTTAAACTTGACATGTGCATCATTTTATGAGTTCTTGTTTGTGTGACTAAGTTCTTAGTACATTTTAGGTTTATCTCTAGTGTTTCTTGCTTGATATCTCACTTTATTGATGGATTTTTTAACACTTTTTCATGTAGTTGTAGTTTGATGATTACAGAGTGTATATGCATATTCTGTTACTTAGAGTATAAGTCTGTACATTTTAAGAGTCGGAGCTGAAATGCTAATCAGGCGACGCCTCTTCACAAAGGTGTCGCCTCATCTTAATGAGGCGATTGCCTCATTAATGAGGCGATCGCCCCATTGATAGGCCTCTAGGGAGAAAACCTTTCGAGTGTGTGTTTTATACCTTTTTTTTGCCTTGGAATTATAAGAGTCCCTATTGATGAGGCGCCACCTCATCAATGAGGCGATCACCTCATTGATAGAATTAGCCTGCTTATTTCATTTTTTTTATGTTTGTCATGACATTTGCTTTAATACGTCTTCTCTTAGCCTTAAACATGTCTGTATCAGTGCATAATGATGATTAATCTTGATTGTTTGCTTCCTTTAGTTCATAATGTGAAAAACCCTTTTTTATAGAGCCTTTTTGTAAGTATCGTTATATGTGATTTTATTTTTTCTTGAAAAGAAGGACTAACTATGTGTTATTTGTAGGAATTACTTAATGACTTCTGTCACCGAGTAGTCACTTTTGCGAGTTATCCCTTGTACATTGTCACTTTTATGTTATCTCATTATTTTATTTTCTGTATATTATTTCATTTATCTAGCTAAAAAGTGTTGTAATTCTTAATCCCTTCCCCCCATTCATTTATGAATGCATAGTTGTAATTATTACTTATTTTTTATTATTGTTGAATTTTGGGACCCAAAGGCATGAAATTGGACTAATGTGCAAACTCGGACTTGATTATAAAATTTGGCAATGATCTGAAGGCAATTTTATTATGTGTGATAAATGAGGAAATAATTAAATAATTAAAGATAATAAAATGAGAAACACAATGGAGGCCAACCGCAAGGTTGGGTGAGCATTCAAACACTCATACCCAGTTTCTGAACCCGATCTCTGATGACGGCTTCTAGGAACCTTCATGGGATCCAGTTGCTGTATAGTGTGTCCTAGCTTTTATTCGGGTGGCAACTCCATCTCCAAATAGGCCCAAGACCTATATCATATTTCCTAGTGGGCCTTGAGCCCACACAGTGCCGTGGTCGCCAAACACTTGGGTGCGCGCTAAACCCCGCCACCTACAGTGGCGACTCCACTGGGGATAGAGAAACTAATTCCAGTGTTTTGTGTTTTATCATCTTTAATTATTTTCTTATTTCTTCCTACATTTATGCATTCACTACACATTTTTCACACAATGAGCACTTCAGTCCCGAATTAACCCGACAATAGTCAGTACTTCACTACCTATGTTTCACTCAAACCTGGTGGTGGAATATTTGATTATTGTCACTCACGACACATACTAATCCGCGTTATTTGACCATTGAGTGGGGAGACGTATATGGATGTATATCATTATGGGAGCCGAAGCCTTTTTACCCAAGACTCAAGCCCATGTAATGACCTAGCAACTATCATTAGGAATTTTCCCATTTGCATGTGTATTATGCCATTTAATAGACCCTTAAATAAATCTTGAGCCCAACAATAAGCAGTCCAAAGTGAAATGGGCCCTCATGACCAACCGAAGCCTATTATAAATAAGCTAGTCAACAAAGGCCTCTCATGCCTACTTATAACACATTTTAAATGGCCCTTGACAAGCAAGTTTATGGTGCTAAGGATCTTGGCTCATAGAAAGTGGACTCGAGCTTTATTTAAAGGAACCATTACTTGTCTGAATCATTTTGAGAGTTTTCTTGCATACATCAGTTTCATTATCCCCATCTGATAATTAAAAACCCAGGCAAAAAATCCTAGGACAAGATACTTGCCATTAAATATGTGTGTGGAAGAAATAAGGGCAGAAGTTTGCATGTTTAAGTTCCATGCTTTGATCTTGTATATCTTCTGTATGTGACCTCTTATTTTTCAAATTTCTAAATAAAATGGACTTGCATATCATGCATACATGTCATGCATCATTCTAATCTATTATTTTGTCAGCACTATAGAACCTTCAAGCTCAGTAGGGTGGGTCCAAGCTAGCTCAGGTCGTTTGGTCAGAAATTTAGAATTAGGAATGGCAGGAGGGTTTGATCCAGAAGCATTTAGGGCATGGTGGAAAGAGGAAGTAATAATAGAAACTCGGGCTATGATGAGAGAAATGATGGGGGAGATCACTAAGCTTATTAGAGAGAGTCAGCCAGCATAGCCACCCAATGCACCGCTGATCGATCCAATGGATCTCGATGAGGAAATACTGATTAGAGGAAGGGACGAAGATGATATGACAGTATTGGCCAATTCGGTGAATTAAAGAAATGTCATCTCGGCCAAGGATGTGGGTCAAATTGAGTGGGCTAAGAATATGACCAGAGTGATGAATCAGATGCAAGTGATGATGAAGGACAAGGGTATGGTCGCTCCTCTAGATTATGATCTGAATTTGGAAAAGGGTGATGAACCGTTGCCTCATAAGTTTAAATTCCTAGACATGAAGAATTATACTAGTGCTGAGGATCCCCATTTTTATTTGAAATAGTATGTGACATACATGAAGGCTACTGAGATAACTGAGAGCCAAATTGTCAAACAGTTCCCTTTTTCATTGGAGGGAGCACCGATTCATTGGTATTACACTTTAAAACCACATGTTCAGTCAGATTGGAAAGAGTTATGCACTGCTTTTGTCAAGTAATATGGTCTTAACGTTCAACTAGAGGTGTCCTTTTGAGATCTGCAGAATACCAAACAAAACTTTAAAGAGCCTTTTACTGATTACTTGACTCATTGGAGGGGGAAATTATCCTTGATGAGGCACAGGCTTGTTGAGTCTGACCAGTTGGTCTTGGCAATAGAAGGGTGTGTTCCCACATTATCTAGGAAATTGAGGGATCTAGGGATCAGGAACTTTGAAGAATTATACAGATTTGGGGTCCAGAAAGAATCAAATTTGGCTCAAGAGAATAAGTTCTTTGGAAGAGGATCTGGGGGCAAGGAGGGGGCTGGCTCGAGCGGTAATGTTCAGATTCATGCTATTTGACCACCAAACAGTAATGTGTAAGTCAGTGCAGTTAGACAGCCTTGGAGATTTTCAAATTTTGGACGTCCTATGTCCAAAGTCCTCAATAAGCTCATTAAGAAGAACCTGCTGTGACATTTACCTTCATAACAACCCTTGCCTGGAGCCAACCCAAAGCTTTTCTATAAATTCATCAGATCATCGGGCATGACACAAACAGTTGTGCCCAGTTAAAGCATGAAATCTAAGATTTAATAGACTCAGGCAAAATTACTGACCTAGAAAATAGAAAACCAAACACCCAAACCAACCCATGACCTAATTATCGAAATGTACCACCTCCTAACCCACCCATTATGCTGGTCAACTCTAGACTAATAGAAGAGCAAGTCCTAATCCTTCATTGATGACTCTTACAGTCCTTAATAAGCCAAACCTAAAAACCTAAAACCAAGCAAAAAACCCACGAAGTTACAAGTGCGAGTCTTGGACATATGGAGTTCTGATGATGAAAGCAGAGAACGAGATGACCTATGGGACAACGAGGGGAGTGAGCCAAGTTAGCCTATGAGGAAAGTTGAAGAAAAGAAAGGGGAACTTGGGGTTATTGGGTCTGAACCTGAAAAGGCAGGATGTGTAACAAAGGGAAAAGTGGTAGAATAAAGCAAAGAAACCATTGCCAGTGTTTGGGAGTTACTCATGCATTCCAGGGATCACAAGGAAGCCCTAGTCCTGGCACTAGATAAGAAAAATATTTCTACTAATTCCACTCCATAACATATGGTCTAGTCACTCATGAAAACTCCTCAAGGAAAGATAACATTTTCCAATGACGATTTGCCTCTGAAAGGGAGGGATCACCATAAAGCTCTGTTTATCAAAGTTGAGGTAAAAGGGAAGATGACCTATTATGTGATGGTTGATAACGGTCTACCATCAATGTGTGTCCACTAAAGATTCTGCCAAAGCTGGGGTTGACAGTAGCTGACCTAAAGCCTTCTGAAGTAGTTATCAAGGCTTATAATGACACCAAAAGATCTGTGGAAGGAACTTTTAGGGCGTTAGTTAAAACAGGGCCTATAAAAGTCTAGGTTGACCTGCATATGATTAATATCCTAGTAACATTTGCCATTTTATTAGGGAGGCCATGGTTTTGAGGGTGGTGTTCCATCCATTGTTCATTAAAAGATTAAGTTTCCACATGAAGGAAGGGTTGTCACCATCTCAGCTGAAACTGAAGTCGCTATAGCCGTACTAAAGTTGATCCCTAAGGAGATTTCCTTTAGTCCCAGTTTTGAAGTCTATGTGATCTATAAGGACAAGATGGATGAAAAGGTTCTGAGAATGATGCGCAATATGAAATTTTTGCCCTGCATAGGATTAGGGAAAAATCATAGCAAACCTTCAAAGTTTATGGGAAACAAAGTACCTGTCCTGAAGCATGGGTTAGGATTCAAAAAGGTTAACAAAGCAGGGAAAGAGATGGGTATATTGGACCGATCTAAAGAAAAGGAGAAGGAAACCATGGCTAGAAAAAAGACTCTGTGGGAAATCTTTGTAGAGGAAGGCACTGGACACCCTTATAGCGGGACTCCAGAACCTCTCCTAGTGGTTGGGGAAGTTATCCTGGGGTTCGAGATTTTTGCTAAATTTGTGAACAAAATTGGGGAAGTTGTTATCAAAAAGACCCCTACTGAGGAGCTAGTGCTGGTAGAAGAGGAGTTTAAGGAGGATAAAGTTACTTTGGAGCAGAAAGGCCTTGATGATCAGAACAAAGACCTTGACTTCAAGACCTACATCCTTGACTCTATTATAAATACCTTTTATAATGACTTTGATGTTTCTCTTGCTTCTATGTTTGAAACTGACAATCTTTTCTTTTCAAAAGTGGATGCAATAAAATCTGAATTTGCTTATTTGTGTGATGTGTTTCCTAATGGTTATTCTATTTGTGATGATCATTTCATGCATATGTTTGACATTAATTCCATGCAAACTGAATCATTTAATTTGGGCATAAATGATAACCCTAAAAATATATTGTTTGCTTCTGGTTTAACGTATGGTGAGAGAGGAAAACGGAAGAAATCTTAAAAAAGAGAAAAAGTATTTGCTTGGGGTTACGAAGACATGCTCGAAATCAATAGGAAAATCTCAAAAGACAGGATCCCCACATACCCTCACGTAGTGCCAATAAAACAAAAGCAAAGGAGGTCAAGGCTAGAATGGGCTCTCTTGGTTAAGGAAGAAGTCGAAAAGCAGTTGAAGGCAAAGTTCTTAGAAGTGGTAGAGGACACTCAGTGGTTAGCAAATATAGTTCCAGTTCCCAAGAAGGATGGATGGGTCAGAGTGTGTGTGGACTACCAGGATTTGAATAAATCCTACCCCAAGGATGGCTTCCCGCTACCGTATATCGATACATTAATTGATAGTGCAACTTCCAATGCAATGTACTCTTTTATGGATGGATTTTTGGGATATAATCAGATCATGATGGCAGTAATAAATAGATTGAAGATGTCTTTCATCACCGAATAGGGTGTGTACTGTTATCAAGTGATGCCTTTCGAGTTGAAGAATGCAGGGGCCACTTATCGGAGGATGGCGACTGCCTTGCTACATGATATGATCCATAAAGAGGAAGAAGTGTATGTGGATGACATGATGGTGAAATTTGCAACCAAGGAAGGGCATTTTGAGGCACTAGACAAGTTTCTGGCTAGAGCAGAAAAGTATAATCTTAGGCTAAACCCGAAGAAGTGTGTTTTTAGGGTTACATCTAGCAAATTGTTGGGACACATTGTCAGCCATAAAGGAATAGAGGTCGACCCAGATAAGATCATAGCAATCAAGGATATGCTGGCACCAAAAAATGAAAAAGAGGTCTGAGGGTTTCTGGGATGTTTACAGTATATCAACAGGTTTATAGCAAGTTAACGACCATCTATAATCCCATCTTTAAGCTTATGGTTGTACTTGATAAAAGACGATAGATTATGGCTGTACTGGGAATAGTTGACCACCATCCTTTACTCCTTCACTCAGTGTAACTTTATCCATTTGCCAAGGGAAGGAAACCAGGTAGCTGACACCCTACTCTATGTGGGAAAGTGGGAAGCAACCAGAGGCCGGGCCCTTAATTCTCACGAAGTCTCGAGCCCCCTATTATGAAGAGTTGAGAGTCACGCTAGTTGTCACCACTGAGAAACTGTGGTTCTATGATTTACAAAGGTATTTAAAAACTGGGCAATTTTTGGATGACGCTGTTAAGAAAGAAAGGATATCCTTGTAAATATTGTCTCGACAGTTCGTAAGCCACAATGGGATGTTATACAAAAGAATGCCAGCCGGGGTACACCTCAGGTGCATTGATAAGGGTGAAGGCTGAAAGCCTATGGAAGCAATCCATGAAGGGGTGTATGGGCCACACATGAATGGGACCATCTTGGTAAAGAAAATAGCTCGCCAGGGGTACTTTTGGCTCACCATGGAAGTAGATTGTGTTGGATTTATGAAGAAATGTCACAATTGCTAAACATATGGTGATGTTAGCCACCTACCGTCTATGGAGCTTCAAGGAATAACTTCTCCTTGGCCGTTTGCTGTATGGGGGACTGATATCATAAGGGAGGTGAGGCTAAAAGCAACTAATGGCCATTGTTATATCATTATGGCTATCGATTACTTCTCCAAATGGGTTGAGGTTGAATCCTATACTACTGTGGGGTCGAAGCAGATGTCGAAGTTCATAAAAAAGAATATAATCTGCAGGTACGGGTTATCGCATCATATAGTTATAGATAATGGTGTTCAATTTTAGGTAGAAACAGCCACATTGTTGAAAGATTATAAGATTGAGCACCACAGGTCATCTCCATATAGACCACAAGAAAATGGGGCAGTGGAAGCAATAAATAAGAATGTAAAAAAGATCTTGGCCAAGACGCTGGAAAATTACCAAGATTGGGCCGATTACTTACAATTCGCATTATGGGGCTACTGAACTACTGCTAGAACTTCGACAGGAGCCACCTCGTACTCTTTGCTTTATGGGTGTGAGGCTGTCTTACCGGTGGAGGTTGAGATAAGGTCGTTGAGAGTCCTTTTAGAATCTAAACTCCCTGAGTATCAATGGGTCGAAAGTCAATTGGCTCAGTTGACATTGCTGGATGAAAAGAGGATGAAGGCCATGTATCATTCTCTACTATATCAGAAAAGAATAGCTCGTGCCTACAATAAGAAAATCAAGCCAGGCAAGATTCGAGAAGGGGATTTGGTGTTGAAACTTACAAGGTCAATCATGACCAATCCTCGAGGAAAGTTTAAGCCCAACTGGGAGGGATCGTATCTAGTAAAGAAGTTATTTTTGAAAGGTGCTACCATTCTGTTTGACATGGAGGGAAGTGAGTTCAAAGAACCCATCAACCTAAATAAGCTCAAGAAATACTTTCTGTAAAAAGTCTCGCAAGGGAGAAAACCTCGAAAAGAGGCTGTCTAGGAAAAAGTTAGAGACTAAAAAGGAAAAAAAAAGTAAAAAGTCCTGCTGGACTGAACACCTCGAAAGAGGCGGTCCAGGCAAAAGTTAAAGACATATAAAAGGAAAGAGAGAGGTGCAAAATGATTAGTCGAAAAACTTACAAGGGCAAGCCAACTAGTAATAAGAGATCTACCAGAAGTGAAGTGTATATGCATTTTTGTGCTTAAATGAAATGAAATAGATTGCCTTAATTATCGTTAAACATTGTATAATGTGTCCATTATAAGCCGTTTAACTAGTACAAAAGGGAAATTACTTCTAATAAAAGGGGAAATGACGACTACATTTCATGAGCTAATTTTATTTTCTCTTCTTTTGCTGCCTACCCTGTAAACTTAACATTTGTAACTCTCTTGTCCTCTTGTATCTAATAAACTCATCTCTTTCTGTCTATTGCAAATAAACCCACACTTTGTAATGATCATTGGTGGTCTGATCACCATCGTAGCTTAAATTCCTTTCGATGACTCTTTGAGGCCAAGTCGCCACCAGGTGGTCTAGGAAATTTTGAGAGAGTGGCCCTGGCTCGAACTCGTGAACGGGCTCCATAATCAGTTGTTTATGACCATATTGGTGGCAGAGGCAGGTTGGATTGTAGAAAGTGGAAAAATGGAGACCGACAACTGAGATGCAATATGTATAAGACCGAATGGTTATATGCTACAATCCCCACCAAGGGCACATCTAGCAGATTAGTGTATTAGGAAATGTTGACAGCCAGCCGTGAATGTTTGCAGGGATAGGATGTAGTTTTCTTATTTGATAATGCTTGGCTTGGTAACGCCGGATGTCTTGAGGAGGTTCGATCAGGCCCAACTTTTCATAAAACCACATCTATGGGATTGCAAATGGTTGGATATAGATAGTATGAAAATTGGAAGTTAAAGAAGGGACAATGGGAAACTTACCTCCAACAGGAATGGGCTTCCTGAGAATCATCGCATCCTCGTGAAGTCATCCAATCCAATGATAGTTTCTGCTAGGATGAGAGGGAAGGGATTGAACCCTGACTCCACTTGATCGAGGATGGAAAGGATCTTCGTATCACAGTGCCTTGAGGGAGAGACCAACAGAAATTGAGCATACAAACAGAGGGCTAACATGCAAGGCTAGTAAGTTTCTCCTTTGTCCACATTCATGGTGACCTTGAGGAAGGACTTTAGTTTGATTTTCGAGTCGAAAACACAGTGAAAAGAATACTAGGGTGGAAGGTTGAACATACGCGCCATTTGTTGCTGAATGGAGTGAGAATCTGGGTTTTTAAGGACGGGAATCACAAACTGACAAGCAGAGTCCGTATGATAGCCGAGAATTGCCTTAAATTCCTCCAGTAGGGGACATATTTATATTGTGTTGAATCAGAAAATGTGTTTATGGGGATCCTAAAATTGAACCATGGCATGGAGGAAAGGGAAATTGATTCTCCTAGTGTGGAGTGATTTGAAGATCAGAAGGTGGAATGGCTCTAACCTTGCCTAAGATTTATTGTCCAAACCTTTCAAAATCAACTGTAGGGTCCTCAGACTTTGTTCTGTCATGTTTGTGGCTTTTCAGATGTGTCTAAAGAGAGAAACAGGACTTTAGGGGCGGAGGGAACTCGAGAATTAGGTCAAACACAAGAATGTGGGTTTTCATAGGGGGGAGGACCTCCTCCTGTTAAGGTGATTGCCTCATCAATGAGCTGATCGCCTTATCAATGAGGCACTGCCTCAGCAGCAAGAGGCAATTGTCTCTTCACTAAAGACCAATGAGGCGATTGCCTCATCAGCAGCATGGTCTGTTTGTGCTTCTTCAAATCACACAGTCCAAACAGGTGCTAATAGTTACGTATGTAAATAGTGAAATCAACTTACATATGAAGAAATGAGAAAAAAAAACAAGTGGATTTAACCAAGAAAAATGTTGAATAATGCAAGTATTTTGTCCATAAAACCAAAAACCAAAATTTTGTGTTCACTATTCGAAGACTACATAAGTTTTAACCCCAAAACATCAAGCATCCGATCCAGTACCCTCGGGGTCAGCCTCTCCTCCAGTGTCGCTGCCACTCCTATCGTCATCCTCATCATCCTCATCAATCTGGAACATATCAATCTGATGCTCAAAAGTGGCGATCCTCGCCCTATTAGCCTCATCCCAATCCTATTCGGACAAAACGCAGGTTAGTAAACCATGCAAGCATGCATACATGTAGAAAATAAAGAGGTTCTTACCCTCTAGTGATGTGTGATCTCCAACATGTAGTCTCTCCTGGCCTCTATCATGCGATACATGTACAAGCCCTGCTCCAGTGAAATCTGCATTATTGAAATAAATATTGGAACTAACGTTTGGTTTGAGAATTATAACAAAACACGGGTCAGGAAAAGAGCCTATATGAGTAGCACCACCAGGGGTGCATGTAGGGGTCAGGTCCTGACACGACAACTCTCCAGGAGGAACCCAACATCGAGCTAGAGGTTTCAGGAAGTGAATGAAGTTGCCAAGGACAAACTCAGAACCAGGGGCAGTAGTCGGCCTAGCTTCCTCACCGGTCATAAAATATCCTCCCTGCCCAGATCCAGTCAACTCCTCAAGGGCTCTCTTTCCAACACTCGGGACCTAACCGAGCCCACGGGCCTAGCAGGTACAACCTGAAGATAAAAATAGGGGGAACATGTTAAGAATGCAGTCAATTTGCAGAAAAAGGGAAACCGACAAGGATATACCTGAGAAGTAGAAGCAGCCTGGAAGGGGACCGTCAACAGAAGGTGGGTATGGATGAACTTCGTATATCGGCTCTTCACTCGAACTGTGTGATCCATAGCTGGTGAGCCCACAACAGCCTGAGCGAGGTCATCACCCTTCAGCTCATGAGCCCAAAGCATACTATCAGGAGGGGACCTGGGGACCCACCTAGCTCTAACACCTACCCTCCAATTCAAGACCCGCTCTACCAAATACCAGGCTTGATATCCAGGGCCATAGAGGAGTGCCATCTTCTAGGCTAAGGGCCTAGAGCGAGTCATCTTAATGGTCCAAGTGTCCTCGGGCCCCCACAAGTCATTCCGGATCTGCAAAAAAAAGGAGAGAGATGTCAATATGTAAGTAAATTGAATACAAATAATTTACTAATAAGTAGGTTTGTGCTTTCTAGGTACCATATCCTGTGTCAGAGAGTTCAGGTGCTGCCTGTGGATGTGAACTCGCACAAGGTGCCTCTTCACGACACGGCTGGCGCCCCACCTACCGAGGGCGAGGAAGTGATCCCCCACTCATGTAATGCCCACAAGCAACTCTAGCTCCAAAGCCCAGACCTGGAAAAAAAATAGAAGAAGTTGAGAAAACTGATGTAAGTAATGGGGGGGCAGAACAAGACAAAAAAAAAGAGAGATCATGACGCACCAGAACGACATGCCAAAAGCCACAGAATCCCCTGACCCTCGGACCACCTCGTCCATGCTCCGGTACAAGTATGCCAAGGTGCAGCTACCCCAATCGAATGTGGGAATCTGGTCAAGATCCCGAAGGGCCGGTAGGAACATTAGATCGATGGAGCTAGCGGTGTCAGCGAAGAAGGTGGTACTGAGCAAGTAGAGCATAAAAGCCCTCACCACCTGATCAATCTCAAAGGGAGAGATCATCATTGCATCTCGATCTCGGGTGTAGAAACTCCTGATTGAGTCCAACTTAAGGGTATGAGTCCCCTTCATGTCAGGGGTCATCCCCAAAAGTCACTCAATATATATAGCCTTATCCGGAGACAGCTGGTGTAGACTCGCATCAAAGGGAACAAGATCCTCAGCGTAGGCAATCCCCATGATGGCAGCAAATGATACTAGGTCTAGAGTGAGCTCACCAAATGGGAGATGGAAAGTGTGGGTTGTATCAAACCACCTCTCCATTAGGGCATGCAGTGGCTAGTAGTCCATGCACCCCTGCTCAGACGGAAGCGAGAGTATGAAGTCCTCGAACCCTATCTCCTAAATCCAGTCCCTTTGCTCATCTGTCAAATCACTGTAGAAGACCTAGGCTCCATGGAAATTCTTGGCACCTTTAAAAGTTTGAGCATCATGCTGCAAATAAAGAAATAGGGAAGTAAAATTTATGCATTTTATGGTTTTAGGGAAAAATTCAGAATGGATGTACATGTAAATGGCGCATTTCGATCTGTTGATGAAGCGATCGCCTTACCATAAAGCCGATTGCCTCTTTAATGAGGTGATTTCCTCTGTGATGAGGCGATCGCCTCACCATAGAGGTGATCGCCTCATCACAGAGGCAATCACCTCATTAAAGAGGCGATCGGCTCTATGAAGGGGCGATATGCAATTGCCTCTTCACAAAAGCCTATCATCTCATCGATGAGGCGATCGCCTCATCAATGAGATGATCACCTCATCGAAGAGGCGATCACCTCAATGAGGCGCAGATAGGGACAATCCCCAATTTTTAACGGTTAAAACACAAATTTCACATTCTGTTCGATTAAATAATGTTTTAAAATGATAATTATGCAAGATTAATCACTAACCCAATGTAATTTTGTAGGGAATTTCAAGGTACTAACCTCTCCTAATGCAGAGGAGCAAATGTGGGAACCTAAATCCGCCAACAAAGGAATCAAGTCCCCACAGGTCAATCCCAGACTCCTAGAGGCGCTGATAGGAGGTGGAATATGATCCCACTCAAGCACAGGCGGTGTTCTATTATTCTCCATTGTCTGAAAAAGGGAGGAAACATGTAGAGAGTATAAAAAGTGTGAAGAGGAGGAATGGGGAAAAGAGAAGTGACAAAAAGTAAAAGAGGAAAAGATAAGGGAAAAGTTGCTTTTATATAGCAAGTAACGATATGGGGGATTCCCTAAAAAAAGCGTGAGAGATGAAATTCAGAGTACGGATTCTCAAGATACAATTTCTGGAGAATTGGGCCGTGAAAACCCCTATCGAAAAGAGAGGGCTATTCGGGTTTAAATCCTTGAAGCTCGCAAAGAGAGGGCTGTTTGAGTTTGAATCCCCGAAGCTCAAAAAGAGGGTTGTTCAGGTTTGAATCCCTTAAGCTTAAAGAGAGGGCTGTTCAAATTTGAATCCTCGAAGCTCATAAAGGGAGAGCTATTCAGGTTTGAATCCCCAAAGCTCGTAAAGAGAGGGCTGTTTGGGTTTGAATCCTCGAAGCTCAAAGAAAAGGTTGTTCGGGTTTGAATCCTCAAAGCTCAAAAGATCAAGATGACTATTCAGGTGGCATCCTCGAAGTCAGAAGTAAAGGACAACTAGGCCAGGAAAACCCAAAAGTCTATGACCCTGGAGGAGTGATAATCAAACCAGGAAAATTTGAAAACCACATCCCTAATGGTGATGGAGCCAGGAAAACTCGAGAACCAAAGTTAAGTTAAATGATGATCGGGCTAGGAAAACCCAAGAATTATGTTTTGTGTGTGGTGATGATCGGGCCAGGAAAACTCGAGAATCATGTTTCAGGTGATTGATGGTTGGGCCAGGAAAACCCATAAGTCTATGTCCCCAATGAAACAATAATCGGGCCAGGAGAGCCTGAGGTTAACAGTCTACAAATACCTTTATCAAATATTAATGAGTGGCTGATCGGGCTAGAAAAACCTGAGGATCACGGTCACGCTTCAGAATTGAAGGATTCATCTCTCGAGTGAGACCCAAGAGTCAAGTACGTTTTTTATCTTATTGTTTGATTGTTGTTGTGCATGTGATTTTTTGAAAAATAGTCATTGCATGCATTTGATTTTTCAAAAAATCAGGGGGTAAATTGTAGACACCCGATTCGGTCAGCCCATGTTAGGGGATGAATTAGGATTGCTCAGTTTGACTGGCCCATTGTCAAGCCCAGTGATGAGAATGTGGAACTTGGATATGAGAATGAAGCTTGAATCTCTAGTAGAAAGTGGACTTGAAAACCCAAAACTGAGCCCGACTATCCAAATCTGGCCTAAGCCCACCAGGCCCAACACAGGCCTAAGCCAAAGGGGCATTGCCTTAGTGTAATGAGGCAATCGCCTCTTTGGCAATTACCAATGAGGCGATTGCCTCATCAATGAGGTGCCACCTCTATGGCAGCCCACTTGCAGCTGCAATCATGACGACCAAATGGTACGAGCCCCACTTTCCAAACCTGCTTCTTGCATGAGAAAAAGACTTTTAGGGAAGGAAAAAAGGCTAGGAAAGCTCATAATGGGCTAGAAGGCTTAGGGGCATGGGAAAGCTAAGGAATAAAAAGAGGAAAAAAGAAAGGTTGAAAAAGGAGGAAGGGAGGAGGAGCTTTGAAAAGTTCACATTTTCCTAAGAGAAGAAGGAAGAAGATTGTGTCAAAAGTAGAGATCATGTCCTAGCAAGGATCACAATCAAAAACACCTCTGAGGGCCTCTCATTTTTTATAGAAAACTTGCACTTAAACTTGACATGTGCATCATTTTATGAGTTCTTACTTGTGTGACTAAGTTCTTAGTATATTTTAGGTTTATCTCTAGTGTGTCTTGCTTGATATCTCATTTTATTGATGGATTTTTAAACACTTTTACATGTAGTTGTAGTTTGATGATTATAGAGTGTATATGCATGTTTTGTTACTTAGAGTGGAAGTCTGTACGTTTTGAGAGCCGAAGCTGACCTGCTGATCAGGCGATGCCTTCACAAAAGCATCGCCTCACCTCAATGAGGTGATCGCCTCATCAATGATGCAATATCCTCATCAATGAGGCAATCATCCCATTAATAGGCCTCTAGGGAGAAAACCTTTCGAGTGTGTGTTTTATACCTTTTTTTTTTTTGCCTTGGAATTATAAGAGTCCTTGTTGATGAGGCACCACCTCATTAATGAGGCGACTGCCTCTTTGACAGAATTAGCCTGCTTCTTGTTTCATTTTTTTATGTTTGTCATGACGTTTGCTTTAATACATCTTCTTTTAGCCTTAAACATGTCTGTATTAGTACATGATGATGATTAATCTTGATTGTTTGCTTCCTTTAGTTCATAATGTGAAAACCCCTTTTTTATAAAGCCTTTTTGTAAGTATCGTTATATGTGATTTTATTTTTTCTTGAAAAGAAGGACTAACTATGTGTTATTTACAGGAATTACTTGATGACTTCTATCACCGAGTAGTCACTTTTGCGAGTTATCCCTTATACATTGTTTCTTTTTTGTTATCTCATTATTTTATTTTCTATATATTATTTCATTTATTTAGCTAAAAATCATTGTAATCCTTAATCCATTCCCCCCATTCATTTCTAAATGCATGGTTGTAATTATTATTTATTTTATTGTTATTGAATGTTGGGACTCAAAGACATGAAATTGGACTAATGTGCAAACTCAGACTTGATTATAAAATTTGGCAATGATCCAAAGGCAATTTTTATTATATGTGGTAAATGAGGAAATAATTAAATAATTAAATGGTAATAAAATGCAAAACATAATGGAGGCCAACCGTAAGGTTGGGTGAGCATTCAAACGCTCATACCCAGTTTTCGAACCCGATCTCTGATGACGGCTTCTGGGAACCTCCGTGGGATCCAGTTGTTGTATAGTGTGTCCCAGCTTTTATCCAGGTGGTGACTCCATCTCCAAATAGGCCCAAGACCTATATCGTATTTCCTAGTGGGCCTCGAGCCCACACAGTGCCATGGTTGCCAAACACTTGGCCTCGTGCTAAACCCCACTGCCTACACCTATATAAGTGCTCTAACTTAGGCCTATAAGCCTTTTAGATATATCTTTATAGATCTTGATGCCTAATATATAAGTGGCTTCACTTATGTCTTTCATTGAGAAACAATTCCCTAGCCATGATTTAACATTTTGTAAAATAGGGATATTATTCCCAATGAGTAGTATGTCATCAACATACAACATTGAAAACATAATTGCACTCCCACTAACCTTCTTATAGACACAAGGTTCATCTTCATTCTTAATGCAGCCAAATCTTTGACTGCTTCATTAAAACAAAGATTCCAACTCTAAGATGCTTGCTTCAATCCATAAATGGACCTTCGAAGCTTACATACCTTTTTAGAATTCTCAAGATTGTCAAAACCCTCTAGCTGTGTCATGTACACATCCTTAAGTAAGTTTCCATTAAGAAACATTATTTTGACATCCATTTGCCATATCTTATAATCACAGTATGCAACTATAGCAAGGAGAATTCAAATAGATTTTAGCATAGCAACTGGTGAAAAGGTTTTACCATAGTTTATACCGTGTGTTTATTTAAAACCTTTTATAACTAATCTTGCCTTAAAGGTATGCACATTGCCATCCATGTCAATTTTCTTGTTAAAGACCCATTTGCATCTTATAGTTTATAAGCTATTAGTTAGGTTAATCAAGGTCCATACTTGATTATCATACATGGATTGCATTTTTTATTTCATGGCTTCTAGCCATTTCTCATAGTCAATACTTTTGATGGCCTCTTGATAGGTTGTGGACTCACTTTGATCCATAATCAACACATCATTATCATCAGTTATGAGAAATCCATATCTCATAGGGATTTGACATGTCCTACTAGACCTCCTTAGGCCTTTTGGTACTTATGCAGGTTCACAGTTACTTATTGATTGAGCTATGGTTCCATACTTGGTACAATGCTATTTTATTGGCCTTCAATTTCTTTAAGTTGCACTGCCACTAATTCCTTTGGAAATAAATTCTCTCTTCAAAAATACTACATTCCAAGCAACAAACACTTTATTCTTAGAAGCATTATAAAAGTAATATCCTTTAGTTTCTTTAGGATATCCTACAAAAAGGCATTTTTCAGATTTAGGTATTATTTTATCTAAGATTTGACACTTAACATAAGCTCAACATCCCCAAATCTTAAGAAAATAAAAACTAGGAGTTTTTTCAATCCACATCTCATATGGTGTCTTTTTAACTACCTTTGATGGAACTCTATTCAAAATGGATGTAGTAGTTTCTAAAGCATATCCCCAAAAAGAGATAAGAAGATCAAACTGACTCATCATTGATCAAACCATATCCAATAAAGTCTGATTTCTTCATTTGGACACACAATTCCATTAGGGTGTACCTGGGAGGATTTAATTATGAAATGATCCCACAATCTCTAAGATGATCTATAAATTCTTGGCTTAAATATTCACCACCTCGATTAGATCTTAGTATTTTAATATTTTTACCAAGTTTATTTTGTACTTTATTCTTAAAAACTTTAAACTTTTCAAAAGATTCAGATTTATATTTCATTAGATAGACATAGCCATATCTACTGAAATCGTTTGTGAAAGTAATAAAGTACTGGAAACCTCGTCTAGCAATTAAGCTTAATGGTCCACATACATCTGAATGTATAAGGCCCAATAAGTCATTAACCCTCTCACTTTTTCCAATAAAAGGTGTTTTAGTCATTTTTCCTAGTAAATAAGATTCACATGTTTTAAATGATTCATTATCAAATGAATTTAAAACCCCATGTTGGTGAAGCTTTGAAATGTGTTTCTCATTTATGTGGCCTAGGTTGTGTTTAAATCATTAGATTTAAACTTATTTGTATCAATGTTGTAAATTAACTTTTTATTAGTGTCTTCAACATTTAGAACATAAAGACCACTAGTGCATGGAGCATATCCATATAAAATGTTATCATGATAAATATTGTATTTATTATTCCTAATAATAAATTCAAAACATTTATTTTCCAAACAAGAAACAAAAATAATATTCCTACACATAGTAGGCACATAATAACAATTTTTCAAATTTAAAATAAGTCCACTAGACAAAGTTAACTCATATGTCCCTATAGCTAAAATAGTAACTCTTGCTCCATTGCCAACTCATAGGTCCATTTTGCCTCTAACCAATTATCTACTCCTTTTTAAACTCTACATATTAGTACAAATGTGAGATCCTAATCCAGTATCTAACACCCAAGAATTAGAAGTAGATAAATTAATTTCTATAACATGAATACCTAAAGAGGTAGTCCTACTACCCTTATTCTTATTCAAATCATTCATATATAGCTTGCAATTTCTTTTCCAATGACATGGTTCATTGTAGAAAAAGCATATTTCCTCCTTTGGTGGCTTTGCTTGGGGTTTAGCTTTAGACTTGGGCTTGGGCTTTGGCTTCGACTTCTGAAAGCCTTTAAGAGCCTTACCCTTGCCCTTTCCAACCTTTTTCATACTCTTTCCCTTATTGACCATTAGAACATCTTTAGTGGTATTCTTGATGTTCTTTTTAACAGTTTTAAGCATCCCATACAAATCTAAAATAGCTTTGTCCATACTATGCATATTGAAATTCATGATAAAACCATCAGAAGCTTCAGGTAAAGATTGGAGAATGATATCAATAGATAATTCTTGTTCAATCTTAAGATGAAGTTTGTCCAAGTGTTCAAGATGACCCTTCATTTAAATGGTAGACTACCCTTAATGGTTGGCAAACATAGTACCATTCCCAAGAAAGATGGAAAAGTTCAAATGTGTGTAGATTTCAAAGATCTGAATAAAGCATGCCCAAAGGATGACTTCCCTTTACCCTATATTGATGTGATTATTGATAGTGCAGCATCTAGTGCAATGTACTCTTTCATGGATGGGTTTTTAAGTTGTAATCAGATAATGATGGCAATTATGGACAAGATCAAAATTGCTTTTATCACGGAATGGGGAACATATTGCTATAAAGTAATGCCCTTCGGATTAAACAATGCAGGTGCAACCTATTAAAGAGTAGCAACTGCTCTGTTTCATGACATGATGTACAAAGAAGTGGAAGTTTATGTTGATGAAATGATAGTTAATTCAAAAATAAGAGAAGGACATTTTTAAGCTTTAAATAAGTTTTTAGCAATAATAGAAAGATACAACCTAAGGCTTAATCCAAAGAAATGCATCTTTTGGGGTTACTTTTAGAAAGTTATTAGGGACATATAATCAATAATAAAGGAATAGAAGTCAATCCAAATAAGATCAAAGCCATTTAAGAGATACCAGCACCAAGAACAGAGAAAGAAATATAAGGGTTTATTGGGAAACTACAATACATTAGCAGGTTTATTGTAAAACTTACCATGGTTTGTGATCCAATCTTTAAGCTCTTAAGGAAGAATCAGCCAGTGGAATGGAATGAAGAATGTTAGAAAGCCTTTGATAAGATTAAAGAATACCTTACTAATCCCCTTGTGTTAAGACCACCAAGATAAGGTAAACCCTTAATCTTATACTTGGCTTTAAAGGAAAAAGAAATGGGGGTAACGTTAGCGTAAGAAGGACCATAAGAGGTAGAGCACTTAGTGTACTATCTTAGTAAAAAGTTTCTGCCATATAAAGAACAATATGATCTTGTGGAGAAGACATGTTTAATTATGATATGGGCTACAAGAAAGTTAAGGCATTATTTCCAGACTTACAAAGTACAAGCCATTTCAAAAATAGATCCTTTAAGGTACTTATTTCAAGCACTAACTTTAATTGGAAAGATGCCTTAATGGTTGGTACTTCTGACTGAGTTTGATATAGAGTACGTCACTACTAAGGTCATCAAAGGAAGAGCAATAGAAGAATTCCTAACACATAATGCAGTTGAAGGAAATGAGCAATGGAATTTAGAGTTTCCAGATAAGAACTTAGCAATAATAGAACAACGTGAATGGAAGCTTTATTTTAATGGAGTTATGAATAATATAGGAGTAGCGTTAAGAGTAATTCTTATCACACCAGGAGGAGAAACCATCCCAATGGCTAAGAAATTAGACTTCAAAGTTACAAAAAACATGGTTGAGTATGAGGCATGCATCTATAGGGTAGAAGCAGTGCTAGCAGTTGGAGCTAAAGACCTACTAGTTTATGTAAATTCCCTATTAGTTATTAGTCAGGCTAATGATAAGTGGGAAGTCAAAGAAGAGAGGTTAAAACCTTACATTTTCTATTTAAAGACGTTAATGAGAAATTTTACTAAATGTCTTTTCATACGTTTACCAAAAGATGATAATCAATTGGTAGATGCCTTGGTAACACTTTCTTCAATGTGGGATAAACCAATAGGGTCAATGATGAAGCCTTTGGTAATAATGAAAATGAAAGCTCCATGTTATGGTGAAGAACAATTTATGAATATTCAGATAGGGCCAGAAGAAAAGCCATGGTTTTATGACATTCAGAGATTCATTAAGGAAAGGAAATACCTAGATGAAGTGACCTCAAAAGAAAAATATGCTCTTTATGTTCTTGCATGCCATTATGCAAGTCATGATAAGGTATTATACAAAAGAATGCCAAATGGAATGTAGTTGAGATGTCTCAAGAAGGATAAAATAGAATAAGTGATGAGAGAGATTCATGTAAGAGTTTATGGATCTCACATGAATGGGATGTTCTGGTAAAGAAAATAATTCAACAAGGGTACTATTGGATGAGTATGGAAAATAATTATATCCAAATAGTGACACAATGTCATTAGTGCCAGATACATGAGAATCTCAATCATTTTCCCCCTACAGTGTTAAATAGTTCAACATCTCAATGGCCCTTTGCAGCATAGGGATATATATAATAGGGGAGTTAAGACCAACTGCCTCAAATGAGCATAAATATATAGTAGTGGTAATTGACTATTTCTCTAGATGGATAGAAGCATAATACTTTAGTACTTTAAAGGCTAGAAAGATGGCGAAGTTCATTGAGGGGAATCTCATTTACAAATATGGGATCCCACATCATGTTGTGACAAACAATGGTGTTCAGTTTCAAGCATAGACAACTGAGTTATTATAGAGATATAATATTGAACATCATAAATCCTCACCTTATCAACCTCAGGAAAATGGTGCAGTTGAAGCAGCTAATAAGAATGTGAAGAGAATCCTTTCTAAGATAGTGAAAACGCACAAAGATTGGTCTGACTATCTCCCTTTTGCTTGGAGGGGATATAAAACTATGACACAAATTGCTACAGGACAGACATCGTTCTCATTAGTATATGGTTATGAAGCAGTTTTTCCTATAGAGATAGAAATCAAATCTTTGAGGGTTGTTATGGAAGAAAAAATCCCTAAGAGTGAATGGATACAAAAGAGATATGACCAACTTATATCTCTGGATAAGAAAAGGATGGACGCTTTATTTCACACTCAGATTTACCAGAGAAGAATAGCAAGAGCCTTTAATAGGAATGTTTAACCTGGAAAGATAAAGGCTAGAGATATAGTGCTAAAGAATTCAAGGGCAATAGTATTTGATCTTAGAGGAAAATGCATACCAAATTAGGAAGGACTATATTTAGTCAAGATGATCATACCTAAAGGAGCTACAAAGATATTAGATCTAGAAGGGAATGAGTTCATTGAGCCAATCAAATTGGATCGCCTCAAGAAAAACTACCTTTTAAAAAAAAGGGAGTCCACTGGTTAGAAAACCTGAAAAGGCTAGTCATGCAAAAATTAGGACATTCCCACTATTCATAAAACTCGCAAAGGGCTAACAAGAAAAAATTAGGGAATAAAATAAAAGAGGTGATCCCACTGATAAAAAAACTCACAAAGGGCTTATCAGGCAGAAATTAGGGAAATAAAAGTGAGAGAAAAATGTTTAGCTAGAAAATCTGAAAGGACTAGCTGATAATAGGAGTTATTTCATATGATGTAATAAATGTACTCATTTTGGTCCCCAATTAATGAATCAAATTGAAATGGAACTTTTGTTTAAATATTGCATATTCTATCTTTATTATAAAGCATATGGACTTTAAGGGGAAAAAACAAAACATGAGAGCCTAAAAAAACTAGACTTATGAGATCACTATTCTAGTTATGTTTTTATTTCTTCTTTTGTGACTCACCCAATAATACTTGATTCCTCTTGTACTTAGTAAATCCTAGTGGTTCTATACCTTGTATGATAACCCAAGCCTTGTAGTTGTCATCAGTAATCATATAAGCATTCAAGTGCATGTTCCGTTCTAATGCTCTGCGAGGCCACAAGTCCATCACCTTGTCCAGAAAATCTTATCTTAGAGGGAAGCCTTCAAAGTTTGATATAACAACTACAATGAATTATGAGCAACCATATTGACGACAAAGGCATGAAGGGGAAAAGAAGGTCAAAAAGTACAATCCAGGGACAGGAACACAGTAGTCATACAGTTTTATGGTTACAAACTTCAACCTCCACTAAGGACAGATCTATGTAATCTTAGTATCTGCAATGCCTTTTATCTAGTCAATCCATTGATCTATAGTGTGCTTATCCTTAATCTTTAATGGACGAGACTGTAGATAATAAGGTTGATAAGTCAAAGCATTGGTGGGAGCATTAAGTAGACTCAATTTCTCATGTAACCAAATCTAAAGAAAAAAAAGAGATCAAAATTCTATAATTTTGATCATAATTACATAAAACCAATTAGAATTATGTAATTTTGATCATAATTATATAATCCCAGTCGGAATTAAATGTGTTCTAGCTATATTTTTTATTTTTCAGTAAATAAAAAATTATTTTCTGAATTTTAATTGGTGAAATAATGTAATAAATTCTTTTTCTAAGATTTATCTGAATTTCTCAAGAAATTAAAAGTCTTTATTATACCAAAACTTTATCACTAAAGGGGAGAAGTCACAGTAAGATATGTGACTTTAGCTAGGTTTTCTACATAAACCCCGATATACTCTCTTGGAGGGTGGACTTCTTTTACTTTTCTTTTTACGTAGTTTTCAATTAAAAATTTTCTTTGGAGGTACCGGTATTTTAAGAACAAGCAGTAGACTTTTTAGCAAGAAAAAATCAAGCATTGAAGAACTATTTAAAAAAAAATACATGTGATTTATACCACTTTGAGGAGCAAATAAATATTGTATCCATCCAATCATCTCTTCTTCTACCCTCTTCTGTTTATTTTATTATTTTGGTTTCATTTAATTTTAATTTTAATTAATTTTAATTTTTTTAATTATTAATCATTATTTTTTTATTCTTCGTGTTTGTGTTTGTGATTATGGTTGGAGTTACATGATGAATTCATATCTATAGAATAAAACCTATGAAGATCCATGGAATGTCGTGGATTGAATTTTGTATTTTAAATATAGTTTCTAGGTTTTTTTTATTTTTTATTATTTTGTTGGTTGTTTTATTGTATTTGTTTATTCTTTTAGTTTTTTAATTGTATTAATTTTTATTTTTATTTTCAGTAGATCATTGTAATTGGCCAAATAGTGAGAATAGTGGAATCCTGTGTGTGGTTGTATGTTTATTTAATTAGTTGGGTAGTAAGAATATGGTTTTAATTGGGTAATTAATTAAAATTAATAGCTATAGGGATAATTAGGGTTTTTAATTAAAATTGAATTAGATTAAAGTGGATAGAATTAAAGTTGCTTGTTAATTATTTTATTTATTAATAATTTGTTGTTTAAGGTCACTTTAACTAAATTAGGTTTTTTTAGAAGAAATAACTTTAATTGATTGTTTGATCATTTATTTGGTTGTTTTGGTATTTTTTATATTTTTAGGCTTGTTTATTTATTTTTATATGTTTTGGGCCGCAAGCACACGTTAGGCTCTAACCCATTTAATTAATTTTAGGTTTAGATAGTTATTTTGTGTCCCATCTTTTAATTAGTTCATTTCATTTAATAGGTTATTAATTAATTAGGTATAGATTTTAATTAATTAAAATACATTTTAGGCCCATAATTAATTAGAAATTAGGTTAGAGATAACTTAGGCCCATTTAGTTAATTAGATATAGGCCCACCTAGGTTAATTAAAATTTAATAGACTTAGCCCATTAAATTAAAGCCTTTTCCATAACTTGTACATTTAAGATCATCTTAGAATTAAAACATGTAGAATTAGGCCCACTAATTTAAATACTTCATAATTTGTATATTTAGGCCCCCATTTTTAGAATTAAAATAAACAGACTTAGGTTCACTTAATTAAAGTTAAATAAGAATTAGGCCTATTAGTCTTTAGGGTCACTTATAAATAAAACATATAGATTTAGCCCATTTAATTAAAATCAATGTAGATTAGACTAACTTAGGAATTGTGAACTTAAATGAATGCATTGGTTACATGTATTTTTTATGACTACTTTGTTTAGGGTTAATTGTTTAAATAAGGGTTTATATAAAATTGCATATAAATAGAGGATAAGATATAATTCATAAAGTAATTCGAAATGAACATGAGACTGAAAGAAGTTAGTATTCCGTATTCATAATATCCTAGTTGTGGTTGCAAATGATGAACCCTAAGACATTTGTAGACCTTTATGACGATGGGTTGTAAGTTGAGGAGATTAAACGTGAGAAAAAGAATATTGCTAAAAGCTCCAAAGAAATAAACTACCCAACTAGGGGCACACAACAAGGAAATGCTAGTTGAGTCGTGGGAGTCCATGCTATTCAACAACCTAGGAGATTCTTAAATTTTAACCAACCCTTACCTACAGTCCTAGATCGTCTAATCCAAAAAGGCCTCCTTAGACCCTTAACCTCCTCTAGACCACAAAACCCAAATCTCCCTAGCTTTGACCTAAATAGTTACTGTAAATTTTACCAAATTCTTAACCATTCTATTGACGCTTGCATGTGCTTTAAACATGAGATTCAAAACCTCATAGACTCTAAAAAAATCACAGACCCTGAGAAATCAAATCCAAACCTAAACACCAGAAATAACTCTTTACCAAATTACCAAAATATGCCACCCCTAATGACTATAATGATTAACTCAGGAGTAAGTGAGGAAGAAGTGCTCAACTCCTTTGACGACCTAGGCCTTAAAACCAATGAAAAATCCCCTAATGCCCTTAAAGATGTTGAAAGAGTATAAGACTTATTAGGATAACCTTCAGGCCAATTTGACTATAAGGCGTTTTACTCCAAACCACCTTCTTTTGATATACCCATTGAGTCAATTGTGCCTACAGGATGGGATGATGAGTTTGATGACAAGAAGCTGCTAGAAAAAAGAGAAAAATGCATAGTTAAGGTATAGAAAGATGGCGAGAATAGTTATTATATCAGCCACCTGAAGGACAACCAACTTGAGAATTAGCATCCTTAGCATTTAGAATAGAAAATAAATTTTCTTATTGTCTTTTTTAAACAAAATTTTAGTTTCTTTAGAACTTGTTATGTTTTAGTGATTGATGATATGCATTTTGATCATGCTTACTTAAGTTGATCCTGATGGTCTTGTGCATTTTAATAATGATCATTCATGCAAGTTTAACATTAATTCTATTCAATTAGATTCATTAACCATGGGCATAAATGAAAAACCAAAGCACATTTCTATATCACATGATTTAACTCCTAAAGAGAGAGAAAATTTTGAGAGAATACTAATAAAAAGAAAGGTAGTATTTACTTAGTCTTATGATGATATGCCATGTTTGGATAAAGAAATTGCAAAGCATTCCATTCTAGTATATCTAGAAGCTAAACTTGTTAAGCAAAAACTTCATAGGTTAAGACCAAAGTAGGCATAAAAGATAAGGGAAGAAATTGCTAAGCAAATTCAGGCTAATTTTCTAGAAGTGGTAGAGTACCCTCAATGGTTGGCAAACATAGTACTAGTTCCTAAGAAAGATGGAAAAGTTCAAATGTGTGCAAATTTTAGAGATCTGAATAAAGCATGCCCAAAGGATGACCTTCCTTTACCCCATATTGATGTGATTATTGATAGCGCAGCATCTAGTGCAATGTATTCTTTCATGGATGGGTTTTCAGGTTATAATTAGATAATGATGGCAATTATGGACAAGATTAAAACTTCTTTTATCATGGAATAAGGGACATATTGCTATAAAGTAATGCCCTTCAAATTAAAGAAACCAGGTGCAACCTATTAAAGAGCAACAATTGCTCTATTTCATGACATGATGTATAAAGAAGTGGAAATGTATGTTAATGACATGATGGTTAAGTTAAAAATAAGAGAATAACATTTTGAGGCTTTAAATAAGTTTCTAGCAAGAATATAAAGATATAACCTAAGGCTTAATCCGAAGAAATGCAACTTTGAGGTTACTTTTAGAAAGTTATTGGGGCAGATAGTCAGTAATAGAGGAATAGAAGTCGATCAAGACAAGATCAAAGCCATTTAAGAGATGCCAGTACCAAGAACAAAGAAACAAGTATGAGGGTTTATTAGGAAATTATAATACATTAATAGGTTTATTATGGAACTTACCATGGTTTGTGATCCAATCTTCAAGTTCTTAAGGAAGAATCAATTGGTGGAATGGAATGAAGAATGTCAGAAAGCCTTTGGTAAGATTAAAGAATACCTTACTAATCCCCTTGTGTTGAGACCACCAAGACAAGGTAAACCCTTGATCTTATACTTAGCTTTAAAGAAAAATGCAATGGGGGCAATGTTAGCATAATAAGGACTAAAAGGGGTAAAGCACGCAGTGTACTATCTTAGTAAAAAGTTCCTGCCATATGAAGAATAATACGATCTTATGGAGATGACATCTTTAATTATGATATGGGCTACAACGAAGCTAAGGCATTATTTCTAGTCTTACAAAGTACAAGCCATTTAAAAAATAAATCCTTTAAGGTACCTATTTCAAGCACCAGCTTTAACTAGAAAGATATCTCTATGGTTAGTAGTTTTGACTGATTTTGATATAGAGTATGTCACTACCAAGGTCATTATTAAAGGAAGAGCAGTAGCAGAATTCCTGGCATAGAATGCAGTCAAAGGAAATGAGCAATGGAATTTAGAGTTTCCATATGAGAACTTAGCAGTAATGGAACAACATGAATGGAAACTTTATTTTGATGGAGCTGTGAATAATAGAGGAGTAGGGTTAGGAGTAATTCTTGTCACACCAGGAGGAGAAACCATCCCAATGGCTAAGAAATTATACATCAAAGTTACAAACAACATGGCTGAGTATAAGGCATGCATTTATGGGGTTAAAGCAGTATTAGCTATTGGAGCTAAAGACACACTAGTTTATATAGATTCCTAGTTAGTTATTAGTCAGGCTAATGAGGAGTGGGAAGTGAAAGAAAAGAGGTAAAAACCTTATGTTTTCTATTTGAAGACATTAATGAGAAATTTTACTAAATGTCTCTTCTTACATTTAACAAGAGATGAGAATCAAATGGTAGATGCCTTGGCAACACTTTCTTTAATGTGGGATAAACTAATAGGGTTGATGTTAAATAGTTTAACATCTCCATGGCCCTTTGCAGCATGGGGGATATATATAATAAGGGAGATAAGATCAACTACCTCAAATGGGCATAAATATATAGTAATGGTAATTGACTATTTCTCTAGATGGATAGAAGCACAATCCTTTAGTACTTTGAAGGTTGGACAGATGGTGAAGTTCATTGAGATGAATCTTTTTATAGATACAGGATCCCACATCATGTTGTGATAGACAATGGTGTTTAGTTTTAAGCAGAGACAGTTGAGTTGTTACAGATATATAATATTAAAAATCATAAATCCTTACCTTATTGACCTCAAGCTAATGGTGTAATTGAAGCAGCTAATAAGAATGTGAAGAGAATCCTCTCTAAGATGGTGAAAATGCATAAAGATTGGCCTAAGTATCTCCCTTTTGCCAAGTGGGGATATAGAACTATAATGTGCACTACTATAGGATAGACACCATTCTCATTAATATATGGTTATAAAGTAGTTTTGCCTATGTAGACAAAAATCAAATCTTTGAGTGTCGTTATGGAAGAAAAAATCCTTAAGAGTGAATGGATATAAAAGAGATACGAAAACCTTGTATCTCTATATGAGAAAAGGATGGATGCTTTATTTCACACTCAGATTTATGAGTGAAGAATAACAAGAAGGTTAAACCTGGTAAGATAAAGGCTAAAGATATGGTGCTAAAGCAGTCAACGGCAATAGTATTTGTTCTAAGAGGAAAATTCATACCAATTTAGGAAGGACCGCATTTAGTCAAAATGATTCTACTTAAGGGAGCTGCAAAGATATTAGATCTAGAAAGGAATGAGTTAAATAAGCCAATCAACCTGGATCACCTCAAGAAATACAACCTTAAAAAAAAAAAAAAAGAGTCCACTGGCTAGAAAACCTAAAAAGGCTAGGCAGATAAAAATTAGGATATTCCTGCTGTTCATAAAACTTGCAAAGGGCTGGTAGGCAAAAATTAGGGAATAAAATAAAAAAGGTGATCCCGCTGATCAAAAAACTCACAAAGGGCTAGTCAGGCAAAAATTAGGGAAATACCAGTGAGAGAAAAATGTTCAATTAGAAAATCTGAAAGGACTAGCTGATAACAAGAGTTATGTCATATAATGTAATAAATGTACTCATTTTGGCCCTAATTAATGGATCAAATTAAAATGGAATTTTTGTTTGAATATTGCATATTCTATCATTATTATAAAGCATAAGGAATTAAAGGAAAAAACACAATACATGAGAGCCTGAAAAAATCAGACTTATGAGATCACTATTCTAGTTATGTTTTTGTTTTTTCTTTTGTGACTCATCCAGTAATACTTGAGTCCTTTTGTACTTAGAAAATCCTAATGGTTCTATAGCTTGTATGATAACCCAAGCCTTGTAGTTGTCATCAGTAGTCATATTAGCATTCAAGTGCATGTTCCGCTCTAATGCATTGTGAGGCCATTGGTTCTTCACCTTGTCCAAAAAATCTTGTCTTAGAGGGAAGCCTTCAAAGTTTAATATAATAGCCACAATGAATTGTGAGTGACCATACTAACGACAAAGGCATGAAGGGGAAAAAAAGGTCAAAAAGTGCAATCCAGGGACAGGAACACAGTAGTCATAGAGGTTTATGGTTACAAACTTCAACCTCTACCAAGGACAAACCCATGTAATCTCAGTATCTGCACTGGCTTTTATCTATTCAATCAATTGATCTATAGAATGCTTATCCTTCATCTTCAATGTACGAGACTATAAATGATGAGGTTGACAAGTCAAAGCATTGGTGGGGGCATTAAGTAGACTCAATTTCTCCTGTAACCAAATCTAAAGAAAGAAAAAAGAGATTGTAATTTTGATCAGAATTACATAAAATTGATCAAAATTATATAATTCTGATCAGAATTATACAATCCCAGTCAAGATTAAACATGTTCCATTAATATTTTTTATTTTTCAATAAATAAAAAATTATTTTCTGAATTTTAATTAGTCAAATAAAGTGATAAATCCCTTTTCTAGGATTTTTCTGAATTTTTTAGGAAATTAAAAGTCCTTATTAAACCAAAAATTTATCACTGAAGGGGAGAAGTCACAGTAAGATATGTGACTTTAGCTAGATTTTTCTACATAAACCCAACTCAACTCTCTTAGAGGAGGGACTTCTTCTACTTTTCTTTTTAGGCAGTTTTCAATTAAAAATTTTCTTTGGAGGTACTGCTATTTTAAGAAGAAGCAGTACACTTTTTGGGAAGAAAAAATCAAGCATTAATGACCTATTTTAAAAAAACACCAGTGATTAATACCACTCTGAGGAGCAAATCAATGTTGTATCCATCCAATCATCTCTTCTTCTAGCCTCTTCTATTTACTTTATTATTTTAGTTTCATTTAATTTAATTTTTATTTTTATTTTATTAAATTACTAATCATAGTTTATTTTGTTTTACATGTTTGTGTTTGTGATTATGGATGGAGTTACATGATGAATTCACATGTAGAGAACAAAACCTATGAAGATCCATGGAATGTCGTGCATTGAATTTTATATTTGAATATAGTTTTTAGGTTTTGTGTATTTGTTATTATTTTGATGGAAGTTTTATTGTATTTTTTTATTCATTTAGTTTTTTTTATTGTATTAATTTTTATTTTTATTTTCAGTAGATCATTGTAATTGCCCCAATAGTGGGAATAGTGGAATCTTATGGGTGGTTGTGTGTTTATTTTAATTAGTTGTGTAGTAAGATTAAGGTTTTAATTGGGTAATTAATTAAAATTAATGGGTATAGAGATAATTAGGGTTTTAATTAAATTTAAGTAGATAGAATTAGGGTTGCTTGTTAATTATTTTATTTATTAGTAATTTGTTGTTTAAGGTCACTTTAACTAAATTAGGTTTTTTAGAAGAAATAAATTTAATTGATTGTTTGATCTTTTATTTGATTGTTTTGGTATTTTTTTTATGTTTTTGGGCTTGTTTATTTATTTTTATGTGTTTTGGGCCGTAAGCCCACGTTAGGTTCTAACCCATTTAATTAATTTTTGGTTTAGGTAGTTATTTTTTGGCCCATCCTTTAATTAGCTCATTTCATTTAATAGGTTACTAATTAATTAGGTATATATTTTATTTAATTAAAATGCATTTTAGGCTCATAATTAATTAAAAATTAGGTTAGAGATAACTTAGGCTCATTTAGTTAATTAGATATAGACCCACCTAAGTTAATTAAAATTTAATAGACTTAGCCCATTAAATTAAAGTCTTTTCCATAACTTATAGATTTAAGATCATCTTAGAATTAAAACATGTTTAATTAGGCCCAATAATTTAAATACTTGTATATTTAGGCCCATTTTTATAATTAAAATAAATAGACTTAGGTTCACTTAATTAAAATTAAATAGAAATTAGGCCCATTAGTCTCTAGGGTCACTTATAAATAAAACATGTAGATTTAGCCCATTTACTAAAATCAATGTAGATTAGACTAACTTAGGGATTGTGAACTTAAATGAATGCATTATTTACATGTATTTTTTTATGACTAGTTCGCCTGGGGTTAATTGTTTAAATAAGGTTTTATATGAAATTGCATATAAATAGAGGATAAGATAGTAATTCATAAAGTAATTCTAAATGAACTTGAGACTGAAAGAAGTTAGTATTCTGTATCAAGAATCTCATGGTTGTGGTGCTAGCTTTCTTTTAGAGAATCAAGTACCACCATTTTTTATTTATCCCAGTTATTACTGTGGGTGGTGACTCCTCATCTCCATGCCATATCTTGTGACAGTGGTTAATGTGTTCTATAAAGCCCTAAGTTCAAAAAGTGTCGCAGTTGCTAAAATCTTGGACACGTGCTAAACCCCACCATCTATAATGGTGACTCTACCATCTACAGTAGCACTAGTAGTTTGAGCTAAAGACCTACTAGTTTATGAAAATTCCCTATTAGTTATTAGTCAAGCTAATAAGGAGTAGGAAGTGAAATAAGAGAGGTTAAAACCTTACATTTTTTATTTGAAGATGTCAATGAGAAATTTTATTAAATATCTCTTTATACATTTACTAAGAGATGAGAATCAAATGGCAGATACCTTGGCAACACTTTCTTTAATGTGGGATAAATCCATGGGGTCAATGATGAAGCCTTTAGTAATAATGAAAACAAAAGCTCCACGTTATGGTGAAGAATAAGTTATGAATATTCAGATAGAGCCAAAAGAAAAGTCATGGTTTTATGACATTTAGAGATTCATTGAGGAAAGGAAGTACCTAGATGAAGTGACCTCAAAAGAAAAATATGCTCTTCATGTTCTTGTACGCCATTATACATCTCATGATAGGGTATTATTTAGAAGAATGCCGAATGAAACACAGCTAAGTTGTCTCAAAAAGGATAAAGCAAAATAAGTGATGAGAGAGATTCATGTAGGAGTTTGTGGATCTCACATAAATGGAATGATTCTGGTAAAGAAAATAATTCGATAAGGGTACTATTGGACAAATATAAAAAAAGATTATATCCAAATAGTGAGACAATGTCATCAGTGCCAGATTCATAGGAATCTCAATCATCTCCCCCCTACAGTGTTAAATAGTTTAACATCTCCATGGCCCTTTGTAGCATAGGGGATATATATAATAAGGGAGATAAAACCAACTGCCTCAAATAGGCATAAATATATAGTAGTGGCAATTGACTATTTCTCTATATGGATAAAAGCACAAACCTTTAGTACTTTGAAGGCTAAACAAATGGAAAAGTTCATTAAGAGGAATCTCATTTATAGATATGGGATCCCATATTATATTGTGACAAACAATGGTGTTCAATTTCAAGCAGAGACAGTTGAGTTGTTGTAGAGATATAATATTGAACATTATAAATCCTCACTTTATCGACCTCAAGCTAATGGTGCAATTGAAGCAGCTAATAAGAATGTAAAGAGAATCCTCTTTAAGATGGTGAAAGTGCACAAGGATTAGTCTGAGTATCTCCTTTTTGTCATATGGGGATATAAAACTACAATGCAATTGCTACAGGAAACACACCATTCTCAGTAGTATATGGTTATGAAATAGTTTTGCTTATAGAGATAGAAATCAAATCTTTGAGTGTTGTTATGGAAGAAAAAATCCTTGAGAGTGAATGGATACAAAAGAGATATTATCAAGTCATATCTTTATATAAGAAAAGGATGGATGCTTTATTTCACACTCAAATTAATTGGAGAAGAATAGCAAGAGCATTTAATAAGAAGGTTAAACTTGGAAAGATAAGGGCTAAAGATATGCTGCTAAAGCAGTCAAGGGAAATAGTGTTTGATCCAAGATGAAAATTCATATCAAATTGGGAAAGACCATATTTAGTCAAGATGATTCTACCTAAGGGAGCTGCAAAGATATTAGATCTAGAAAGGAATGAGTTTAATGAGCCAATCAACCTGGATCACCTTAAGAAATATTACCTTTAAAAAAAAAAGAGTCCACTGGCTAGAAAACCTGAAAAGGCTAGTCATGCAAAATTAGGACATTCCTGCTGTTTAGAAAACCTGTAAAGGGTTGGCAGGTAAAAATTAAGGAATAAAATAAAAGAGGTGATCCTGCTAATCAAAAAACTCGTAAAGGGCCAGTCATGCAGAAATTAGGGAAATAAAAGTGAGAAAAATATTCAATTAGAAAATCTGAAAGGACCAGCTGATAATAGGAGTTATGTCATATGATGTAATAAATGTACTCATTTTGGCCCTAATTAATGAATCAAATTGAAATGAAATTTTTTTTTTGAATATTGCATATTTTATCTTTATTATAAAGCATAAGGACTTAAAGGAAAAAACACAAAACATGAGATCTTAAAAAGACCAGACTTATGAGATCACTGTTCTAGTTATGTTTTTATTTTTTCTTTTATGAATCATCCAATAAATACTTGAGTCCTCTTGTACTTAGCAAATCCTAGTGGTTCTGTAGCTTGCATAATAACCCAAGCCTTATAGTTGTCATCAGTAGTCATATTAGCATTCAAGTGCATGTTCCACTCTAATGCATTATGAGGCCACTAGTTCTTCATTTTGTCTAGAAAATCTTATCTCGAAGGGAAGCCTTCAAAGTTTGATATAATAACCATAATGAATTGTGAGTGACCATACTGACAATATAGGCGTGAAAGGGAAAAAAAGGTCGAAAAGCGTAATCCAAGGACACGAAAGTAGTAGTCATGTAGGTTTATGGTTACAAACTTCAACCTCCACCAAGAACATGCCTATGTAATCTCAGTATCTGCAATGCCTTTTATCCAGTCAATCCATTGATCTACAGTGTGCTTATCCTTCATCTTTAATCGACGAGACTGTAGATGATGAGGTTGATAATTCAAAGCATTGGTGGGGTTATTAAGTAGACTCAATTTCTCCTATAACCAAATCTAAAGGAAAAAAAAAGAGATTGAAATTCTATAATTTTGATCGGAGTTACATAAAATCGATCGGAATTATATAATCCCGCTCGGGATTAAACTTGTTCTGTCTATATTTTTTTAATTTTTCAGTAAATAAAAAAATTATTTTTTGAATTTTAATTGATCAAATAATGTGATAAATCTCTTTTCTAGGATTTATCTGAATTTTTCAGGAAATTGAAAGTCCTTATTAAATCAAAACTTTATTTTTTAAGGGGAGAAGTCATAGTAAAATATGTGACTTTAAAGAAGGGGGGGAATTCTTCTACTTTTCATTTTATACAGTTTTCCACTAAAAATTTTCTTTAGAGGTATTGTTCTTTTAAGAAGCAACAATAGACTTTATGGGAAGAAAAAATCAAGTATTAAAGACCTATTTTAAAAAAACACCGGTGAATTATACCACTATGAGGAGCAAATCAATGCTGCATCCATCCAATCATCTCTTCTTCTACCCTCTTCTGTTTATTTTATTATTTTGGTTTCATTTAATTTTAATTTTAATTTTACTTAATTACTAATAATTGTTTATTTTGTTTTCTGTGTTTGTGTTTCTGATTATGGATGGAGTTACATGATGAATTCACATGTAGTTAACAAAACCTATGAAGATACATGGAATGCCATAGATTGAATTTTATATTTGAATATAGTTTCTAGGTTTTTTTGTTTTTTATTTGTTATTATTTTGTTGGTTATTTTATTGTATTTTTTTATTCATTTAGTTTTTTTATTGTATGAATTTTTATTTTTATTTTCAATAAATCATTGTAATTGCCCCAATAGTGGGAATAATGCAATCCTATGTGTTTATTTTAATTAATTGGGTAGAAAGATTAGGGTTTTAATTGGATAATTAATTAAAATTAATGGCTATAGAGATAATTAGGATTTTTAATTAAAATTGAATTAGATTTAAGTGGATAGAATTAAGGTTACTTGTTAATTATTTTATTTATTAATAATTTGTTGTTTAAGGTCACTTTAACTAAATTAGGTTTTTTTAGAATAACTAAATTTAATTGATTGTTTGATCTTTTTATTTGATTGTTTTGGTTTTTTTTTTATGTTTTTGGGCTTATTTATTTATTTTTATATGTTTTGGACCCCAAACCCACGTTGGGCTATAATCCATTTAATTAATTTTAGATTTAGATAGTTATTTTTTGGCCCATATTTTGATTAGTTCATTTCATTTAATAGGTTATTAATTAATTAGGTATAGATTTTATTTAATTAAAATACATTTTAGGCCCATAATTAATTAAAAATTAGGTCAGAGATAACTTAAGTTCATTTAGTTAATTAGATATAGGCCAACCTAGGTTAATTAAAATTTAATAGACTTAGCCCATTAAATTAAAGTCTTTTCCATAACTTATAGATTTAATATCATCTTAGAATTAAAACATGTTGAATTAGACCCACTAATTTAAATATTTCATAATTTGTATATTTAGGCCCATTTTTAGAATTAAAATAAATAGAATTAGGTTCACTTAATTAAAATTAAATAGGAATTAGGTCTATTAGTTTTTAAAGTCACTTGTAAATAAAACATTTAGATTTAGCTCATTTAATTAAAATTAATGTAGATTAAACTAACTTAGGAATTGTGAACTTAAATGAATGTATTGTTTTCATGTTTTTTTTATGACTAGTTTATTTGGGGTTAATTTTTTAAATAAAAGTTTATATGAAATTGCATATAAATAGAGGATAAGATAATAATTCATAAAATAACTCTAAATGAACATGAGACTGAAAAAAATTAGTATTTCATATCCAGAATCTCCTAGTTGTGGTGCTAGCTTTCTTTTAGAGAATTGAGCACCACAATTTTTTATTTGTCCCAGTTATTACCCTAGGTGGCAACTATTGATCTCCATGTCATGTCTTTGTGATAATAGTTAGTATATTCTCCAGAGCTATGAGCTCAAATATTATCACGGTTACTAAAATTTTGGACGTGTGCTAAACCCAGTCATCTACAATGAGTCTTTAGTTATAAATAGACTCCTCTCCCTTTGGTTAATGTATGTCAATCACCATTTATATTTGATGTATCATTGAAAACTATTAACTATACTAGTAGAAAATTTATAGGAAATTTTCTTCAGTATACTTAAACTTTTGTGTGTGAGTGAGAGTTAAATATTTTGTAATGTAGTTATAATAATTTTTCATATAATAAATATTTTTCTTAATTATCTCTTTGATAACACCCGTAATTTTTTTTCATTTGAGAATTTTTTATATTAAATTATTATGTATTTCTCTTTTTTAATTTTTTAAATATTTTTATTTATGTTATGATTTAAAAAAAACAAGAGCAACCGAGAATCCAAGATTGGTATGAATTATTAATATAGTGTACGAAAGACTCCGCTCCATAAAAATTATTGTAAGATAAATATAATCTTGGATAGGATTCACGGAATATTAGCCAATTACGTAGACAAAAATACTTATATACTGTCAATTTTGAAAAAGTTTGATTTAAGATAGAAAAATATTTTGAAAAAAATATTTTAAGTAATTTAAGGTAGAAATACACAAAATATATATATAGTTTTAGAATTTGAGTATTATTGAAATATTTGATGAATGGTGATCCATACTACCTTGCATAAAAATTAATAAAGTTTAGCCATTTTTAACTACAAGTATAGGATTTGCAAATTTCCTATACAAAACAGGTGATAACAAATTTACAAATTTGTTTGAATATAAACTATTTGGCAATCTGAATTTATAAACTCTGAATTCAAAGTAGCAGATCCTAATTAATAACCTGTAGGTACTTTGCCAATTAATTGGCCAATCAATCTTGGAACTCTTTTGTGATAATACTGTAAAGGTATCCCGGACAAGCTGATCCACGCTTCAACAGAATTGATGGTATAGCCTACACATTGGTAAAAAGAGTGTGTAACCACACATCAATATTACAATCATATTTTATAATAATAATTTTATTATTATACTAGAAAGATTGTCCGTGCTTCGTCTCGGGTATAGTACAAACCTCAAATCCTATAAACATTATTTGTATTTATAATTTAATATAGACATTAAGTTCATATTTTCAATATTAATATTTTATCCAAATTGTTCATGTGAAATCAAGGAAAAGCAAATACATAAAAATAAAAAATAGTGTCAATTTTTATCTTCATTTGAGTCATCAAGCCAGTAAGGAAAAGGAAAAATTAATTAAAATTATAATTTTTTAACAATTATTTGGTGATAAATTCAAGAAAAAACTAAAAAATGGAAGTATAAATAACAATTATTTGGTGATTCTATTATAAAATGGCTAAATTAAAAGATTTAAATTTAAAATATTAAATTTGTCAAACAAATAAATATTAATTTTTTTTTTTTTTTTGCAGGATTGAAAAATTTTAAGTAAGACATTTTATTTAGCACATAGAATTTTCTATATTAAATTTATGAGTACATGGTATTTTTGCTAAACATAACTTTCAGCCATAACATGACCTGAAAAAATAAGTAAAATAACAACTGTTTCAATTCGTATTTTAAAAATAATTACAAAGAAAAGCACTGAGAAAAAATAATGTCTTATTGTTTTTTTATTTAACTCAAAGCTATAGAATATTTCTATTTAACTACTCTTTTTAAAAAAAAAAAATTCTAAAGAAATAAATAAATAAACAAACAAATCAAGACACTACTTTCTAAAGAAAAAAAAAACACTTATTTCACAATGAAAATGCTGCTAAATTAAACAAACATATATAAGTGTTGTTTTTTTTTTAAATAATCAAATATATTATAACTACATGTAAAAATCAATACCATACCACAGTTCTTTTTAACTTTTTATTGATCCCATAAATTTTATCCAATTTAATATTTTAAATTTTGCTTTTTTTTTTCAACCCCATAAATTTATCCAATTTAATATTCATATAATAATCACTTAAGAAGTAAAGAAAAGCTAGGGTGCTATAAAAAATACAATATAAACTAATTACAACATATTTATACTCTTTTCTTAAATTAAAAAATCAGCACATTTTTCTATTTTAACAAACAAACAATTCTTTCTTTTTAAAAAATAAAATATATTTTTTACATATTAAAGTACAAAATAAGAGTTTGAGTTAAAGTACAATATATATATATATATATATATATATCTATATGTATAACTGGGACTACTGACTAATCAATTAATGTATTTAGTACATGTTCTCATCGCTACCTGTAGATTTTACAATATTTTCTTATTTAACTGACACAAAAAAAAAAAAAAAAAAAAAAAAAAAAAAAAAAAAAAAACCACATCGTTGATAATAGGGGGCATTTTGAAGATAACGACTTTGTTTTCAAAGAGGGCTAATGTTTCTTTAAGCAAAACTTGGGTGGCAATTTTGTAAATAAAGGCAAAATCAATGGCAACTGTTTTTATTTGAAGGAAAGACAAATAAATTTTTATTTTTAGTTGTTAAAACTCTATTTAGCTAATTTTTTTATAATGGATTCTTTGCCTCATGTGCATTTCTGATTCTCCTCTTTTTTGGATGTCCAGTAGGCTTTCTCTGTATGTTTGACTCTATATCAAATAACACAATCCTGTTCCACTCATGCTTGATGGAGTAGGATTGAATATATGATCATTACGAATAATGATCCCTCTCTTCTGTTCTCACAACCTTTTCGATATATATATATATATATATATATATATATATATATATATATCATAAATAGCGACAAATTATCTTATGATTTTTCTCCACTATTACATGGAGCCACAAGGGTCACAATGTACGAAGAGGAAAGGTACAAATAATATAGCTTATTCATTTATTTTATATATTTGATGATAGAGGTAAAAGAGTGACTATTGATTTCCTCCTTCATTTTTTTCCTTTCCAAACATTTCCTAAGGCTTAGTGGCTACATAATCTAGCTAGTAATTTTTTATTACTCATAAATTTAATATAATTTATTTTAAAGTAGATTAATTTAAATCAATAATTTAAAACAATAGGCTATAGCTTGTTATTTGTACATTATATATAATAAAGTAAAATGGTAAAATAAATTTGTAGGTGATTTAAATTCATAAAACAAAAAAAAAACAAATATTAAATTCAAACCATCCGCACTCATGTTGTAAAATCCTCTTTTTAACTTTATTAGTTTTCTAAATAATATTGTATTTTTTTCCAGGAAAAAGGTAGGAAAAAAATTAATATTTGTTTTTTATATTAAAAAAATCGATATGAGAATATTATTATATGCGATTAATTAGTTTAGCTATATATTTCAACAATTTTTTTTTTTAATGTTTAAAGTCATGAGTGCAATGCTGATCTAAAATATTTTTACGTTATGCTATACTTTGTTTATTCATATTGTTCACATTTCTGATTCATACTAATCAGCATGATAAATCGTCGGTACTCTCCAGTTGAATTCTTCATAGCAATAAAAGATTGATTTTAATTAATAATAGATTGAAATTGTCTTAAAAATTATATATATATATATATATTTGTCAAGGTGCCAAATATTGTCAAAAGACAATAATACTAAAAAATAGAAGCAACAAAAACAACAATAAAAAAACAACGACAAATAAATAAGAAACAATAAAAATAACAATTCAAAGACAATAAACAACATTGTCCTCTTTTTTTGGTTGTAAATAAGGTGATTTCACATTCCAAGATTAATCATATATTTTAGATTTCTTCTCTCAATTAGCCTTCACTTCCATCTCTTTCTCTAATTATTATTATTATTTTTTTATTAAATGAATGCACCCAATTATTATTATTATTATTATTATTATTATTATTATTATTATTATTATTATAGAAGTATTTTGGTTCAAACGATATAATTTACTTTAGCAACACACAATGATGGTGAACTTTGGATGATTACTTTATTAAGTTTAAATTTTGATAAGTTACAGTTAAAAATTTGAGTTTGATCTCCACTGTTTTCATTTATAGTTCAATTAGTTTATATGTATATGCAAATAAACAAACTCGATTTATATTTGGTAATCCTAAAAATAACAGCATGGAAACTTATTTTAATCTTATGTTGAAAACGTGAATCAAATATTATTAATTTGGATGATTTATTTCGAAACCTATTATAATTTTATCTCAACTTAAATTTTTATATTATTATTATAAAACTTAATGAAGGCTTGATTAGGCTCTTAATGTGTGTAATTTTTTACATATATTTGAGTTGAATTTTAATGAGTTTTGTATAAATATTCAATTTAATTTAGGTAGAAATTATGCCTAAATAAGAATTATTTTGATTTGATATTTTATTTAGTTTTTATTTGTTTTTGTAATTAATTTGTTTCTATTAGGAACTTTATTCAAGTGTTAACAAAAATTCTCTTTTTCCCTTAGGAAACTAGTTAAGGATTCCAAAGAAATCAAGAATTTACATGAGAAGATCATGTTAAAGGCAACACGGTTTGGTACACACTTGTGTTGTGCCAATGCAATCTACTGGAATGCAAGCTTCATGTCACACTGGCGCAACACAGGTGTGTTGCTGCTGGTGCATCTTTTTGTTCGAATTGAAGAAGTTTTAAAAGTACGACACAGTTTCATGCATTGTTGTGTGTAGACAGTGAGGTTTAGCACGTGTCCAAGATTTTAGCAACTGTGACACTGTTTGAGCTCAGGGCTCTAGAGAACACACTAACCACTGTCATAAAGACATGACATGGAGATGCCCAGGGTAATAACTAGGACAAATAAAAAAGGTGATACTTGATTTCCTAAAAGAAAGTTAGCACCACAACCAGGAGATTTTGGATATAGAATATCAACTTCTTTCAGTCTCGTGTTCTTTTAGAATTACTTTATGAATTACTATATTATCTTCTATTTATATGTAATTTCATATAAACTCTTATTCTAGCAATTAACTCAAAGGCAAACTAGTCATGAAAAATGCAAGTAAATAATGCATTCAATACAATCCCTAAGTTAGTCTAATCTACATTGATTTTAATTAAATGAGCTAAATTTACATGTTTTAATTTACAAGTGAGCTAAAGACTAATGGACCTAATTCCTATTAAATTTTAATTGAGTGAACTTAAGTCTATTTATTTTAATTCTAAAAAATGGGCCTAAATCTATAAATTATAGAGTATTTAAATTAATGGACCTAATTCTACATGTTGTGATCTTAAATCTATAAATTATAAAAAAAGACTTAAATTAAATGGGCTAAGTCTAAATTAATTAAATTAAATTAAGTGGGCCTATGTCTAATTAACTAAATTGACCTAAGTTATCTCTATCCTAAATTTGATTAATTATGGGCCTAAAATGCATTTTAATTAATTAAACCTAAAAAATCTAAATTTAAATGGGTTAAAGTCTAATGTGGGTCTAGGGTCCAAAACACATAAACACAAATAAAGAAGCCCAAAAACAATAATAAATATCAAGCTAAACAAATAAAGAGATCAAAACTTATGCTAAAACCCTAATTTAATTAAAGTGACCATAAACAATAAAATAAAATAATCAATCAAGCAAAACCAAATTTACCAACTTAACTCTAATTTAATTAAAAAAAAAACCTAAGGATTTCTATAACCATTAATTTTAATTAATTACCCAATGAAAACCATAATTTTACTAACCGATTAAATTAAAACAAGAAAACACACAAACACACACACCAAATTCCATTATTCCCACTATTAGGGCTATTACAATGATCTACTACAAATAGGAATAAAAAAAACTAATATAACCCAAAATAAACACAAAATAAAATAACCAACAAAATAATAGCAAATAAATACATAAAACTTTAAAAAACTACATTCAAATACAAAATTTAATTTATGGCATTTCGTGGATCTTCATGAGTTTTGTTTTTGTTCAATGACATGTTACTCCACAGCTTAGGTTACTCCCACCATAATTATGAACACAAAAGCAAAATAAATAATGATTAGAGCTTAAATAAAATTAAAATTAAAATTAATAAAAATTAAAATCAAACTAAATAATCAAATAAAAATAAAAGACAAGGGTAGAAGAAGGGATGATTGAATAGATGTAGTATTGATTAGCTCCTCGGAGTGTTATCGATCACCGTTGCTTTTAATGGATCTTCAAAACTTGATGTGCTCCTCTTCTAAAGTCAAAAACAAAGAAAATCTAAAGAAACGCTATTTTACATACTGTTTCAAAGAAAAATATGGAAAGAACTTTTTAAGCAAAAAAAGAGATAGTCCAAAGAGAGCCCTTCTTTTCAAGAGCCTAAACTCTCTTTATATAGGAAAAGAGCAAAAAAAAAAAAAACCCTAATCCTATGTACTTAAGAGTTCCAATTTTAAAATGACTTTATTCCCTGAAATTTTTAAAAATAAATTTTAGAAAATTTGTAACCAATCAAAATTCAGGAAAAATATTTTCAAAAATTAAAAAAAAATAGTATGGGACCTTATTGGAATAATACAATTCCAATCGAAATTATAGATTTTCGATCCATAAATAATTTTTTTTAACATTTAAATTTAAAATTTTCAATTAGGTCCTTAAAAAGGATTACAATTTAGTCATTGAAAAAATTAAACCCTTTCTTTGAAGAATGCATTCAGATTGTTGAGGTTTCAAACTTTAAGTATTAAAGACCTAGTTATGATATTTTCATCATTAAAGTCCTCTGTCACATCCACACTTTATCATCCAGAAATTGGGTGCTTACACTGTGTTTGAAAGTTTACAACCTTCTGGAATATGAATCCAAGCTCATGTACGGTTGTGCTAAAGACTATGCCAGAAAATTTAATGTTACACTAGCTCAATATGGTCGTGTGGTGGGTATGTCGAAGAAAATAAGATTTTTCCTAAACAAGAAAAGAAAATGAATTAAAGGGCTAAAAGATCTATTAGGTTTTCCTATATAAGGTGATGCTAATAGGTATTTGGGGGATTTTCATTTAGCACTCAAGAGGCAACAAATAATGAGCTAAAATAGGATTGAAGACAATTGATTCAAGAATTCAAGAGTTTTATTTCATAATTTCTTTCTTCATCTTTATTCTTTTAATTATGTTTGTTTGCTTCGCTATGAGTATGTGTGGCTAAATTCTTTTAGGGTTTAGGTTAGGAGTCATTATTCTATGATGTGATTGAACACAAATTTTATTAATTTGATTTTCAGTTAATTTTATGAGTTGCTCTTCATGTCTTGTATTCCATTAAGGGCCCCAATTGATTGCATATTTATGGATAGATTCACCAATGAGAGTTAGGAGAATTTATTAGCTTTAGATTCATAGGACTTAAACCACTCAACCATGAGAGTAGGCGAGCTCTTCGAAGATAAAATAATTATTAAGAAGCTTAATAAGTTAGGATCAATTTCTTAATCATAAGAGTAGGTTAAATCTTAATCTTAACATGCTTAATTGAACTCGAGAGAGTCTTTAGGTATTTTAGAATAATTACCCTTAACTAATACCAAGGTGTTTAATAATTAAGTGTTCATGATCTGATTAGAATAATGAAACTAAACCTAAGCTCTGTGTTTTTATCATTTGATTTTCTCCTAGTTTTAATTGTTCAGATTTATATTTTGATTTTCTAAATTACTTTATTGATTTGCTAGCTAAGAACATAAGTACAAATATTTGTACTCAATATACAATCCTCATGGGAACGATATCTTTTGTACTACAATTCATGATCCATGCACTTGCGGGTTTTGAACGCAACAAGTTTTTAGCGTTGTTACTAGAGATTGGCAATATTGATATTAATTTAATCTTTACTTCTCTTATACTAGTATTTAATTTAATTTGTAATGTTGATAGGTAATTTTTCATGGATAATGGTAGATTTTCTTATCAATTTTTGAGGAATAATGCATGTGATCCTATATATAATGTAAAACATATACCATTTAATTATGCTTCATCTTCTTTTCAGGCTTGTAATTGGTGTGGAGAGACCACAATGGAGTGTATTGCCCATATTATTCATATTCACATCTATAACCTCACTACAACCCATCTTGGAGCAATTGTGTGGATCATACTTAGAATTATCAATGAGAGAAGGCCAAGAGTGTTAAAGAACAATTATTGGTGATCAAGATAAAGCAAATCATGTTTAAAATGACTGCACAAACAAAAGCATGGGCTGCACTAACAGAAGATATAAAGAATAACTGATTGCAAATAGATCTAACTGTAGAAATTCAAAAAGCAAGCTTCCAAAAATTTCAAATGTGTACACCAATTAATTGTTCAAAGCAACTAGCATAAGAAGAAAGTGTATGGGATGAAGAAAACACTTTAAGTCGAGATGATGAAGTCACTTTTGAGTTGTGCCATAATGAGCAAGAAGAGATGATCACTAAGGACATTAAAGAAGTCTCCCAAAATAAGAATTAGTTTGTATAAATCAAGGATGATGAGGTACAAAGTCACTCAACTTAATTTCAAGATGACTTGGATGAGAAAATCATAACACAACTTAAAGTTACATGGGATGAAGATGAAAATGAGCCATAGATAACAATGCATATGTTCTATGTCCTATTACAATTATATATGTCACGACCCAAAACAGGAGTCATGACCGGCGCTAGGGAACGGGAATTCTTTCGAATCCGGAACCCGTAGCAAGCCTAAAAATAAAATAAATATGCAATAATAACCATAAAAATATAATATGCAGCGGAAAATAAAATCATAAATATTACAATATCATCCATAACAACTGGATATAATTCAAAACTCATCACATCGCATATATAATCTCATAAATGTATAATCTTATACAAATCCAGTTTTAACATAATACATCTCTTTAAAATAAAGTACATAAAATCCAATACTGTAATTTACAGCTACTGCAGTGTCTAGATAAAATAAATAAGACTCAAGTAGACAATTTACATAAAGAAGCCGGGGCGGAAGAAATCCGGCGTATTGACCTGCTACTGAGGTCTGAGGAAGTTGACTCTCCTGAAAAATAGTCAACGGAGGGGAGTCAGACCTCACTGAGTGAATTACTATAGTATATATACATACACTCTAAGTGATAATGCATACAGTCAACAGTATATGAGTAATATGTATATATACAGGCAAGTTCATACAGATGCAGAAAAATCATTTTATATATTTTGTTTGAAAATCAACTTTTATGAAGGATCACATAGAACCCTAGAATATCGCAACCTCAGAAAAATAGTGTTAAACAACACTCTAGCCATACAGGCTCACTAATTCCAAATATATCCACTTAATCCATATGGACAGTAGACTGGCCCCGAGACACTAAGTCAACCGAGCTCCAGCAGTCTGACTGCCAGTGTGATTGGCCCCGAGACACTTGGTCAACCGAGCTCCAGCAATCACACCCAAACCACATCTCACACATATCAATAATCATAATCAAATCGATATCCACAAATAGTCAGTAATAAAGCCTAAATACTATAGGCGTACCGGTACGTACTCGGTCCTAGTGCTGCCCACTAGGTAGCACGTTCTATTGATATCCTTCAGTGATAAATAATAAAACATTCATTCACAAATACATGATGCATGAATTTAAATAAATCAACAATATAAACCATATATATACCGAAAATATACCAAACATAAACCAAGTATATTTTGAGTATATATACGTCAAATAAATTCAATCAAATCATGAATTAAACTAAAAATATATTTAAAAACATTTTAAATATATTTTATTAATAAAACATGTATATAATTTATTATATACCAAAAATATACCAAAAATATACTTGAATATAAATCATGTTATTTATGCATATTTAGTCAAAATAAAACATGCATTTTCTAAATCATGCATCCTAAGCATATATATATAATATAGTAACTCACCTAATGCGCTCCACGAGACAGGTCCGACGGGCCTGGTCCACTAACCCTCGGTCTCGGCGCAACTAAACAAGAAATAATTATTCGACATCAGAATAACCCTAACAGAAATCCTAGAATTCAATCTAGAGTATTAAAATACAGAATCGAAAATTAGGGTTCGACTGGACATCACGTTTTACGAGAATTCTACCGGAAATCCGGCAGAACCTCCCCTGTAAAACAGACATCTCTCTACTCAAAAGAGTAGAGCCGACCCTGCAAAGAAAATGCACTTCAAAAATAAACACCACAATCAATCACAACCCCTCGGTCGGACTCCAGACTACAATCTGTCGACCGGGGTCCACAAACACAGAATATATATTCAAATATACCAAAAATATCCTTAAATCATAAAAATACATTTCATACGTAGAAATTACATAATTAACCTTGAAACACTGTAAAAATCGATTAAAACTCATTTTATTTGAAAAACCGTATATTATATATATAATTGAAAATAATTCACGAAAAATAGTTTTAATTAGTTAAAAATACCAAATATTTTGTAGAAATCATTTTTATACCTTAAATAAATATTAAAACCAATTAAATTACATTTTTAGACAATTTAGGGTAAAATTACCAAAATACCCCTATATATATATATATATATCTAATTTACTTCAAAAATTCACTAAAAATCATACAATTATCCAAAATTAATTTTCTCAACATATTTATCAATAATATCAATATTTAACTCAATTAACCAATTAAATTCAATTTAAAACACAATTAACTTAATTTTACAAAATCACATAAACTTCAATAATTAAAAATAAATACTTAAAAATTCATAAAAATTCCAAATAAATTCCTATAATTCATTTCAACACCTAATTCAACCATAAACTCTAATTTCATAATTTAAATAATTAATTTCCGAAAATTCGAAAATAATATTAAAATATTCAAGAATACCCAAAAATCCAAACAATCTCCAAAAATTCTACAAAAATTCATACATGAAGATTAAACTACCAGGAACAACATTTGTGAAGGAAGTTTCCATGAATCATCCAAATTGAAGCTCAAAAAAATCGAAAACCAAAAGTGGCCGAAATATTCAACTCAAAACCTAAGCAATTCTAGACCGTTTTAGCTCAAACAAAAGCTAGAATAACACTCACCGGAGCTCAAGGAGAAGATAGAGACCGGCGGTGTCGAAAACGGTGGCCGGAGGAGGGAGAAACCACGGTGGGAAGATGGGTGGTCCGGCGGTCACGCACGGGAAGAAAGAAGAAGAAGAAGAAGAAAAAGAAAAAGAAAGAAAAGGAAAGAGAAAAGAAAAGAAAAAGAAAGAAAAAGGAAAAGAAAAAGAAAAAAAAAAGAAAAAAGAAAAGAAAAAAAATAAATTTTAATAATTTAATAATAAATAAAATAATCAAATAATAATAAATAAATAATAAAATATTAGGGTAATAATAAACCCTAATTAAATATACACACACAGGCTTTATTTAATAATTTAAAAATATGTATGAGTTCATGCAAACCCGTAAATACATTTAAAATAATTAATAATACATTGTTTACGTGGAAATTTCCCCGAAAATGAAAGTCCCGGGAAAATTTTACGTAAAATACTGAAAATAATAGACAGTAATTTAAATAGGTTTAAAATACATATTAACTCATAAAAATATCGTATATACAGTCAAAATTATTGACACTGCATATCCCGGTACAGTGTAAAAATATTTTAAAAAAAACACGGGATATTACAGTCTTCCCCCCTTACAAGAATTCGTCCCCGAATTCTAAAAACAAGATTACAGAATCAGGAAGGAAAGAGATACGGGTAAGAAGCTCGCATCTCAGCTTCAGTCTCCCACGTATGCTCTTCAACTCTGTCGCTACGCCACAAAACCTTGACCATCGGAATCTGCTTCGATCGCAACTGTCGAACTTGAAAATCTACGATCGCCACAGGTTCTTCCACAAAAGTCAAATCTTCCCTCACTTCCACACTGTCGGGTTGCAACACACGTGAAGGATCTGAGATATACTTCCTCAACATCGAGATATGAAATACTGGATGCACCTGTGACATACTCGGAGGCAAATCCAACCGATATGCAACAGTGCCAACTTTTTCCAAAATCTCAAACGGTCCAATATATCTCGGTGCTAACTTACCCTTCTTGCCAAATCTCATCACTCCCTTCATCGGAGATACTTTCAGAAAAACGAAATCTCCAACCTGAAACTCCACATCTCTGCGCCTAGGATCCGTATAACTCTTCTGTCTACTAACTGCGGTCTCTAATCTACGCTTGATCACGGTGACTTTCTCTACAACATCTTGAACCATCTCTGGTCCAGTCAAAACTCTCTCACCGATCTCATCCCAACTCAACGGGGATCTACACTTCCTTCCATATAATGCCTCATACGGTGCCATACCAATACTGCTATGGTAGCTGTTATTATATGCAAACTCAACAAGCGACAAATGATCATCCCAGCTACCTCCCAAATCCATGACACACATCCTCAACATATCTTCCAGTGTCTGGATCGTCCTCTCAGACTGACCATCTGTCTGAGGATGAAAAGCAGTACTGAAATCCAACCTAGTGCCCATCGCTTCTTGCAACTTCTGCCAGAAACGAGAAGTAAACACCGAACCTCTGTCTGACACAATGGACACAGGTACTCCATGAAGGCATACAATATGCTTCACATACAACTTCGCCAATCTAGCAACTGAATATGTGGCTTTCACAGGCAAGAAATGTGCAGACTTCGTCAATCTGTCTACAATCACCCAGATGGAATCGTATCCATCCTTCGAACGAGGTAAACCGACTACAAAATCCATAGCTATCCTTTCCCACTTCCACTCGGGAATAGGAAGAGGCTGAAGCTTCCCAGAAGGCTTCTGATGTTCGGCTTTCACTTGCTGACACGTCAAGCACTTAGCAACATAATCGGCAACATCCTTCTTCAATCCATCCCACCAGTATAAATCTCTGATACTGTGGTACATCTTAGTAACACCAGGATGAACGCTGTAGGCTGTAGAATGTGCTTCCCCTAGGATCTCTTCTCTCAAATCATCCACATCAGGAACACACAATCTACCACTGATCCACAACACACCATCATCATCGAGTGTGAAATCAGTGAACTTCTCTGCTCTGACATTCTCTGCAAGCTCTTCCAGAATAGGATCTCGGCTCTGAGCTACTTTAATCCTATCCCTCAGTACAGATCGTACTTTAAACTGAGCTAACAGTCCACCTGATCTACTGATCTTCATCATCAGACCTTGATCCACCATCAGATGCAATTCCTGGATCAATGGTCTCCTCTCAACACCAATGTGAGCAAGACTACCTGAAGACTTCCTACTCAAGGCATCTGCTACCACATTAGCTTTACCCGGATGGTAAAGAATCTCACAATCATAATCCTTCAACAGTTCCAACCATCTTCTCTGCCTCAAATTCAAATCTCGCTGCTGGAAAATGTACTTAAGGCTCTTGTGATCAGTAAATATCTCACAAGTCACCCCGTACAAATAATGTCTCCAAATCTTCAAAGCAAAGATCACTGCAGCCATCTCAAGATCATGTGTGGGATAGTTCTGCTCATGCTTCTTCAACTGCCTCGAAGCATAGGCTATCACCCTTCCATTCTGCATCAACACACAACCAAGACCAATTCTAGAGGCATCACAGTAAACTGTGAACTTATCCACACTATTAGGCAAAGCTAATACTGGCGCTGTGGTCAACTTCTCCTTCAACAACTGAAAACTATTCTCACAAGCTTCTGACCACTCGAATCTAACATTCTTCTGAGTCAAGCGAGTCATAGGGGCTGCAATCCTGGAAAAATCCTGCACAAACCGCCTATAATACCCGGCTAAACCCAGAAAACTCCGAATCTCAGTAACTGAAGTAGGTCTAGGCCACTCAGATACTGCTTCAATCTTCTGTGGATCAACCTAAATACCTTCTTTAGACACTACGTGTCCAAGAAAAGAAACACTCTCCATCCAGAAATCACACTTCGAGAATTTAGCATAAAGCTGATGATCTCTCAGTGTCTGTAGTACAATCCTCAAGTGATATACATGCTCTTCCATACTCCTCGAATATACTAGTATATCATCAATGAAGACTACCACAAACTGATCCACATACGGTCTGAATACTCTGTTCATCAGGTCCATAAAAGCTGCTGGTGCATTAGTCAAACCAAAAGACATCACCAGAAACTCATAATGACCATATCGAGTGCGGAACGCTGTCTTAGGAATATCAGCTTCACTGATCCGCAGCTGATGATAACCCGACCTCAAGTCAACCTTAGAAAAGAACTGTGCACCCTGGAGCTGATCAAACAAATCATCTATCCTCGGGAGAGGATACTTGTTCTTCACTGTCACCTTATTAAGCTCTCTATAGTCAATGCACAGTCTCAGGGTACCATCCTTCTTCTTCACAAACAAGACTGGTGCACCCCAAGGAGAAACACTAGGTCTGACGAAACCCTTATCCAACAACTCTTGCAACTGCTCCTTCAACTCTCTCAACTCTGCAGGAGCCATACGATAGGGTGGCATAGATATAGGAGTAGTACCTGGTACCACATCTATACAGAACTCAATCTCTCTATGAGGTGGTAAACCTGGTAACTCCTCGGGAAAAACATCAGGAAACTCACAAGCAACAGGAACATCTGTGAGTGACAACTTCTCCACTGACGTATCCCTAACAAATGCCAAAAACCCCTGACAACCTTTCCTCAACAACTTCCTAGCTGAAATAACAGAAATAAGATTCTGAGGTGCTGAACTCCTGTCACCAACAAACTTAAAATCTACTTCACCAGGAATTCTGAAAATCACCTCCTTATTCCTGCAATCAACCACGGCATAGTACTGAGACAACCAATCCATTCCCAAAATAACATCGAACTCCATCACATCCAACAAAATCAAATCGGCGGATAATTCTCTATCTCCCACGAGAACTGGACAACCAGAAAGAACAATATCGGTGTCCAAAGAATCACTCAGAGGAGTGGCAACAGACAAAGGAAAAGCCATCCTCGAAGCTTGCCAACAAGATTTAGAAGCAAAAATAGGAGAAACAAACGAATGCGTGGCACCCGGATCAAACAAAACCAAAGCATCCAGGTAACAAACAGAAAGAATACCTGCCACGACTGCATTAGATGCTTGAGCATCCTGTTGAGTCAGATGAAAAACTCTGGCCTGGCCTCGACCTCCCTGCTGACTGGTAGAAGCCTGACCAACACCTCTAGCACCTCCTCTAGTACCTCTACCACGACTCTGCTGTGGAACAAACTGAGTAGAACTCTGATGCTGGGCTGGTGGTAATTGAAATGGCACGGGCGCTGCACTAGCAATCGACTGCTGTGGGAATCGCGGAATCTGCTGCTGCTGATATCCGGGATAAGGACACGATCTGGCAAAATGTCCTGTCTGCCCGCATCTGAAACATGTCAGCGGTGTCAGATAACACGGTCCCTGATGGACTCTACCACAAGTCTGACAAACACTGGCCGCTGATCCAGAACTACGACCACTGCTGCTGCTCGAAGCACCTGATCCAAATCTGAATGATCTACGTTGACCTCCACGACCATGTCTACTGCTCCGATGCACTCGCTGCTGCTGTCTCTGACTCTGCTGAGTCGAACCTCGCTGCTGACTACTCGAACCAACATGAAAACTCGAATACGGAGTAGCCTGCAATCCACTCAACTGAACTCCCAACTGGTAATAATCAGGCATCGCTCCCTGCCTAACTAACCTCAGCTCAATCTCCTTAGCTAGCTCAATCACCGACTCCAGAGTAAGACCTGCTGTAGGCATACCAGCAAAAGCTGAACCCAAACCAGTAACATAGGTAGTAACAGCGAAATACTGATCTCGCATCAGATCCTCAGCATATCTACCCAGACGAAGGAACTCTCGGGTATACTCCTCTACTGATCGATCTCCACGAGAAATACTGGTCAGACGGAGACGATAGCTCAAACGAAGAGGCTCTGGACAAAATCTCCTCATGAATCGCTCTCGAAACTGAGCCCATGTCATCGTCATCATATAGGGCTGGATCATCTGAATGAACCAATCCAAGGCTGGTCCCTCGACAGACAACTCAACAATCATGATCCTCTGGTACTCGATATGAGCAGTCCGAGTCCTAGTCTCAATCGCATGCAGAAAATCTAAAGGATCAGAAGTACCATCAAAAGCAATCCTGCCAACTCTGGCATAGAACAAAGCTGCCTCAGGGTCAGACATACCCTGCTGATAGGCAGGCTGAACAGGCTGAACAACTGGAGGAACAAGAACATCAAACTCAGGCTCAACAGGCTCCTCGTCCTGTAACTCTCTCTGCCTACGGCGACCTGCCGCTCCTCGAGGTCTACCCCTGCCACGACCTCTACGTCTAACTGGCTGCTCAGGAGGTAAAACCTAGTCCTGAAAAGACTCATCATCCTCGGCCTCAACGACCGGTGGAGCGACACGCGCTCGCCTCCTCATTCTGAAAAGACAAACGGAAAGATTCAGACAAAACAGACAACGGAGGAATAATGCTGAAAACTACAGCAAGGAATACTCATCAAGACATACTCGAACCTAATACACTGCAGTAGTCCAACAGAAAACACAACTTTAAAACTAGGGCCACAACTCACATAACTAAGCCCTGACACAGAACTCCACTCAGAAACGAACTTCGCTCTGATACCAACTTTGTCACGACCCAAAACAGGAGTCATGACCGGCGCTAGGGAACGGGAATTCTTTCGAATCCGGAACCCGTAGCAAGCCTAAAAATAAAATAAATATGCAATAATAACCATAAAAATATAATATGCAGCGGAAAATAAAATCATAAATATTACAATATCATCCATAACAACTGGATATAATTCAAAACTCATCACATCGCATATATAATCTCATAAATGTATAATCTTATACAAATCCAGTTTTAACATAATACATCTCTTTAAAATAAAGTACATAAAATCCAATACTGTAATTTACAGCTACTGCAGTGTCTAGATAAAATAAATAAGACTCAAGTAGACAATTTACATAAAGAAGCCGGGGCGGAAGAAATCCGGCGTATTGACCTGCTACTGAGGTCTGAGGAAGTTGACTCTCCTGAAAAATAGTCAACGGAGGGGAGTCAGACCTCACTGAGTGAATTACTATAGTATATATACATACACTCTAAGTGATAATGCATACAGTCAACAGTATATGAGTAATATGTATATATACAGGCAAGTTCATACAGATGCAGAAAAATCATTTTATATATTTTGTTTGAAAATCAACTTTTATGAAGGATCACATAGAACCCTAGAATATCGCAACCTCAGAAAAATAGTGTTAAACAACACTCTAGCCATACAGGCTCACTAATTCCAAATATATCCACTTAATCCATATGGACAGTAGACTGGCCCCGAGACACTAAGTCAACCGAGCTCCAGCAGTCTGACTGCCAGTGTGATTGGCCCCGAGACACTTGGTCAACCGAGCTCCAGCAATCACACCCAAACCACATCTCACACATATCAATAATCATAATCAAATCGATATCCACAAATAGTCAGTAATAAAGCCTAAATACTATAGGCGTACCGGTACGTACTCGGTCCTAGTGCTGCCCACTAGGTAGCACGTTCTATTGATATCCTTCAGTGATAAATAATAAAACATTCATTCACAAATACATGATGCATGAATTTAAATAAATCAACAATATAAACCATATATATACCGAAAATATACCAAACATAAACCAAGTATATTTTGAGTATATATACGTCAAATAAATTCAATCAAATCATGAATTAAACTAAAAATATATTTAAAAACATTTTAAATATATTTTATTAATAAAACATGTATATAATTTATTATATACCAAAAATATACCAAAAATATACTTGAATATAAATCATGTTATTTATGCATATTTAGTCAAAATAAAACATGCATTTTCTAAATCATGCATCCTAAGCATATATATATAATATAGTAACTCACCTAATGCGCTCCACGAGACAGGTCCGACGGGCCTGGTCCACTAACCCTCGGTCTCGGCGCAACTAAACAAGAAATAATTATTCGACATCAGAATAACCCTAACAGAAATCCTAGAATTCAATCTAGAGTATTAAAATACAGAATCGAAAATTAGGGTTCGACTGGACATCACGTTTTACGAGAATTCTACCGGAAATCCGGCAGAACCTCCCCTGTAAAACAGACATCTCTCTACTCAAAAGAGTAGAGCCGACCCTGCAAAGAAAATGCACTTCAAAAATAAACACCACAATCAATCACAACCCCTCGGTCGGACTCCAGACTACAATCTGTCGACCGGGGTCCACAAACACAGAATATATATTCAAATATACCAAAAATATCCTTAAATCATAAAAATACATTTCATACGTAGAAATTACATAATTAACCTTGAAACACTGTAAAAATCGATTAAAACTCATTTTATTTGAAAAACCGTATATTATATATATAATTGAAAATAATTCACGAAAAATAGTTTTAATTAGTTAAAAATACCAAATATTTTGTAGAAATCATTTTTATACCTTAAATAAATATTAAAACCAATTAAATTACATTTTTAGACAATTTAGGGTAAAATTACCAAAATACCCCTATATATATATATATATATCTAATTTACTTCAAAAATTCACTAAAAATCATACAATTATCCAAAATTAATTTTCTCAACATATTTATCAATAATATCAATATTTAACTCAATTAACCAATTAAATTCAATTTAAAACACAATTAACTTAATTTTACAAAATCACATAAACTTCAATAATTAAAAATAAATACTTAAAAATTCATAAAAATTCCAAATAAATTCCTATAATTCATTTCAACACCTAATTCAACCATAAACTCCAATTTCATAATTTAAATAATTAATTTCCGAAAATTCGAAAATAATATTAAAATATTCAAAAATACCCAAAAATCCAAACAATCTCCAAAAATTCTACAAAAATTCATACATGAAGATTAAACTACCAGGAACAACATTTGTGAAGGAAGTTTCCATGAATCATCCAAATTGAAGCTCAAAAAAATCGAAAACCAAAAGTGGCCGAAATATTCAACTCAAAACCTAAGCAATTCTAGACCGTTTTAGCTCAAACAAAAGCTAGAATAACACTCACCGGAGCTCAAGGAGAAGATAGAGACCGGCGGTGTCGAAAACGGTGGCCGGAGGAGGGAGAAACCACGGTGGGAAGATGGGTGGTCCGGCGGTCACGCACGGGAAGAAAGAAGAAGAAGAAGAAGAAAAAGAAAAAGAAAGAAAAGGAAAGAGAAAAGAAAAGAAAAAGAAAGAAAAAGGAAAAGAAAAAGAAAAAAAAAGAAAAAAGAAAAGAAAAAAAATAAATTTTAATAATTTAATAATAAATAAAATAATCAAATAATAATAAATAAATAATAAAATATTAGGGTAATAATAAACCCTAATTAAATATACACACACAGGCTTTATTTAATAATTTAAAAATATGTATGAGTTCATGCAAACCCGTAAATACATTTAAAATAATTAATAATACATTGTTTACGTGGAAATTTCCCCGAAAATGAAAGTCCCGGGAAAATTTTACGTAAAATACTGAAAATAATAGACAGTAATTAAAATAGGTTTAAAATACATATTAACTCATAAAAATATCGTATATACAGTCAAAATTATTGACACTGCATATCCCGGTACAGTGTAAAAATATTTTAAAAAAAACACGGGATATTACAATATACGAGGAATCCATGAAAGGTGTTGGACTATTTGAGAATTCTTCAAGTAATTCTAGAACCAAAGATTTGGCATGTAGAGTCCACACTTTATTACCTGCCCAAAAGGGAGCCTACCAAAAGAAAGAAAAGGAAGATGCTTTCAAGAACTCTTCCTCATGTTCAGTTGCACCCATGATATTACATATTCAAGGGGTCAAGTTAATGACCTAAAATTAACGCTTGTTAGGAGGCAACCTACTGTGTTTTGATTTATTTCTTTTGTTTACATTTATTTTTAGTTTGATTTTTTTCTTTTATTTTTTTTTATTTTTATTTTTTGTTTTGTAGATCATCCAACATTTAGAGCGAGTATAAAAGACAAAAGCTTACTAAGGAAGTCCTTGTTTTCTTTTTCTTATTTTAATATTTTTGTCATTGAGGACAATGTCATAGATAAGTGTAGGGGAAGATGCCAGATGTTAGGATTATGTTTTATAAGTGTGTGTTTTATTTATTTTGGCATGGTTTGTGTATTTTATTTATTTTTGCATGCGTATTAGTTAAATTAAGGAAATAATTTTTTTTTTTAAATTGTAAGATTCATTAACCTTCAACTTGATTTCTCCATGTTTATTGTGATCCTTGTCCTTAACATTTTTTGTTTTGGTTTTGTGAAAAATTGATGCTCAATTGCAATTAGAGGGCAATAGTGGAAAAATGTTCATTCTTGATTCAATTTTCAAAATATTAAATGGTTTATTAATTAAAATAGTTGTACATGGTCATTATGTATGAAAATTTTCATTTTTATAACCTAAGCATGAATTTAGAGATTGAATTTGAGCATGATTTTGGGAGAGAATGCATTTTTTTTTTTTTTTTGTAATTCTAAAAAAAAATCTCTCTTATTTTTAGAGCAGTACTTAAATTTTCATTTTTTTATGTTTTGAATCTACTCCAATGCTCTAATTAGAGTAAGAGTATTCAAATGACTCACTTAACGGTATCCACGCTTAGTAATACGGGAATGGCAAGGAATGACTAAAAGTGAGAAGATTTGATTAAAGAGAATAAAAAAATGATGAGATAGAGCATAAAATGCACTCATCAAATTAAAAAAAAAAAAGATATTGTGAAGAGCATAAAATGCACTCATCAAATTAAAAAAAAAAAAAGATATTGTGAAATGGCGTGTAAAACGCATTCACAACCAATTTTTGTTTTTTTTAAAAAAAATTATAAGCTTAAATACTCTTCTTCTAGAGTTATGTTCATTGGATTTCAAAGAGTTATGTGCTTATGTTGTGATTAGTGAATTGTTCGTATGTGGTGTATTTTTGTCTGATTATCTTTTTTAGTAAACATTTTTTAGTTTCGATGTTACCGGCTTATATATCTTAGAAACTGCAATTCTTTGGTTGTAGTTAAGCTGGTCTTTAAATTTCAAATTTGATTTTTACTTAAGGACAAGCAAAGCTTTAGTGTGGGGGAATTTGATATGTGTAATTCTTTGCATATATTTGAGTTGAATTTTAATGAGTTTTGTATAAATATTCAATTTAATTTAGGTAGGAATTAGGCCTAAATAAGAATTATTTTGGTTTGATATTTTATTTAGTTTTCATTTGTTTTTATAGTTAATTTGTTTCTATTAGAAACTTTATTCAAGTGTTAACAAATATTCTCTTTTTCGCTTGGGAAACCAGCTAAGGATTCCAAAGAAATCAAGGATTTGTATGAGAAGATCATGTTAAGGGAAACACAGTTTGACACACACACCTGTGTCATGCTGGTGCAGTATACTATAATGCAAACTTCATGTCATATTGGCACAACACGGGTATGTTGCTGCTGGTGCATCTTTCTATTTGAATTGAAGAAGTTTTGAAAGTGTGATACAGTTTCATGCATGACCGTGTTTAAAAGTGTGCAACCTTCTAGAATTTGAATCCAAGCTTATGAATGGTTGTACTAAAGACTGTGCCAGAAAGTTTAACGTCACACCAACTCAACATGGTCGTGCGATGGTGTGTCAAAGAAAAGGAGATTTTTCCTAAGCAAGAAAAGAAAAGGAATTGAAGGGCTAAAAGATCTCCTATTAGGTTTTCCTATATAAAGGGATGCTAAGAGGTATTTGGAGGATTTTCATTCAGCACTCAAGAGGTAACAAACAAGGAGCTAAACTAGGATTGAAGAAAATTGATTTAAGAATTCAAGAGTTTTATTTCATGATTTGTTTCTTCATCTTTAATCTTTTAATTATGTTTGTTTGCTTCGCCATGAGTATGCATGGTAAATTTCTTTAGGATTTAGGTTAGGAGTAACTATTCTATAATGTGATTGACCACATGTTTTATTAATTTGATTTTCAGTTAATTTTATGAGTTGTTCTTCATGTCTTATATTCAATTAAGGGCCCAATTGATTGCATGTTTATGGGTAGATTCACCAACGAGAGTTAGAAAAATTTATTAGCTTGAAACTTATAGGACTTAGACCACTCAACCACAAGCTCTTCGGGGATAAAATGATTGTTAAGAAGCTTAATGAGTTATGATTAATTTTTTAATCACAAGAGTAGGTTAAATCTTAATCTTGACATGCTTAATTAAACTTGAGAGAGTCTTTAGGTATTTTAGAATAATTACCCTTAACTGAAATTAAGGTGTTTAATAATTAAGTGTTCACGATCTGATTGGAATAATGAAACAAAACCTACTTAGTTTTAATTGTTTAGATTTATATTTTGATTTTCTAAATTACTTTACTGATTACTAGCTAAGAACATAAATAGAGATATTAACACTGAATATTCAATTCTCATGGAAACGATATATTTTATACTCTAATTCATTATTTGTGTGCTTACGGGTTTTGCACGCAACAGCTCCATAACAAACTTAACAGAATAGCTAAAGAAACTCAAATTTTGTATTCAAATTACCTCTTTTTTCTTTCTTTTTTCATTTATTTACTTGTCTAATATTGTTGAAGAAGAATACTGAATTAGTAATACTAATAAATTAATTAAAGCATAAAAAACTACCTAATTAATAATATAAAACAACCTAAAAACAAATAAATTTACACGCAAATATTTAATTCCATTGTCTGAATTTAGACCTAGTTGCACTTGAGGGATCCAACATTCTTTATGCACATATAAAAAATTTTGGTAAAATTACATCTTTTACGAATTTTAACATAAGTATTTTCAAATTTATGATTGTTTTTTAAGCTGAGCCTTTTTGTGTTTCAGTAACACTATTTTTTATTTTTTCAGCTGTGCCATTCTCTTTATTTTCTCCTCCTAGTTTTTTTCATATGTTCATTTTTGTCCTTCTCTCTATTCTCTTTATTTCTTCTCTCAAATCTAAATTGTAATATAAGAAAGCACGGCTTATCGGAAGTATTCACCAAATGTGAATCGTACACTATTAAATTATTTACTTCTATGATTATTAACGGATTTTTTGGATTTTTTTCATCAATATATTGAACAGAATTTTTTTTCTTTTTGACTCTGTGTCAACAATTCTACTATTATTAGTGAACCTGCATTTTCTATTTCTTGTTCTTCAACTGCTGCCAATTTCATTTTAAATTTTCCATGGCAGATATAGCACATGATATGCTACTTGGCTATCCTTCATTAGCTCTTGAAAAAGGTCGTTCTGAAACAAGGGCCTTGCTCATGTTGGTTCGAAAGCCTCATGCTTTTACAAGTGCAAGTCAGCCTGGACGTTTCAAACGCTTGCTTTATAAATATTGTTAGTTTGACAGTAACTCCGTCAAAGTTTTATTCATCTGAATGAATGCAGTATCAAATCCAATTTGAGTTAAGTTTCTTTAATTTGTAGTTCCTATAGGTGATACAAATAAAAATAGAGATCGTCTCTTACGCGCACAAGATAAAAATTGATGAATCTACAAGCATTTGAACTTCTCAGACTACTAATATCTACAACTTTAACAGCTACTCCATCAAAGACTAGGGAGCTACTAATACGTCCATTACTAGAGGCTGCTGGATTGGGTGCTCATGAGTTTGTCAGAGAGATTATTAAAGCCTACCCTGAATCAATTTGGTTCGTTGATTCAATGGGGAGGAATCTTTTTCATTTGGCAATAACACGTCGCCAGGAAAAGGTTCACAATCTCCTCTATCAAATGAGTAATCTAAAGCAGTTATAAAAGTATTTTGTTGCATATTTAATTGATATTTTTTATTAAAAATCGTGCATTATCCCAAAGGATCAAGTTCACTAAGCTGACCGTATCCAAGGAAACAAGGTACTGCCTTTATTAGGTGGAAGAGGCAATATCGATGCTGATCCAGAGCTACCCCTTTGAGAAGGGACACTGAGTTGTTCATGGAGAGCCATCTTGTTCCTTGGAGGTGCCTTTGCCCCTCCTTTCTCTGTATCATTGACATGAAGCCCAGTAAACTTAGGACTCACCATTTTTTCCACATCTTTTGCCCCTCTCATCATCCTTTTCTTTTTTGCTCTTCTCCACCACAGATTTAACCACAAAAATTTGTTCTTTGCTAAAATTCAGAACGAGATCCAATTATCACCCATTTAAGGCAAAATTCACCCCAAGGGCCCAATTATCACTCAAATTCTTTGAAGAAAACAAGATTTCAATGGAAACAGTAAAAACCAAATATCTACTCCCTCCCATCCATCGTTATAAAATCTAATCAGCGTAAGGAAAAAAAAATAAATCATAAATTTGAATTGATTCAGGCATAATGAAGCAGCAACATCAAATCTAAATTTTAACCAAAAAAAATCCTAGGGAATTTTACAATAAAAAAAAGGCACAATTAAATGTTTTTAATAAAAATACCCAAAAATTTCATTAATTACAAAATTACCTTATTGTAATTACAAAAATACCCTCCATATTTTCAAAATTACACCCATTTCCGTCTCTTTTTCATTTTTCTAGTTTTTTTTTTTTTTTTTTTTTTGCCGTTGTCATTCTCTTCTTTTTATTGTTAGACTCCTTTTATAAATTTGTATTTTATCTTTTTTTTTTTCCTCTTTTTTTTTTATTTTTTATTTTTTATCCTTCCCTTTTTTCTTTTATTCTTTTTCTTGTTTTTATTTTCTCTTTTTTTTCCTTTTTTTCTTTTTTATTCTTTATTCTTTTTTTTCTCTTTAATTTTTTCTCCTTCTCTTCTTTTTTCTTTTATTTTTTTATTTCTCTCCTTTTTTTCGTTTTCTTTTTTTTTTTAAATATTTTTCCGGAATTTTTCATCTTTTTTTATTAGTGAAGCATTAACCAATATATTTTTTGAGATTTTATTTTGTAAATTCCTCAAATAGGTTATAAAAATATATAAAATGTGATGACCAAAATACAAGTAACTTATATACAACAAATTTTCTATACAAAATTGATCACTCAAGTTCTTAATGTATAATAGATGTAACATTTATTATACTTGAACCAACATGACTATTTCTAAAAAGTAATAATATAACTTTGGGTTAGAAAATTGAAGTCATAACTTTAATTTCTAATGATTCTAAAATAGAATCAATTTTATCAATACATTTCAAGTAACAAAAATATAATCTTAATATTTTTAAAATTTCAAGTAGTCTAATGTGTTTGTAAAATACAAAACAATGCCTTATAAATTCAAATTGAAGAATCAATCTCGAAACATAAATTCCTGTAAAAGAAGTAACTTATCAAATACTAAAAATTAAGAGAGTTATGTTTAAATCACTTTAAAAAATTTTAAAAATAAAATTGTCACTCCATTTTCTTTTGTATCAAATACCTTGAAATTCTATATATATGTTTTTGTCAATTTATAATACTTTATGTTTATTTTACGTCTCTAATACAATAATTTTGTATATATTTTTGTCAATTTGGAATATTTTTCACGTATTTATAATAATAATATAGCAGTTATAGAAATTCGGTAGTTTTACTTCTCTTCAAACATATCATAATATAATTTAATAATATGTCAATAAATGAAAAATGAAGATGGGTGTAGCTCAGATGGTAGAGCACTTGCTTAGCATGTGAGAAATACAAGAATCGATACGCTACATCTCTATTTTATTATTAGGTAACCTGTATTTCATGTTGTTGCTTTTTGGTGCATGCTCATTAACCTTCACTTGTAAATTCACTTTCAATCTCATTAAAAAATTTTAAAAAATATTTTTTAATTAATAACAAATGAATTTTCAATCAACAACACATGAATCTTTACATTGCAACTGATAATTATTTCACTTTGTATATACAGTGATATTAAAATTATAAATTGAAAGTTGCCCCATAATTTCCATATTATTCAAATAAAGAAATGGTTGAGAATTTATTATTCAATGATGGGTTATAACATGAAAAAATGTTGTCATGAGGTTATTTTTGGAGATCTGGGTTATATATTGGTTAATTAACATATATTGAATTTTATTTAGGTATGATAAAGTTCATCACGTAAATTATCCCTCAATCTATTCGAAATCTATGTAAATTAATTTTTAAAAGTCATTCCCAATTGTTAAGGTAATAACTCAAATTAAGTGCTATTAAATTTCCACCCACATAGTTCTTTAAAAATTAGGATAAATGAAAATTTTATATATCAGGTAGTATGTGCTTTCATTTCAAACAAGCTTAATTAAAACTCAACTCAAATATATTTGGGTTATGAAGAATATCAAAATTAATCTATTCACCTTTAAACCACGTATGATATCTACTCAATGAAGTTGTCTAAGTGAGTTGGATTACTAAATGTTCACTTAGTCGGAAGAGCAAATAGAGGCATTTAATCATGTGCACTTGCAGTCTATTGAAATTTTTAATATTCCTACCTACATTTTATTTGTTTTTTGTTGGGTTGTATATAATTTTCTATTTTTTTTATTCATACATGTTGTAATAGCTCCAGTAGTAAGTAATTTAGTGAAATCTTTATTTTTTTGCACTTTAAAAATAGTTAGTAAATTAGGGTTCATTTGGTAAACTTTAATTAAAATTAATGAGGTAATAGATTAATTTTAGGCTGCATGTAATTAAAATTAAGATTAAAAATCACAATATGTATATTTGATTATTATTTGTTCTATTTTTGTTATTTAGACTTGTTTTTTGTGTTTTTATTCGTTTTGGGCCTTGAGCCCACATTAGGTTTTAACTCATTTAATTAATATGCCTTTAAAATTGGTTTTAGGTTAATTTAGACATAGGTCTACCATTAGTTTAATTAAAATTAATTTAGACTTAGCTCAACCAATTAATTAGCATTTAAAATAAGTAAATTTATGATCACCTCATTTAAAATCTAAAATTGATTAGAACTAGACCCACTAATTCAAGCTCAATTCAATTGCTCATAAAATCAAGTAGATTTTAGGTTCATTAATTAACTTAAAGGTAGGTCTACCTTTAGTTTTATTTCATTCACAAATAAAATGTAGACTTAACCCACTTTAATTAAAATCAATGTACGCTAGACTAATTTAGGGGGGCGTTGCATTATATGGATGCATTTTTTATATACTCTTCATGACTAGTTGTCTTAGAGTTAGATGGATGCTAAATATGGTTTAAATGAAATTGTATATAAATAGAGAATAAGATAGGAATTAATAAACTAATTCTAAAATAACACAAGATTGAAAGAAATTAGTATTTCGTATTCAGAATCTCCTAGTTTTGATGCTAATTTTTTTTTTAGAGAATCGAGTTACCACTACCTTTGATTTGTCCCAGTTATTATCCTGGGTGGTGACTCCTGATCTTCACATTATGTCTTTGTGATATAACAGTATGTTCTCTAGAGCTCTCAGCTCAAACAGTATCACAATTGCTAAAATATTAGACGCATGCTAAACCCCACCATTTACAGAAGCCCTAAAATTTATTTGGGTGAATTATTATTTGCCCCTTGTAGTTTACTATATGATAATACTTGGTCCCTGACATTTAAAATTTATATTTTCTCACCCTTCTATTTTGCAAAATTACACTATTTACTTATTCTGTCAAATTTTTCATCACAATTATTGTTAATTGACATGACAGATATTAAGTAAATACGATTTGCCCTTTGTATTTGAATATATTATACTATTTGCCTCCCTCTATGTGATATATTATATTATTTGCCCCTAAAATTTACAAAACATATTTTTATTATGAAACTAATTGTTTAACAAAGTATATGTTAAATTAAATTATCATTAATTGACTATAAAAATGAAAATTTTATTAAAAATATTTTAATAAAAAAATAAAATAGTAAATTTTATTGTTAATCTAATAAAAATTTTAACCAAACAACAATTAATTACTTCCAATCTTAAAATATCTTTACTTAAATATCAACTTAAAACATTTATATTGTATGAAAAAATTAACCAAGTAAATTCTCTTTTTAACTGTAAAATTTGATTTTATTTTGAAATCTTAAGGATATATTTCAGTTGGGCACAACCCAACAAAATATCTTTTTTAAAATATTACCCCCTATATATTTTTTTTAATTGTCGTTTAAGAATTATGCACATAGATTAAGAAATGTAATAAATATATGTGTAAAATACTATATTACCTTTATAATAATTTCCTCAACCAATTATTAGTTTTGTATATTCCCAAAAGTAGTGTATATATAAATAAGGGTATGATAGGGAAAAAGATAGTTAAAATGCATTGGTAATTGAAAACATCAAATAAATTAGAATAAAAAATTAAACATAAAATGACAATTAAAAAGGAACGGATGGAGTATTTATTGGATTCATTTTTTAAGATGACATAATTTAATTACTTAATTTTGTCAATTTTTCATGTAGTTCAAGAAGTCAAGTGGGTGTGCATAGAAAACCAAGGGTTAACGTTAGAAGAAAATTGTAGTGCTTCCAACTGACAATAATAGCATGTTTACGTTGAGGGGAGATACCATTATATATATATCATCTATAAAGTCATATAATGCTAACAAAAACAATAAAGAAATAAACATTAATTAATTAATAAAGTAGTATTTTAAAATGATAATGACAAAAAATCTAACCAAATATATTTAAAAAAAAACATGGGAAGAACACTAGGAGCTTGATCTTCAATGGAGGTCCTCTTTCAATTATTTTGAAATGTAAGTATGTTCGCAAGCTTTAACAAACGAAATTTAAGGAAGTTCGGGTTTGGCTCGTTTAGTTAACGAGCTGCAAAATAGAGTTTGAAACCACTTGATATCAATTATTTGAGACTCACGTTATGCATCCTCTATTTGTATAAGTGTAATTTTACGTATGCTTTTGTTGCATTATAGAAATATAATAAGAAGTTAATCAATTGGAGCCTTAAAAGCACCTAATGCATTTCATCCATTTTTCTGTTTATAAAATCTTCATTATTTTCTCTGTGACCAAATTTTAATGTAAATCTTGGTACTATTTACTTATTATGCAGTTAAATTTAAATTTCAATCTTTATATGCTCTAAAACTACTCTATAAGAGTATTTAAATGACCTACTTATGGTATTCAGACTTAGTAATATGGGAATGACAGGAACACTAAGAGTGAGAAGTTTGGTTAGAGAGAGATGTCAATATATAATTAAAAAAAAAAAAGAAAATGCACCAATTTTGTGTTGTCACCTAACCTTTAGTCCAAATTAGGGTTACATTTGTAGTGATCCTAACTATTATTTTAATCTTCCTACTAGCTATTTTCTTTGCTTATCGAATCTTATAGTTTTTTTTTTTTTTTTGGATTTAATCGAATTGGAAGATTTACTAAAGTTAGTATTAAGAAGTTAAAATATATGATTAAATGAAATTAAACTGCCTAACTTGGTCTGAAAGACAATTAATCAAGTAAAGGTTTTTTTTAATATGCAGTAGTTTGTTTGGTGATTTGATTACTTTTCAAAACAATGGAAGAATTTACTCATCTATAGCAATCTCTTTTCAATTGCGTTTTTGTAAACTGAGAATTTATGGATTATGCAAACACAATGATTGCATTGATTCTACATCAACAAAGCACAAATAAAGATAAACAACCAGAATATGAGAGTGAAAAATCTTCAGTAATCTGCATCGCAATAATAACAGAACCTGAAGAAGGAAAAATATACAACAAACAAAATTTTAAGAAAGCGTTAAAGTTTTATGCAATCAACAAATACACTTTCAGTTCAGAATAATAAGATCAAACAGAGAGATGTATGTTGCAAAATTCTTGGATGAAAAATGCAGCTGGAAAATAAGGGGGTTACAAGAGATGAAAAATCTGATAAATTATTTATTATCAAAAAATTTAACAACAGCCACTCCTGCAGCATGGTGGCATTCTATTTGTAATAGGTTAAATAATAAAGTTACTTGTTTATATTATTTTGATTAAGTTAGAATAAGCCCAACATTGTCATTATGACAAATTTTTGGTAAAATTAACTGACCAGTGTTTATTTTTACCTTTATTGTGAATCTTTAAAGAATAATTAATTTATGAATGACTTTATGCAAAAATCTTTTATTTGACCTTAATTACCTTTAAATATACAAACTGATTTTTTTGCATAAAGATACGAATCGTGAAAAACATTATGAGGAAATTTGTGTCAAATCTCTCATGAAATCTGGAAATTTTGATTATGGGTTTTATTCATTTTTAAAATCATACCATTATACTGGTCATATACAAGGCTGATTATCAATTAAATAATCAATAAAATAAAGTGGTTTTTATACGTTTTAAGTAATGCTCATATGAAATTCTAATTATTTGTAGAAGCAAACATATAATTAACTTTAATTTTAGTAATTTTAAACGGAGTCAAAATATAACTAGTATTAAATTATGAATTTGACATATTGAATAATAATAAAAATAGATGGATTCTCAGGAAAGAGCATAAGTTTCAACCAAATATCAACATGGGTGAACAATAAATTTCTTGATAATTAACTGATAGCTAACAATATTTTAAGATTCTTCCTAATATAACAGGATTATTTTGATTATTATTGAATAAAGTGGTTAATATCAATTCTAAGCTTCTTATGTGTACTTATGGGTTTTGAACTTCATCCCCTTCTCCTTCATGCCACCATGGAAAGAGAGTAAAGGAAGAAGAGCATTGCAAAAACAATCATTGAGTGTAATTCATACCAATAATATATGTAGCCTAGTTATTTTCCTTACTTTTATATATTACAAATTGGGTGTTGGTATGAGAAGGGGATGAAGTTTCAAAGAGTTAAATGATATTTGCATTAATATATTTGCAAAAACGTGTATTTTTATGTAAAGCTACTCCTAAACTAACAATTTATGATATACTTTTAGCTTGAAAAATTACTATGATGAACCTAAGGTAGTACGTTATAAACTTTTGACAAATTTTATAGTTGTTATTATGATTAAACTAATTTAGCATTCCATAATTCGACAAGGGAAAATTTTTACAAGACAGTATAATTTCATTTAATCATATATAGTCACTTATATAAGCTATAATTTGGTTTTGCACAAATGAAAAAAAAAATCTCTTAAGATAAAATCCTAATTTTAATAATATCAACTAGAATTATCAAGTAAACAATGGAAACAAGTGTGAGAGAGGGAAGATAGAATTATATGGAGCCTACCCAAAATATTTTCAAAATTAACTCTTGCATTGAAAATGTTAAAAAGCTACAAATTATTTAGCTAACATAATCTAATAAATTATATAAGGTGTTTAGAAATTTATCTCGTCTAATCATAATAACAAGCAGTTTGAAAACTATATTGAAGAAAATGTAATACGAGTTATTACAACCTTGTTATAAAGTCATTCATAAAATTTCAATTATATTTAATTATACAATTAAATATAATTGAACCAATACCAGAAAATAATGAATAAAACCGAGGTTGCTAAAGCCATCTTAATAAATTTTTCACTAAAATTTAAGATCTTTTATGACCAATTGGGCTAATATATGCTTATTCCAACTTGAAGTTTCTCTCGAATTATATTGTGCGTTCATGAAAATCGAGAATTGTTGTAATGTGTAATGTTGCTTGATTGTCATAAAACAATAGTGTGGGAGATGTTTATGGAATTTTGAAATTTTATAATATATATAGCAGCTAAGTTAACTCCAAACATGTGTTAGCTATAGTTCAGTATATAGCTTCCCCTAATGATCTAGAGACATAGATTTATTTTTTGGATTCTTATGATATGAGAGACTTTCTAAGAAAAATATAGTATCCTGTAACTGATCTTTGCATGGCTTGACATCCTCCCCCAATTTGAATCACAAAAAGCTCTTAAAGAAAATTGTTAGTAGAAGGAGATAAATAACCTTGACTAGGGATACATTTAAGGTACTTGAGAAGTCATACAACGACATCTTAATGGGGTTTTCAAGGCTTATGTATGAATTGACTTAATGTTTGAACTGAATAAACTATGTCTAGTCTTGTGATAGTAAGATAGATCAATCTTCTAATCAATCTCTTATATTTTGTTAGATCAACCATTAACTCTCCCTCTATAAGAGTGAGTTTTAAATCTTTCTCTATTGAGAATTTATCTAGATAAGCACCTATAAGTCCAAAATCTTGCAAGATGTCCAATGTGTATTTTCTTTGAGACACAAATATTGAAGAATAAAATTCAGAGAAAAAGAAAGAAAATTCAAAGAAAATATTTTCCATGATATTCAAAGAAGGGTTACACCCCTTATATATACACACATGAATCCTAATCACAACCTAATTAGGAATAGAATAACATCCTAAATAGAATAGAACTTTATTCCTAATCGTATACAAATATTTACTTCCTAATATATACAATAAAAATATTACTTCCTCAACACTCCCCCTCAAGTTGGTGAATGTATGTCAATCATTCCCAACTTGCCAATTGAGTTGTAGAATGTTTTTCTGGATACAGCCTTTATGAGGATGTCAGTTAGTTGAGTCTGAGATGAAACATATGGAAGATCAATTGTCCCTTGGTTCAGATGATCTTTTATGAAATGTCTATCAACCTCTACATGCTTAGTTCAATCATGTTGAACCAGATTATTTGCAATTGCTATAGTTGCCTTGTTATCACAATGTAACAACATAGGCTTCGAATGTTTTAATCTCAAATCCTAAACAATTCGCCTTACTCAGAGCAACTCATATACTCCATAAGCCATTCCTCTAAACTCAGCTTCAACACTTGACCTTGCTACAACTTTCTACTTTTTGCTTCTCTAAGTAACTAAATTATTTCCAACAAATGTAAAGTACCCGAATGTTGATTTTCGATCAGTTCGATCTCCAGCCCAATCAACATCAGTATAGCCAGTAATTTCATAATCCTTATTCCTCCCAAAGAATAACCCTTTACTCGGTGAAGACTTTAGATATCTTAATATTCGGTATACTTCATTCATATGTTCTCTACTCGGAGAATGCATGAATTGACTCACAACACTTACTGTATAAGCAATGTCTGACTGAGTATGAGATAGGTAAATCAACCTTCCCACTAACCTTTGATACTGATCTCCATAAGTTGGAACTTGATCTTCTAGGACTGAAAGTCCATAGTTGACTTCAATGGGAGTCTCGACTGGCTTACAATCATTCATCCCCGTCTTGGTCAATAGGTCCATTACGTACTTTCGTTGACAAAGAGAAATTTCTTGAGCCGATCTTGCAACTTCAATTCCTAAAAAATACTTCAAGTTACCCAAATCCTTAAGTTTAAACTCAGATGCCAACTGTCTTTGCAAGATTATTGTCTCATTTGGATAATTTCCAATGACCACTATATCATCAACATATACAATCAGTGCGGTGACTTTACCTAACTTCTGTTTGATGAATAATGTGTGATCAACATCACTTTGCTTATATCCGAGCTTCCTCATGAAGGTTGAGAGTCGTCCAAACCATACTCGAGGTGATTGCTTGAGTCCATACAATGCTCTCTTTAGTTTGCATACTCAATTAGTACATTTAGTTCTGGGAGGTAGATCCATATATACTTCTTCATCTATGGTTCCATTCAAAAATGCATTCTTTACATCAAATTGCCATAGCGGCCAGTCTAGATTATCAGCTAAGGAAATAAGGACTCGAATGGTGTTCATTTTTGCTATTGGGGAAAATGTATCTTTATAGTCAATTCCATACTTCTGAGTATACCTCTTTGCTACCAATCGAGCTTTATATCGATTTATGCTTCCATCTGGATTGAGTTTGATAGTGAATATCCACCTGCACCCTACCATTTTCTTTCCTTCCGGAAGAGGAACAAGATCCCACGTCCAATTCTTTTGCAGTGCCTCCATTTCATCATTCATAGCTTTCTTCTAATCCGGATCATCTAAGGCTTCCTGCATATTTGTAATATCCCGTGTTTTTAAAATATTTTTACACTGTACCGGGATATGCAGTGTTAATAATTTTTGTATATATTACGATGTTTTCATGAGTTGATATATATTTAAAACCTATTTTAATTATTGTGTCTTATTTACAGTGCTTTACGTAAAATTTTCCCGGGACTTGCATTTTCGGAGAAATTTTCACGTAAATAATTTATTATTAATTATATTAAATATATTTTTAGACTTGCATGAACTCATACGTATTTTTAAATTACTAAACACCGTGTATGTGTGCGATATTTATTTAATTAGGGTTTAATATATATTACCCTAATATTTTATTATTTGTTTATTAATTTATTATTATTTAATTATTTTTATTTATTATTATATTTTAAAATATTAAATTTTATGTGTGTGGTGTATATTTAATGTGTGTAATTTAATATTATTTTAATATATAGTATAAAGTATATATATATATACATATAATACATCAAAAATCAAAACTTTTGAAAAATTACACTTTTGCCCCCGACTACTCCTTCCCCGATCACCTTCCCTCGCCGTTCTGGTTGCTGCCGTCCCATTCCCTTGCCGTTGGTGTGCCGTTCGGTGTGCCACCACCTTCTCCAGCCTTCCTCGCTACCTGTAGCAGCGGATTCCGACGCCTGGAAGCCATTTTTGGCCGGAGAAGCCGAATTTCCTTCCACCGTCGATCACGACGATTTCGGCCACAATTTTCGACACCGTCAGTCTCTTTCTTCTCCTTGAGCTCCGATGAGTGTGATTCTAGCTTTGGTTTGAGCTAAAATGGTCTTGAATTGCTTAGGTTTCGAATTTTCCAATTCGGCCATATTAGGGTTTTTGATTTCTTTAAGTTTTTAATTGATTGATTCATGAAAAATTCCTTCACAAATGTTGATCCTAGTATCTTAATATACATGTATAAATTTTTGTGGAATTTTTGGAGATTTTTTGGATTTTTGGGTATTTTTGAATATTTTAATATTATTTTCTAATTTTCGGAAATTAATTATTTAAATTATGAAATTGTGTTTTATGGTTAAATTAGGTATTGAAATGAATTATAGGAATTTATTTGGAATTTTTATGAATTTCTAAGTATTTATTTTGAATTATTTGAGTTTATGTGAATTTGGAAAATTAGGGTTAATTATGTTTTTAATTGAATTTAATTGGTTAATTGAGTTTAATTATTAATATTATTGATAAATATGTTGATAAAATTTATTTTGGATAATTTTATAATTTTTGGTGAATTTTTGAAGTAATTTTAGTATATTTATATATATAGGGGTATTTTGGTAATTTTTACACAAAATTTGCTAAAAATGTAATTTAATTGGTTTTAATAGTTATTTAAAGTATAAAAATGATTTCTACAAATTATTTAGTATTTTTAACTAATTAAAACTATTTTTCGTGAATTATTTTCAATTATATATATAATATACGGTTTTTCTAATAAAATGAGTTTTTATCGGTTTTTACAGTGTTTTAAGGTTAATTATGTAATTTCTACTTATAAAATGAATTTCTATATTATAAGGGTATTTTTGGTATTATTAGAATTATTCTGTGATTGTGAACCCCGGTCGATAGATTGTAGTCTGGAGTCCGACCGAAGGGGTTGCGGTTGAGTGTTGAGCTTGTTTTTTGAAGTGTATTTCTTTGCAGGGTCGGCTCTACTCTTTTGAGTAGAGAGATGTCCGTTTTACAGGGGTGGTTCTGTCAGATTTTCGGTAGAATTCTCATAAAACGTGATATCCGGTCGAACCCTGATATCGATTCTATGTTTAATATTCTAGATCGAGTTCTAGGATTTTTGTTAGGTTTATTCTAATGTTGGTTATTTATTGCTTGTTTAGTTGCGCCGAGACCGAGGGCTAGTGTACTAGGCCCGTCGGACCCGTCTCGTGGAGCGCACTAGGGTGAGTTACTATACTATATATATATATGCTTTAGGATGCATGATTTAGAAATATATGCTTTATTTTGATTAAAATGCATAAATAATGTGATTTGTATTTAAGTATATTTTTAGTTTATTTTTGGTTTATTTTTGGTATATATTAAATTATATGCATGTTTTATGAATAAATTATATTTAAAATGTTTTTAAATGTATCTTTAGTTTATTTTGTAATTTAACTGGATTTATTTGACGTATATATACTCGAAATATACCTGGTTTACTTTTGGTATATTTCTGGTATATATATGGGTTATATTGTTATTTCATTTAAATTCATGCATCATTTATTTGTGAATGAATGTTTTATATTTATTATTGAAGGATATCAATAGAACGTGCTACCTAGTGGGCAGCACTAGGACCGAGTACGTACCGGTACGCCTATAGTATTTAGGCTATATTACTAACCATTTGTGGATATTGATTAAATGTGATTATTGATGTGTGAGATATGGTTTGGAGGTGTGATTGCTGGAGCTCGGTTGATCAAGTGTCTCGGGGTCAATCACACCGACAGTCAGACTGCTGGAGCTCGATTGACTTAGTGTCTTGGGGCCAGTCTACTATCTAAATGGATTAAGTGGATATATTTGGAATAAGTGAGCCTGTATGGCTAGAGTGTTGTCTAACACTATTTTCGACGTTGCGATATTCTAGGGTTCTATGTGATCCTTCATAAACTGTGATTTTAAATAAAAATATATAAATTGATTTTTCTGCATCTGTGTGAATTTGTCTGTATATATATATTAGATATATACTGTTGACTGTATGCATTATCATTTAGTGTGTATATATATATATATTATAGTAATTCACTCAGTGAGGTCTGACTCCCCTCCGTTGATAATTTTTCAGGAGAGTCAACATCTTCAGACCTCAGTAGCAGGCATGTACGCCGGATTTCTTTCGCCCCGGCTTCTTTGTATAAAATACTTACTTGAGTCTTATTTTTATAATCTAGACACTGCAGTAGTTGTAAATTAATTATGGGATTTCATGTATTTTATTTATGTGAGATATTGTATTATATTACAAACTGGATTGTATTCAAAGATTTATATATATGAGATGAGATTTGACTTAAATCCAGTTGGTGAAAATAGTATTATGATATTTATGATTTTTATTTCCACTGCATTTGATATTGTTATTATTATTATTGCATGTTTATTTTATTTTTAGGCTTGCTACGGGTTCCGGATTCGAAAGAATTCCCGTTCCCTAGCGCCGGTCATGGCCCCTGTTTTGGGTCGTGACAATATTACTCAGAATAGATATAGTAGATAATTGATTTACAGTAAGTGCATGTGAGTTAGACAAATGGTTGGTTGATATGAAGTTATTGATAGGGTATTTAGCTTTGGTATGAAGGTCTAGATCATATTGTTTTTTCGGAACCCCTCTATTGATCCTAAAAGGATAACGAGGCTCAATATTTTGATTTAAAGGAGACAAATTTACCTTATTATGCCATATCCGAAGTTTCTTAAGCTTCTGGTGTGGGTTGGGAAGATGTACTATCATGATTACTCGGATTACTCAAATTTTCTTCGATGATCTGTCTAGGTGAGATGCTTGTACTTGGAACATCAGATGTTTGCCCGGGTGAGATGCTCGTACTCAGAACACCATATGCACTCGGAATACCATATTTTTGTTTGGGTGAGAAGCTCAGAAAATTTGGGAGACTCGGATTCAGAACATTTGGAACATTTAGGAGACTCAGATTCAGAACACTCAGAATGCTATCTTCAAGCTCAAAGAAGTTCGGATCTTTCTCCCCTTGAAGAGAGCACTTGAAGTGGGAGAAGAAAGGACAATTTTCATGAAATCGAACATCCCAAGTGACATACATATTTTTTGTATTCGGATCATAACATCGATATCCTTTTTGTAAATCCGCATAGCTAACAAAGGAACATCATATAGGTCGAGGGTCTAATTTGTCGAGTGTCTAATGAATATATGTCAAGCATTCAAAAACTCGAGGTTCGAGATTATTGAGGGGTGGAGATATGACAAGTTCTTAAAGTTTATGAAGAGGAGTTTTAAAATCGAGTACTCGTGATGGTGTCCGATTTATAAGGTACATAGCGGATTGAATAGCTTCTCCCCAGTATTCTCGAGGAGCATTCATGTCAAATGATGCTCGAACAACTTCCAATAATTGTCGGTTCTTCCGTTCTGCTATACCATTCTGTTGAGGAGTGCCAGCACAAGATGTTTGGTAGCGAATGCCCTTCTTGTGGCAGAAATCATTGAGAATTGAGTTAACATACTCCCCACCATTGTCAGACTATAAGACTCGAATTTTACTATGGTATTGTGTAGCCACCATGTTGTAGATCCTGAAACTTAGAGCACACATCTCCTTTATTAGAAAGTAGTGATACCCAGGTCATTTGAGTACATTCATCAATAAATGTTACAAAATATCGAGCCCCAGATAGAGTAGGAATCTGAGCAGGTCCCCATACATTAGAATGAATGGTCATAAATGGAATTGAATTTTTATTATAACTCGGTACATAAGAAATTCAGTGGCCTTTTACCAATTCACAAACATCACACTTAAATTCTGAGTTTGTGGTATGTAAAAATAAATTCAGTCTTATTTGTCTAAGATAATGAAAAGATAGATGCCCAAAACGACGATGCCATAAGATTACTTGGTCTTTACTCGAGCAACTTCTACCAATCCTATTAACTTGACTTGACTTCTGTTTTGAATCACCATGCAACTCAAGATAGTACAAATTTCCATATTTAACACTAGAACCAAGAATCCAATGCATTATAATGTCTTGAAATACACAATAATTAGGCCAAAATTTGACAATGCAATTCAAGGTTTTAGTGATTTAGCCAACATATAGTAGATTATAAGAAAGAGATGGAACAACAAGAACAATATCTAAATTAAGAGAGTCGGAGTTAGATACTGATCCCTCATGAGTGACTGGTGCTATGCCTCCATTAGCAATTAGAATATTTTATTGGGTTGATGGACAGATAAATGTAAGATGGTAGGTGGAGTTTGTCATATGATCAGTAGCACCTGTATCAATAATCCATGTATTATTTCGAGTAAGATTTGTCATACCTGAAGTGGTATCAAGATCACCACTTGGTTTAGTAGAAGTAGCAATTGCAACCTTGACGAGCTTCTTATGAGGCTTTTTATTGAAATCCCACCATTCCGGATATCCCATAATTTCATAGCACCATTCCTTGGAGTGTCCAACATCACCACAATGAGTACAGGTGTATGTGATGGGCTTACTCGGTATTTTTCCTTTGAATTGGGGATGAGTCTGAGCTGCTACAAGTACAAAATGGTCCGGCAATATCTTCGGCTCTTCCATCGTATATCGCTAGTTATGATCCTGCCGAACATATGTGTAATATCTCGTGTTTTTAAAATATATTTACACTGTACCGGGATATGCAGTGTTAATAATTTCTGTATATTATATGATATTTTTACGAGTTAATATGTATTTAAAACCTATTTTAATTACTGTATATTATTTCCAGTGTTTTACGTAAAATTTTCCCGGGACTTGCATTTTCGGGGAAATTTTCACGTAAACAATGTATTATTAATTATTTTAAATGTATTTACGGACTTGCATGAACTCATACATATTTTTAAATTATTAAATAAAGTCTGTGTGTGTATAATTATTTAATTAGGGTTTATTATTATTACCCTAATATTTTATTAAGTATTTAATTGTTTTATTGTTATTTAATTAATTTTATTTAGTATAAATTATTAAAATATTAAATTTTATGTGTGTGGTGTATATTTGATGTGTGTAATTTAATATTATTTTAATATATAGTATAAAGTATATATATATACATATATTTGTCAAAAATCAAAAAGTTTAGAAAATTACCATTTTGCCCCCGATCATCCCTTTCTTCCCCGATTCTTCTCTTCTCCATTTCTGGTCGCTGCCGTGCCGTTTCTTCACCGTGGGTGTGCCGTCCGGTGTGCCACCGTCTTCCCCGACCAATTTCGCCGCATGAGGAGGCCGTTTCCGGCGTCTGGAGATCGATTTTGGCCGGAGAAGTCGAAAATCGATCCACCGTCGATCACGTCGATTTCGGCCACCGTTTTCGACACCGCCGGTCTATTTCTTCTCCTTGAGCTCCGGTGAGTGTGATTCTAGCTTTGGTTTGAGCTTAAATGGTCTAGAATTGCTTAGGTTTCGATTTTGTCAATTTCGGCCTATTAGGGTTTTTGATTTTTTTGAGCTTCGAATTGATTGATTCATGAAAACTTCCTTCAAAAATGTTGTTCCTAGTAGCTCAATCTACATGTATGAAATTTTGTAGAATTTTTGGAGAATTTTTGGATTTTTGGGTATTTTTGAATATTTTAATATTATTTTCTAATTTTCGGAAATTAATTATTTAAATTATGAAATTGGAGTTTATGGTTGAATTAGGTGTTGAAATGAATTATAAGAATTTATTTGGAATTTTTATGAATTTCTAAGTATTTATTTTGAATTATTAAAGTTTATGTAAATTTGGAAAATTAGGTTAAATGTGTTTTTATTTGAATTTAATTGGTTAATTGAGTTTAATTATTAATATTATTGATAAATATGTTGAGAAAATTAATTTTGGATAATTGTATGATTTTTAGTGAATTTTTTGAAGTAATTTAAGTATATTTATATATATAGGGGTATTTTGGTAATTTTACCCTAAATTGTCTAAAAATGTAATTTAATTGGTTTTATTAGTTATTTAAGGTATAAAAATGATTTCTACAAAATATTTGGTATTTTTAACTAATTAAAACTATTTTTCGTGAATTATTTTCAATTATATATATAATATACGGTTTTTCTAATAAAATGAGTTTTAATCGGTTTTTATAGTGTTTCAAGGTCAATTATGTAATTTTTACCTATAAAATGTATTTCTGTGATTTAAGGATATTTTTGGTATATTTGAATTATGTTCTGTGTTTGTGGACCCCGGTCGGTGGACTGTAGTTTGGAGTTCGACCGTGGGATTTTGATTGTGTTGAGCCTATTTTTCGAAGTGTATTTCTTTGCAGGGTCGGCTCTACTCTTTTGAGTAGAGAGATGTCCATTTTACAGGGGAGGTTCTGCAGGATTTTCGGTAGAATTCTCGTAAAATGTGATGTCCAGTCGAACCCTAATTTTCGATTCTGTGTTTAATACTCTAGATCGAATTCTAGGATTTCTGATTAGGTTTATTCTGATATCGGTTATTTATTGCTTGTTTAGTTGTGCCGAGATCGAGGGCTAGTGGACTAGGCCCATCGGACCTGTCTCGTGGAGCGCATTAGGTGAGTTACTATATTATATATATATGCTTAGGATGCATGATTTAGAAATGCATGTTTTATGTTGATTAAATATGCATAAATAAATTGATTATTTCTTAAGTTTATATTAGTATATTTTTGGTTTATTTTTGGTATATACTAAATTATATGCATATTTTGTAAATAAAATATATTTAAACTATTTTTAAATATATTTCCAGCTTAATTTATAATTTGATTGAATGTATTTGATATATATATACTCGAAATATACCTGGTTTACTTTTGGTATATTTCCGATATATATATGGTTTATATTGTTGTTTTATTTAAATTCATGCATCATTTAATTGTGAATGAATGTTTTATATTTATTAATGAAGGATATCAATAGAACGTGCTACCTAGTGGGCAGCACTAGGACCGAGTACGTACCGGTACGCCTATAGCTTTAGGCTATGTTACTAACTAATTGTGGATATTGATTTGATATGATTATTGATATGTGAGATGTTGTTTGTGGGTGTGATTGCTGGAGCTCGGTTGACCAAGTGTCTCGGGGTCAATCACACTGGCAGTCAGACTGCTGGAGCTCGGTTGACTTAGTGTCTCGGGGCCAGTCTACTGTCCATATGGATTAAGTGGATATATTTGGTATAAGTGAGCCTGTATGGCTAGAGTGTTGTTTAACACTATTTTCTGAGGTTGCGATATTCTAGGGTTCTATGTGATCCTTCATAAACTAGGATTTTTCGGTAAAATATATAAAAAAATGATTTTTCTGCATCTGTATGAATTTGCATGTATATATACATATTATATATATACTGTTGATTGTATGCATTATCACTTAGTGTGTATGTATATATATTATAGTAATTCACTCAGTGAGGTCTGACTCCCCTCCGTTGACTATTTTTCAGGAGAGTCAACTTCCTCAGACCTCAGTAGCAGGTCGATACGCCAGATTTCTTCCGCCCCGGCTTCTTTGTGTAAATTATCTACTTGAGTCTTATTTATTTTATCTAGACACTGCAGTAGTTGTGAATTAAAGTATTGGATTTCATGTACTTTATTTTAAAGAGATGTATTATGTTGAAACTGGATTTGTATTAAAGATTAAATATATTTATGAGATGGGATTTTGATTAAATCCAGTTGATATGGATGATATTATGATATTATGATTTTTTTTTATTATTTCCGCTGCATATTATATTGTTACTGATATTATGGCGTGCTTTATTTTATTTTTAGGCTTGCTACGGGTTCCGGATTCGAAAGAATTCCCGTTCCCTAGCGCCGGTCATGGCCCCTGTTTTGGGTCGTGACAATATGCATAACTAGACTCGAGATCAAGAGGTGGATCCTTATGTAGTATTTCACTCCGAGCATTATTAAATTCAGAATCAAGCCCGACTAGGAAAATATGTGTTCGAAGCCGGGTAATATGTCTATGGAGTGATACTACTCTATTAACATCCTCCCCTTGTGCACATGTCCGGGCATCAATTTTCTAAAATATTCCAATCAATTCATTATAGTATGCAGGTAATGGCTCACCATTCTGACATGTAGTGAATGATTTTTCGGTTTAATTCAAATAACTGAGTTTCGTCCGATCCATTATAGAAGGTTTTTAAGACAACATCCCATATCTCATTTGTTGTTAGAAGACGAATGAATCTCTGCATTAATGTCGGACTCATGGAGTCAATTAACCAACTTTTTACTCGATTATTATCAAGGAGCCAAGTTTCCAACATTTTGTCTCCTGCTGGTGGCTTTGGCGTATTGCCATTAAGAAAGTCATATTTATTTCTGGCTCCAATTCGCATCTCTATGATCTGTAACCATAAAGTATAGTTCGTATCATCAAGAATAATTCCTGTGGGAAAGGGAGAATTATCTTGAAGGATTTGAATAAAATTGGATGTTCCATGAGATACGATGGATGTGTTTTTGGTGGTCATGATTTTGAAGATTCAAGAGAAAAAAAATACGATTTGCAAGAATTAAATAAAAAAATTCGATTTCAATGGGTATGCTTTGATACCATGAAAAATAAAATTCAGAGAAAAAAAAAAAAGAAAATTTAAGGGAAATATTTTTCATGATATTCAAAGAAGAGTTACACCCCTTACATATACACACAGGAATCCTAATCACAACCTAATTAGGAATAGAATAGCATCCTAAATAGAATTGAACTTTATTCCTAATTGTATACAAATATTTACTTCCTAATATATACAATAAAAATATTTACTTTCTCAACAAATATACCTTTCTTGGAACGTGACAATTCAATTCCTAAAAAATATTTTAAGTCTCTAAGATCTTGGATAAGCATATATAGTCTCAATAGCAATTTAAAAGCTATATGATTATTAAAATAACCTTTTTTACATTGTTAAATTAAATTCCAATTCCTGCATTTGCAGCAAAACCCACATCTTATCATCATCCATCAAGCATGATTAAAGTAAACTAATCATCCTATGCCCCTTTCTTTTTTGGCATGCTTTCATTTTGTCTTTCAAAATTGGTTTTCCATGTTTTCATCATTGTACTTCTTCATTTTCGGTGTTTTTGTTTTTTTATTTTTGGCCATTTTTTTTTAAGCTTAAGAGCTACTTCATAATGAGGAGAAATAGCTAAGAGACCATTGTTTCTTTTTCAGTTGCATTCAAGTGGGGAGGTAGATATTGCAAAAATTAGAGAAATAAATAATAGGTTTGGTTCTGAAAACACTAATGTATTTTAGTACAAGCTTAATTAAAATTTGTGCACCATTGAAGTAAGGATATTTCAGTAGGATAAGACCAATCATTGGTCTCGATGGTGTCATCTGAAAATTATAAAGTATTGACCAATAAAATTATTAACAATAAAGGTAATGCATAATCTTGAAAATTATTATTTTCTTTCTTTGATTAAGTTAAATTTTGCTAAAACAAATTCTGTTAAAACATAATTTGAGCAATCTTTATTTTGTTAGTAATATTTTTAATATATTCATTTTATGCAATATCGAGGCATAGTGATTTACACATCAGATTTTTCAGTTAGTTCATCTTATCATTGTCATAATCTTCTCTTTTCTATTTTATGCCATTTAATATTACATATAATCAATAGAAGATGAAATACCTCTGGACTTTTGCTTAAAGTCTTTTTTCATAGCATAGGTGACATACTATGAGTAAAACGTGAATCAAATTCAGTCCTAATCTTAATATAGCCTAATCTATTGATTGAGGGATAATTATATTCAAATTAAATTAACATCTGAGTTAATATACTATATGGATTTCATTTTATATAACCTATATTAATGCTACCATTAAATATAACCGTTTTGGATAAAATATACATTTTGAAGATTTTTAAATTTTTTTTGAAAGCACTCTATAGCTTTCAGTGTTTCTTTTAAATACGGTTGAAACACATTGATAAATTAGGAAACACCTTTCAGTGGAGCTCACGATCAAGTTTCTGTTTTCTATACATACTACCTTTTAATATTAAAACAAAAGATTAATAATTTTATTAAGGAATTATAGAAAATTTTTAGTAGTACTGAAATATGTATAATAGTATTTTTTATGATTTAGACAATAGTTGAATTTTCTGATTTGGTTCGATTCAATTCTAGTTTAGATCAGTTTAATTAATTTGACTCGGTCCAAAAGCACCTCTAAAACTGACTGAACCGACCAAATACATACCCCTACTTAAAACCACATGCTGCTCCATTGTCCCATATCCCTTCACTTACTGTAATAAAATACCCTCCTTCTAGTAATCGATCTTCGTTGTAACATCACAAACATATATACATGAAAACGATGGAAAGTGAAAATTATAATATATAAGCATCTTATAGTACAAATTATAATATAAAATACAAATTAAGCAAACTTTTGCTTAGATTATTAGTTTGAGAGGGATTTTGTTTCTTTTTTTTTTTTTTTTAGTGATATCAATTGTTAGTACCTTATAAGGTCATTATTATTAGTTACTATTAGCCAGAGAAAAGGTATTTAATCTTAATTATGGATATGGGACAACATAGATGTGGGTATTGGAGCAATTAAGGATTTCCCATGTTCCCATAAAAGTTAAAAGTTCTTACACCTCTCACCATGTCACATGCCCCGCCTCATTTTACCTTTCATTCAACGATCCACCATCGCTATTGTTGTGGATCCTTTTAGTGGAGTTTATAAATTTGAAAAAAAAGAAAGGGTAACTGTATCAAATTTGGTGCAGTAAATATTGAATAAAAAAAATTATTTTATTTGTTTGAGAAGCTTAGCAAAAGAAAAGGAGCAAGCAACGAAAAAAAACTTGAGATCTTTATGTGCGATTGTGAGGTGAGAGTCAAAATAATTTTGTTTTGATGAGTGTGAGAGAGTTTTAAAGGGTTTGAGAAAATTTTTTTTCTCAAAGGGTAAGTGACAAAATAGTGAGGTAATTATTTTTGGGATATTTGGGAAACACTTTGTGTGTCACTATTTTGGTAAGAATTTTTTGTGTATCTTTAATGTTGATCTAGAGAAGACTCTCTCTTATACCTACTATTTTTATAGTGGAAGAATTATTCTGATTTTTTCCCATGGACGTAGCCTAAGAATTACGGATGAACCACGTTAAAATATTTGTGTCATTTTTATTATTTATATGACAGGTTTTACCGCCTATTATTATTTATACGGCAAGTTTTACCACCTATTTAACTCACCCATTCACTAGTTTAATTGCCTCTATTTATTTATTTGTTTGATTATTTTTGCAGTAATTTTATTTTGTCTCTATGAAAATTATACTGCTGCACCAACTCTGTTAATTTTTCCAACAAGTGGTATCAGAGCTGTTGGTTTGTGTTTTGGAGGCATTACTAAATACTGAAATGATGGAGGCTAAGACTAGTAAGATGGTTAGCTTAAAATGACACAAATTACCACATATGGAGAAACAAGAAGAAGGATCTCCTATTTATGATGAAGTTGCATATACTGATTTTTGCTACAATAAAACCCGAAGGCAAGACGGATGAGGAATGGGCATTTGAGCATGAGCAAGTGTGTGGCTACATCCGACAATTTGTTGAAGACAATGTGTACAACCACATTTATAATGAAACTCATGCATATACATTGTGGAATAAGCTTGAGGAGTTGTATGATTCAAAGACTAGCAATAACAAATTATTTTATTTGACAAAATTAATGCAAATAAAATATTGGGAAGGCTCTTCTGTCACCGATCACTTGAATGAAATGCAAGGGATTGTGGATCAGTTGTCGGGAATGGGCATAAATTTTGACAACGAAATTCTTGCTCTTATGGTACTGGCTTCTCTGTCAGAGTCATGGGAGACTTTGAAGATTTCACTTACAAACTTTGCATTAAATGGTGTAGTGAATATGGAATTTGTTAGAAGTGGTATTCTGAATGAAGAGATAAGATGCAGATCAAAGGGTGCCTCTTCAACACATTCAAATATCCTTGTTGTAAATTCCAGGGGGAGAAATGAGACTCGAAGCTCAAAGCAAAGAGATAAGAGTAGAGGAAAGTCAAACATGTATGCAATTATTGAATGCCATTACTGCAAAAGAAAGGTCACATCAAGAAGTTCTGTCAAAAGTTCAAGGATAAGAACAAAGAAAAAGATGTGAGAAAAGATGACAGCAGTGATGATGATAGAGCAAATCTCCTCAAAGAATTCAATGTCCTTTTTTATGATGATATTATTAATCTTACTATCCATGAGACCAGTTGGGTGATTGACAATGGTGCTTCCATTTATGCTACATCTTAAAGAGAATTCTTCTCTTCCTACACTCTAAGAGATTCTGGATTTATGAAGATGGGAAATGGCAATCGAATAAGAGTTTCTGGTGAAGGAGATGTGTGTTTGGAAATGACGAATGGCAAAAGACTAATCTTAAAGAATGTCAAGCATGTTGTAGATATTTGCCTGAATTTAATCTCAACATGCAAGCTTGATAATGAAGGTTTCTACAACACCTTCCATAACGACCAATGAAAACTCACTAAAGACTCACTAGTGGTCGCTAAAGGTAAAAAGGACTCAACACTGTACTTTATGTATGCAAATATCTCCAAAGACATGGTGAATGCTGTGGAGAAAGACAATACGGCTGAGTTATGGCATAAAAGATTTGGCCACATGAGTGAGAAAGGGATGATAGTGTTGGCCAAGAAAAATGTGTTATCTGGAGTAGATCTTGTGCATCTGGAAAAATGTGTCAATTGTATTACAGGAAAGCAAAACAGGGTTGCTTTCAGGAGTTCTTGTCACGACCCAAAATAGGGGCCATGACCGGCGCTAGGGAACGAGAATTCTTTCGAATCTGGAATCCGTAGCAAGCCTTAAAATAAAATAAAACATGCAATAATAATAATAACATAAATAAAGTATTATGCAGTGGAAATAAATTCATAAATAATTAAATAATAATCCACCACGAAATTTAAATCAACAACTCATCATATATATAAATAAATAAACTTTTAATACAATCCAATTCAAATCCTTAAAATATATATCTCACACAATATAGTACAAAACCCCTTTAACAATTTACAACTACTGTAGTGTCTAGATCATAAAATGAAACTCAGATAAGCAGTTTACATAATGAAGCCGGGACGGAAGAAATCCGGCGTACGGGTCTGCTACTGAGGTCTGAAGTCGATGACTCCCTGAAAAATAGTCAACGGAGGGGAGTCAGACCTCACTGAGTGAATTGTTATAATATATATACATGCATAACTAAATGGAAATACACACAGTCAATAGTGTATATAATAAATATATATACAGGCAATTACACACAAATGCAGCAAAAATTATTTTTTTATATATTTTACTGAAAATCACTGTTTATGAAGGATCAAATAGAACCCAAGAAATTCGCAACCTCAAACAGTGTTAGACAACACTCTAGCCATACAGGCTCACTTATTCTAAATATATTTACTTATTCCATTTGGACAGTAGACTGGTCCCAAGACACTAAGTCAATCGAGCTCCAGCAGTCTGACTGTCAGTGTGATTAGCCTTGAGACACTTGGTCAACCGAGCTCCAGCAATCACACTCCCAAATCATATCTCATACATCAATTAATCAAATCCAATCAATATCCACAATTAGGTTAGTGATATAGCTTAAATGCTATCAGCGTACCGATATGTACTCGGTCCTAGTGCTGCCCACTAGATAGTACGTTCTATTGATATCCTTCATTTATTATATAAAACATACATTCATAAATAAATGATGCGTATAATTGAATAAAATATCAACATAAACCACATATATACTAGAAATATACCAAAAATAAACTAGGTATATTCCGAGTACATATACATTAAATAAATCCAATTAAATTACAAAATAAACTAGAAATATATTCAAAAAATTTTTTAGCATAATTCATTAATAAAACATGCATATAGTTTAAAATATACCGAAAATAAACCAAAAATAAACTTAAATACTAATTAAATCATTTATGCATATTTATCAAAACAAACCATACATTTCTAAAACATGCACCCTAAAATACATATATATATAAAATAACAACTCACTATTTATTGCACTCCTTGAGATGGGTCCGACGGACTTGGTCCATGAGGCCTCGGTCTCGGTGCAACTAAACAAACAAACAACCACATAATATCAGAATAAATCTATCAGAATTCCAAAGACTCGATCTAGAATACTAGACACAGAATTAAAATAGGAATTCGACCGGACATCACGTTTTACGAGAATTCTACCAAAAATCTGGCAGAACCTCCCCTGTAAAACGGACATCTCTCTACTCAAAGAGTAGAGCCGGTCCTGCAAAAAAATACACTTCAAGAATAAACATAAAATTCACAACCAAAACCCCTCGGTCGGACTCCAAATTACAATTCACCGACTGAGGTCCACAATTTACAGAATATTACAGAAATACCGAAAATTCCCTTATATAATAAAAATACATTTTATAAATCCAAATTACGTAATTAACCCTAAAACACATTAAAAATCGATAAAAACTCATTTATTAGAAAAATCGTATATTATATATATAATTTGAAAATAATTTATGAAAAATAGTTTTAATTAGTTAAAAATACTAAATAATTTGTAGAAATCATTTTTATACCCTAAATAACTATTAAAACTGATTTAATTACATTTTTAGCCAATTTAGTGTAAAATTATCAAAATACCCCTATATATATATTTACTAAAATAAATCCAAAAATTCACCAAAAATAATATAATTACTAAAAATTAATTTTCTCAACATATAATTCAATAATATCAATAAATATACTTAATTAACCAATTAATTTCAATTAAACACATAATTAACCCTATTTTTCAAAATTACATAAACTTAATAAATTCCAAATAAATATAAAAAAATTCACAAAAATTACAAATAAATTTCTATAATTCATTTTAACACCTATAATTACCATAAAACATAATTTCATAATTTAATTAATTAATTTTTGAAAATTAGAAAATAATAATAAAATAATCAAAAATACCCAAAAATCAAAATAAATTCCAAAAATTCTACAAAAATTAAAGCATATAGATTGAGCTTCCAGGATCAAATTTTATGAAGGGGGTTTTCATGAATCAACCAAATTGGAGCTAAAAAAATTCAAAAACCCTAAATGGCCGAAATTGAGAAATTGAAACCTAGGAAAATCTAGACCATTTTAAGTGAAACAAAGCTTGGAATCACACTCACTGGAGCTCAAGGAGAATATAGAGACCGGCGGCTTGAAAAATGGTGGCCGGAATCACGTCAATCGGAACTTGATCGATTTTTGGCTATTCCTTGCTTTTTCGGCCAAAACACATCGGAATAGGGAGCTTCAGGCATCAAGAATGGCTGGCAAGGGAGGAGGAAGGAGGAGAGGCACACCGATGGAAAGAAAACCAGCTTGAATCGGCCGGAAATGGAAGAAAATGGCGTCGGGAGGAGAAAGGAAGAAGAAGGTGAAGTCGATGGCAAAACTGTAAATAAAGCAAATTTTATAATTTTGATAAATAAATATGTATATATGTATATATACATATCCACACTTATATTATAATATTATATATATTCCCACACATAAATAATACTCACCACACAAATATTTTATTATATTTTAATAATTTATACACTTAAAATTAATTAATTAATATTAAAACTAAATAATAAAATTAAGGAAATTAATTAAACTCTAATTAATTTAAATAAATACACATATATAAAATTTATTTTAGCACTTAAAAATTATGTATGAGTTCATGAAAATTCATAAACTAGTCAAAATAATTAATATTAAATTATTTACATATCAATTTCCCCAAAAATATAATTCTTGGAAAAATTTTACGTAAGTACTTAAAATAATTAAGAATAATTAAAATAACTTAATAATTATCAAACATATGAAAATAATCATAAATATATACAAAAATTATTAATACTGCATATCCCGATCCAGTATAAAAATATTTTAAAAAAACTCAGGATATTATAGTTCTCCTCCTTCCAAAATGAAGAATGTGCTAGATTTAATTCATTTAGAATTGTGTGGGCTAATGCTAAACTCACTTGGTGGTTGTCAGTACTTTGTGACTTTCATTAATGATCATTCTCGGAAGACGTGGGCATACACCTTGAAATTATAAGATTATGTGCTAAATGTCTTCAAGGAATTTCACACTCTGGTGGAGAGACAAATTGGCAAGAAACTAAAGTGCATATGAACAGATAATGGTGGAGAGTATTTTGGACCATTTGATGCTTATTATAAAGAGCATAGTATACGACATCAAATGACACCTCCAAAGACACTGCAAATGGTTTAGCTAAGAGGATAAACAGGACTTTAATGGAGAGAGTCAGATCTTTGCTCTCACATTCAAAGCTGCTTAAGACATTTTGAGGTGAAGCTCTACTTATAGCAATGCATGTGTTGAACCTTTCACCATGTGTTCCTCTATAGTTTGACACTCCATAAAGGGTATGGTCACGAAAAGATGTTTCTTATGTTCTGCAGATTTTTGGGTGCAAAGCCTTTGTGCATATTCCTCAGGATAAGAGGTCCAAGCTTGATGTCAAGACACGACAGTGTGTATTCATTGGCTATGGTCAAAATCAATTTGGCTATATATATTATGATCTAGTTCAAAAGAAGCTTGTTAGAAGTCGTGATGTTATGTTTATTGAAGATATTGCTAGAGTTGAGAAGAACATCCCCAGCTCTGAAGATGATTCAAATTTGAAGTTAGTTCCTCCAACAATAGTGCCAAGGGAAGTTGGAGATGAAAATGAAGTTATTCCGCTAGATGTAGGTGATGAAGATGCTCCCATTGAGATTCCATCTGAAAATGATGATGATGGTGTTCATAATCAACCACCGGTAAATGAGTCTTCTCCAGTGCCATTAAGGAGACTTAATAGAATCAGACAACCTTCTACTAGATATCCTAGAGACCAGTTTGTGTTACTAACTAATGGGGGAGAGCCAAAAAGCTTTGAAGAAGCTCTGAATGATGAACACAAATAGAAATGGTTTAAAGCCATGCAGGATGAGATGAAGTCTCTACATGAGAACAAGACGTTTGAGCTGGTAAAGTTGCCTGAAGGCAAGAGAGCTTTGAAGAATAAATGGGTGTTCAGGATTAAGCATGAAGAACATAATCTCTAGCCATGATTCAAAGCTAGACTAGTTGTAAAAGGATTCAACTAAAGAAAGGGCATCAACTTTGATGAGATTTTTTCTCTAGTCATGAAGATGACACCCATTTGTACTGTGCTGGGTTTGGCAATAAGTTTTTAATATGGATATTGAGCAAATAAATCTTAAAACTACCTTCCTTCATGGTGATTTGGAAGATAAAATATTTATGGAGCAGCCAGAGGGTTTTAAAGAAAAAGGGAAAAGAGGACTATATTTATAGATTGAAGAAAAGCTTGTACGGCTTGAAACAAGCACCAAGACAATGGTATAAGAAGTTTGAGTCTATTAGGGGGGGCAAGACTACAAGAAGACCACTTCAGACCATTGTGTATTTATTTAAAAATTCTTTGATGATGACTTTATTGTGCTATTGCTCTATGTGGATGACATGTTGATTGTTGGCCGGAATGTTTCCAGAATCAATAACTTGAAGAAGCAGTTGAGTAAGTCTTTTGCTATAAAAGACTTGGGACCTGCAAATCACATTCTTGGCATGAAGATTATCAGAGAAAGAGGCATGAAGAAGCTATGGTTGTCATAAGAGAAGTATATTGAGAAGGTACTTAAGAGATTCAATATGTACAATGCTAAAGCGGTTAGTTGTCCTCTTGCTAATCAATTTAGATTGACTTCTCAACAAAGCCCTTCCACTGATAAAGTGAAGGAAGAAATGGATAGAGTTCCATATGCTTCAATAGTTGGACCATATATTACATACTCAATTGGAGTTATGAGTTGGTTCCTTTCAAATCCTGAAAAAGAGCATTGGGCTACAGTGAAATAGATTTTCAGTTATCTTCATGGAACATCCAAAATATGTTTATGTTTTAGAGATGTTAAACCTATGTTAGTTGGATGCACAGATGCAGATATGGTTGGAGATGCTGATTTAAGAAAATCAACCTCTGGTTACCTAATTACTTTTGTAGAGGGAGTTGTGTCATGACAATTAAAATTAAAAAAATGTGTTGCTTTGTCTACCATTAAATAAGAGTTTATTGCAGCAATGGAAGCTTGTAAAGAGTTGTTATGGATGAAGAAGTTCTTAAATGAACTCGATTTTCAATAAGACAGATACGATCTATTTTGTGATAGTCAGAGTGTTATCCACCTTAGTAAGAGCTCCTCCTTTCATTCAAGCTCAAAGCATATTGATGTGAGATATTACGAGATATGAGATGTATTAGAGAAAAAACTATTACAGTTAGAGAAGAACCATACTGATAAAAATAGATCAAACATGTTAACAAAGACTCTACCCAGGGAGAAGTTTGAATTCTATCGATTGGGCATTGGAATTGTGATGACCTCCACATAGTCGGGAGGGAGAGAATTTTTGTGGGTTCCTCTTAGTGGAGCCCACAAGTTTGAAAAGAAAAAAAAAGGAAAGGTCATATTTTGCTGCACCGAATTCAGTGCAACAAATGTTGAATAAAAAAAAATGTTTTCTATGTTTCTCATCCAAATGCCTATATAAAGGCATTTGGATGGAGAAGCTTAGCAGAAGAAAAGGAGCAAGCAATGAAAAAAAAAACCTTGAGATCTTTGTGTGTGCTTGTGAGGTGAGAGACAAAGCAAATTTACTTTGATGAGTGTGAGAGAGTTTTAAAAGGTTTGAGGAAAAAAAATTTCTCAAAAGATGAGTGACAAAATAGTGAGTTAATTATTTTTTGAGCGTTTGGAAAACACATTGAGTGCTACTATTTTGGTGAGAATTTTTTATGTACCTCTAGTATTGATATAGAGAAAACTTTCTTTTAAATGTACTATTTTTATAATGGAAGAATTATTATGATTTTGTCTCATGGACGTAGCCCAAGAATTAAGAGTGAATCACGTTAAAATATTTGTGTCATTATTTTTTTTTATTATTTATACGACAGGTTTTACAGCCTATTATTATTTATATGACAGGTTTTACCACCTATTTTACTAACATATTGACTGATTTAACAATCTCTATTTATTTATTTGTTTGATTATTTCTACAATAATTTTATTTTATCTCTGTAAAAATTATATCACTGCGTCAATTCTTTTAATTTTCCCAACAACTATAACCATTTCCTTGGTTTTTTTTGTTCTCACTTTTCATTAATGCAAGTTCTCCACAACTCTCCATTCTTTTTCTTACTTTGTTTTTGTCACTTTTTCACTTATTATTGTATTAGATCAACAAAATCTTTTTAAACGAATATGATATAAAATTATTTTTAAAGATTAGACACTTATAAGGAAGAAGTGAAGTTAGAGCTCAAGCCTACGACTCAGTCGAACATTAAAATACTAATATTGAAATCACAATTTAAATATTAATGATCATTTTGTGCAAGTATAACAGAACGGATCATTAAAAGTGGTGTACCCTGGTATGATTGAGTCGTAGTCAAGAGCCCCATAATCTTTATGGCAATAAATATAATCCAAATTTTATTTTCGGTAGTATTCAACAAGCTCATAGGGATGATTTCAACATTTTTAATGGTTATCTAAAATAAGTTCATTATGAGTAAAACGACGAAATTATATCAACTGTTGACTAATTTGTAAAAATATACTATTTAAAAATGTTTTTTTTTTTTTTTTTTTGTCAAAGTTGAAAATCTATATGCATATACAATGTTTCATCAGAAACATTTTTATCAAAGGTTAGACATTGATAATATTACATTTATTTAAATGATTGATTAATTAAAAATTTATCGGAGCTACACATATAGGTTTGGAATGCTAGAAGATGTAATAAACTCTATGGGTATACTATTTAACAAATTTGTGCACATCATTAGCCTGAAATTATCAAATTGTACCAATTTTAAAATTAATATTTTTTCAATTAGTATTTCAAGCACACTCCTTATACTAAGCTTATGTATCCAATTTTATTAACCTGAGTGAAAATATTGTCAAATAGCTTATATTTTCAGTAGTACAATAAAATAGTTTTTTAAAAGTGAATTATTATACGTCGAAGGTTTATTTATCAATCTTTACTCATAGTATACCTACTCTACGATATTTTAAATCAATAATTGTACAATATTTTATCTTGTATAATAACTGTGCAATAATTTTCTGTATGACGAGAAAATTTGTATTCATGTCTTCAATGATTTGATTAGCAATAGGATCTATATTTTGTATTCAAGTTGGTACACTCCATATCACCTAGATCTTTCCAATTTTAAAATATTTGATACCTTCAAATTTTAATTCCATTAGGAAAGAAAAATCAAGAAAATTAACAATTGTGGATATATACACATTTTTATTATGATAAAAAACTGATTACTCAAAAATTATATTTTTATAACTTAATTTCATTGAACAACCTGATTTGGAATGCGAGCATATAAATCCATCAGTACAATAGTCACCCACAAATAAGAAAAGTCGGAATTCGTTCATAAGTTCGCTCACGAGACTATGAATATGATATCTAAAAATTTTATATTAAATTAAAAAATTATTGAGGGATTTAGTGCCCGAATAAAAGTAAGTGCTATTATACTATTAAATTATATTCAAAAGTTCGAATTTTCAAGACAAGTGTCCATTTGGCATAATTTTTTTGGCCTAATGTTTTCACAAGCAATTAGATGAATTACATTTTGTGCACAAACTGTGCAATAATGCACGATTTTTATAAAAATAAAGGCAACACAAATAATTAATTTTGTAATATGAATTAAGGTTTTATTATACATGTATATAAGTATTTTATTTTAACATTTTCTCTCTCTTTTTTTAACATTTCTTTTTTCTTTTTTTTATCGCTTTATTTATGTCTATTTGGATTGCAATCAGTAGTAACTATTCAATAAATGTTGCAACAATAGACTCATTGCACAAAGAGAAATGCTATAGTGTCAAGTTCTTATTTTGCATATTTACTTATCTGAAACAATGTGTCTAAATGTTAGAAAATTAACTATTTGAATAATTTTGGGATAACATGTCCGTAAGGTTATTTTGACATCCCATGTGTTCTAAAATTATTTTTAAGGGATTATAGATTTGGTCTCAAATCGTGCTCAAATTTTCATGTTCAATTTGAATATTTTGTAAAAACTAATTTATCAAACAAGCTTCATATAATAGCACTTATTTTATTAAAAGTAAGAAATATTGTTAGTTTTATCTATAATTCAATTAAAAAAAAGCTATAGTGAACCTTAAAGGGCTCAAGAAAATTAGGATGTTAAATACAAAACTGAGCTGAGTCTTAACCTGATTTTTGAAAGTTCGAGCTCGACTCAAATTCGTTAATTTTTAAACAAATTGAGTTTGAACTTTTAAAAATTCGGCTCAACTCAGTTCGATTACACCTAATGAATTCTGCATAATTTGTAATTTGAGCAAGTTAACAGATTGGGCTAAAGATATATTCATGTCTGATAATGAATTGAGCGAAACAACAACATATATTTTGAAAATCAATAATCATTTTATTTATGCCTTAACAAGTAAATTTCATTAATCATCAGAATTAATTTCCAATTCAGCTAAAATTTTTCACTACTCCTACAGAAATCTTTGTCACTACATATAATCCATTCCCTTGATTCATTAATCCCCATTAAGTTAAATGGAATAATATAAAATGTAAAATCATTCTCAATTTTTAAATAACCTGACCTCAAGCTCTACATTAGGTGAGAATTTCACCATATATTTTGAACAATCATCACACATAACTGAAATATACAGAATGCGTTGATCAGACTAAGGAAAATTGTGAGTTAATTTTTACTACAGTCTTAGTTATATTATTTAACTATTCATACGAAATAAATACTTTTTCTAGGGGGTTATCTATTCTTTATAGCAATTTGTGATAGTCATGTTTGGCTTTTCCATTTTAATGGAGCCCCAATGTCTCTAACTGGTTTTATGTCAAAATTTCCACATTAAAATTTTGGAAAAAATTAGAGTCCTTAGGCTATAAAAGGACTCCTCCCCCCTGTTGTTAAAATCATCCCTTCCATCTAAAATTGTCTTCTGTCCTATATTTAGACAATGTATTCTTTCTCTCTTTTTTGTAAATTTCCTCAAGTTAGTGAAATATTATTTAGTAGTGTCCGAAGACGTAGGCATAATGTCCTGAATCTCGTTGAATTTTGGTATTCACTTTTATGTCTATTATAAAATTTTGTCTAGGATGTTGGTATTAAATGGACCATTGTGACCCACCACACTTTCTTGGAAATCACATTTGGGTGATTTTTTAGTACAATCATTTTACTCTAGTCACCCGTGCAATAGTTTTCAAGGTGAATTTGTTATTATTGGTAGAAATTACCCGAATTTCACAACATTGGTATAAGAGCACTTGGTTTATTTTAGTATGTTTGTGGTTGCAGCTTAGATGATCTTCCATATCAGAACAAATATCCTTGGGCTATTTGGCATTCCACATTAATAGCTATTAAATAGAATGTGCAGCAGAAATGGCAAACAATACAAAAGTTTCCACATCGACATCAACACGTTCATCATCTTCAATTTTAGCAAGAAATGCTGTGACAAAGCTAGATTTGCAGTGGAGATTTTTTATGGCACCGATCATTCGACATATGGAAAGGTGAGGTTCTAAATGCCCTCTTTTAGTAGGGTTTAGACATGCCATTGAAGAAAAGAAACCAGATGGTGTTAAAGAGAAGAATGGAAGATGATTAATAGATTGACAAGTGGTACCATTTGATCGTGTCTTTGTAGAGAGCAGAAGTATTCATTTTCTAAAGCAACTTCTGCAAGTAAATTATGGAAGGCATTGGAGGAGAAATTCTTGAAGAAAAATAGTCAAACAAGCTCTACATAAAAAAAGAGTATTTCACTTCAGTATGTTCTAGGTACCACTATAAATGATCACATTACTAGCTTTAATCAGTTGGTAACTGATCAGATGAATATGGGCATGACTTTTAAAGATGAAGATCTGGCTCTAATGTTGGTGGGATCGCTTATTGATGAGTTTGAGTATCTTAAAACTACTTTACTTTATGGGAAGGTTCCTATGTCTCTCAATGAAGTAACTACTGCCCTGTATAGTTATGAATTGAGAAAGAAGAAAGCCTGAAACACAACTGTAGAAGCATAAGCTGTAGTTGTTAGAGGTTGTTCGCAGAGTCAGAATAAAAGAAGGAGAGGGAGATCAAAGTCAAAGTCCAAACTGAGCAAGATCAAGTGCCTTTTATCGAAAAAAAGGGCACTAGAAGAAAGATTGTAACAAGCTAAAGTTAAAGGAAAATAGAAATGGAAAGGTTGTCTCAAATGTAGTAGAGTGTGATGATACAGATTTAAACCTCTCAATTGTTGTTACACCATCAACCAGCTGTTCTAGTTCATGGTTGCTAGATTCAGCTTGTAGCCACCATAAAACCCCATATCGATAATGGTTCTTTGATTTTAAAGAACTAAAAGGTGGAATTGTCTATATAGCAAATAATGTCCCTTTTGTCACATGGAATGGTTCAATTTGCTTGAGAAATCAAGATGGATCAACCAGAACCTTAACAGGTGTTCATTATATACCAGATATGATGAAGAATCTATATTTATAGGAACCTTAGAGTCACAAGGTTCGAAGTAAGGGTGAAAGATGGCATAATGAGAATCACCTCTGGTGCACTTATAATAATGAAGGGAATTCGAAAAAGAAATAATGTGTATTACTTTCTAGGTAGTATAATTGTTAGGACAACATCAGTGGCAACTTCTACTGATGATTATGAGTTAGAAGCAACTAGGTTATGGCATATGTGCTTGGGTCATACTGGAGAAAAATCCTTGAAATTACTAATAGATCAAGGATTATTGAAAGGAGCATGGGCTTACAAATTGGATTTTTATGAGCATTGCATCAAAGGGAAGAAGATAAGGTTGACATTTGGAACAACAATCCATGATACAGGTATTTTGGATTATGTTCATTCAGATGTATGGGGGCCTTCCAAAATAGCTTTATTGGGAGAAAAACACTATTATGTCACCTTGATTGATGATTTTCCTAGAGATTTTAGGTGTATACAATGAAGACAAAGGATGAGGTGTTGAGAATTTCCTTAAATGGAAAAAAAATTATGGAGACTCAAACATGCAGAGAAAGTCAAACGTCTCAGTATAGACAATGGTGGAGAGTTAAAAATGATCCATTTTTGAAAGTCTGTGAAGATGAAGGTATTGTCAGACACTTCACCATAAGATATACACCACAATAAAAATAGGGTAGCAGAGTATATGAACCAGACATTATTGGAGAAGGTTTGGTGTATGTTATCCAATGCTAGGTTGGGCAAAGAATTTTGGGTTGAGGCTGTAGTATATGCTTGTCACTTTATTAACCATTTACTAATGATTGCTATTGGTAGTAAAAAGCCATTAGAGAAATAGTTTGGAAAACTTGCTATAGATTATAATTCTTTACATGTGTTTGGTTCCACTGCATATTACCATATTAAGGAGTAAAAGTTGGACCCAAGAGAAAAGAAGGCAATCTTTATAGGGATCACATATGGTGTGAAAGGCTATCATCTTTGATGTCCAGAAACAAAGGAAAGTAATCTTCAACAGGGATGTTACCTTTGATGAATCTACCATGCTAAGAAAGATGACTTTTTAAAAGATATAGCAGAAAGATGGTACTCCTAAACAGGTGGAGTTTGATAGTAAAAGAATTATCCCAGCCATGAAGAAAATGGTGATGACTCTCCTATGGTAAAAGAAGAGTCAAATGAAGAAGAGGTTCTGATCTAAGAACCTCTACAATCAGATGAGGAGAGGTTGAGACCTAAGAAGCTCCACAGCAACATGAATCAATACATTAAGAAAGGGAAAAAGGACCATTAGACAACTTGCTTGATATGCTAATATGGTTGCTTCTGCATTATAATTGCAAATGATGACATTCTTGCCACTTATAATAAGCAATCCAAAGTTTAGAATAGGATAGTAAAGGATTGCATGAATGAAGAAATACAGTCCCTTAAAAAGAATTAGACATGAAAACTAGTTAGTCTTTCAGAGGGAAAGAAGGTAATTGGGTGCAAATGGGTATATGTAAAGAAAGATGGATTTCCTAACAAAGAAATGTTCAGTACAAAGCAAGATTGGTGGCTAAAGGCTACCTCAGATAGAGGGAGTTGATTATAATGAAGTATTTTCTCTAGTTGTAAAGCATTCCTCCATTAGAATTTTATTGGCTTTAGTAGCACAGTTGATTTGGAACTAGTTTAGATGGATCTAAAAATTACATTTTTTACATGGAGACTTGGATTCGAAAATCTACATGACTTAGCCAGATGGATTCAAAGTTGCTGGAAAAGAAAAGATGGTTTGCAAATTGAAAAAATTGATGTATGGATTGAAGCAATTTTTGAGGCAGTGGTACAAGCGATTTGACTAGTTTGTGATAGGGTAAAAGTACATGAGAAGAAAATATGATCATTGTGTGTATTTACACAAGCTACAAGATGAATCTTTTATGTATGTTCTTCTTTATATTGATGATAAGTTAATAGCTTCCGGGAGTCAGATAAAAATTGAGAAATTAAAGAACTTAATTTAATAGAGAATTTAAGATGAAGGATCTCATTGAGGCAAAAAAGATTTTCGACATAGAGATAACTAGAGATAGGAAATTAAGGAGGCTTTGTTTGTCTTAGAAAGAATATTTGGGAAGGTACTAAAATGTTTTAGCATGAATGAGAAGTCAAAACCAATTAGTGCACCACTTGCTCCTCATTTCAAACTTAGTGCATCCATGTCACCAATTAATGATGCAGAATGAGAATACATGTCAAAGGTACCATATACAAGTGTTATTGGTTGCTTGATGTATACAATGGTATGTACGAGACCCGATATTTCATAGGCAGTTAGGGTTATGAGCAGGTACATGCATGATTCTAGAAAGGAGCATTGGCGACCTGTGAAATGGATTTTATGGTATATTCTGAACACCATAGATATTGGTTTGGTATTTTAGCAGGATAGGAAAAATGGTCAGTGTATAGTTGGGTATTGTGATTCTAATTATGCTGATGATTTGGATAAGCGTTAATCAACTACTGGGGTTATGTGTTTACACTTGCAAAGGCACCAATCAGTTGGAAGTTCACCCTATAGTCAATAGTTATTTTATCTACTACAGAGACAAAGTATATGGCAATTATAGAGGCTATGAAGGAGGCAATTTGGCTTCAAGGGTTGCTTAGTGAACTGGGAATGGAGTAGAAGCACATCAAAGTGCATTATAACAGTCAGAGTGCTATTCATTTGGAAAAGAACCAAGTTTATCATGCAAGGATGAAGTATATTGATGTTTGATATCAATTTGTATGGGAGATTCTGGAAGAAGATGGAGTCATAATCCAAAAGATTCGGACCATTGAGAATCCTATTGATATGATGACAAAAGTGGTAAATGCTGTCAAGTTTAAACATTATTTAGACTTGATCAATATTGATAAAAATTGAAAATTGGAATTTGCAGAAACTATTGAAGATTGGATTTGTGAGAGGAGATTTGTTGTTTTATGTCAAAATTCCCACATTGGAATTTTGGAAAATTTTGTAATATCCCGTATTTTCAAACATTTTTATACTGTATCGGGATATGCAGTGTTAATAATTTTTAAATATAATATTGATATTTCATGAGCTTTTATTTAATTAAAATTGAATTTTTAATTGTTTATTATTATTTTAAGTACTTTACGTAAAATTTTCCCGGGACTTGCATTTTCGGGGAAATTTTCACGTAAATAATTACTATTAATTATTTTAAATAGATTTACGGACTTGCATGAACTCATATATTTTTTAAATACTAAATAATGTATATATGTGTATTTATTTAATTAACTAGAGTTTAATTAATTACCCTAATATTTTATTATTTATTTATTAGTTTTATTGTTATTTAATTATTTTTATTTATTATTAAATTTTAAAATATTAAATTATATGTGTGTGGTATATATTTAATGTGTGTAATTTAATATTATTTTAATATATAGTATAAAGTATATATATATATATACATATATACATTTAATATTTAACAAAAATTAAAAAGTTTGATATAATTACAAAATTGCCACCCGAAGCATCTTCTTCCTCCGACCGTTCCCCATCACCGTCCGTCACTGGCTACCTGCCGTTGGTGTGCCGTCCGGCGTGCCACCCTCCTTCCCCAGCCTTCCCCGCCGCCAGCAGCGCCCTATGCCGTCGAGTTTTGGCCGGAATTAGCTCGGGAAGCTGAAAGTGGGAGCAACGTCGTTCATGATGTTTCCCGGCCATCGTTTTCAACACCGCTGGTCTCTTTCTTCTCCTTGAGCTCCGGTGAGTGTGATTCTAAGATTTTTTTCACTTAAAATGGTCTCGATTTGCTTAGGTTTTGATTTTTCGATTTCAGCCATTTTAGGGTTTTTGATTTTTTTTGAACTTAGAATGTTTGATTCATGAAAAGTCCCTTAACAAATGTTGATCATAGTAGCTTAATCTACATGTGTGAATTTTTGTAGAATTTTTGGAGATTATTTGGATTTTTGGGTATTTTTGAATATTTTAATATTATTTTCTAATTTTCGAAAATTAATTAATTAAATTATGAAATTGTGTTTTATGAGAATATAGGTGTTGAAATGAATTATAGAAATTTATTTGGAATTTTTATGATTTCTATGTATTTATTTTGAATTTAATTAGTTTATGTAATTTGAAAAATTAGGTTAATTATGTTTTTAATTGAATTTAATTGGTTAATTGAGTTTAATTATTGATAAATATATTGAGAAAATTAATTTTTGGATAATTATACTATTTTTGGTGAATTTTTTGAATGAATTTTAGTATATTTATATATATAGGGGTATTTTGGTAATTTTACCCCTATATTGACTAAAAATGTAATTAAATTGGTTTTAATAGTTATTTAAGGTATAAAAATGATTTCTACAAATTATTTAGTATTTTTAACTAATTAAAATTATATTTCATGAATTATTTTCAATTATATATATAATATACGATTTTTCTAATAAAATGAGTTTTATTATCGGTTTTTACTGTGTTTTAAGGTTAATTACGTAATTTCTACTTATTAAATGTATTTCTGTGATGTTAGGGCCTTTTTGGTATTTTTATATTATTTTGTGAATTGTGGACCCTAGTCGGTAGACTGTAGTTTGGAGTCCGATCGAGGGGTTGTGGATGTGTTTTTGTATCTGTTTTTCGAAGTGCATTTCTTTGCAGGGCCGGCTCTAATATTTGAGTAGAGAGATGTCCGTTTTACAGGGGAGGTTCTGTCGAATTTTTGGTAGAATTCTCGTAAAACATGATGTTCGGTCAAACCCTAATTCTGTTTCTGTGTCTAATATTCTAGATCGAGTTTCTAAGATTTTTTGTTAGGTTTATTCCGATGTCTGTTATTTTTGTATGTTTAGTTGCACCGAGACTGAGGGCTAGTGGACCAGGCCCGTCGGACCCATCTCGAGGAGCGCACTAAGTGAGTTACTATTATATATATATATGCTTTAGGGTGCATGATTTAGAAATGTATGTTTTATTTTGACTAAATATGCATAAATAATTTGATTAGTACTTAAGTTTATTTTTAGTTTACTTTTGGTATATATTAAATTATATGCATGCTTTATTAACCATTTATGTTTAAAACGTTTTTAAATACATTTCTAGCTTATTTTGTAATTTGATTGGATTTGTTTGACGTATATATACTCGAGATATACCTGGTTTACTTTTGGTATATTTCTAGTATATATATGGTTTTATATTGTATTTTATTTAAATTCATGCATCATTTATTTGTGAATGAATGTTTTATATTTATTATTGAAGGATATCAATTGAACGTGCTACCTAGTGGGCAGCACTAGGACCGAGTGTGTACCAGTACGCTTATAGCATTTAGGCTATATTACTAACCATATGTGGATATTGATTTGATATGATTATTTGATGTGTGAGATATGGTTTGGAGGTGTGATTGTTGGAGCTCGGTTGACCTAGTGTCTCGGGGCCAATCACACTGACAGTCAGACTACTGGAGCTCGGTTGACTTAGTGTCTCGGGGCCAGTCTACTGTCTAAATGGAATAAGTGAATATTTTGGAATAAGTGAGCAGTGTGGCTAGAGTGTTGTTTAACACTGTTTAAGGTCACGATATTATAGAGTTCTATTTGATCTTTCATAAATAGTGATTTTCAATAAAAATATATAAAATGATTTTATTGCATATGTGTGTATTTTCTTGTATACATACATACTATATATACTTTTGATTGTGTGCATTGACATTTAATATGCATGTATATTATTATAGTAATTCACTCAGTGAGGTCTAACCCCCCTCCGTTGACTATTTTTCAGGAGAGTCATCGTCTTCAGACCTTAGTAGCAGGCCTGTACGCCGGATTTCTTCCGCCCCGACTTCTTATGTAAACTGCTTATCTGAGTCTTGAGTTTTATTTTTATGATCTAGACACTGCAGTAGTTATGGTTGTTTCGAAGATATGGTGTATTGTATTTAGATGAGATATGTATTTTAAGAATTTGAACTGAAACTTGTATTAAAGAGTTTATTTATATGTGAGATGAGAATTTGATTTAAATTCCCTGGTGGTGGATTATTTTTTTTATATTTATGATTTTTTTCCGCTGCATAGTATTTTATTTAATTGTGTTATTATTATTACTATTGCATGTTTATTTTATTTTTAGGCTTGCTACGGGTTCCGGATTCGAAAGAATTCCCGCTCCCTAGCGCCGGTCATGGCCCCTGTTTTGGGTCATGACAAAGTTGGTATCAGAGCAGAGTTCTGTGTCAGGGCTTAGTTGTGGCCCTGGTTTTCAAAGTTGTGTTTTCTTTTGGTAACTACTACTGCAGTGAATTAGGTTCTAGTACGTCTTGATAAGTATTCCTTGCTTTAGTTTTCTGCGTTATTCCTCCGTTGTCTGTTTTTTATGAATCTTTCCATTTGTCTTTTCAGAATGAGGAGGTGAGCGTGTGTCGCTCCATCGGTCGTTGAGGCCGAGGATGATGAATCTTTTTAGGACGAGGTTTTACCTCCTGAGCAGCCAGTTAGACATAGAGGTCATTGTAGAGGTGGAACTCGAGGAGCGACAGGTCACCGTAGGCAGAGAGAGTTACAGGACGAGGAGCCTGTAAAGCCTGAGTTTGATGTTCCTGTACCTCCAGTTGTTCAGCCTGCCTATTAGCAGGGTATGTCTGACCCTGAGGCAGCTTTGTTCTATGCCAGAGTTGGCAGAATTGCTTTTGATGGGACTTCCGATCCGTTAGACTTTCTGCATGCGATTGAGACTAGGACTCGGACTGCTCACACCGAGTACTAGCGGATTATAATCGTCGAGTTGTCTGTTGAGGACCAGCCCTAGATTGGTTTATTTAGATGATCCAGCCTTATATGATGACAATGACCTGGGCTCAATTCCGAGAGCGATTTATGAGGAGATTCTGTCCAGAGCCTCTTCGTATGAGCTATCATCTACGACTGACCAGCATTTCTCATGGAGATTGATCAGTTGAGGAGTATACCCAAGAGTTTCTTCGGCTGGATAGATATGCAGAGGATCTGATGCGAGACCAGTATTTTACTGTCACTACGTATGTCACCGGATTGGGTTCAGCATTTGTTGGTATGCCTACAGCAAGCCTTACTCTAGAGTCTGTGATTGAGTTGGCCAAGGAGATTGAGCTGAGGCTAGTTAGGTAGGGAGAGATGCCTGATTATTACCAGCTGGGAGTTCAGTCGAGTGGATTGCAGGCTACTTCGTATTCGAGTTTTCATGTTGGTTTGAGTAGTCAGCAGTGAGGTCCAACTCAGCAGAGTCAGAGACAGCAGCAGCGAGTGCATTGAAGCAGTAGACATAGTCGTGGAGGTCAGCATAAATAGTTCAGATTTGGGTCAGGTGCTTCGAGCAGCAGCAGGTGGTCGTAGTTCTGGATCAGCTGCCAGTGTATGCCAAACCTGCGGTAGAGTCCATCAGGGACCGTGTTATCTGACACCACTGACATGTTTCAGATGTGGGCAGATAGGACATTTTGCTAGATCGTGTCCTTATTCCCAATAGTTCAGTCGAGTGGATTGCAGGCTACTTCGTATTCGAGTTTTCATGTTGGTTTGAGTAGTCAGCAGTGAGGTCCAACTCAGCAGAGTCAGAGACAGCAGCAGCGAGTGCATTGAAGCAGTAGACATAGTCGTGGAGGTCAGCATAAATAGTTCAGATTTGGGTCAGGTGCTTCGAGCAGCAGCAGTGGTCGTAGTTCTGGATCAGCTGCCAGTGTATGCCAAACCTGCGGTAGAGTCCATCAGGGACCCGTGTTATCTGACACCACTGACATGTTTCAGATGTGGGCAGATAGGAAATTTTGCTAGATCGTGTCCTTATTCCCAATATCAGCAGCCACAGATTTCACGATTCCTACAGCAGTTGATTGCTAGTGCTGCACCCGTGCCATTTCAGTTACCACCAGCTCAGCATCAGAGTCCACTCAGCTTGTTCCACAATAGAGTCGTGGTAGAGGTACTAGAGGAGAGTGCCAGATGTGTTGGCTAGGCTTCTACCAGTCAACAGGGAGGTCGAGGACAGGCCAGAGTTTTTCATCTCACTTAGTAGGATGCTCAGGCATCTAATGTAGTCATGGGCATGTATTGTTTCTGTCTATTACCTGGATGCATGGGTTTTGTTTGATTCGGGTGTTTGTTTCTCCTATTTTTGCTTCTAAATCTTGTTGGCAAGCTTGAGGATGGCTTTACCTTTGTCTGTTGCCACTCCTGCTGAGCGATTCCTTGGACACTGATATTGTTCTTTCTAGTTATCTAGTTCTCATGGGAGATAGAGAAATACCCGTTGGTTTGATTCTATTGGATGTGATGGAGTTTGATGTTATTCTGGGAATGGACTGGTTATCTCAGCACTATGCCGTGGTTGATTGTAGGAATAAAGAGGTGACTTTCAGAATTTCTGATGAAGGAAGATTTTAAGTTTGTGGGTGATAGGAGTTCAACACCTTAGAATCTTATTTCTGCTATTATGGCTAGGAAGTTGTTGAGGAAAGGATGTCAGGGATATTTGGCATTAGTCAGGGATACTTCAGTGGAGAAGTTGTCACTCACAGATGTTCCTATTGCTTGTGAGTTTCCTGATGTTTTTCTTGAGGAGTTACCGGGTTTACCACCTCATAGAGAGATAGAGTTCTGTATAGATGTGGTTCCAGGTACTACTCCTATATCTAATGCCACCCTACAGAATGGCTCCCTGCAGAGTTGAAAGATTTGAAGGAGCAATTGCAAGAGTTGTTGGATAAGGGTTTTGTTAGACCCAGTGTTTCTCCTTGGGGTGCACTAGTCTTGTTTGTGAAGAAGAAGGATGGTACCCTGAGACTGTGCATTGACTACAGAGAGCTGAATAAGGTGACAGTGAAGAACAAGTATCCTCTCCCAAGGATAGATGACTTGTTTGATCAACTACAGGGTGCACAGTTCTTTTCTAAGATTGACTTGAGGGTCGGGTTATCATCAGCTGTGAATTTGTGAAGCCGATGTCCCTAAGACGAATTCCGCACTCGATATGGCCATTATGAGTTTCTGGTGATGTCTTTTGGTTTGACTAATGCACTAGCAGCTTTTATGGACCTGATGAATAGGGTATTCAAACCATATGTGGATCAGTTTGTGGTAGTCTTCATTGATGATATATTGGTTTATTCTAGGAGTATGGAGGAGCATGTATATCATTTGAGGATTGTACTGCAGACACCGAGAGATCACCAGCTTTTATGCTAAATTCTCGAAGTGTGATTTCTGGATGGAGAGTGTTCTTTTCTTAGACACATAGTGTCTAAAGAAGGTATTCAGGTTGATCCACAAAAGATTGAGGCATGTGTTTGAATGGCCTAGACCGACTTCTGTTATTGAGATTCGGAGTTTTCTGGTTTAGCCGGGGTATTATAGGCGTTTGTGCAGGATTTTTCAGAATTGCAGCCCCTATGACTCGCTTGACTCAGAAGAATGTTAGATTCAAGTGGTCAGAAGCTTGTGAGAATAGTTTCCAGTTGTTGAAGGAGAAGTTGATCACAGTGCCAGTGTTAGCTTTTGCCTAATAGTGTCGACAAGTTCACAGTTTATTGTGATGCCTCTAGAGTCAGCCTTGGTTATGTGTTGATGCAGAATGGTAGGGTGATAGCCTATGCTTCAAGGCAGTTGAAGAAGCATGAGCAGAAACTATCCCATACATGACCTAGAGATGGTTGCAGTGATCTTTGCTCTGAAGATTTGGAGACATTATCTGTACGGGGTGACTTGTGAGATATTTACTAATCACAAGAGCCTTAAGTACATTTTTCAGCAGAGAGATATGAATCTGAGGCAGAGGAGATGGTTAGAAATTATTGAAGGATTATGATTATGAGATTCTATATCATCCGGAGTAAAGCTAATGTGGTAGCAGATGCCTTGAGTAGAAAGTCCTCAGGCAATCTGCTCACATCGGTGTTGAGAAGAGACCGTTGATCCAGGAGTTGCATATGTTGGTGGATCAAGGGTTGATGATGAAGATTAGTAAATCAGGTGGACTGCTAGCTCAGCTTAAGGTGCGATCTATACTAAGGAATAGCATTAAAGTAGCTCAGAGCTGAGATCCTATTCTAGAAGAGCTTGTAGAGAATGTTCGAGCAAGGAAGTTCACTGATTTCACACTCGATGGTGATGGTGTGTTATGGATCAGTGGTAGATTGTGTGTTCTTGATGTGGATGATTTGAGAGAAGAGACCTAGAGGAAGCACATTCTACAGCCTATAGCATAACATCCGGGTGTTACTAAGATGTACCACAATATCAGAGACCTATACTGGTGGGATGGATTGAAGAAGGATGTCGCTGATTATGTTGCTAAATGTCTGACATGTCAGCAAGTGAAAGCTGAACATCAGAAGCCTTCTGGGAAGCTTCAACCTCTTCCTATTCCCGAGTGGAAGTGGGAAAGGATAGCTATGAATTTTATGGTCGGGTTTACCTCGTTCTAAGGATGGATACGACTCCATCTGGGTGATTGTAGACAGGTTGATGAAATCTGCACATTTCTTGCCTGTGAAAGCCACTTATTCTGTAGCTAGATTGGCGAAGTTGTATGTGAAGCATATCGTATGCCTTCATAGAGTACCTGTGTCCATTATGTCAGATAGAGGTTCAGTGTTTACTTCTTCTCATTTTTGGCAGAAGTTGCAGGAAGTGATGGCACTAGGTTGGACTTCAGGTACTACTTTTCATCCTCAGACAGATGGTCAGTCTGAGAGGACGATCCAGACACTGAAAGATATGTTGAGAATGTGTGTCTTGGATTTGGGAGGTAGCTGGGATGATCATTTGCCACTTGTTGAGTTTGCATATAATAATAGCTACTATAGCAGTATTGGCATGGCATCGTATGAGGCATTGTATGAAAGGAAGTGTAGATCCCCTTTGAGTTGGGATGAGACTGGTGAGAGAGCTTTGACTGGACCTGAGATGGTTCAGGATGCTGCAGAGAAGTCGCCGTGATTAAGCGCAGATTAGAGACCACAGTTAGCAGATAGAAGAGCTATGCGGATCCTAGGTGCAGAGATGTAGAGTTTCAGATTAGAGATTTCATTTTTCTGAAGGTATCTCTAATGAAGGGTGTAATGAGATTTGGTAGGAAAGGTAAGTTAGCACCGAGATATATCGGACCGTTTGAGATTTTGGAGAGAGTTGGCACTGTTGCATATCGGTTGGATTTGCCTCCGAGTATGTCACAAGTGCATCCGGTGTTTCATATCTCGATGCTGAGGAAGTATATCTCAGACGCTTCACACGTGTTGCAGCCTGACAGTGTAGAAGTGAGTGAAGATTTGACGTTTGTGGAAGAATCTGTGGCGATCGTTGATTATCAAGTTCGACAGTTGCGTTCAAAGCAGATTCCAATGTCAAGGTTCTGTGGCGTAGCGACAGAGTTGAGGAGCATACGTAGGAGACTGAAGCTGAGATGCGAGCTTCTTACCCATATCTCTTTCCTTCCTGATCTTGTGATCATTTTCTTTCTGGAATTCGGGGACGAATTCTTGTAAGGGGGGAAGACTGTAATATCCCATATCTTTAAACATCTTTATACTGTATCGGGATATGCAGTGTTAATAATTTTTAAATATAATATTGATATTTCATGTGATTTTATTTAATTAAAATTGAATTTTTAATTGTTTATTATTATTTTAAGTACTTTACGTAAAATTTTCCCGGGACTTGCATTTTCGAAGAAATTTTCACGTAAATAATTTACTATTAATTATTTTAAATAGATTTACGGACTTGCATGAACTCATATATATTTTTAAAATACTAAATAATGTATATATGTGTATTTATTTAATTAACTAGAGTTTAATTAATTACCCTAATATTTTATTATTTATTTATTAGTTTTATTGTTATTTAATTATTTTTATTTATTATTAAATTTTAAAAATATTAAATTATATGTGTGTGGTGTATATTTAATGTGTGTAATTTAATATTATTTTAATATATAGTATAAAGTATATATAAATACATACATATATACATTTAACATTTAACAAAAATTATAAAGTTTGATATAATTACAAATTGCCACCCGAAGCATCTTCTTCCTCCCGACCGTTCCCCATCACCGTCCGCCGCTGCTACCAGCCGTTTCCTTGCCGTTGGTGTGCCGTCTGGCGTGCCACCCTCCTTCCCCAGCCTTCCCCGTCGCCAGCAGCGCCCTATGCCGTCGAGTTTTGGCTGGAATTAGCTTGGGAAGCTGAAAGTGGGAGCAACGTCGTTCACGATGTTTTCGGCCACCGTTTTAGACACCGTCAGTCTCTTTCTTCTCCTTGAGCTCCGGTGAGTGTGATTCCAAGCTTTGTTTCACTTAAAATGGTCTTGATTTGCTTAGGTTTTGATTTTTCGATTTCCGGCCATTTTAGGGTTTTTGATTTTTTTGAACTTAGAATTGTTTGATTCATGAAAAGTCCTTAACAAATGTTGATCCTAATAGCTTAATATACATGTGTGAATTTTTGTAGAATTTTTGGAGATTATTTGGATTTTTGGGTATTTTTGAATATTTTAATATTGTTTTCTAATTTTCGAAAATTAATTAATTAAATTATGAAATTTTTTTGTTATGATAAATATAGGTGTTGAAATGAATTATAGAAATTTATTTGGAATTTATGAATTTTCTATGTATTTATTTTGAATTTAATTTTGAAATATTAGGTTAATTATGTTTTTAATTGAATTTAATTGGTTAATTGAGTTTAATTATTGATATTATTGATAAATATATTGAGAAAATTAATTTTTGGATAATTATACTATTTTTGGTGAATTTTTGAATGAATTTTAGTATATTTATATATAGGGGTATTTTGGTAATTTTACCCTATATTGACTAAAAATGTAATTAAATTGGGTTTTAATAGTTATTTAAGGTATAAAAATGATTTCTACAAATTATTTAGTATTTTTAACTAATTAAAATTATATTTCATGAATTATTTTCAATTATATATATAATATACGATTTTTCTAAATAAAATGAGTTTTTATCGATTTTTACTGTGTTTTAAGGTTAATTACATAATTTCTACTTATTAAATGTATTTCTGTGATGTTAGGGAATTTTTGGTATTTTTATATTATTTTGTGAATGTGGACCCCGGTCGGTAGACTGTAGTTTGGAGTCCGACCGAGGGGTTGTGGATGTGTTTCTGTATGTTTTTCGAAGTGCATTTCTTTGCAGGGCCGACTCTACTCTTTGAGTAGAGAGATGTCCATTTTACAGGGGAGGTTCTGTCGAATTTTTGGTAGAATTCTCGTAAAATGTGATGTTCGGTCAAACCCTAATTCTGTTTCTGTGTCTAATATTCTAGGATCGAGTTTCTAGGATTTTCTATTAGGTTTATTCTAATGTCTGTTATTTTTGTATGTTTAGTTACGCCGAGACCGAGGGCTAGTGGACCAGGCCCATCGGACCCATCTCGAGGAGCGCACTAAGTGTGAGTTATTATTCTATATATATATATGCTTTAGGGTGCATGATTTAGAAATGTATGTTTTATTTTGACTAAATATGCATAAATAATTTGATTAGTACTTAAGTTTATTTTAGTTTACTTTTGGTATATATTAAATTATATGCATGCTTTATTAACCATTTATGTTTAAAATGTTTTTAAATACATTTCTAGCTTATTTTGTAATTTGATTGGATTTGTTTGACGTATATATACTCGAGATATACCTGGTTTACTTTGGTATATTTTCAGTATATATATGGGTTATATTGTTATTTTATTTTATATTCATGCATCATTTATTTGTGAATGAATGTTTTATATTTATTATTGAAGGATATCAATAGAACATGCTACCTAGTGGGCAGTACTAGGACCGAGTGCATACCGGTACGCTTATAGCATTTAGGCTATATTACTAACCATTTGTGGATATTGATTGGATATGATTATTGATGTGTGAGATATGGTTTGGAGGTGTGATTGCCGGAGCTCGGTTGACCTAGTGTCTCGGGGCCAATCACACTGACAGTCAGACTGCTGGAGCTCCGGTTGACTTAGTGTCTCGGGGCCAATCTACTATCTAAATGGAATAAGTGAATATTTTGGAATAAGTGAGCCGGTGTGGCTAAAGTGTTGTCTAACACTGTTTGAGGTCGCGATATTATAGAGTTCTATTTGATCCTTCATAAATAGTGATTTTCAATAAAAATATATAAAAATGATTTTATTGCATCTGTGTGTATTTGCTTGTATACATACATACTATATATACTTTTGATTGTGTGCATTGACATTTAGTATGCATGTATATATATTATAGTAATTCACTCAGTGAGGTCTGACTCCCCTTCCGTTGACTATTTTTCAGGAGAGTCATCGTCTTCAGACCTTAGTAGTAGGCATGTACGTCGGATTTCTTCTGCCCTGGCTTCTTTATGTAAACTGCTTATCTGAGTCTTGAGTTTTATTTTTATGATCTAGACACTGCAGTAGTTATGGTTGTTTTGGAGATGTGGTGTATTGTATTTAGATGAGATATGTATTTTAAGAATTTGAACTGAAACTTGTATTAAGAGTTTATTTATATGTGAGATGAGAATTTGATTTAAATTCCCTGGTGGTGGATTATGTTTTTTGTATATATTTATGATTTTATTCACCTGCACAGTATTTTATTTAATTGTGTTATATTATTACTATTGCATGTTTATTTTATTTTTAGGCTTGCTACGGGTTCCGGATTCGAAAGAATTCCGTTCCCTAGCGCTGATCATGGCCCCTATTTTGGGTCATGACAATTTTGGAGGAGTCCTTAGGCTATAAAAGGACTTCTCCCCCCTTTGTTAAAGTTATCCATTCCATCTAAAAACTACCTCCTCTCCTATATTTAGGCAATTGTATTCTTTCTCTCTCTTTTGTAAATATTTCCTCAAGTTAGTGAAACATTATTTTGGTAGTGTCTGAGGACGTAGGTATAATTGGCCGAACCTTGTTAAATTTTGTTGTTTTCTTCTATGTCTATTTAATAGATATTGTTGGCTATAGTTGTCGTGAATTATTGTGCTTTTAAATTACTTGTTTTGGTAAAACTCTATCTACCAGGTTGATATTTAAGTGGACCATTGTAACCCACCATACTTTTCTGAGAATCTACCTTGGAGTGATTTTTTAGTATAGTCATTTTCACTCTAATCACATATGCAATAGTTCTCAGATAAATTTGTTATTATTGGTGGAAATTAACACGAATTTCACAACATATCTATTACATTATATAATTTTATTGATATTTTGTCTTTGTTCTATGGTTATATACATATATATGAGAAGCATTTCATTATGTGGAACTCTTCATACTAAAATAATGGCAAAGGCTTGGTGTTTCTGGGATTTTAATAGATTTGTGTGCTTAAACAAGTTGATTAAACAAGCGATGAATATGTATATCTATAGCATATAATTCGAATTTTATTTCTTCTCTCAAAATAATTCATCAAATTAAAATCACTCTAATTCTTAATTGTGAAGAATTAAAAAACTATCAATCTCCATATTTATCGAATCGGAAGTAAAGGACTCGATTTCTGTAAACAATATGATCAGGATGCAAAATACCAGAATTTTAAATACGAAAGTTAGCGACATGATTTATAATGCATGAAAAGCTGTAGCCTAGTTATTTCAATATTAAACATTTTTGACATGATATAGAAAGTGAATATTATTAAAATTGTGTAATATTAGTTTGTAAGGCGGACACAATCATATATTTTAATTGCAACTGTTGGTGTCCCTAACACAATAATAGTTGGTAATATTATATATGATCAATGTATTATGAAATACAAATAAAAATTTTATTTCCCTCTTCATTATCCAAATTCGTCTTAGTAATATATTCTAAACATATATTACAATGAATCATGCTTACTTTGTACAATTATAAAACGACCATTAGGCGTAATAAAATATGGATTTGTTAAACTAAGTTAAACCCAACCTACATTTTATATATATATATATATATATTATTTTGACTCTTTATGAAGTGGATACTGGTGTTCTAATAAAACTTTGCTAAATAATATTTATATTAGTGTTAATAAGCATAATCCTATGATCTTAAATGATTATTATATTTTGAATATCTTTATGCACAAAACTTGAAATCGTGCAAATTTGAACTCAAATTATTTTAAACATGTTACCTAAGGGTTTAATTGCATATTCCCTACCTTTAATACAAATTCTAGCATTCGAAACATATAAATCATGTTGACATTGTCGAATGCACAAATCATCCATTGTCAGTCATGTTTGCACGTAAAACATGAACTCAAGTAAATTTGTGGCATTGCACTTAAAAAATGTTGCTTATTTAAATTTCACCTATGATTAAATGCAAAACAGGTAATCAGAATTCCGCATTTTTCTTATTAAAGTACTATCACATATAACTGCACTTATAATGTTGTTTATACTTTACTAACCAAATCTTATCATTTCAATACTTTAACCCTAAAAAAGTTTCACATTTTTAAATTACCATGAAAATTATATATCTTATTGTAAAAATTTAATCTACCTGCTTGAGTCAGGTAGTTCCCAAGCTATATCTTTCTTTTAACTATATTAGATACACTAAAATTTAATCCATAGAAATATAAAATGAAATCGGTACTACAAATAGTTAAACACCCATTGTTTGGTCGAGCATCTCCTTTTTAGTTTACCAAGCACATTATAACTTTTAGCATATTGTTGTAGCATTATGCAAATATTTTATAATTGGAACAAGTCCTCAAGCCTAAAAGTTATATTATATTATATCAGAGCTTAATCTAGCATTTTTAAAAAATAAATAATTGGAAAATCTGATAAATTTATAACTGATTAAAAATAATTGTCAAAACGTATCCAATATAGTTTCAATTATTTATAATTTTGAAATGGTATAATAATTAGAAATTCTTAACTTTACTCAATTTGACTTATTTTAGATTTCTAACAATATGTTTTAGTAAATTTCAATTACTAGGTAATCTCAATTCATTATCAGACACTAGAATATTAAAATCGATCTGTTTTCAATTAATGTGTGACTACTACAAAGAAAATAGGTTTCTAATGACAAAAAATTAATGAGGGTATAAAAAATCCCTCATTAAAAGTATAGTTTTAATAAGAGTACAAAAAGTGCCTAGTTAAAGGGTTAACTAGTAGTGAGGAAATTTTATGTTCCTAGTTATTGATATCGAATTTGGTCATTATTGTGTAAAATTTTTGACTCCAACTTCTTCCATCAAGAGAAAGATATTTTTTAATTAAAAAAAGATAATATTCAATAAATATCATTTAATTAAGTCAATATTGTTGAGGTGAGCTCCAAAAAATCAAAGATTTGATTGTATATATTAGGAATCAAATCTTTGTATACAATTAGGAATTAAATCTTTGATTTATTTAGGATGTTATTCTATTCCTAATTAGTATGTAATTTTCTATATGTATATATAAGAGATGTAACCTCTCTTGTGAATATATGAAAAAATAGAATTTCCTTGAAATTTTCTCTTCTCTTCTTTTGAATTTTATTTTTCATGGTATTAAAGCATGTTTGGCCTAGTTTCTTAAATGTCCCGATTGTCCATCTGAATGTCCAGTCCCAGAGGTTCAGTCCAGTATTGCCGCTGCCTTTCAATTCAAAAGGTATAGGTTTCAAGTGCAACTGGGATTTGATAATCTTCAAATAGCAAAGGAGATAAGGGATGTTGTCTAAAAAACCTTATATGATGGATATGATGAAATTCAATTGTTTGAATTAAACCAAAAATCATTCACTACAAGTCAGAGTGGTAGGGTATTACCTACATAATACAATGAGTTGGTTGGGATATTTCAGGAGTTTGATTATAATGACCCGATATTTTAAATAATATAAAATTATTTTGAGACATGCAGTGTTAATAATATTTTAAATTTTTAAATAATATAATTATTTATGAATAATATTTACTTATTTTGTTTTAAATATTTTCTTACGTAAAGGACATTATTTAGATATTATTATTATTATTATTATTATTATTATTATTATTATTATTATTATTATTATTATTATTATTATGGTTAATATCATTATTATTACTATCATTACTATTATTATTGTTATTACTATTAATGTTATTATAATATGCATGTGTTAGTATTGTTATTATTATTATTATTATTATTAGTGTTATTATTGTTATTATTTATATGCATGTGTGTGTATTGTGTATGTGTTGTGTGTGTGTGTATATATATATATATATATATATATATATGTGTGTGTGTGTGTGTGTGTGTGTGTGTGTGTGTGTGTGTGTGTTAAGTTATTAAGTTTTTATATATATAAATATAAAGGGTCAACTCCCTTCCCTTCCCACTTTTCTTTTTTTTCTTCTTCTTCTTCTTTCCTTCTCCATTGCCGATGTTGCAACAATAGCCCGAGCTCCACCAGCATCGCCTGAGCCACCACCAGACCACCACCAAGCTCATCGTCACCTCCCCTCCCTTCTTCCTTCCTCTTGCCACTGCTAATAGCTTTATTTTTGTCAAAATCCGAGGGACTGCTACAGTAGCTCCAGCGAGGATCCGATGGTTTTAGCTCGTGTTTCCTGGCTTGTTCGACTCCTCTCGATACGGGCTATTCGATTCTCAAGTTGTTTCAACTCTAGAATGTCCGGTTAGTTATATATCTTCAAGTTAGTTTATGTCTATTTAGGGTTTTTTTTTTTAGCTTGAGTTTGAATGATTCTTGTTAATTTCTTTTGGAAATGTTGATGTATGAATCTTTAGCTTCTCAAATATATTTTTAGTTTATTTTTTTGAATTTATTTGAATTATGTATAATTATTGTATTTTTTTATAATTAAAATGAATTTTTATTAATTATGTGTTTTATATGTTTTGTATAGAAATTATGTTAAATTAGTATAGTTAATTTAAATTATTAGCTTTGGAAATGAGAAAATAATTTTTAGTAATTTTAGTTAATTTTTTAATAATATTTAGTATCATGTAATTTTTGGATTAATTGGTAAACTTTGTGTGTTAGTTGAAATTATGGTTAATTAGTATGTTTTAAGTGGTTTTAGAATAATAAATAGTATTAAAATAATTTTTATGAATTATTTACTATTTTTAACTAATTCGTTATAATTTTCGAAAATATATTCATATAATAAATTTATATACTATTTTTGTGATTAAATGAGTTTTTAACTATTTTTATTATATATTTAAACTATTTAGATAATTAATTTGTGAATTTTGAAGTGTTTTTCTATGCAAGGTTGGCTCTACTTCATGTAGAGAGATGTCCATTTTACAGAGAAAACTTTGTTGAATTTTTGGTAGATTTCTCATAAAATGTGACATTGTGTCTATTTTAGTAGAGTCATTTTTTTTTAATAGAGTCTTTCCTTAGAAATCTAGAATTTGTATGAATTCTATTTTTATTTATTTCTTCTCTTTAACCGTACCTCTAGCCGAGCCGATTGGTTGGGGTCGAGCACGACTGCGTAGAAGAGCGCATTCCACCTGTAAGTTAATAATTGAACTATGTATAGGGAAATATGCATATATACATATAGATTGATTAATTTTGATGAATAGGATAATTTGTTAAAGAATTATATTATTATATGAATATTTATAAATTTGAATTCTCCTGTTATTGTTATAGTTATATTAGCATGTTTATGTTAAATTTTCACAAGAATAGTAAATTTTATTTTATTTTATTTTTATTGTAATCTTTCTTATTTATTTAATTTAAAATAAACTATGGTAGAATGGGCTACTTGATGGGTTTCATAAGGACCATGTGCGCATCGGTAAGATTGAGAGTGAGTGTTGATGGTTATAAGGCTCGGTGATGCTTTGCTCTCGGGTATGATTTTGTGAGATTATATATATGGCTCGGTGATGCTTTGCTTTAAAGCATGATTTATATATTATTGGGGCCAGTAGCTCGGTGATGCTTTGCTCTTGGAAACTGCCAGTAAATATTAGTTTAAGTGATTTAAATGCGGTTGGTAGCTCGAATAATGCTTTGCTCTCGAGAACCGGCAGTCTTTGGATTATAAGAGAGCCGAAAGGCTACTAAAATTGTGGACTAGGGTTCTACCTATTTTTCTTATAAAAAAATAATTTAAGAAAGTTTATTTTATTCATATAGTATTTTATGATTTCAAATGATTTATTTCGATAAAAGAGGATTTCAATAAATCAAATGTTTCAAGTTATAAATTATAAATTTTATATTTTTCATACATTATATTTTAAAGGATACTTTCATGCTATATACATTTCTTTTAATAACTTACTCAATAAGGTTTGACTCCCCTCAATATTTTTTTTAGGATCTTCTACTTCAGACCTCTCAATTGGACTTATTTGTTGGACTCTTCCTCCCCGGCCGACTTATATAAACATTGAACCATTATTTTTCTTGTATTTTAGTAAATGCTACAGTAGTTGTGCTCCTTATTTTAGTATATGTATTGTATTAGATTGTGTTCCTGTATTTGAATATTTTATGAACATATTTTATTTTGTTATGATATAAGGATTCATTTTATATTAATTAAATTTTTAATTCTGATGTTTTTTTTTGCTATGTTTGCATGTGTTTTTATTCTAAGGCTTACCATGGGTTTTGGTTACTTTATGTATTCTCATTCCCTAGCGTCAATCACGTGCCCTTTGGGTTCGGGTCGTGACATTGATACCTAGATGAGTGCTCAAGGGGAGGATGTTAATGGAGTAATATCACTCCACAAGCATAATACTTGTCTTCAAACACATATTTTTCTAGCCAGACTTGACTTAGAATTTAACAATGCTCAATGTGAAATACTACATAAGGATCCATCTCTTGATCTTGAGTCTAGTAATGCATATGTGTGTAGGGATCACAACCATCGACAGATGATAGAGGAGCCAAAGATTCTATCGGACCATGCAGTACTTGTAGCTGCTCAGACTCGGCCACAGTTTAAAGGGAAAGTACTAAATAAGTCCAGTACATACACATGTACTCATTATGGTGAAGTTGGACACTCCAAGGAATGGTGCTATAAAATTATGGGCTATCCGGAATGGTTGGATTACAATAGAAAGCCTCGTAAGAAACTTGGAAAAGCTATAATTGCCACTTCTAATGTCACTAAACCAAGTGGTGATTTTGATGAAACATCAGGTATGACAAATCTTACTCAAAATAATACATGGATTATTGATACAGGTGCTACTGATCATATGAAAAACTCTGCCCACCATCTTACATCCATTCGACCATCAACCCAACAAAATATCTTAACTGCTAATGGAGGAATAACACCCATCACTCATGAAGGATTAGTATTTAATTTTGACTCTCTTAATCTAGATACTATTCTTATTATTCCATCTCTTTCCTATAATCTACTATCTATTGGCCAAATCACTAAAACCTTAAACTACATTGTCAAATTTTGGCTTAAGTATTATTTATTTCAAGACATTGCAGCGCATTAAATTCTTGGCTCTAGTGTTAAATGTGGAAAGTTATACTATCTTGATTTGCATGATGATCCGAGCTAAAAATCAAGTCAAGTCAATGGTGTTGGTAGAAGTCGCTCGAATAAAGACCAAGTCATTTTATGGCATTGTCATCTTGGACATCTTTCTTAGACAAATAAAGTTGAAATTATTTTTGAATATCACAGACTCTAAATTCAAGTATGATATTTTTGAATTAGCAAAGGGCATTCGAATTTCATATGTACTGAGTTATAATAAAAATTCAATTCCCTTTATGACCATTCATTCTTATATGTAAGGACCTGCTCAGATTTCCACTCTATCTGGTGCTCGATATTTTATAATGTTTATTGATGAATGTACCTAGACGACCTGGGTATCCCTACTTTCAAACAAGGGAGATGTGTGCTCTACTTTCTAGGACCTGTACAAAATGGCAGCCACTTAATATTAGAGTAAAATTCGAGTCTTGTAATCTGACAATGGTGGGGGGTATCCTAACTTAGCTCTTAAAGATTTTTGCCACAAGAATAGCATTTTTCACTAAACTTCTTGTGTAAGAACTCCCCAACAGAATGGTATAGCAAAATGAAAAAAATTGGTAGTTTTTAGAAGTTGTCCAAGCATCATTGTTTAACATGAATGTTCCTCGGGAATACTGGGGAGAGGCTATTTGATCAATTGCGTATCTCATAAACTGGACTCCATAAGAGTACTTGGTTTTAAAATGCCTCTTCAAAAACTTCAAGAACTTGTCTCATCTCTACCTTTAAATAATTTTAAGCCTCGAATCTCTGGATGCTTGGCATATGTTCATCAGGTACTCAGTAAATTCAATCCTCGAGCTATCTGGTGTATCTTTGTTGGTTATACTGATTTATAAAAGGGATATCGGTATTATGATCCGAATGCTAAGAAGATGTATGTAACTCGGGATGTTCAGTTCCATGAAAATGCTCCCTTCTTTTCTCAATTCGAGTGTTGTCTTCAAGGGGAGAGAATTAAGAGCATATTTGAAGATAGCACTTTGAGTGTCTCATATGTTCTGAGCACTCCAAGTGTCTCACCTATTTTGAGTTTTCCCAATGTTCTGAGCACTCTGAGTGTCTCACCTATTTTGAGTTTTCCAAGCACTATGAGTGTCTCACCTATTCCAAGTTTTCTGAGTGTTTTGAGCATCTCACCTATTCAGATAGTGAGTCTAAGCATCTCACCTGGATAGATAATTAAAGATAATATGAGTATCTCACTCAGACCTAAAACTAATCAAGATAGTACATCTTCCCAGTCCACCCCAAAAGTTTAGGAAACTTTGGATATGCACAATGAGGTAAACATGTCTCCCCTAATACCTTCAAATACTGAGCCTCATTATCCTTATAGAATTAATAGAGGGATTTCAAAAAAATAATATGATTTGGACCTTAATAATAAAGCTAAATATCCTATTAATAACTTGATATCAATAAACCGTTTGTTAAAATCACATGCATATACTATAAATCAACTATCTACTATATCTATTTTGGGTAATGTGTAGAAGGCTCACTGATCCGACATGGAAGAAAGCCATGATGGATGAAATGGAAGCACTATAGAAGAACTCCACATGGGAACTTGTTCCACTTCTTGAAGGAAAGGAAATGGTTAGATGCAGGTGGATATTCACTATCAAGCTGAATCTAGATGGAAGCATTAATCGATATAAAGCTTGGTTGGTTACGAAGGGATATACTAAGAAGTATGGAATTAACTATGAAGATACATTTGCCCCAATAGCAAAAATGAACACCATCTGAGTTCTTATTTCCTTAGATGCTAACCTAGAGTGGCCATTATGGAAATTTGATGTAAAAAATGCCTTTTTGAATGGAAATATAGATGAAGAAGTGCATATGGATCCACCACCTAGAATAAGGTACACTGACTGAGTATGCAAATTAAAAAGGGCATTGTATGGACTTAAATAATCGCCTTGAGAATGGTTTAGATGACTCTCAACCTTTTTGAGGAAGCTCGGCTATAAAACAAGCAATGCTGACCATACACCATTCATCAAACAAAAAACGGGTAAAGTCACTACCCTTATTATGTATATTGATAATATGGAAGTCATTGGAAATTATCCAAGTGAGATAACAACTCTATAAAGATAGTTAGCAACTGAGTTTGAATTTAAGGATCTGGGTAAATAAAGTATTTTTAGCGATTGAAGTTACAAGATCAGCTCAAGGAATTTCTCTCTGCCAACTAAAGTATGTAATGGATTTATTGATAGAAATGGGCATGCTTGATTGTAAGTTAGCCGAGACTCTAATTGAAGTTAACCATGGACTATCAATCCAAAAAGATCAAGTTCCAACTGATAAGGATCAGTATCAAAGGCTAGTGGGAAGACTAATATACTTATCTCATACTAGACTGGATATTGCTTATGCAGTAAGTGTTGTAAGTTTATTCATGCATTCTTTGAGTAATGAACATATAGATGCAGTATACCAAGTGTTAAGATATCTGAAGTCTTCTCCAGGCAAAGGTTTATTTTTTGGGAGAAATAAGGATTATAAAATTACTGGTTATATAGATGCCAACTGGGTCAGAGATCAAACTGATTAAAAATTAACATCTGGGTACTTTACATTTATTGGAAAGAATTTGGTCACTTGGAGGAGCAAGAAATAGAAAGTTGTAGAAAGGTCGAGTGCTAAAGCTGAGTTTAAAGGAATTGCTCATGGTGTATGCGAGTTACTTTGGATAAGGCAAATTGTTTAGGATCTGGCACTAAATCATCTGAAGCCTATGTTGTTACATTGTGATAATAAGGTAGCCATAACAATTGCAAACAACCCAGTTCAACATGATCAAACTAAGCATGTGGAGGTTGATAGGCACTTCATCAAAGATCATTTGAATCAAGAAACAATTGATCTTCCATTTGTTTCTTCTAAGACTTAACTAGCTGACATCCTCACAAAGGCTGTATCCGGGAAAACATTCTACAACTCACTTGGCAAGTTGGAAATAATTGACATAGACTCACCAACTTGAGGGGGAGTATTAAGGTGAGCGCTAGAAAGTCAAAGATTTGATCGTATATATTAGGAATCAAATCTTTGTATACAATTAGGAATTAAATCTTTGATTTATTTAGGATGTTATTCTATTCCTAAGTAGTATGTAATTAGGTTTTCTATATGTATATATAAGGAATGTAACATCTCTTGTGAATATATGAAAAATAGAATTCCCTTGAATTTTTCTCTTCTTTTCCTCTAATTTTATTCTTCAAATATTATATAATAATAATTTTATATTAACCAAAGTCAATACTAATTAAAATAGTAATAATTAAAGTAAAATATTACATATGAGAATATTATGTATTCATAATAATATTATATAATTTTTTGCATGTAAATTAATATTAATTTTGTAGCTAATTATATATTTTTTTTATGTAAAATTTTTCCCTAAATACCATAAATTATTGTGTTATTTAGAAATTTAAAATATTTTAATAAAATAATTTTAATTTATTTACAATAAAATAATAATAATAACTACAAATAATCTTAAATAAAATAAAAATTACTTAAAATCTATATGCATAAAAATTACAAATATTCTTAAATAAAATAAAAATTACAATAAAATTAAAATTAATTTGAAGGCTTGGATGGACCAAAACCACTTACCCATTCATAACCCTAATTTTCACCTCCCCTCACCCTCATTCTAGACCCTTCTCAGCCCCCCCTTCCCACCTCTATTTTCTCATCTCATTTCCTCTTCTCTTGTCTCGCCCTTTTTCCCTTTAAAGTCGTCACCTTTGTTCAGCAATATAGAATAAGATGAGTTTCTATTGGTTGATTTCATGCTATTTTAAAGATTTTTTTCCTCTGTTTTCTCTTGGATCTTAGTGCTTTCAAGCTTTTTGTGAAGGAGAAAAGGTTATGGACATGGACACCACGTGGCGCAGCTAGAGACCTTGATTGTCTCATCTGTCATTTTCTATCTGTGTCTTATGTTCCTGTCTAGGTAATTACCTCATGAGACTAATTTTTTCTTTCACATGTATATCATTTTAATTATAGTTACTAGTATGTGTTTAGAACAACAAAACTACACGTCTGTGCAAATCGAGATATGCAAATCGCGTGAATGATGAAATGCTTCTCTTTTTCCCTCATGAAAGAGCTCTTAATGTAAGACTTAGGTTTGTTCTCTAATTAGAATCCATGTCTATTGAGTGTAATTTTACACTTATTCTAGAGTTGAATTTTAATGAATTATAATAGTAGTTGATAAATGGGAAGAATTTGGGTTTAATTAGGCATTTTGTCTAAATTAGACCTTCAGTTTAGTTTCCTATTTAATCTTGGTTTATTTAAGAGTTTTATTTGATTTTAATAAGAATTTCCCATGTTTTGGTAGAAAGATTAATAAGGAAGCCTAGTTGATTAAAGAGAGTTAGACAAGACCTTATTTGGAACCATTTGTGCCAAATCATTGATTAAAGAACGTTCAAGAGTCATGGGATGGCTCACGGGCATGCCTCAAGTCGTGCTCCCCTCTAACCAATTTGAAACACTTATAAAAGTTTGTTATGGGATGGCTCACGATCATGATCTGAGTAGTGATAGAAATTGCATGATGTGTCACAGTTGTGAGTGAAGTAGTAATGAGCAGAAGAAGTTTCGTCTTTTAGGAAATTCAGGAATTCAAGTCAAGTTAGGTTTTCTTTGAGTTGGGGATTATAAAAGGAGTCAAGAGGAGTATTTTAAAAGGGGGATTCATTCTGAGAAACATTAGTGGGAAGATTTATTAAAGGAAGATTAAAGACGGATTTGTGTAAGAGTTCAAGAGTTCAAATCATAATGCTTCTTCTTCTTTAGTTCTTTAATTATGTTTTTGTGTGTTACCACTATTATGCATGGCTAAAATCTCTTCAGGGTTTGTATTTATGTAGTTAGTCTATTACTTGTTTGGATCTTATTTCCCTTCAATTAATTAATTATTAGTCAATTTTATAAGTTATTAATAACTATTCTTATATTTGATTTTAGGCCTGATTAAATACTTGTTTTTGGGTAAATTAGAGACAACAAAAGTTGCATGATTTATAGATTGATAGATTTGTGAAACTTGGGAACCTCGATCAAAAAAGTAGAAGAATCCTTTAGGGAGTAATAAATCACTAAGGAACTTAATGAACCTTAGTTAATTAACATGACCATGAAAATAGGTTATAGTTAACTTTGGTATTCTTAAATGAACTTGAAAGAGACTTTAGCTAATTTGAATGATTTACCCTTAACTGAATTGATAAATTAAATTGTGAAAAGATCCTATAATTCGAGTAATAGTTAGTGAAGCAAATATGGGCTCTACTCTTTAATGATTGAATTTAATTAAGAATCATCTTAACTTTTGATTTCCTTTTTTGAATGAACTCTTACACAAATCTATACTACTTGTTGTGAATTGTGCACTTGCAGAATTCGCCTAACAAGTTTTTAGTGCCATTACCGGGGAGATCAACAATACTAATATTAGCGCACTTTTTATTTCTGCTAGACTAACATATTTATTTTTGTTTATTTAATTTTTCTTTACTTTTTCCTTTCAAGTACTTGACTCTTGTTTATGAAAACAATATCAAAACATCTTGAATTAGGGAAAGTAAATCCAAAAATAAAAAAGCTTACAAAAAGAACTGTAAAGAGAAAAGAGAAAGAGATAGAATTATGGCTAGACAAGGAGCTTAAGCAAGAGCTTTGGAGGAATATGGGATTCCTAGACTCACAAGAAGCCAAAACTATATTGTGAAGTCAACCATCAAAGCTAACAATTTGGAGATAAAATTTTCATGCATTCAAATGGTTTCATAATATTAGTTTAATGGACTAACATCAGAAGACCCTAATGCTCATCTAGCCTTTTCCTCAACATTTGCAACACTTTTAAGATTAATGGAGTGAGCACTTATGCTATTCGCCTTTTGTTATTCCCATTCTCACTGAGGGATAAGGAGAAATTATGGTTAGGATCTTTGGCACTAACTTCCATTACCTCATGGGATACACTTCTAAGGCCTTTCTCACTAAGTACTATCTATGATGCTAAAAAGACTACTAAATACCACCAAGACCTTGCTGGATTTAAGCAATAGTCTAAAGAATCTCTCTATGATGCTTGGGAGAGATTTAAAGACTTTCAAAGACATTGCCCGCACCACAAGATTCCAGAGTGGCTACTCATGCAAACTTTCTACCAAGGATTGTTTGAATCCTTATACATTACTATTGATGCTTTTGCACAATGCTTTATTATAAGAAAGACAATGGGTGATGTATATGCACTCTTAAATAAGATGTCATCTAATAATTATTAATGGCATGGGGAGCACAATTAGCTTAGGAAAGCAGCAGGAGTACATGAGATTGATAGTTTGAGCATGGTCAATGCTAAATTGGATTCCCTTACAAAACAATTGCAAAAGCTAAAATTTTCAAGTTATCCATCATAAGTGCTATCTTGTGAAGTGTATGGAGGAGGACATTCTACTGTAGAGTGTCAACAAGGTGAATCTTATTCCCAAGTCTACGCAATTAAACAACTCAATGCCTTGAATAACTTTAATGGTAGACCCCAAGGGAATCTATACTCTAATACCTACAACCTTAGATGGAGAAATAACCTGAATTTCTCATGGTTAAATCAAGGAGGGAACTCAAACTCAAATGAAAATTAAGGGTACAAAGCACCACCAAGTTTTTAGAAAAAGAGCACTTATCCTTAACCTGAACCCAAATCTAATCTTAAGATAATGATGGAAAACTTCATCCAATCACAGAGCAAGATAAATCAAACACTTCAAGAGGGTTTTAAGCAACATCAAAAGGGCTTTAAGTAGCATAAAGAGAATTTCAAATGGATGGATGCAAGGTTGGAACAATTAGCCACATATAATATAATATTGGAACACCAAATCGCATCACAAGCGAGCTCTTCTAACTTCCACAAGATGGGCCATTTTCCAAGCCAACCTAAAAGTCCCAAGGAGCACGCAAAAGCTATCACCTTAAGGAGTGGGAAACAATTACCTGAAGTTGAGCATAAGATTAAGGAGTAAACATATGAACCCAAGCAAGATCATGTGGAAGGTGACAAGTCAAAGAGTGATAACCCTAAGTCCAAGAAAAAAAACTCCTTGTTTACCTTTTCCTCAAAGGATGGGTAATGGAACTCTTGACAAATAATTTCAAAAAGTTTTGAAGGTGTTTAAGTAACTCAACATCATTATTCCTTTGTTAAAGGCGGTCACCCAAATGTCGAAGTATGCTAAATTTCTAAAGGACATCATGTTTAACAAGAGGAATTATGATGATCATGAGACCATACCAATGAATGCAAAGTGTAGTGCAATGATTAGAAATAAACTTCCCCAAAAGCTTAAAGATCAAGAGAGTATAACTATTCCTTGTGTTGTTGGTAAATTTTCCATAAGTGGAGCTCTTTGTGATCTTGGAGCTAGTGTCACCATAATGCCCTTTTCTTTATGTAGGAAGTTAAATATAGGTGAACCCCAATCGATGAATATTTCCTTGCAACTAGCAGACAGGTCCATAGTCTATCCTAAGGGGATTTTGGAAGATATACCAATCAAAGTTGGTGAATTTTATGTGCTTTATGACATCGTGATCTTAGAGATGGAAGAAGATTCTCAAATTCCCATAATCTTAGGAAGACCTTTCTTAGCTATAGCTGGTGCCGTAATTGATGTAAAGTGACGCAAAATCAAGCTTGAAATAGGGGAAGAAACAATAGAGTTTAATGTATTCAACATGACCAAGGATCCTTCAATGGTGAAATCATGTTTTAGGGAGGATGCAATACAAGGCTACATTGAAAAAGTTTTTAGAAAATAGCACCTTCAAGATCCATTAAAAGCATGTCTTGTTCAAGAGGTGGAATCTAATAAACAAAGCCTTAAGGTAGTAGCCTATACTAACACTATAAATGTTATTCATGTGCTTCGATGATATCAATCTCAAAGGTATGAGTTTCTACCCTATGAAATACATCCTCTATATGCTTTAAGAGAGGAAGATGCACTAAAGGTAGAGCTTAAATAGCTCCCTTTTAATTTGAGTTATGGTTTTTTGGGTCCTAACTCTACTTATCCTATTAGTATTAATGCTAAATTTAATAAGGAATAAGTTGATAAGTTGCTTAGAAGAGTTAGGGATCATAGGAAGAGTGTATGATACACAATTAATGACTTGAAAGGGATTAGGCCTTCTTTTTGCACGCATAGGATACATTTGGAAAAAGGAAGTAATCCTTCTATTAAACATCAATGTAGATTAAATCCTAACATGAAAGAAGTGGTTAAGAAAGAGATCATGAAATTGCTTGATGTGGGAGTCATATATCCAATCTCGGATAGTAATTAGGTTAGCCTAATTCATGTGGTTCCTAAGAAAAGGGGAATGACTATTGTTAAAAATGAGAATAATGAATTGATCCCCACTAGAACAGTTACTAGACGGAGGATTTACATTGATTATAGGAAATTGAACAAAGCCATTAGAAAGGACCATTTCCTCGTCCTTTTATTGACTAATTATTAGAAAGGTTAGCTCAACACTTTTTTGTTTGCTATTTAGATGTGTATTTAGGATTCTTTCAAATCCCAATTCACCCTAAGGACCAAGAGAAAACCACATTCACTTGTCCCTATGGAACTTATACTTATAGGCGCATGCCTTTTGGGTTATGCAATGCCCCTACAACCTTTCAAATGTGCATGATGACAATTTTCTCTGAGTTCATAGAGAACATTATGGAAGTCTTTATGGATGACCTTTTAGTGTATGGTTCTTCTTTTGATGATTGTTATTTTAGGTCATGTAGTGTCCAATAAGGGCATAGAGGTTGACAAGGCTAAAATATAAGTAGTTACAAAGCTTCCACTACCTATAAGTGTGAAGGGGATTCGTAGCTTTTTAGGACATGCCGATTTTTATAAAAGATTTATTAAAGACTTTTCCAAAATAGCTAAACCTCTTACTAATCTTTTGTCTAAAGATATTCAATTTATATTTGATAAAGATTATCTTAATGCTTTTCATAGGTTAAAAAAGCTTTAATCTCTACACCAATCTTACAACCTCCCAATTGGAGCCTTCCTTTTGAAGTCATATGCAATGTAAGTGACTACACTATAGGAGCTATTTTAGGGTAGCACATAGACAAATATGCTTATGTTAGTCATACATTAGATGAAGCTTAATTGAATTATGCTACCACTGCAAAAACTTTTAGCTGTAATTTTTTCAATTGACAAATTTTATTCTTACTTAACAGGTAGTAAGGTCATTGTCTTTACCAATCATGTCGCCTTAAGGTATCTTTTTTCCAAGAAAGATGTAAAGTTGTGTCTCATAAGATGGATTCTACTTCTTTAAGAATTTAATTTGGAAATTATAGACAAGGCTGGGGCTGAAAATGTGGTAGCGGATCACTTCTTAAGACTAGAGTTGCCACATAGAGAACATGTGCTACCAATTAATGATTACTTCAAGGGTGAACATTTTATGAAAATTAAAAGCTTGACACCATGGTATGCAGATTTTGTCAATTACTTGGTTTGTGGTGTCCTACCTCCTAACCTCTCTTACAAACAAAAGAAGAAATTATTTTTAGATGTCAAACATTATTATTGGGAGGAACCCCTCCTCTATAAGAGGTATGGAGATGGATTGATTTGAAGATTCTTACCTGAAGATGAGGTCCAATACGTACTTACGCATTGTCATTCTCTTAAATGTGGGGGACATTTCAATTGTACCAAAACAGTAGCAAAAGTGCTTCAATGTAGATTCTATTGGCCCACCCTCTTCCATAATGCTAGAGACTTTATGTTGAAGTGTGATAGATGTTAAAGAATGGGTAACATCGGAAGGCGTAATGAGATGCCTTTGAATGGCATTTTAAAGGTTAAGATCTTTGATGTGTGGGACTAGATTTCATAGGCCCATTCTTAAGTTCATATGGGAATAAGTACATTTTAGTGGCTATGGATTATGTCTCCAGGTAGGTGGAAGCACTAGCATCTCCAACCAATGATGCTAAATTTATGACAAGATTCCTGCGTAAGAACATATTTTCAAGGTTTGGTACACCAAGATCAATAATTAGTGATGGTGGTTCACACTTTTGCAACCACCAATTTGAGAGCTTATTGAAGAAGTATGAAGTCACTCATAAGGTTGCTACTCCTTTTCATACCCAAATAAGTGGTCAAGTTAAAATTTCTAATATAGCAATCAAAACCATATTGGAGAAGATTGTGAATGCCTCAAGGAAAGATTGGTCCTCTAAGCTTGATGATGCTTTATGGGCATGTAAGACTGCATTAAAAACCCCCACTTCTCCTTTTCAATTGCTCTATGGAAAATCATGTCATCTGCTTGTGGAATAAGAGCATAAAGCATTTTAGGCTACTAAGTTCCTTAATATTGATTTGCAAAGAGCTGGTGAAAAGAGGTTACTATAGTGAAATGAACTTGAAGAGTTTAGACTCGCCTTTTATGAAAATGTAAAACTTTACAAGGAAAGAACCAAGAAGTGGCATGACAAGCACATCATGAAAAAGGAATTCCATATAGGGGATCAAGTGCTTCTATTCAATTCAAAGCTTAAGATTTTCGTTAGAAAATTGAAATCCAAATGGTTTGGTCCTTTCCTAGTTAAGTAAGTATTCCCTCATGGTGCCATAGAATTTCAAAGGAAGGACTCCGAAGCATTTAAGGTCAATGGATAGGGACTCAAAATCTACCTCAACGATGAAAGTGTTATAGCTTGTGCCTTTTGTGCACTCCTTAATATCATTTGATCAATTGAAGTGAAAGTCAAGCTAATGACTTTAAACAAGTGCTATTTGGGAGGCAACCTAATTCTTTTCTTTTCATTCCTTATTTATTGTTTGTTTTTTTTCCTTTATTAAATCTCACTCCTTTTCTCTATTCTAATTAATTTTTCTTTTATTTTTTGCTTAGGATTTTTATGACTAGACATAAAGCATTAATAAATAGGAAGCAAGTATGGATTTTGAAGATAGCAAGGTTTCAAGCACAACTATATCTTTAACTATGCCCAGGTTTGCATATGTGTTAACAATTTTTAGAGTTTTTGAGCACATACCTATATATATGTCATGTTCTTACAAATTGTAAAATAGTTCCATGCATGACATTATGCATGGCTTCATCACAACTATATGTTATTTCTTCAGCTGTTTCATTTTTAAACAATCATCCTTATGATTTGGTTCACGGCATCACTCATGCCTATGAACCTAGTTTCCTTGCAATTTAACAAAAATGGATAGATCATATCATGACTTGCATCATAATTTTGGTCACCAATGTGAGTTGTGTATCCTTTTTTCCAAAAATTTGATCCAAATACTCTCACGACTTTGGTCATAACATCATTCATGCTCACGAAGGTGATAAAATCACTAATATGCAATATTGCATAAACTAGGCCATGACATCACTCATGACATGGCTCACCATCGTGAACCATTTTATTGTTCTTCAACAGCCTTCATCACGATTTTGTCATGGGTTGCTCACACCCATGACATGTCTTTTTCTATAAAAGCACCCTTTTAAACCATAGCTACCCCTATTACCCTTTCTCACTTTCTTTTCTTCTCTCTCTCTCCCCTCACTTTTTCCCCTCATTTTCCCTTAAAATTCTTCTACCCCATCTCCATTCTTATTGTCTTTTCTATAAATTCACTATGGGTAGGACCAAATCTAAATGAAAGAAGACAAAACCAACCCAAAAGCATCCAATATTTGATTTGCCTAGCCCTCCTCGTCACGCCAAACACACGATGATGAAGTCTTCATCCAAAAGGCCATCCACTTTGTGCCAACGTCCTCCTTCTCTGACACTTCATCCTTTCCATCAATTCTCTAATAAGCCATATAAGGACAAGTTTGTTATACTTCACACTTTACCTATTCACCCTTCCTATGTAATTGATTATCCTAATTTAGGCATGATTAGGTTAAGAGATAGTGTTAGCAGAATGGTTGAAGTATCTAAGTGGGAAGGGTTTTTGAATAATCATCAACCCATTTTTCTAAGTTGTTTATTGAATTTTTATCTACATGTTTTTATGGCTAAAGGGTTGATGGGTTTTGATAAACCTCATGTTGTGAAATTTCAATTAGGTGAACTTTTCTCTCTATCATTAAATTAGTTTGTTGTTAACTGTGGATTTTATGACTTTGATTTTGTTGCTAGTGATGCATACACCAATTCTGTTATAGATTTTGGGCAATAGAGTTCCTCATTATACTGGCGAGACATTATTCATCCTGACAGTGTTAATAGAATCTATGAGCCTAGGCTTAGTAAAAGCACTACTATAACTAGTCCTACTCTCCGTTTTTTGCATAAATTGATTACATTCACCACTTGTGGTTGTCAGGAGAGTCAGGGTGGGGTATCTTGTCAGGATTTATTCTATTTATGTTGTTTTGATTGAGGTCTTATACCATATTTGGGTTATGGGTTTGCGGTGTATGTGGATGGCATGTTTAAGAAAAAAAAGGGTGATATTTATGGTGGTTCCTATATTATAAACTTAGCTAAGAACCTAGGTGTTTTTTATACCTTTCCAGACATTGCTGAAGTTTGTGGTATGATGCCATTTAATATGACTATTATGAGGAAGATTCGACTGGTTGATATGAGAAATGGGTAGTATATTTTAGCCGACCCTGTTGAGATCGCTCTAGTTGGTGATGACCCTCATCTCGCTGCCCCACCTGTAAACACCCAATTTCGAGATAATAAAATATGGATGCAACAAAGGACTCCAATTATGAAAATGTTTTAAGTAGGTCTTTAATACTTGAAGTTTGAAACCTCAAAAGTCAGAATGCATTTTTAAGAAGAGTTTAATTAGTTTTTTAAGGACTTGATTATAATACTTTTTAAGACCTAATTATAAATTGTAAATATTTTTAGGGTTCTATTTGTAATTAAAAGTTATATATATATATATATCAGAATTATAGAATTTCGTACGCAATTCCGATCGGAATTATGTGTTTTTCGTCTGTTTTTTGTATTTTTACAGAAAATAAAAAATATTTTTCCTAAGTTTTGATTGGTTAAAAAATTTTCTTAAATTTTTTTTTTGGGATTTATCTAAATTTTTAGGAAATAAAGTCCTTTTAAAATTATAACTCTTCAGTACATAGGACCTAGTGTTTTTTGGCTTTTTCCTATAAAAATAGAGCTTAAGCTCCTAGAAAGGGGACTCAATTCTCAATTCTCAGTACTTTTTTTTTTTTTGCAATTTTGGCTCTCTTCTTCCTAAGGATCTCTACTTTTCTTTAGGTAGTACACAAAAAATTCTTGGTGATTTATTTGTTGGAGATTTTTTAGAAGAAGAATAACAAGTTCTTGAAGGCCTATTAAAAATAACAGTGATCTTACTAGTCTGAGGAGCAATTTATTCAACATCCATAAGTATTATTTTCTCCATACTTTCTTTTATTTTTCTTTTTTTTATCATTTTGATATTTATTGAATTTCATTTTTATTGAATTTTTATTATAATTTTATTCACTAATCATTGTTTTACCCTTATGTGATGGTGATTATGGAGGGGATTACAAGATGATCATACTTAGAGAACCAAATCCATAGAGGTCCATGGATGGAACCTTGTAACTAAATGTAATTTCTAGGTTTTTTTATTTAATTGTCTTATTTTTATTTATTTTTGGGATTGTATTAATTCTTCTTCTTTTTTTTATTATTCTCAATAGTTCATTATAATAGCTCCAATAGTAGGAATAATGAAATTTGGTGTGTGTGCTTGTGTGTTTTATTTTAATTAATTGGTTAGTAAAATTAGGGTTTTTATTTGGGTAATTAATTAAAATTAATGTCTATAGAAATCATTAGGTTGTTTAATTAAAATTGAATTAGATTTAAGTAAATAAAATTAGGGTTGCCTATTAATTGTTTTGTTTTATTTGTTTAAAGTCACTTTAATTAAATTAGGGTTTTTAGAAGGAATAAGTTAAATTAATGGTTTGATCTTTTATTTGATTGTTTTTGTTATTTTTATTATTTTTGGGCTTGTTTGATTATATTTATATGTTTTGGGCCCGAAGCCCACATTAGGCTTTAACCCATTTAAATAAATTTAGGTTTCTTAGGTTTAATTAATTAAAATGCATAATTAGGCCCATAATTAACTAGATTTAGGTTAGAAATACTTATGCCTATTTAGTTAATTAGACATAGGCCCACCTAATTTAATTAATTTAGACTTAGCCCACTAAATTAATGTCTTTTTCCATAACTTGTAGATTTAAGATCACTTTAGAATTAAAACATGTAGGATTAGGCCCACTAATTTAAATATTTCATAATTTGTAGATTTAGGCCCATTTTTAGAATTAAAATAAATAGACATAGGATCATTTAATTAAAATTAAATAGGAATTAGGCCCATTTAGTCTTTAAGCTCACTTGTAAATTAAAACATATAGATTTAGCTCATTTAATTAAAATCAATGTATATTAGACTAACTTATGGATTAGGAGCTTAAATGAATGCATTGTTTACCTATACATTTCATGACTAGTTTACCTGGAGTTGATTGTTTTAATAAGGGTTTATATGAAATTGCATGTAAATAGAGGATAAGATAGTAATTTATAAAGTAATTCTAAATGAACACAAGACTGAAAGAAGTTGATATTCCATATCCAGAATCTCCTAGTTGTGGTGCTAACTTTCTTTTAGAGATCGAGTACCACCATTTTTTATTTGTCCTAGTTATTACCTTGGGTGGTGACTCCTCATCTCCATGCCATGTCTTTATGACAATGGTTAGTATATTCTCTAGAGCCCTAAGCTTAATCAGTGTCATGGTTGCTAAAATCTTAGGTGCGCGCTAAACCCCCATCGTCTACATCACCTCTAGCCCTAACTTCTGATGCTTTTTCTTACTCTTTGACACCTTCCAACAATGCCATTTTACAGTACCATTTTGCACTCCTGTATTGGCTTTGTGATAATGTTTCCAACCTGTGCAACAGCCATGGCCTTCAAATGAGACCTCGCCTTATTTTCCCTTCTGCAGCTGCTCCTCATACTAAGCCTCATACTATTGAGGCGGATGATGATGATGCCCTCTTGCTAATTGATTAGCTTTCTATTTTCTTTTATTTTGGCTTTATTTTCTTTTATTTTGCATATTTTGCATATTATTTCATATTTCCCATGGTACTTATGTTTATGTTTTGGACTTTTCCATTTTATGTTACTGTTTATGCTTTATGTTAGTTTCTTTTCCCTGATGTTTTTCTTAAGTTTGGTCGCTACTCCATATTAATCCTATGACCACGCAATTTAGGGTAGTATTTTCCTTTCCTTTCCTTTCCTTTCCCCCATGATCTTTTTCTTTTTTTTTATTCATCTTTATTTTACCTTTTTCCTTTTTGTGCTTTCTTTATATTATTTCAGTCATTGAGGGCAATGCCTTGGCTAGTGTGGGGGAGGGTTGTATGTTTCTCATATTTGCATGACTCATGCATTTAGGTGGTTTAAATGTGATGTGGTCCCATTTTGCATTATGCATTAAATTTTACAAGTTATTAAAAAAATAATAAAAAATAAAATTTACTACTCATTAACTTTCAACTCAATTTTTCTATACTTTTTGCGATGTATGTCCTTAAAAAAATTTTTTTTTTAATACAAAGCTAAAGCTCAATTGCGATTAGGAGGTGACAATGTATAAGTGTGAATTTTTATTCAATTATCAAAATATTGAATGATTTACTATTTAAGATAGTTGAGCATAGTCTTTATTTATGAATAATTTAGTTTTTATAACCTAAGCATAAAATTGGAGATGAATTTAAGCTTGATTTTGGGAGAGAATGCATCTTGTTTTAATTTCAGTTGAAAAAAAAACTCTATTTTTCTTAGTAGGAGGAATATTTAAATTCAAATCTTTATGTGCTTTGAATATACTCCAATGATCTAATTAGAGTAAGAGTATCCAAATGACTTACTTAGCGATATCCACACTTAGTAATACGGGAATGGTGAGGGATTACTAAAAGTAGGAAGATCAAATTTGAGAGACATAAAGAAAAGATGTTGTGAAATGGAGCATAAAATGCATTCACAACCAATTTTTGTTTTTGACGAAATTGTAAACTTTAATGCTCTTCATCAAGAGTTTTGTTCAGTGGATTTCAAAAAGTTAAGTGCTTGGGTTGTGATTAGTAAATTGTTTATATATGATGTACTTATGTCTGATTATCTTCTTTAGTAAATAATTTTCAATTTCAGTGTTGTCGACTGCATATCTTAGAAGTTGTAACTTTTTTTATTGTGATTGAACTAGTATTTAAAATTTAAAATTTGGTTTTTGCTTGAGGACAAGCAAAGCTATAGTGTGGGTGGATTTTTTGAGTGACACTTATTCTAGAGTTGAATTTTAATGAATTATGAATAGTAGTTGATAATATTTAGGAAGAATTTATGTTTAATTAGGCATTTTGTTTATATTAGACCTTCATTCTAGTTTCCTATTTAATCTCAGTTTGGTTAAGAGTTTTTTTTTATTTTAATGAGGATTTCCCTTATTTTGTAGGAAAGATTAATAAGGAAATGTAGTTGATTAAGGAGAGCTTGACAAGACCTCATTTGGAAGCATTTGTACAAAATCATTGACTTAAGAACGTTCAAGAGTCATGGAATAGCTCATAAGTGTGCCTCAAGTTATGCTCTCCTTTTATCGAATTGAAACAATTATAAAAGTCCATCGTGGGATGGCTCACGACCGTGATCCAAGTAGTGACAAAAATTGCAAGACGTGTCACGATCGTGAGTGAAGTGGTGATGAGCAGGAGAATTTTCCTCTTTTAGGATATTCGAGAATTCAAGTCAAGTTAGGTTTTCTTTGAGTTGGGGATTATAAAAGAGTTAAAAGAAGCATTTTAAAAGAGGGACTCATTCTTAGAAACACTAGTAGGAAGATTTATTCAAGGAAGATTAAAGAAGGATTTGTGAAAGAATTCAAGAGTTCAAATCATAATACTTTTTCTTCTTTAATTATTTAATTATGTGTTGTGTGTTACCGATATTATATGTTGTTAAACTCTCTTTAGGGTTTGGATTTGTGTAGTTAGTCTATTACTTATTTGGATCTCATTTCCCTTTAATTATTTAATTAATTATCAATCAATTTTACAAGTTATTAATAACTGTTCTTGTATTTGATTTTAGGCCTGATTAAATACTTTATTTTGGGTAAATTAAAGATAACGAAAGTTGCTTGATTTATGGGTTTATATATTTGTTAAACTTGGGAAACTCGATGACAAAAGTCGACAAATCCTTCAAGAAGTAATAAATCACTAAGGAACTTAATGAACACTAGTTAATTAACATGATCATGAAAATAGGTTGTAGTTAACTTTAGTATTCTTAGATGAACTTGAAAGAGACTTTAGGTAATTTAAGTGATTTAGCCTTGACTGAATTGATAAATTGAATTGTGAAAAGATCTTATAATTCAAGTAATAGCCAGTGAAGCAAATTCGGGCTCTACTCTTTAATTACTGAATTTAATTAAGAATCATCTCAGCTTTTGATTTCCTTTTCTAGTTACTTAATTTAATATTTTATTTTAACTATTTGATCTTGTTAGATTGTGAAAATACAATTAGGGCTAGTACTTGGTATTAATCTCCTCAAGGTAATGATACTCTTACTTGGATCTATACTACTTGTTGCAAATCGTGCACTTGCCAAATTTGCCTAATAATGTTTCTTTAGTACAGCTACAAAAAGTGTAAGCTCTTAAATCACTACTTGTAAAAATAAACCCAAATCTAATAAAAATATATTCTTTACTCATAATAAAAGGTATTTCTTGATTTTATCTAAGTTTAATCCAGCACTTGTTTAATTAATTATTCCTTTTATGTATGAGGTTCTTTTAAAGCATGCTTAGTGATGGTCTCTTATTCATTTCATTTTTTTCTTCCTATTTTAGTTTTAATCCTTGTGCTTGTATAGTTTGATTATTCTTCATAATTTGTTATTGCATTTTGACAAAATAAATGATTGGTGGTTATTAAAATGGGTATTATTTATCTACAAGTTTCATTAAATAATCAAGATCAAGCCTTTGTTCATTTTTAGTGTTCCCTTTTCTAGATAACCTACCTTTTTTTTGAATCACTGGAGTCTTAGCTTTGGTGCTTTCAAATATTTAATCTGAGTTTGATTTAGCCCAAATTTGAATATATATAGATCTCATCTTTGATTCTATTCTCTCAATTCGTTCTATGTTTAGGTTTACTAGATGTACAGATTAGCCACTCATAAACAATCACAAAAAAGAAAGGCACACTAAAGATGAAGTAGGTTTTTTTTCTAATTACTCTTCCCTAAATGTTTCACTTCTTTCAATATATTCTTTGATTCGTATCAAAATAATGTAGAAAAGTGGACGTTATTGATTTTACTTCTTTGAAGTTTGGATTTAAATACATGTTTATGGAATATGCATGTCTACTTCTTAATTAGTTCATAAAGGTGTATTTAAGCTTTATAGCCTACAAAATGGAATGGAAAATTGTTATATTATGATTAATCTCATGGTGAATGGCCTTCATTTTTGTCTTTGGTTGTTATTTACTTTTTGTACATCACATTGTTGAATGATCCTAGCCTTTTGGTAATTTGCTCTAAATTAATGAATAATTTCATTAATTTTGACATAGATTAGGTCATAATCTTAACCTTAAGGTATTGTTGTTGATTTTTGTTATAAGATGATTTTAGTAGCTTTTAGGAGTAGAATTTGATTTATATTAGTGATCATTTGATATCAAAATAGAGTTTGATGATTTTAGTAGCTTTACCATAATGCTCGAGGGTGAAGTGGCAATGGTAGTCTCTTCTCCATTTTGCAATATTTCATAGGTGCTTGTTCTTTTTTTTTTTTAAATTATATATTTTTTAGTTTATATGCTTTCTTTGCATATGGCATAGGAAGAACTTGTTCACTAGAAAATATTGGGTAGAGAACTTAACCCTTAAAATTAAATGCTTACAAGAAGTTATTGAATATAGTAATGTTGGATCTTATTTTATCAATTTTAATAGCTTATGGTATATCTCTTATTTTAGTTCAAGATGAAACCTGAAATGCACTATGGCGAGGATGACTGTCTAGTTTCACCTCCTAGTATCTCTTAGAAAGAAGATGAACTTCATTTTAAGAATAAGATAATAGAATTTTCTAAAGTCAAGGCAAGATTTTTAATTTTTAATATGTGTCCTATTTTTTTTTATGATAGTTTGACATCACACAATTCTTAAACATTTAAAATTTCATGATGCCAAATGATATAGTAAATTATTTACATTGATAGTTCAAACATATATATATATATATATATATATATATATATATATATATATATATATATATATATATATATATTGGAATTGGTCATAAATTCATGTCACAAAATTCATTCAAGTAGTAGGAAGTAGGCTTAGTAGTGCCTTGAGGTACAAAATCAAAGTAAAGCTTGGATTTACATTTAAGAGTAGAAAAATATTTTTTCTTACTGCGATTTGAGCTTCCTATGATTTTCTTTAAAACATAATAGATTTGAGCTTCATATGCAAAGATTTTTTATTATCTAAATTAATTGGGTTTGATTTATTCTCTTTTAAAACAAAATAGATTTGAGCAACAAATTTGGATATAAGAAAATCCTTGAGAGGAGGAAGAAATATTCATTTTACCATGATTCTATTAAAAATGCACTGACTTTCTCTCTTTCTCCACATTATTCTAGAACCACCTATAACTATCTAAGTCGACAAGTTGGAAAATTTGACAATTTAAGATGAGTTGGACAATTTGCCTCTCCACCGCCATTTAAGAAAATTATATAAGTCTCCAATAACCTACCTACAACTAATATAAATAGATATAGTATGCATAGAATAAGTGTGTGCGTCTGTGTGTTATGCATGAGTAGTGCATGGGTATGTGCATGAGAATCAAATGAGTGTAAAAGTTTATGGAAAATAGAGAGTGAGAGTTAGTGAAAAAATAAAATAAAGTATGTGTCATGTGTTATGATGTGTGAAAGTGCAAGAGTGTAAGTTGAGAATATTTTTTGAGGCATGTACAAATATTTTTGTATTAAATTTTCTTTGCAATTATAATAATAAATTTATTATAAATTAGTCCTCCATAAATTCTACAAGTGGTATCAGAGCAGGCAGTCAGGGACCGACTACCAAGTGCATTCGGAGCAAGCGATTAAGGATTGTGTTATGTCGAGGTGCCACTAGTGTGCAGTCTGAGACTTTAAAGTTCATTAATTTGGGACCAAACTTACTTAGTTGATTATAGTTAATAAATCAAATCACAATGGCAGACATGACTACATTGATAAGTAATCTTGAATAATTTAATAATAATTATTATAGCACTTGGAGTACTTATATGCAATTCTACTTGCTCGATCAAGATTTTTGGGAGATTGTTGGAGGCAATGAGACCTCACCTCTAACAAGTCAAAATGAACTTAAAAAGTGGAAGGTCAGGGCTAGAAAAGCAATGTGTGCCTTGTCTATATCAGTGAAGGATGATTTATTGCAGCGCATCAAGGAAACAAAGACACTTAAAGAGGCTTGGGACATTCTTGCTGGATTATTTTCTCGGACGAATGATGCCAAGCTCCAATAACTTAAGAATGAGTTATTGTCAATCTCACAGCAAAACATAACGGTGACTGAATATTTCACTAAAGTTAAAGCTTTACGTCAAGAAATTTCAAAATTAGATCCTCAAAATAAAATCATAGAGATAAGGATGAGGAGGATTATAATCCATAGGTTGCGTCCTGAGTTTAATTAACTCATCACAAAAACTTATGGATGGGCTAAGGAGCCGACTCTAAATGAGTTAGAGAACGTATTGGCTAATCAAGAGGCTTTAAACAAGCAAATGGCTAAAGTCTTAATCAAAGAATATGAGAAAGCCCCTTTTAGCAATAAAAGGGGTAAAGATTGGAAGGCTGCGAGAACAAACTTTAGAGGCAAGCTGAAGCATAAAGGATGACAAAAACGTCAACAAGGAAGGAGTTGGCAATAAGGACTCATCACAACCACCAATTGGAGGACAAAGCAAGTCACCATAAGAATTACAATTGTGGCAAACAAGGCCACTATGCTTACGATTGTCGATGTAGGAGAGTCGAAGGAAATGTTGCAATATCTCCCAGTCCCGAGTTAATAGTGAAGATGAATGAGATTTTCAAGCTTTATGTGCCATTGTAGAGCCAATCACAAGCAAGTCTGGTAAAGCTACACCATCTGTCACAAAGGAGGAGCAAGCACTTGTCACTGTAAGTGATAAATCTATAAACTATAATGGTGATTGGATAGTAGATTTTAGCTACTCTAACCATATGACATGAGATAAAGGAAAACTTTCAAGCAGGTCAAAATATAAGGGGGAGCGAATTGTTGTCATAGCAAACAACTTAAGGCTACTAATTGCTCATACCAACAAAACCATGGTGGTGCCTCGATAAAATGCAAGAAGGTTGCAATTGAATAATGTATTCCATGTACTTGGGATGAAGAAGAACTTGATATCAGTGCCATAATTGACATCCTCGGGAGATTATGTGTTGTTTGGGCCTGAAGATGTAAAATTTTATCGAAGTTTAAAAATTATAGGTACACCAGTTATGGAAGGATGAAAACTAAAGTCTGTCTACGTAATGTCAGTACAAATGGCTTATATAGACAAGACTAGAAGGAATGAGACAATTGACTTATGGCATGCATGCCTAAGACACGTGAATTATTATAAGTTAAAGGTGATTATGAAGAAATCTATGCTCAAGGGACTTCCTCAACTTGATGTTCGAGATGACACTGTATGTGCTGGATGCCAATATGTAAAAGCACACTAACTTTCATATGAAGATTCTAAGTACCGTTCAAAGGAGCCTCTTGAGCTGATTCACTTAGATGTATTTGGCCCTATGAAGCAACCATCCATAAGTGGCTTTCGATATATGATAACTTTCATTGATGACTTCTCAAGGTATGTATGGGTGTAATATATGAAGGAGAAATCTGAAGCTTTATGTAAGTTTAAAGAGTTTAAGGAGTCAGCTAAAAAAGAGGTTGATCGAAGGATTCGTTGCCTTTGTACTAACAATGAGGGTGAATATACTTCACATGAGTTCTCAAAGTATTTACAAGATTACAAGATACGTCGGCAGCTGACTTGTCCTAATATGCCACAACATAATGCAGTAGTAGAAAGGAAGAATAGACATTTTGTAGAGATATGTAAAAGTATGCTACATGTAAAGAATGTTCTACCTCGATTTTGGGCGGAATGCATGAAGACAGTTGCACATGTGATCAATAGGCTACCACTAGCACCACTTGGATATGTTTCACCCTTTGAGAAGCTAAGGAATATAAAACCCACGGTAAGTCATTTTCGAGTTTTTGGTTGTGTATGCTATGTTTTCATACCATATCATTTACGAAGCAAGTTTGATAAGAAAGCAATAAGGTGCATCTTTGTGGGTTATGATAATCAAAGAAAAAGGTGGAAGTGTTGTGATCCTATAATAGGGAAATGCCACACATCAAGAAATGATATATTTAATGAAGCTTCATCTTGGTGGTCCCCTTAAGAAGTTGTTCTACCAAACTCAAAGGAAATTAAGGAAAAGTTACAAGAGAGAATTAAAAAATATGAAGTGGTAGAAGAAGGTGAAGAAATCACTCAAGAAGAGGAACTAGAAGAAGAAATAGCCAAAGATAAGTCACCCGAGAAGTCAAATTCCCCATAGTGTATAAAAGTGCATTAGCAGACACCAGAAAAAGCACGTCCAAGCCAACTTGAGGAGATTTAAGAGGAGGAAGGTGTAGTAGAATATGGGCGACATTTGAGAAGAACATCAAGGAAAGTTAAGAGGAATCCTAAATATGCTAATGCAGCACTTGTTGAAGAAAATAATGCAAAAGAGCCTACAACATATGAAGAAGCATCCATAAGCAAGGAATGAAGGAAGGCTATAGAAGAAGAAATAGATGCCCAAAAGAAAAATAAGTCTTGGGATCTAGTGCCAAAGCCTAAAGATGTAAAACCCATATCTTGCAAATGGGTTTATAAAATAAAGAGTCATCTTGATGGATAGATAGAGAGGTACAAGGCTCATTTGGTAGCTCGGGGATTCTCACAGAAATATGGATTGGACTATAAAGAGACATTTAGTTCGGTGGCAAAGATTACAACGGTACATGTTCTACTAGCCTTAGCTGTTTGTAAGAATTGGAAACTTTGGTAAATGGCTATAAATAATGCTTTCTTACATGGAGAGCTAGATCGTGAAATATACATGGAGTAGCCATAGGGGTTCGAAAGCAAGACTCACCCAGGCTATGTATGCAATATTAAGAAGGCACTCTATGGATTTAAGCAGGCACCAAACTCATAGTACGGGAAGATAGCAGAGTTCCTAATTCAAAGCGACTACACAATGACATAAGTAGACTCCAGTTTATTTGTTAGAGCTCGAGATGGAAAGTTGGCAATAATTCTAGTCTATGTGGATGATATGATCATCACTAGAGATGATGATGCCAAGATTCATCAAATTCAAGCCAACTTATCAATATACTTCCAAATGAAAACTTTAGGAGAGTTAAAGCATTTTCTTAGTTTTAAAGTCAAACGAATGGAGGATGGAATCTTTGTATGCCAATATAAGTATACCAGAGACCTCCTAAAGAAGTATGCAATGCTAGAGTGCAAGCCTATTTTAAAACCAGTGGAGGTTAATACAAAGTTATGCTATGCTGAAGGAAAGGACTTAGAGGAGTCTACCATGTATCGACAACTAGATGGCAACTTAATCTATCTCACTCTCACGAGGTCGGATATAGCATATGCAGTGAGTTTAGTAAGTCAATTTATACAAAATTCGAAGAAGTCTCATTTAGAAGCTGTGCGAAGAATTATGTGATATATCAAAGGAACCATTTACTATGGTATCTTATACAGAAAGGATGGAGCAAGTGAGATGGTTGGATATTGTTATGCTGATTATGTTAGAGATCATGATACAAGACACTCAACTATAGGTTATGTGTTCAGCCTTGGATTAAGACCTATCTCTTGGTGCAGTAAAAGGCAACCGACGGTATCATTATCGAGTACCGAGTCGAAGTATCGAGCATTAACTACAGCAGCACAAGAATGTACATGGTTGATGCAATTAATGAAAGATCTTCATCAACTTGTTGAGCACATGGTGCAACTATACTGTGATAATCAGTCCGCTATACACTTGATTAAGAATCCAATGTTCCACGCAAGAACTAAACATGTAGAGGTGCATGATCACTTCGTACGAGAAAAATTCCTACATGGAGAGATCAAGGTGCAGTACGTGAAGATTGAAGACCAAATTGCAGACTAATTCACTAAAGGACTTAATGGTGAAAGTTCGAAAACTTTAGAAGGCAACTTGACATGGTGAGCAAGCATATATTAAGAGAGAGTACTCGTTAAAGGGGAGTTTTAAAAATGCACCGACTCTCTCTCTTTCTCCACATTATTCTAGAACCACCTATAACTATCTTAGCTTGCAAGTTGACAAGTTGAAGATAAGTTGGACAATTTGCCTCTCCACCGCCATTTAAGAAAATTATATAAGTCTCCAACAACCGACCTACAACTAATATATATAGATGTAGTATGCATAGAATAAGTGTGTGTGTGTTATGCATGAATAGTGCATGGGTGTGTGTGCGTGAGAATCAAATGAGTGTAAAAGTGTGTGGAAAATAGAGCGTGAGAGTTAGTGAAAAAATAAAATAAAGTATGTGTCATGTGTTGTGATATGTGAAAGTGCAATAGTGTGAGTTGAGAATATTTTGTGAGGCATGTACAAATATTTTTATATTAAATTTTCTTTACAATAATAAAAATAAATTTATTACAAATTAGTCCTCTATAAATTCTACAGTTTGAAGTAGCTAAACCTTTGTTTTGTAACTGTTACCATATCTGCATATAAAGTGAGACCAGCATGTACTTTTGAACATGTTTCCATTTAGACTTCTCTTACTATTGGCTACAGGAACAGCCATGTTGAATTTTTTAGTACAGTTATTATTATAATTTACAATAGCGTATATAACTGTAGTTGCTTTTGGCGAATGGCGTATGGAAATGGAAGCTTTGAATACTTGAATGTGATGTACGGGGTAGAAATTGTGGCCCATTTGCCACTTTGAAGAAACTTCTCTCAACTATGAAATTGTTTGTTGGCAGCATTTAGGTATATCTTCTTATAATGTTGCAATTTTTTCAATTAAATTGTTACCTTTCCTGTTTTTTATTAATTATTATTATTTTTTTTAGGGATGAAGAGCCAAACAAATAATTATAATTTTAGATTTTATTAAATCATCTCTACAAAGATGAAGACTCGAGAATTAATGATATCATTTTGTTGAGAATTTTTCTTTTTGGAATTGACTATAGTGTTTCATCATAAGTTTAATCTCAAATGTTGAATATTTAATGTATAAATTAAACATTAAATATATTATGTTATATTTTTTTCTACTATTCATTTTTATTGTGGCACTATGTTGTCATCCTGTAGTGAAATGCAGGTTATTTTACTAGTAAAGATATATAATAAGTTAAATTAATTAATGGCATAACTTTTTTTCTCCAAAAATTATGTTTAATGATGACAGTTATTGATTTTATGAGGGAAATCATTATTGATAAACCAATTTTTAGTGAGAGAATAGTTATATAATTACAGTAAATTTTGTTAATAAAGTATCTTATAATGAGGGAAAATGACGATATAGTGAGGAAAAATTTCAATATTATAATATTATTTAATGAGAGTAAATGATAAAATTTCATTATTAGAGTATTTTTAATGAGGGTGATTATCCCATTATTATATATAGTAATGACGGGACTCCATTTTCATTATTATTACTTTTTCTAACGATGACAGTAATAAGAGGTGATGAGGGGATTTTTCCCATTATTAAATATTTTTAATGATGATTTTTTAACTTTTAATCATGAAATTTCCCTTAGAGGTCAAATTTCTTATACTGTTCCTATTTTTTAAACCTTAAAAATTTGGGGATATTTAACATATTAATGTTTAGTATTTATTAAATTAAATTTCACAATTCAATATATGTTAATTGAAGTGTCTATTTGCTAATTAAAATGCATAGCACTGTTGATAGTGCTCTTACACTCATATTTGACCACCAAGATCCCGTACTATTTTACCAATCATTCTCTGTACTGTACTTGCCATCCTTTCCTTTTCAGTTAACAAAATCAACAAATATGAAGAAAATAGATTAGAGGGAATGCAAATAAAGGAAACTGCAAGGTCTCAAAATGATTGAAGGTTAAAAAATACATGAAAAGAACAATACATATAAATACAGATTCTAGGCTGGGAATGATGTAGGTCCGAACAAATAGAACGAAAAAACCATGCCTTACTATTATGTGAAAAATATTGTCATATAGCTAATTTCATTAAATTATTAGCGAGGAATATTCATGTCCGATAATGAATTGAGCGATTGGTTAATTTTTCATATGTTTTTGCAAATTTTATATATATACTACTGCTACTACTAAATTTAAAATGATGAATTAGTTATATGTTCACTTCACTCTTCAATCATAAATTTGAAATATAATTTTATATATTTAAATTGTTAAAGAAATAAAAGACTTGAATTCCTGATTATTCAGAATATCAGACACGAGCAAAAATAAGATTGAATAGTGTGTGAGACTTCAATGTATTATTTTAAAATGTATTACACTATTTTTTATTATCAATAGGACATATATTTTGTATTCTTAAAAATATTTTGGTACACTCCATATCACCTAGATCTTTCCACTTTTCGTCATCTTAAAAATATTTATCAATCATAAATATCAGTTAATCAATTTACTTTTTATATATCTAATTGATATCGTTTATATAGTTATAATTCATTATCAACAACAGTATTTCAACAAAATTTTTATTAGTGAATTGGATTATATCCATCATATTTTTACAACTGTATTAAAGAGATAATATTATTAATGGTCCTGTTTTGACCCTTTTCTTTTGAGGAAATATCATATCATAGTCCAGTTAACGCCATTTATATCGTTGGTGGCTAGGCACATTTTTTTTTTACCAGTTTTAACTTTTCCCTTTTTATTTCTTTGATCTTGTCTATTTTGAAAGTTTGGTTCCAACACCGGCGATTCCCGTGTTTTTGTATTTTCATTTTTTTCTATTTATTATTTTTGAAGGTATATTTAATTTAGGTTGATTGTATGTATTTTTTTTATTTGTATATTTTAAATAATTTAATTTTATATTTTAAATAATAATTTTTTTATTTTGAAACTTACTATTATTTAGAATATAAAAATTAAGCTAATTAAATGAAAAATTACTCATAATTTTTAATAATTATTTTTTTATAATTATTAAGAATTTAAAAATTATACTAATTAAAATAAAAATTACACATAGTATTCAATAATTATTTTTCACTAAAAATAATAAAAAAATTACGAAATATATCAAATAAATTATTATTTTATTATTTATACTAATAAAAGTAAAAATTATATTTATGGTCTTAATTTTATTATTAATGATGAAAAAACTAAAAAAAAGAACAACAATCAACAACTATAAAATTTTGTTGCTTTTGTTGGTTTTAGTTGATTTTTGTTGTTTTAGTTGTAGGTTTCAATTGTTTTTATTGTTTCTCTTTATTTATATTTCTTGATTTTTGTTAAAAATAAAAAATAACAATAAAAATTATGAGATATATAAAAAATTATTAATTTTATCATTAATACTAATAAAAGTAAAAATTTTATTATGGCCTTAATTTTGTCATCAATAATGAAAAATAATTTAAAAAATAGTAAAAAATCAACGAAAATAAACAACAATCAACAACATAATTTTTTTATTGATTTTGGTTATTTTGTTGTTTCAGTTGTTATTTTTAGTTTTTGTTGTTGTTTTAGTTTGTTGATTTTTTTTTTCGGATTTTTTTTGTTGATATTACAAATACATCATAAGGATTGTAAACTTGTTATATATTGATGATCAATAAGTATCAAATAATTTTTTTTCTTTAAAAAAGAAGTTAGACATTTTAATAAACAAGTTAAAGTAAAAATAAAATAAAATCCTTATTCTTTAGAAATATAAAAGTAGAAAATTTTGTTTATCTATTGTTGTTACAACAATTGAAGATATTTATTAGTTGGTTTAACAACAATTGAAGATGTTTAATTCATAATTATTCATTTGAAAAAAGAAAGGTCTTAAGAGAAAAAATATATATGTAGAAAAAAAAAGTTGAGAATAAAATGAAGATAGTACCTTAAAAATAAAAAGAAAACGTTGAGCAAAAAAAAGTTGAGAAAAAAAATGAAGATATTAGAAAAAAATGTTGAGAAAAAAAAAAGATAAATATAGTACTATAAAAATAGAAAAAAAAAAGTTAGAAAAAAATGTTGAGCAAAAAAACATTGAGAAAAAAATAGATGAAGACAGAAAAAAATGAGTAAAAAAATATTATGAAAAAATAAATGAAAATAATATAAAGCAAAAAAATTGTTGAAAAAAAAGTATAAAGTAAAAAAAAAGTTTAAAAATCAGTAAAAAAGAAAAAACTGTTGTAAAAAAAAAAAAAAGACAACCCTAAAAATAAAGGTAGCAAGGGGAATAAACTATATTTCAAAAAATTAATTTTGTAAAATCATCTTTGAAATTTTTTGTAGTCAACGATTGTTTGTGTGTAATTTTATTATTTATTTAGGTATTTTATTCGAGTAATTAGGTAGTTTTCATGCTTTAATTAATTTGTTAATGTTAGTTTTAATCTTATGTTGTTTCTTTATTTTTGTAGGTGAATTAGGACTTTTTTGGAATGATTAGAGGGTGTTCAACTTGAATTTGGAGGCTATCATGAGTTGATATCATACCAGAGATGCATGGACGAATTTGTAGTGTAAAAGAGAGAGCTATGATCGACTGCTACATCAGCCATTTTGCTGCTATAGCAGCAGCACATAGGAGGAAAAATTTGATAAATCTCGGTTGAGACAACAGCAAAAATGCTGTTGTCGTAGGCCAGTCAATTTAGGAAGATTTTGGCAATCAAACAGTACTCCCTACTTAAGGAGGACTCTGGGGAAATTTTAGAGAATTACTTACTTATCAATTGGAGATGATTTTTGGGAGAAATAAACAACAAAAAGTGCAAAAAAAATTGGGAGAATCTCAAGAGATATCAAGAGCCAAGATTGAAGAATACCATTCTAGTTTTTATTTTCTTCTCTCCTTCTTTATTCTTGTAATTTCCATGGGTTGTTTTGAGAATTTTATTGGATATTTCTCCAACATGTTAGGCTAAATTCATGTTGGTTAGAGGTTGATAATTTAACATGAATTAGTTTTTCTTTTAATTAATGAGTTATTAGTTCTTGCAAATTATATTTATTGTGCTTATTATATGTTGATGCTTGATCACCATTAGCTTAATTATAATTAGGGTTTTACGTTGAGAGATCAAAATCTTAATGGAACTATAAATATAAATTTAAATTGCTTATAGGTAGAGATATCATAAGTAAATTAAATTCCAATCGGGTGTGGGTGAATAAATTTATAATTTGATTCAAGAGATTGAGTTCGCAACGAGAGTTGGGATTTAATGTTCTAATTTGAAGGTTATGAATTAAAATTAATTGATACTTGAAAAGATTAATCAATAAAGTATAAATACCCGGGATTTGCAAGTCTAGTAGATTCATTAATTAAGGTTAACTAAGGATTGTGAAAAGATTCAATTCCTAACCATTGCATTTACTAATTGTTTATTCCTTCACTTTTAGAATTTATTTTTATTTATAAATTTATTTAATTGCTATTTAATTTTCTTTCAAAATTCCATATTCAAAAGCCTTAGATAATAAAGAATTAGATTGATAGGTGATTAGAGCAAGTTCCCATGAAAACGATATTTTTTAAAATTTTTTGACTTTTGATACATTTATGTAAAAACTCCTTTTCTTTTTTGGCATGCCTTCTTTTTGTCTTTCAAAATTAGTTTTCTGTGTTTTTATCATTGTACTTCATCATTTTCAGTGTTTTTGTTTTTTTCATTTTTTGCCATTTTTTTAAGCTTAAGAGCCATTTCATAATGAGGAGAAATAGCTAATATACAAGTGTTTCTTTTTAGTTGCATTCAAGTAGGGAGGTACATATTGCAAAAATTAGAGAAATAAATAATAGGTTTGGTTCTGAAAACACTAATACAAGCTTAATTAAAATTTGTGCACCATTGAAGCAATGATATTTCAGTGGGGAGGTACATGTGTGTCATTTGAAAATTATAAAGTATTTACCAACAAAATTATTAACAATAAAGGTAATGCATAATCTTGAAAATTATTATTTTCTTTCTTTGATTAAGTTAAATTTTGCTAAAACAAATTCTGTCAAAACATAATTTGAGCAATCTTTATTTTGTTAGTAATATTTTTAAGATATTCATTTTATGCAATATCTAGGCATAGTGATTTACACATCAGATTTTGCAGTTAGTTGATCTTATCATTGTCGTAATCTTCTCTTTTATATTTTATGCCATTTAATATATATATATATATATATATATATATATATATATATATATATATATATATAATCAATGGAAGATGAAATGCCTCTGGACTTTTGCATAAAGTCTTTTTTCATAGCATAGGTGAAATACTATGAGTAAAACGTGAATCAAATTCAGTGCTAATCTTAATATAGCCTAATGTCCTTTCGTTTATACATTGAATATATGTTCACTTCATTACTATAATATAGTTTACTTTTCTTTTAATTATTTTTTGAAATAAAATAAATCTTTAATTCTAATCTTGAACCAATGAGTTGTTTTGATTAATAGGATGTCATATAAGTTAAAATTTTAATTCTAATTTTGAACCAACGAATTTTTTTTTTTTTTAAAGATTTGATTCCAAAATCTTATAAATTCCTAAATATAATATAGTTTACTTTTCTTTTATTCAATGGGGCAACTCTATTTTTTAATTGACGACAACTGAAAACAAATTAAGTACTTTAAGATGTCCTTAGAAATTACTGTTAATGTAACAAATTTCATGCTGCTCCATTGGAATGATTATACTATAGGTGTCTAAGAGTGTATAATCTTCATTATTTTGTTTACAAAAAAAAAAAATCATTAAAATAAAAAGCATGAAACTAACAAAATAGTTTCTAGAAGAGTTAAGCCAAATCCTATTTAACCTTTGTTGCACCTTAGAGTTGTATATTCATATAAATGGATGCCTTTATTTATTCACAAATAATATATAGAGAATTTTCATTCTATTTGTAGAGAGTTATATCCATGAAAAGAAACACCCTGTGTTGAAAAAATTGTAACAAGACAATCAATAGATAAATTCACTATCCTTGAATTAAAAAATAAATTCAAGAGTTAGCTTGGAAAACTTCAATAATTTCGTTCAATAAAATTTATAGACGAAAAATTAATTAATTGATGGACATCTTAGCAAGCAATTGTTGTTGGTGACAATGCACTTAATAAATATATGAGAAATCCGTTGTATGAGATATTTAACAGGAATATAACATTTATTATGCAAATAAAAAATTAGATATTAAAATACTTAATAAAAGTTGGTCAATCATACAAGGGCAATAAGTTTGATTGTAAATGTGCATCGTAGTTGTTTGTGGGGTTCAATTTCTTAAATAGATTTGTTAATTTACCATCTTTGTCCAACTTTACAATAATACATAAAGTGTATTTGTTTACAAAAATTAAGCCTTTAACTACATACTTTATAAAAATTTCTAAATATCATTTAACAAAATGCTTCCTAGAAATCATCTTATAATGAAAGGCCTTTGTTTTCTCTTTGTATATTGTAGAACTCTCATAAGCTTCATTTTTCAATTCTTCCAACTCTTGCAGTTGTAATTTCCTGTGCACACCAGCTTCATCAAAGTTCGTATTGCACATCTTGATCGCCCCAAAAGCTTTATGCTCTAACTTTATTAGAAGATGACATGGCCTACCATACACCAACCTATAAGGCGACATGTCGATTAGTGTTTTGTACGATGTTCTATATGTCCATAGTGCATCCTCCAATCTTAAACTCCAATCCTTCCCTATTAGGTTTGATTGTTTTCTCTAAAATGGTTTTAACCTCTTAGTTGGTTACTTCAGCTTGGCCACTGCTATGGGGATGATAAGTCATAGAAACCTTATGAACAACATTATATTTCTGAAACAAGACTTTCATTAGCCTATTGCAGAAATGAGTGCCTCTATCATTGATAATAGTCCTGGAAACTCCAAACCTGATAAAAATATTAGATTTAACAAAATTTGTAACAACTTTAAAACTGTTAGTCCTAGTGCTTCCACCCACTTAGAAATATAATCAACAACCAAAAGAATGTAAACATTACCAAAAGAAGAAGGGAATGATCCTGTAAGCACCCAATTTCAGGATGGTTAAGTGTGAGTGCGACAGAGGACTCCAATGATAAAAATATTATAAATAGGTCTTTAATACTTGAAGTTTGAAACCTTAAAAGCCTAAATGCATTTTCAAAAGAGTTTAATTGTTTTTTAAGGACTTAATTATGATGTTTTCTTTAAGAACCCAATTAAAAAGCTTAAATTCTTTTAGGGGTCTTTTTGTAATTAAAAGTTACAAAAAAAAAAAAGAAAGCGATCAGAATTCTAAAATTTCGATCGAAATTCTGTAATTCTGATCGAAATTAAACATTTTCCATCTATTTTTTTTATTTTTACAGTATTTTTTTTGAATTTTGATTGGTCAAATTGGGATTTATTTGAATTTTTAGGAAATCAGAAAAGTCCTTTTAAAATCAAAACTCTAACACTGTGAAGAGAAAGTCATAATAGGATACATCTTTTAGCTAGGGTTTTTCTATAAAAACCCAGCTTAAACTCTCCTAAGGGGACTTCCTCCTGGATCTCTTTCTTTTCCTAGACCTTTTTTGGAGGCTTTCACTTTTCTTCTTACACAATGTTAAAAAAAATATTTTCTTGTGAAGTATTTGTTCTTTGAGCAAGAAGCAAGAGGCTTTTGAAAGGAGAAAAAATAAGTATTGAAGATCCATTTAAAAAAGCAATGATGATTATACTGGTTTGAGGGGCAAATCAATACTGTATACATACCATCTCCTCTCTTACTTTCTTCTATTTTTTTATTTTATTATTTTGGTTCTATTAAATTTTAACTTTATTTAATTTTTATTGTTATTTTGTTTATTCACTAATCATTGTTTATTTTTTTTTGTTTGTGTTAGTGATTATGGAGAGGATTACATGATGAGTTCACTTAGAGAATAAAATCCATGAAAATTCATGGAATGTCATGGATTGAATTTTGTAGCCGAATATAGTTTCTAGGGTCTTTTTATTTATTTATTTATTATTATTTTGCATTTAGTTTTTCTGGGATTGTATTAATTTTTATTTTCTTATTATTTTTAGTAAATTATTATAATAGCTTCAATAGTGGGAATAATGAAATCATGTGTGTGTGGTTGCATGTTATTTTAATTAATTGGATAGTAAAATTAGGATTTTAACTGGGTGATTAATTGAAATTAATGACTATAGAGATAATTAGGGTTTTTTTTAATTAAAATTGAATTAGATTTAAGTGGATAGAATTAGGGTTGCTTGTTAATTATTTTTTAATAATTTGTTGTTTAAGGTCACTCAAATTAAATTAGATTTTTTTAGAAGAAATAAGTTTGATTGATTGTTTTGATATTTTTATTGTTTTTGGGCTTGTTTACTTTTTATGTGTTTTGAGCTCTAAGCCTATGTTAGACTCTAACTCATTTAATTAATTTTAGGTTTAGGTAGTTCTTTTTAGGCCCATTTTTAATTAGCCCATTTCATTTAATAGGTTATTAATTAATTAGGTCTAGATTTTAATTAAAATAAATATTTAGACCCATAATTAACTAGAATTAGGTTAGGGATAATTTAGACCCGGGATAATTTAGGCCCATTAGTTAATTAGATATAGACCCACTTAGGTTAATTAAAATTAATTTAGACTTAGCCCATTAAATTAAAGCCTTTTTCATAACTTGTAGATTTAATATCACCTTAAAATTAAAATATGTAGAATTATCCCCATTAATTTAAATACTTCATAATTTGTAGAACTAGGCCCATTTTTAGAATTAAAATAAGTAGACTTAGGTTCACTTAATTAAAATTAAATAGGAATTAAGCCCATTAGTCTTTAAGGACACTTGTAAATTAAAACATGTAGATTTAGCCCATTTAATTAAAATCAATGTAGATTAGACTAACTTAGGGATTGTAAACTTAAATGAATGCATTATTACATGTATTTTTCATGACTAGTTTGCCTGGAGTTAATTGTTTAAATGAGGGTGTATATGAAATTGCATGTAAATAGAGAATAAGATAGAAATTCATAAAGTAATTCTAAATGAACACAAGACTAAAAGAAGTTAGTATTTCGTATCCAGAATCTCCTGGTTATGGTACTGGCTTTCTTTTAGAGAATTGAGTACCACCATTTTGGATTTGTCCCAATTATTACGCTGGGTGGCGACTCCTTATCTCCACGCTATGTCTTTATGACAGTAGTTAGTGTGTCCTCTAGAGCCCTAAGCTCAAATAGTGTCATAGTTGCTAAAATCTTGGGCGCATGCTAAACCCCACTGTTTACAAGTCCTATAAAATCAATGCCCCAAACATAAAAAAAAAATCTCCAAAATCAAAATAGGAGTTTGTGGCATTTGATTTTTCTAGGATATATTACTTCTTCGTTAGCAATTTTCACAAGACTTACAAAATACATAGGTATCCTTAATTATACTAGGCCAATAAAATCCACATTATAAGACTTTATGAGCTATTCTTTTTAAACCAAAGTGACCTCCACATGCATAAGAATGACAAAAAGTTAAAATAGATAAAAAATTCAGTTTCAGGCACACATCTTCTTATTACTTGGTCAGCATAAAATTTCCATAAATATGGATCATCCTATACATGGTGCTTAACATCATGCTTAAGTTATTCCTTTTAAACCTTATAAAAATCAAAAGGCAGCACCTTACTGTAATATCCCGTGTTTTTTTAAAAAATATTTTTACACTGTACCGGGATATACAGTGTCAATAATTTTCATGCATTATACGATATTTTATGAGTTGATATGTATTTTAAACCTATTTTAATTACTGTCTATTATTTTCAGTATTTTACGTAAAATTTTCCCGGGACTTTCATTTTCGGGGAAATTTCCACGTAAACAATGTATTATTAATTATTTTAAATGTATTTACGGGTTTGCATGAACTCATACATATTTTTAAATTATTAAATAAAGCCTGTGTGTGTATATTTATTTAATTAGGGTTTATTATTACCCTAATATTTTATTATTTATTTATTATTATTTGATTATTTTATTTATTATTAAATTATTAAAATTTATTATTTTATTATTAATTATTTATTAATATTTAATTATTTTAATTTATTTTGTTTTTTTTTCTTTTTTCTTTTTTCTCTTTCTTTTCCTTTTTCTTTCTTTTTCTTTTTCTTTTTCTTTCCTTTTCTTTCTTTTTCTTTTTCTTCTTCTTCTTCTTTCTCTTCCGCCCGACGCCGACCACCATTTCCTCACCGCCGTTTCTCCCTCCTCCGGCCACCGTTTTCGACACCGCCGGTCTCTATCTTCTCCTTGAGCTCCGGTGAGTGTTATTCTAGCTTTGGTTTGAGCTAAAATGGTCTAGAATTGCTTAGGTTTCGATTTGAAAATTTCGGCCTCTTTGGGTTTTCGATTTTTTTGAGCTTCGATTTGGATGATTCATGGAAACTTCCTTCACAAATGTTGTTCCTGGTAGCTTAAGCTTCATGTATGAATTTTTACAGAATTTTTGGAGATTGTTTGGATTTTTGGGTATTTTTGAATATTTTAATATTATTTTCTAATTTTCGGAAATTAATTATTTAAATTATGAAATTGGAGTTTATGGTTGAATTAGGTGTTGAAATGAATTATAGAAATTTATTTGGAATTTTTATGAATTTCTAAGTATTTATTTTTAATTATTGAAGTTTATGTGATTTTGTAAAATTAAGTTAATTGTGTTTTAAATTGAATTTAATTGGTTAATTGAGTTTAATTATTGATATTATTGATAAAAATGTTGAGAAAATTAATTTTGGATAATTGTATGATTTTTGGTGAATTTTTGAAGTAATTTAGGTATATATATATATATAGGGGTATTTTGGTAATTTTACCCTAAATTGTCTAAAAATGTAATTTAATTGGTTTTAATATTTATTTAAGGTATAAAAATGATTTCTATAAAATATCTAGTATTTTTAACTAATTAAAACTATTTTCCGGGAATTATTTTCAATTATATATATAATATACAGTTTTTCTAATAAAATGAGTTTTAATCGGTTTTTACAGTGTTTCAAGATTTATTATGTAATTTCTACGTATGAAATGTATTTTTATGATTTAAGGATATTTTTGGTATATTTGAATATATATTCTGTGTTTGTGGACCCCGGTCGACAGATTGTAGTCTGGAGTCCGACCGAGGGGTTGTGATTGATTGTGGTGTTTATTTTTGAAGTGTATTTTCTTTGCAGGGTCGGCTCTACTCTTTTGAGTAGAGAGATGTCCGTTTTACAGGGGAGGTTCTGCCGGATTTCCGGTAGAATTCTCGTAAAACGTGATATCCAGTCGAACCCTAATTTCCGATTCTGTGTTGAATACTCTAGATTTAATTCTAGGATTTCTGTTAGGGTTATTCTGATGTCGATTAATTATTTCTTGTTTAGTTGCGCCGAGACCGAGGGTTAGTGGACCAGGCCCGTCGGACCCGTCTCGTGGAGCGCATTAGGTGAGTTACTATATTATATATATATGCTTAGGATGCATGATTTAGAAAAATGCATGTTTTATTTTGACTAAATATACATAAATAATGTGATTTATATTCAAGTATATTTTTGGTATATTTTTGGTATATAATAAATTATATACATGTTTTATTAATAAAATATATTTAAAATGTTTTTAAATATATTTTTAGTTTAATTCATGATTTGATTGGATTTATTTGACATATATATACTCAAAATATACCAGGTTTATGTTTGGTATATTTTCGGTATATATATGGTTTATATTGCTATTTCATTTATATCCATGCATCATTTATTTTTGTGAATGAATGTTTTATATTTAAGAATGAAGGATATCAATAGAACGTGCTACCTAGTGGGCAGCACTAGGACCGAGTACGTACCGGTACGCCTATAGTATTTAGGCTTTATTACTGACTATTTGTGGATATCGATTTGATTATGATTATTGATATATGTGAGATGTGGTTTGTGGGTGTGATTACTGGAGCTCGGTTGACCAAGTGTCTCGGGGCCAATCACACTGGCAGTCAGACTGTTGGAGCTCGGTTGACTTAGTGTCTCGGGGCCAGTCTACTGTCCATATGGATTAAGTGGATATATTTGGAATCAGTGAGCCTGTATGGCTAGAGTGTTGTTTAACACTATTATTCTGAGGTTGCGATATTCTAGGGTTCTATGTGATCCTTCATAAAAGTTGATTTTCAGACAAAATATATAAAATGATTTTTCTGCATTTGTGTGTATTTGCCTGTATATATATTAGATATATATATACTGTTGACTGTATGCATTATCACTTAGAGTGTATGTATATATATTATAGTAATTCACTCAGTGAGGTCTGACTCCCCTCCGTTGACTATTTTTCAGGAGAGTCAACTTCCTCAGACCTCAGTAGCAGGTCGATACGCCGGATTTCTTCCGCCCCGGCTTCTTTATGTAAATTATATACTTGAGTCTTATTTATTTTATCTAGACACTGCAGTAGTTGTGAAATAAAGTATTTGTTTTAAAGAGATGTATTATAGTAAAACTGGATTTGTATAAAGATTATACATTTATGAGATCATATATGTGATGTGATGAGTTTTGAATTGAATCCAGTTGATATGGATAATATAATGATATTATGATTTTTATTTTCCGTTGTATATTATATTTGTATGGTTATTATTGCATATTTATTTTATTTTTAGGCTTGCTACGGGTTCCGGATTCGAAAGAATTCCCGTTCCCTAGCGCCGGTCATGGCCCCTGTTTTGGGTCGTGACAAAGTTGGTATCAGAGCGAAGTTCGTATCAGAATGGAGTTCTGTGTCAGGGCTTAGTTTTGTGAGTTGTGGCCCTAGTTTTAAAGTTGTGTTTTCTGTTGGACTACTGCAGTGTATTAGGTTCGAGTATGTCTTGATGAGTATTCCTTGCTGTAGTTTTCAGCGTTATTCCTCCGTTGTCTGTTTTGTCTGAATCTTTCCGTTTGTCTTTTCAGAATGAGGAGGCGAGCGCGTGTCGCTCCACCGGTCGTTGAGGCCGAGGATGATGAGTCTTTTCAGGATGAGGTTTTACCCCCTGTGCCGCCAGTTAGACGTAGAGGTCGTGGCAGGGGTAGACCTCGAGGAGCGGCAGGTCGCCGTAGGCAGAGAGAGTTACAGGACGAGGAGCCTGTTGAGCCTGAGTTTGATGTTCCTGTTCCTCCTGTTGTTCAGCCTGTTCAGCCTGCCTATCAGCAGGGTATGTCTGACCCTGAGGCAGCTTTGTTCTATGCCAGAGTTGGCAGGATTGCTTTTGATGGTACTTCTGATCCTTTAGATTTTCTGCATGCGATTGAGACTAGGACTCGAACTGCTCATACCGAGTACTAGAGGATCATGATCGTTGAGTTGTCTGTCGAGGGACCAGCCTTGGATTGGTTTATTCAGATGATCCAGCCTTATATGATGACGATGACGTGGGCTCAGTTTCGAGAGCGATTCATGAGGAGATTTTATCCAGAGCCTCTTCGTTTGAGCTATCGTCTTCGTCTGACTAGTATTTCTCGTGGAGATCGATCAGTAGAGGAGTATACCCGAGAGTTCCTTCGTCTGGGTAGATATGCTGAGGATCTGATGCGAGATCAGTATTTCGCGGTTACTACCTATGTTACTGGTTTGGGTTCAGCTTTTGCTAGTATGCCCACAGCAGGTCATACTCTGGAGTCTGTGATCGAGCTAGCTAAGGAGATCGAGCTGAGATTAGTTAGGCAGGGAGCGATGCCTGATTATTACCAGTTGGGAGTTCAGTCGAGTGGATTGCAGGCTACTCCGTATTCGAGTTTTCATGTTGGTTCGAGTAGTCAGCAGCGAGGTTCGACTCAGCAGAGTCAGAGACAGCAGCAGCGAGTGCACGGAGCAGTAGACATGGTCGTGGAGGTCAGCGTAGATCATTTAGATTTGGGTCAGGTGCTTCGAGCAGCAGCAGTGGTCGTAGTTCTGGATCAGCGGCCAGTGTTTGTCAGACTTATGGTAGAGTCCATCAGGGACCGTGTTATCTGACACCGTTGACATGTTTCAGATGCGGGCAGACAGGACATTTTGCCAGATCGTGTCCTTACCCCAGATATCAGCAGCAGCAGATTCCGCGATTCCCACAGCAGTCGATTGCTAGTGCAGCACCCATGCCATTTCAGTTACCACCAGCCCAGCATCAGAGTTCTACTCAGTTTGTTCCACAGCAGAGTCGTGGTAGAGGTACGAGAGGAGGTACCCGAGGTGTTGGCCAGGCTTCTACCAGTCAGCAGGGAGGTCGAGGCCAGGCCAGAGTTTTTCATCTGACTCAGCAGGATGCTCAGGCATCTAATGCAGTTGTGGCAGGTATTCTTTCTGTTTGTTACCTGGATGCTTTGGTTTTGTTTGATCCGGGTGCCACGCATTCGTTTGTTTCTCCTGTTTTTGCTTCTAAATCTTGTTGGCAAGCTTCGAGGATGGCTTTTCCCTTGTCTGTTACCACTCCTCTGAGTGATTCTTTGGACGCCGATATTGTTCTTTCTGGTTGTCCAGTTCTCGTGGGGGATAGAGAATTATCCGCCGATTTGATTTTGTTGGATGTGATGGAGTTTGATGTTATTTTGGGAATGGATTGGTTATCCTAGCATTATGCCGTGGTTGATTGCAGGAATAAGGAGGTGATTTTCAGAATTCCTGGTGAAGTAGAATTTAAGTTTGTTGGTGACAGGAGTTCAGCACCTCAGAATCTTATTTCTGTTATTTCTGCTAGGAAGTTGTTGAGGAAAGGTTGTCAGGGGTTTTTGGCATTGGTTAGGGATACGTCAGTGGAGAAGTTGTCACTCACAGATGTTCCGGTTGCTTGTGAGTTTCCTGATGTTTTTCCCGAGGAGTTGCCAGGTTTACCACCTCATAGAGAGATTGAGTTCTGTATAGATGTGGTTCCAGGTATTACTCCTATATCTATGCCACCCTATCGTATGGCTCCTGTAGAGTTGAGAGAGTTGAAGGAGCAGTTGCAAGAGTTGTTGGATAAGGGTTTCATCAGACCTAGTGTTTCCCCTTGGGGTGCACCAGTCCTGTTTGTGAAGAAGAAGGATGGTACCCTGAGACTGTGCATTGACTACAAAGAGTTGAACAAGGTGACAGTGAAGAACAAGTATCCTCTCCCGAGGATAGATGATTTGTTTGATCAGCTCCAGGGTGCACAGTTCTTTTCTAAGGTTGACTTGAGGTCGGGTTATCATCAGCTGCGGATCAGTGAAGCTGATATTCCTAAGACAGCGTTCCGCACTCGTTATGGTCATTATAAGTTTCTGGTGATGTCTTTTGGTTTGACTAATGCACCAGCAGCTTTTATGGACCTGATGAACAGAGTATTCAGACTGTATGTGGATCAGTTTGTAGTAGTCTTCATTGATGATATACTGGTATATTCGAGGAGTATGGAAGAGCACGTATATCATTTGAGGATTGTACTACAGACACTGAGAGATCATCAGCTTTATGCTAAATTCTCGAAGTGTGATTTCTGGATGGAGAGTGTTTCTTTTCTTGGACACATAGTGTCTAAAGAAGGTATTCAGGTTGATCCACAGAAGGTTGAAGCAGTATCTGAGTGGCCTAGACCTACTTCAGTTATTGAGATTCGGAGTTTTCTGGGTTTAGCCGGGTATTATAGGCGGTTTGTGCAGGATTTTTCCAGGATAGCAGCCCCTATGACTCGCTTGACTCAGAAGAATGTTAGATTCGAGTGGTCAGAAGCTTGTGAGAATAGTTTTCAGTTGTTGAAGGAGAAGTTGACCATAGCGCCAGTATTAGCTTTGCCTAATAGTGTGGATAAGTTCACAGTTTACTGTGATGCCTCTAGAATTGGTTTTGGTTGTGTGTTGATGCAGAATGGAAGGGTGATAGCCTATGCTTCGAGGTAGTTGAAGAAGCATGAGCAGAACTATCCTACACATGATCTTGAGATGGCTGTAGTGATCTTTGCTTTGAAGATTTGGAGACATTATTTGTACGGGGTGACTTGTGAGATATTTACTGATCACAAGAGCCTTAAGTACATTTTCCAGCAGCGAGATTTGAATCTGAGGCAGAGACGATGGTTGGAACTGTTGAAGGATTATGATTGCGAGATTCTTTACCATCCGGGTAAAGCTAATGTGGTAGCAGATGCCTTGAGTAGGAAGTCCTCAGGTAGTCTTGCTCACATCGGTGTTGAGAGGAGACCATTGATCCAGGAGTTGCATTTGATGGTGGATCAAGGTCTGATGATGAAGATTAGTAGATCAAGTGGACTGTTAGCTCAGTTTAAAGTATGATCTGTACTGAGGGATAGGATTAAAGCAGCTCAGAGCCGAGATCCTATTCTGGAAGAGCTTGCAGAGAATGTCAGAGCAGGGAAGTTCACTGATTTCACACTCGATGATGATGGTGTGTTGTGGATCAGTGGTAGATTGTGTGTTCCTGATGTGGATGATTTGAGAGAGGAGATTTTAGAGGAAGCACATTCTACAGCCTACAGCGTTCATCCTGGTGTTACTAAGATGTACCACAGTATCAGAGATCTATACTGGTGGGATGGATTGAAGAAGGATGTTGCCGATTATGTTGCTAAGTGCTTGACGTGTCAGCAAGTGAAAGCCGAACATCATAAGCCTTCTGGGAAGCTTCAGCCTCTTCCTATTCCCGAGTGGAAATGGGAAAGGATAGCTATGGATTTTGTGGTTGGTTTACCTCGTTCGAAGGATGGATACGATTCCATCTGGGTGATTGTAGACAGATTGACGAAGTCTGCACATTTCTTGCCTGTGAAAGCCACATATTCAGTTGCTAGATTGGCGAAGTTGTACATGAAGCATATTGTATGCCTTCATGGAGTACCTGTGTCCATTGTGTCAGACAGAGGTTCGGTGTTTACTTCTCGTTTTTGGCAGAAGTTGCAAGAAGCGATGGGCACTAGGTTGGATTTCAGTACTGCTTTTCATCCTCAGACAGATGGTCAGTCTGAGAGGACGATCCAGACACTGGAAGATATGTTGAGGATGTGTGTCATGGATTTGAGTGGTAGCTGGGATGATCATTTGTCGCTTGTGGAGTTTGCATATAATAACAGCTACCATAGCAGTATTGGCATGGCACCATATGAGGCGTTGTATGGAAGGAAGTGTAGATCCCCGTTGAGTTGGGATGAGATTGGTGAGAGAGCTTTGACTGGACCAGAGATGGTTCAGGATGCTGCAGAGAAAGTCGCCGTGATCAAGCGTAGATTAGAGACCGCAGTTAGTAGACAGAAGAGTTATGCGGATCCTAGGCGCAGAGATGTGGAGTTTCAGGTTGGAGATTTCGTTTTTCTAAAAGTATCTTCGATGAAGGGTGTGATGAGATTTGGCAGGAAGGGTAAGTTAGCACCGAGATATATTGGACCGTTTGAGATTCTGGAGAGAGTTGGCACTGTTGCATATCGGTTGGATTTGCCTCCGAGTATGTCACAGGTGCATCCAGTATTTCATATCTCGATGTTGAGGAAGTATATCTCAGATCCTTCACACGTGTTGCAACCTGACAGTGTGGAAGTGAGTGAAGATTTGACGTTTGTGGAAGAACCTGTGGCGATCGTAGATTTTCAAGTTCGACAGTTGCGATCGAAGCAGATTCCGATGGCCAAGGTTTTGTGGCGTAGCGACAGAGTTGAAGAGCATACGTGGGAGACTGAAGCTGAGATGCGAGCTTCTTACCCGTATCTCTTTCCTTCCTGATTCTGTAATCTTCTTTTTGGAATTCGGGGACGAATTCTTGTAAGGGGGGAAGACTGTAATATCCCGTGTTTTTTTAAAAAATATTTTTACACTGTACCGGGATATACAGTGTCAATAATTTTCATGCATTATACGATATTTTATGAGTTGATATGTATTTTAAACCTATTTTAATTACTGTCTATTATTTTCAGTATTTTACGTAAAATTTTCCCGGGACTTTCATTTTCGGGGAAATTTCCACGTAAACAATGTATTATTAATTATTTTAAATGTATTTACGGGTTTGCATGAACTCATACATATTTTTAAATTATTAAATAAAGCATGTGTGTGTATATTTATTTAATTAGGGTTTATTATTACCCTAATATTTTATTATTTATTTATTATTATTTGATTATTTTATTTATTATTAAATTATTAAAATTTATTATTTTATTATTAATTATTTATTAATATTTAATTATTTTAATTTATTTTGTTTTTTTTCTTTTTTCTTTTTTCTCTTTCTTTTCCTTTTTCTTTCTTTTTCTTTTTCTTTTTCTTTCCTTTTCTTTCTTTTTCTTTTTCTTCTTCTTCTTCTTTCTCTTCCGCCCAACGCCGACCACCATTTCCTCACCGCCGTTTCTCCCTCCTCCGGCCACCGTTTTCGACACCGCCGGTCTCTATCTTCTCCTTGAGCTCCGGTGAGTGTTATTCTAGCTTTGGTTTGAGCTAAAATGGTCTAGAATTGCTTAGGTTTCGATTTGAAAATTTCGGCCTCTTTGGGTTTTCGATTTTTTTGAGCTTCGATTTGGATGATTCATGGAAACTTCCTTCACAAATGTTGTTCCTGGTAGCTTAAGCTTCATGTATAAATTTTTACAGAATTTTTGGAGATTGTTTGGATTTTTGGGTATTTTTGAATATTTTAATATTATTTTCTAATTTTCGGAAATTAATTATTTAAATTATGAAATTGGAGTTTATGGTTGAATTAGGTGTTGAAATGAATTATAGAAATTTATTTGGAATTTTTATGAATTTCTAAGTATTTATTTTTAATTATTGAAGTTTATGTGATTTTGTAAAATTAAGTTAATTGTGTTTTAAATTGAATTTAATTGGTTAATTGAGTTTAATTATTGATATTATTGATAAAAATGTTGAGAAAATTAATTTTGGATAATTGTATGATTTTTGGTGAATTTTTGAAGTAATTTAGGTATATATATATATATAGGGGTATTTTGGTAATTTTACCCTAAATTGTCTAAAAATGTAATTTAATTGGTTTTAATATTTATTTAAGGTATAAAAATGATTTCTATAAAATATCTAGTATTTTTAACTAATTAAAACTATTTTCCGGGAATTATTTTCAATTATATATATAATATACAGTTTTTCTAATAAAATGAGTTTTAATCGGTTTTTACAGTGTTTCAAGATTTATTATGTAATTTCTACGTATGAAATGTATTTTTATGATTTAAGGATATTTTTGGTATATTTGAATATATATTCTGTGTTTGTGGACCCCGGTCGACAGATTGTAGTCTGGAGTCCGACCGAGGGGTTGTGATTGATTGTGGTGTTTATTTTTGAAGTGTATTTTCTTTGCAGGGTCGGCTCTACTCTTTTGAGTAGAGAGATGTCCGTTTTACAGGGGAGGTTCTGCCGGATTTCCGGTAGAATTCTCGTAAAACGTGATATCCAGTCGAACCCTAATTTCCGATTCTGTGTTGAATACTCTAGATTTAATTCTAGGATTTCTGTTAGGGTTATTCTGATGTCGATTAATTATTTCTTGTTTAGTTGCGCCGAGACCGAGGGTTAGTGGACCAGGCCCGTCGGACCCGTCTCGTGGAGCGCATTAGGTGAGTTACTATATTATATATATATGCTTAGGATGCATGATTTAGAAAAATGCATGTTTTATTTTGACTAAATATACATAAATAATGTGATTTATATTCAAGTATATTTTTGGTATATTTTTGGTATATAATAAATTATATACATGTTTTATTAATAAAATATATTTAAAATGTTTTTAAATATATTTTTAGTTTAATTCATGATTTGATTGGATTTATTTGACATATATATACTCAAAATATACCAGGTTTATGTTTGGTATATTTTCGGTATATATATGGTTTATATTGCTATTTCATTTATATCCATGCATCATTTATTTTTGTGAATGAATGTTTTATATTTAAGAATGAAGGATATCAATAGAACGTGCTACCTAGTGGGCAGCACTAGGACCGAGTACGTACCGGTACGCCTATAGTATTTAGGCTTTATTACTGACTATTTGTGGATATCGATTTGATTATGATTATTGATATATGTGAGATGTGGTTTGTGGGTGTGATTGCTGGAGCTCGGTTGACCAAGTGTCTCGGGGCCAATCACACTGGCAGTCAGACTGCTGGAGCTCGGTTGACTTAGTGTCTCGGGGCCAGTCTACTGTCCATATGGATTAAGTGGATATATTTGGAATCAGTGAGCCTGTATGGCTAGAGTGTTGTTTAACACTATTATTCTGAGGTTGCGATATTCTAGGGTTCTATGTGATCCTTCATAAAAGTTGATTTTCAGACAAAATATATAAAATGATTTTTCTGCATTTGTGTGTATTTGCCTGTATATATATTAGATATATATATACTGTTGACTGTATGCATTATCACTTAGAGTGTATGTATATATATTATAGTAATTCACTCAGTGAGGTCTGACTCCCCTCCGTTGACTATTTTTCAGGAGAGTCAACTTCCTCAGACCTCAGTAGCAGGTCGATACGCCGGATTTCTTCCGCCCCGGCTTCTTTATGTAAATTATATACTTGAGTCTTATTTATTTTATCTAGACACTGCAGTAGTTGTGAAATAAAGTATTTGTTTTAAAGAGATGTATTATAGTAAAACTGGATTTGTATAAAGATTATACATTTATGAGATCATATATGTGATGTGATGAGTTTTGAATTGAATCCAGTTGATATGGATAATATAATGATATTATGATTTTTATTTTCCGCTGCATATTATATTTGTATGGTTATTATTGCATATTTATTTTATTTTTAGGCTTGCTACGGGTTCCGGATTCGAAAGAATTCCCGTTCCCTAGCGCCGGTCATGGCCCCTGTTTTGGGTAGTGACACTTACCAACTAAATAATTGATAATATTTGCATACCAAGGGACAACCTTATTAACAAAAAATAGTTGCCAATATGGAAATGTCTCAAGCAATGGTAGGTCATCCTCTCCACGCACTAATATGCTCAAATGATCAGCTACAAAATTCTCTACTCCTTTCTTGTCTTTAATCTCTATATTAAATTCCTAATTTTAACTACTTCCCACAATTGAAATTCTAGGCATATAGTTAAACCACTAAGGGTAAACTTTATAAAGGATAGAGTTTTGGTACTACAATTGTTTATTTACCCTAAATTTGGAATCTAATATATTTCTCAAAATATATCTCACATTCGATCAAGAATTATCAGCCTTTATAAAAAAAATCAAGGTTAAGCTAAGTTTTATATTAAATAAGAAAAATTCGATGAAATTAAAATTTTTAAATTTTTGAATATATTTTTTTGTACCAACTTTTCATTGAAAATATTACATTCTATTACCAAAATTAATACAATCACGATCATAAATTACACTATAGCACAATTTGTGTTCTCAAAACAAATACTTTGTGCATGCTAAACAAAAAAATCAAGGCAAATTAATACAATTGGATCAACATCTTAAGAAGATAGGCCTAAGATACTATAATAATTGGCTCTAGTGCAAGTGGGAGATTGTTAGTATTGGTGGTATACCCTAGAGGCCAATTACATATTTTGACATTGTAAATTATCCTAAACAGAAATAAAAGAATATTCTATTATCTAAAGTGTTTATTTAATTGAATATTTATCCATTAGTATTATGTTAAATAAATTTATTATTAAGAGTTGATAATATGAGTTACAAATTTATTTAATACATATGCTATAAAATGTTCATAATCAAATAATTAATATTTGGATAATATTAATGAGACTATCACCTCTGCCTATTTTCTTTGATTAGTATGTGATACTAATAGTGGAAGGTAGTGAGTCTCACACTACTTGATATGAGATATCATAATAGACATGTGGATACTCATTTGATTGGTTGAACGAACAATGATGTTGGATTTGTGGATATTCACTTATAGTCAACGATCACAATCTAGGTCATAATGGTGCATATTGTTCTTTAACCTGAGGTGACTAGTCATTCTTATTTGAGTGGTTAGGGCTTACCGCTTAATTATTAAACATTTGTGCTATTTGTAATAACTCGAGTTTTTAGATTACTTTATTTTAATACGGGTTATGCAATGTTAATAATTTTTAAAACTATATTTGATTATTATATTATTTTGTGATTAATATTCATTATTTCATGTTTAATCAAAATTTTCTACGTAAATACTTACTTTAAAACTTATTATTTTTAGAGATTTACTTACATAAATTTATTATTTTAAAAATTATTTCAATGATCCTATTAGAGTACTAAGGTTATTTTTAACAATGATATTGTTTATTGTATTATTGTTATTATTATTATCATTATTATTATTGTTATTATTTTTATTATAATGCATAATTGCATGACTATAATATGTGTTATGTATTATACTAATTAGGGTTTATTATTATTATTTTAATTTAGGTGTGTGAATATATATATATATATACACACACACACACACACACATTCATTCATAAACACAAACATATATGTATATATATATTCATACAAACACAAAAAAAAAACCATGAAAAACACTGTGCTCCTTCTCCCTCTCCATTTTTGTCCGACCAACGCCTATCGGTGTGCCTCCCTCAACTTCGCTGGACCACCCTCCTTCCAGCTAGCTGCTCCACCGCCCTCCTCCTCCTTCCCCGGCGCCGGCAATAGCTTGTGCAGCAAAGTGATCGAAACTTGAGCTTTTCGGTGTCCCTCCTTCGTCCGGCCACCATTCTTCGCGATTCTGGTGTCCTTGAGCTCCTCAAGCTCTGGTGAAGTCAATCCCAAGCTTGGTTTAAGCTCTCAATGGTACATTTGTGAGTTTTTTTTTCCTCAGTTTGGTTTTTGAGCTTTAGAGTTTTCTAATTTTTTTTAGGTTGATTTTGGTTGATTCAAGCAAACTACTTTAACAAATGTTGATCTTGGTTACTTAAACTTCATGAATATTTTTTTTTTTTGAATTTTGGAATTTATTTTAATTTTTGTGGATTTTTGAATATTTTATTATTATTTAATTAATTTTCGTAAATTAATTTATTTAATTATAAAATTGGTTGATTTGACGTTATTATGAGTTGATATTATTTTAATGTTGAGAAATTAATTTTTGGGATTTTTATATAATTTTTAATAATATTTTTAGTTTATGTAAATATTGGATTATTGGATTATATTTGAGTTTTTATTGAAATTATTGGTTAATTAAGTGTATTTATTGATTTTAAAGCATAATATGTTAAGAAAATATTTTTTGTGTAATTATATAATTTTTATTGAATTTTTGTATGTTTTTAGTATTTTATGTGAATTTTTATATATTAGGAGTATTTTGGTAATTTGGTGATAATTTTAGTTAAAATATTAAGTTTAATTGGCTTTAATAATTATTTGAGGTATAAAAATGATTTTTACCAATTATTTACTATTTTTAACTAATTAATACTATTTTTCAAAAAAAATTAAATTATATATAATATACTATTTTTTTTGTAAATAAATGGATTTTTATTAATTTTTTATATGTTTTTGGGCTAATTAAGTAATTTGGATTTATAAAATGAATTTTTATTAATATTTGTGTAATTATTGAGAAAATGGATTTTTAATAGTATTATATTATTAATTAGGGTTTTTAAGTAATTATTGGGAAAATAATTATTTTTGGCGTTTTAATGTTAAATATACTGTATTTTGATATTTTGAAGGTAATTATGATATTTCTTGATTTTTTTAATATATTTTATTGTATTATTGTGTTTATGGTGAATTGTGGACCTCGGTCGGGGGAAATTGTAGTTTGGGATCCCGACCGAGTAGTTGTGAGAATTTTGGTTTGAAATGTATTTTTCTTGCAGGACCGGCTCTACTTTTTAAGTAGAGAGATGTCCATTTTACAGAGGAGGTTCTACCGAATTTTTGGTAGAATTCTTGTAAAACGTGACATCAGGTCTAATTCCTATTCTGTGTCTGTGTTAGTAATCCTAGATCGAGTCTCTAGAAGTTAAGTTAGAATTATTCTAATGTTCGTGTTATTATTTTATTATTAGTTGCGTTGAGACCGAGGCCTAGTGGACCAGGCCCGTCGAATCTGTCTCGAGGAGCGCACACATGTGAGTTATTATAATGTATATATATGTATTGCATTTAGGATGCATGATTTAGGATTTTTTTCATTTTCATTAAATGTTTCTTTTTAAAAGTAATTTAATTTATAATATGATTAGGTTTATGTTTAGTATATTTTAGGATATATACACATGTTTTAAATGTAAATTTATTCATAATTGTTTATTTAAATGATTAGTATGCTTTAGGTATATTTTTAGTATATTTTAGGTTTATTCCTAAATAACTGCATGCCATATTATTGATTTATACTTAAGTTGTTTTAAGTATATATATATTTTTGGTATATTTTTGATATATTTCCAAATAAATGCATGTTTTATTATTGATTTGAACCTAACATGTCATTGATATATTTAGGGTTTATTTTTGATAAATGCATGCTAGATAATTAGGTTATTTTGGTATATTTTTGGATATATGTCAAACCTAAATGCATGTTTTAGTACATATACATGTTTTAAATGAATATTTATGCATAATTGTTTTATTAAATGATTTATGTACTTAGGGTATATCTTTAGTATATTTAGGTATATTTTTAAGTAAATGCATGTTATATTATTGAAACACACTTAAGTTGTTTTAAATTATATTAATGGTTTATCTTTAGTATATTTCATGTTTTCTTTGACATATATATACCCAAAATATACTTGGTTTATTTTAGGTATATTTTTGATATATATATGGTTTATTTTACTATTATGAATGATTTATTATAAATGAAGGATATCAATAGAACGTGCTACCTAGTGGGCAACACTAGGACCATGTACATATTGGTGCGATAAATCAGGGTTGAGTGAGAATTAATTATGGTAATTATAATTGATTTGATTAAGATTGATGGTATGATTGATAGTGTGATTGTGGGAGCTCGGTTGACTTAGTGTCTCGGGGTCAATCACATTGACAGTCAGACTGCGGGAGCTCGGTTGACTTAGTGTCTCGGGGCCAATCACACTAACAGTTAGACTGCAGGAGTTCGGTTGACTTAGTGTCTTGGGGCCAGTCTATTGTCCAAATTGGAATAAGTGATCTATTTGGAATTAAGTGAGCCTGTATGGCTAGATTGATGATAAGGTTGATTGAGGTCGCGATTAATAGGGTTTTATTCGATCCTTTATTAATTAAAAATAAATGTTTTATGCATCTATTATACTTATAAAGTAGAGTTTGGCATTTGTGTGGAATGCGTGTATATACATATTGTAGGTGGCGGGGTTTAGCGCGTGCCCCAATGTTTGGCGACCACGGCATTGTGTGGGCTCGAGGCCCACTAAGAAATATGATATAGGTCATGGGCCTATTCGGAGATAGATTCGCCACTCAGATAAAAGTCGAGACACACTGTACAACAACTGGATCCCACGGAGGTTCCCAGAAGCCATCATCAGAGATCGGGTTCAGAAACTGGGTATGAGCGTTTGAATGCTCACCCAACCTTGCGGTTGGCCTCCGTTTGTGTTTTGCATCTTATTACTGTTTAATTATTTAATTATTTCCTCATTTACCACATGTAATGAAATTGCCTTCGGATAATTGCCAAATTTTATAATTAAATCCGAGTTTGGACATTAGTCCAATTTCATGCCTTTAAGTCCCAACACTCAAAAAATGCAGTAAATAAAATAAAAAATAATTTACAACCATATATTTAAAAATAAAAAGGCGAAGGGATTAAGGATTACAACGCTTTTTAACTAAATAAACTAATAATATACAGAAAATAAATCAAACATATACTGAAAATAAACTATTAAAATAACATAAAAGCGGTAATATGCAAGAGGTAACTAGCAAAAGTGACTATTCGATGACAAAAATTATCAAGTAATTCCTGCAAATAACACACAGTTAGCCCTTTTTTTCATTAAAAAAAAAGGAATCACATGTAACGATATTTACAAAGAGGTTCTTATAAAGAGGTTTTCACATCATAACTAAAGAAAGCATCAAATAATCAAGATAATCACCACCATGCAATCATACAGACATATTTAAGGTCAAAAGAGGACATACCTGAGTGGACATCACAGCAAACAAACAACAAAAGAATGAAGCAGGAAGCGGGTTAACCCTGCCAATGAGGTGATTGCCTCATTGAGATAAGGCGATCGTCTCATTGATGAGGCGACGCCTCATCAATAGGGCTCTTGCAATCTGAGACAAAAAAAAAGGTAGCATACACACAAAAGATAGGCTCCCTAAGGGCCTATCAATGGGGCGATCGCCTCATTGATGAGGTGATCGTCTCATTGAGATGAGGCGACGCCTCTTCTTTGTGAAGAGGCGTCACCTGACCACCAGGTCGGCTCTGACTCCCAAGACGTGCAAACCTCTACTCTAAGTAACCAAAACATGCATATATACACTCTACACTCATCATACTACGACTACATGTAAAAATATTAAAAAATCCATCAATAAAATGAGATATTAAGCATGAAACACTAGAGATAAACCTAAAATATGATAAAGACTCAGCTACACACAAGCAAGAACATACAAACTGATGAACATGTCAAGTTTAAAGTGCAGATTTTATACCAAAATGAGAGGCCCTCAGAGCTGTTTTGATTGAGATCCTTGCTAGGATGTAGTATCCACCTTTGACATAAGCTTCTCCCTTCTTCCCTTATGGAGAAAGTGGACTCCTTTGCTTCAACCTTCCTTCCCTTTCTTCAGGACGTTTCCTTTTCTTCTTTTCTTTTCTCCCTCTCTTTTTTTAGAGCTTTTTTCCTTTTCCAGCGCTCTCCCTTTTTTCTCACCAACCTCCTCCTCCTTTTCTCTCTCTTTTTCTTTTTATCCTTTAGCTTTCCCATGCCCCTCAGCCTCTTAGCCCATCATGAGCTCTCCTAGCCTTTTTTCCTTCCCTAAAAGTCTTTTCCTCATAGAAGAAGAAAGTCTAGAGAGTGGGACCCACGCTACTTGATTGTCATGATTGCAGCTGCAAGTGGGCTGCCATAGAGGCGGTGCCTCATCGATGAGGCGATCGCCCCATTGGCAGTTGCCAAAGAGGCGATTGCCTCATTACATTGAGGCGATGCCTCTTGGGCCTGGGCCTGCGCTAGGCCAAGCGGGCTTGGGCCGAATTTGGATAGTTGGGCTCTGTTTAGGGTTTTTTAGGCTTTTGGGTTTTCAAGTCCACTTTCCACTTAGAGATTCAGGTTTCATTCTCGTGTCCAAGTATCACATTCTCATCACTGGGCTTGACAATGGGCCGGTCAAACCGACCACCCCTAATTTGTCCCCTAACACAGGCCGATCGAACCGGGTGTCTACAGTTTGCCCCCCTGATTTTTTTAAAAAATCAAATGCATGCAATGACCATTTTTCAAAAAAAATCACATGCACAACAATAAACAAACAATAAGATAAGAAACATACCTGACTCTCGGGTCTCACCCAAGAGATAAATTCTTCAATTTTGAAATGTGACCGTGATCCTCAGGTTTTCCTGGCCCGATCAACCACTCATTAATATTTGATAAAAGTATTTGAAGACTGTTAACCTCAGGTTTTCTTGGCTGGATCCTTACAACACTGGAATTCGATTCTCGGGTTTTCTTGGCCTGGTCTTCGCAACACTGAAACTTGATTCTCGAGTTTTCCTAGCCCAATCTTCGCAACACTGAAACTTAATTCTCGGGTTTTCCTAGCCCGATCATCATTGGGGATGTGGTTTTTAGATTTTCCTGGTCTGATTATCACTCCTATGGGGACATAGACTTATGGGTTTTCCTGGCCTAGTTATCCTTCGCTTCCGACTTCGAGGATACTACCTGAATAGTCATCTCGATCCTTCGAGCTTCGGGGATTCAAACCCGAATAGCCTTTTCTCTAAGCTTTGAGGATTCAAACCCGAATAGCCCTTTCTCTGAGCTTCGGGGATTCAAACCCGAATAGCCCTGTCCTTTGAGCTTCAGGGATTCGAACCCGAACAACCCTTTCTTTGAGCTTCGGGGATTCAAACCTGAACAACCCTATCCTTTGAGCTTCAGGGATTCAAACTCGAATAGTCCTTTCTTTAATCTTTGGGGATTCAAACACGAACAACCCTATCCTTTGAGCTTCGGGGATTCACACCCAAATAGCCCTTTCTCTGAGCTTCGGGGATTCAAACCCGAACAAGCTTGTCTTCTAGAAACTTCATCTCAAAAATTCATACTCTGAATTCTGCCTCCCTAGTATGTGGCACTAATTTCCAATCATCATCAATTTTTTGGGAAAACCCTACGCTCTTGCTTGCTATAAAAACCTCTTTTATCCTTACCCTTCTTTTTCATGCTTTTATCACTTCTCCTTTTTCTCTATCTTCTTCTCCTTACACTTCTTGTATTCCTTGCACTTTCCCCCTTTTATAGTCAATGGAGGATGAGAGAACACCCCCTGTGCCTGAGTGGGATCTCATCCCACCTCCTGTTAGCATTTCTAGGAGCTTGGGATTGACCCGCGGAGACTCGATTCCTCTTTTGGCAGACCTGGGGTCCCAAATTTTCTCATTTGCATCTGGAGAGGTTAGTACTTTATAATTTCCTGCAAAATTATGTTGGGTCAGTGACTAATCAAATATAATTACCAACTTATGGCATTAAATCATTAAGATGATGAGAAATCCATATTTTGATCGCCAAAAATAGGGAACTGTACCCGTCCCGCCATACAGAGGAAATCGCCTCATCGTAGAAGCGATCGTCTCATTGATGAGGCGATCGCCGCCTCATCGATGAGACGATAAGCTTCCGCAAAGAGGCGATAACTTATCGCCCTTTCATAGAGCCGATCACCTATCCAATGAGGCGATCACCTTTGTGATGAGGCGATTGCCTCTATGGTGAGGCGATCGCTTCATCAACAGGGCGAACTGTGCAGTCCAAGAGTGCATTCATTCTGAGTTCTTTTTCCTAAACCATAACATGCATAAATTTCACTTCCCTATTTATCGATTGTTTATAGCATAACGCCCAGACGTTCAAGGATGCCAAGAATTTTCATGGAGCCTGGGTCTTCTACAATGACTTGACTGACGGGCAAAGGGACCAGATTTAGGAGACAGGGCTCGAGGACTTTGTACTTTCACTTTCGTCCGAGCAGGGGCACACAGATTACCAACCACTGCATGCCCTGATGGAGAGGTGGTTTGACATGACCCACACCTTCCACCTCCCATTCAGTGAGCTTACTCTAGACTCGGTGTCATTTGCTACCATCACGTGGATTGCCTATGCCAGGGATCCCATTCCTTTCGATGTGAGTCTACATCAGCTGTCTCCAGATAAGGCCGTATATATCGAGCGACTTCTAGGGATGACTCCTGACATGAAAGGGACTCATACCTTTAAATTAGATTTGATCAGGAGCTACTATACTCAAGATCAGGCTATAACAATGGTCTCTCCCCTTGAGATTGACCCAGTGGTGAGGGCCTTTTTGCTCTACTTGCTCAGTACCACCCTCTTTGCTGACACTGCCAGCTCCATCAATCTTATATTCCTACCAGGGCTTCGGGATCTTGATTAGGTTCCCACATTTGACTGGGGTAGCTGCGCCTTAGCATACACATACTAGAGCATGGATGAGGTGGTCTGAGGGGCCAAGAGGTTTTACAGCTTTTGGCATGCTGTTCTGGTACGTTATGACCCCCTTTTTCCTTATCTTGTTCTGACCCCCATTACTTACATCAGCCTTCTCAACTTCTCCTATTTCATTTTTTAGGTATGGGCTCTAGATTTAGAGTTGCTTGTAGGAGTTACCCGAGTGGGAGACCATTTCTCGGTCCTTGGTAGGTGGGGCACTAGCTGCATCGTGAAGAGGCACCTTGCGCGAGTTCATATCCACAGACAACACTTGAACTCTCTGACACAAGATGCGGTACCTATAAAGCATAAACCTTTTTATTAGTACATTATTCACATTTGATTTACTTACATATTGACATCTTTTCTTTCTTTTTACAGATCCGGAGTGACTTATGGGGGTTCGAGGACACTTGGATCATTGAGATGACTCGCTCCAGGCCTTTGGCCCAAAAGAGGGCACTCCTTTGTGGCCTTAGGTATCGAGCTTGGTACTTGGGAGAGCAGGTCCTGAGGGCAGGTGTTAGCACTAGGCTAGTCCCCAGGTCTCCTCCTGAAAGTATGCTTTGGGCTCACGAGCTGGAGGGTGATGATCTCATTTAGGCTGTTAAGAGCTCACCAGCTGTGGATCACACAGTTCATGTGAAGAGCCAGTATGCGGAGTTCATTCGTACCCACCTTCTGTTGACGGTCCCCTTCCAGGCTGCTTCTACCTCTTAGGTAAATCCTCACCGGTTCCCCTTTTCTTACAAATTCACTGCATCCTTAACATGTTCCTCTTATTTTTGTCTTTAGGCTGCGCCTGCTAAGCCCATGGCCTCTATTAGGTCCCGGGTGCCGGAGAGAGAGCCCTTGAGGCATAGATTGGATCTAGGCAGGGAGGAGACTTCAGTGGCCAATGAGGAAGCCAGGCCGACTGCTGCCCCTGGTTCTGAGTTTGTCCTAGGCAGCTTCATCCATGTCCCTGACCCCTTAGTCTGATGTTGGGTTCCTCCTGGGGAGTTGTCACGTCAATTCTTGACTTTGGATGGGGACCTGACCCTTGCATGCACCCCTGGCAATGCTACTCACGTATGTTCTTTTTCCTGACCTGCTTTCACTATAATTCTCAAACCAGCTGTTAGTTCCAACATTTATTTTGATAATGTAGATTTTGCTAGAGCAGGGCCTATATATGTATCGCATGATAGAGGCCCAGAGAGACTACGTGCTGGAGGTCACCCAGCAGTAGAGGGTAAGAATTTCATTATTTTCTACATGTATGCATGCTTGCATGGTTTACTAACCTGTAATTTGTCTGAATAGGATTGAGATGAGGCTAGCAGGGCGAGGATTACTACTCTCGAGCATCAGATTGATGTATTCAAGATTGATGAGGACGACGAGGACGAAAATGGGAGCGGCGGTGGTGTTGGGGGAGAAGATGACCCTGAGGGTATGGGATCAGATGCTTGACATTCCCGTGTTACAATTTATGTAGTCTCTGAGTAGTGAACATGAAATTTGGTCTTAGAATTTATGAACAGAATGTTTGCAGAACCTAACACTCCCTTTGATTAAATTCATTTGTTTTGCTTTTCTCATTTCTTCATATGTGAGTTAATTTCACTTTTTGCATGCGTAACTATCCCACCTGTTAGACTGTGCGATTTGAAGAAATGCAATCGGCATGTACTGTTGATGAGGCGATCGTCTCATTGAACCTTGGTAAAGAGGCGATCGCCTCATGCTGCTGAGGCGATCGCCTCATCGATGAGGCGGCCACCTTAACAGCAGGCGATCCTGCCCCTATAAAACCTTCACTTCTGCATTTGACCTAATTCTCGAATCCCCTTCATCCTCCCCTTTTTATTTATCTCTCTAAGTATCTCTAAAAAGGCACAAACATGATAAAAAAAACCCTGAGGTCCCTACAGTCAATTTTGAAAGGTTTGGACAACAGATCTTGGGCCAGGTTAGAGCCATTTCATCTCGCGGTCTTCAAATCACTCCATACTAGGAGAATTAATTACCCTTTTCTCCATGCTATGGTTCAATTTTGGGATCCCCAGAAACATATTTTTTGGCTCAACACGATAGAAATATGCCCCCTACCAGAGGAATTCAAGGCAATTCTTGGTCATCGTACAGATTCCACTTGCCAACTTGCAATTTCTGCTCTTGAAAACCCAGATTCTCATTCCATTCAACAACAAATGGCATGCATATTTAATCTTCCATCTCGATCTTCCTTCCATTGTATCTTCAACTCAGAAATCAAATTGGAGTCCCTCCTTGAAGTCATCATGATTGTGGACAAAGGGGAAATTTACTGGCCCCGCATGTTAGCTCTCTATCTGTATGCTCAATTTCTACTGGTTTCCCCCTCATGGGGCTACGATACGAAGATCCTCTCCATCCTCGATCAAGTGGAGTCAGGGCTCAATCCCTTCCCTCTCATCTTAGCAGAAACCATTATTAGATTGGATGACTTCGCAAGGATGCGATGATTCTCCAAAAGCCCCTTTTTGCTGGAGGTAAGTGTCTGTTGCCCCTCCTTTACTTTCAATTGCCAATACTACCTATACCTAAACATTTGTAATCCAGTAGATGTGGTTTTATGAAAAGCTGGGCTTGATCGAACCTCCTTAAGACATTAGGCGTTATCAGGCCAAGCATTATCGAACAAGGAAACTACATCCCATCCCTACAAACATTCGTGGCTAGCTATCAACATTCCCTGATACACTGATTCACTGGATGTGTCCCTGGTGGGGTTTGCAGCATGTGACCCTCTGGTCTTATACATATTACGTCCCGATTGTCGGTCTCCATTTTGCCACTTTCTACAATCCAGCCCGCCTCTGTCGCCAATATGGTAATAAATAACTGATTATGGAGCCTGTTCACGAGTTCGAGCTAGGGCCGATTTCTCAGAATTTCCTAGACCACCTAGTGGCAACTTGGCCTCAAAGAGTCATCGAAAGAAACTTAAGCTACGACGGTGATCAGACCACCGATGATCATTACAAAGCATGGGTTTGCTTGCAACAGACAGAAAGAGACGAGTTTATTAAATATAAAAACACAAGAGAATTACAAATGTTAAGTTCATAGGGCAAGCATCAAAAGAAGAGAAGATAAAACTAGCTCATGGAATGAAGTCGTCATTTTCCCTTTTGTTAGAAGTAATTTCCCTTTTGTACTAGTTAAACGGCTTGTAATGGACACATTATGCAATGTTTAATGACAATTGAAGCAATCCATTTCATTTTACTTAAGCACAAAATGTATATACATTTCATTTATGGTACATCTTATGTTATTAGTTGGCTTGCCCTTGCAAGTTTTCCAACTAACCATTTTGTGCCTCTCCTTCCCCTTTTATATGTCCTTAACTTTTGCTTGGACCACCTCTTTTGAGGTTTTTAGTCCAGCAGGACTTTTTTTTCCTTTTCTCTTTTTTTCTTTTTAGTCTTTACTTTTTGCCTAGACAACCTCTTTTCGAGGTTTTCTCCCTAGCGAGACTTTTTACAGAAAGTATTTCTTAAGTTTGTCTAGGTTGATTGGTTCTTTAAACTCGTTTCCCTCCATGTCAGACAAAATGGCAATGCCTTTCGAAAATAACTTCTTTACTAGATATGGTCCCTCCTAGTTGGGCTTAAACTTTCCTTGAGGATCGGTCGTGACTGATCTTGTGAGTTTCAACACCATATCCCCCTCTCGAATCTTACCTGGCTTGATCTTCTTATTGTAGGCACAGACTATTCTTCTCTGATACAGTTAAGAATGATAAATAGCCTTTATCCTCTTTTCATCTAGCAGTGTCAACTGAGCCAACCGACTTTCGACCCATTGATACTCGGGGAGTTTAGACTTCAGAATGACTCTTAATGACCTTATCTCAACCTTTACAGGCAAAACTGCCTCATACCCATAAACTAAGGAGTATGGAGTGACCCCTGTCAAGGTTCTAGCAGTAGTTCGATACCCTCATAATGCGAATTGTAAGTACTCAGCCCAATCTCGGTAATTTTCTAGCGTCTTAGCCATGATCTTTTTTACATTCTTATTTGCTGCTTCTAGCGCTCCGTTTGCCTATTGCCTATATAGAGATGATCTATGGTGCTCAATCTTATAGTCCTTTAGTAGTGTGGCTGTCTCTGCTCGAAACTGAACACCATTGTTTGTAACTATGTGGTGTGGCAGACCATACCTACAAATTATGTTCTTTTCGATGAACCTCGACATCTGCCTCGCCCCCACGGTAGCATAAGATTCAGCCTCAACCCACTTGGAGAAGTAGTCGATGGCCACAATGATGTACCGATGACCATTAGTTGCTTTTGGCCTTATCTCTCCTATGATGTCAATCCCCCATACAGCAAACGACCAAGGAGACGTCATTCCTTGAAGTTCCATAGATGGTAGGTGGCTAACATCACCATATGTTTGGCAACTATGACATTTCTTCACAAATCCAACACAATCTGCTTCCATAGTGAGCCAAAAGTACCCCTGGCAAGCTATTTTCTTCGCTAAGACAGTCCCATTCATGTGTGGTCTGCACACCCCTTCATGAATTGCTTCCATAAGCTTCCGACATTCATCCTTGTCAACACATCTGAGGTGTACCCCGACTGGCATTCTTTTGTATAACATCCCCCTGTGGCTTATAAACTGTCGAGACAACATTTGTAGGGATATCCTTTCTTTCTTATCAACGTCATCCGAAAATTGCCCAATTTCTAGATACCTTTATAAATCATAGAACCAAGGTTTCTTAGTGATATCAACTGGCGTTACTTTCACCTCTTTGTAACAGAGGGCTCGAGACTTTATGAGAATTAAGGGTCTGGCCTCTGGTTGTTTCCCACTTTCCCATATGGAGGCCAGTGTGGCTAGGGCGTCTGCTACTTGGTTTCCTTCCCTTGGCAAATAGACGAATTTACTTTGTGTGAAGGAGCACAGAATGGTGGTCAAGTATTCCCATTACGACCATAATATGTCTTCTTTTATCTCCCATTCTTTGGTGGCTTGTTTTATAACTAGCATGGAATCCCCGTAGACAGTGACATTTTTCGCCCTTGTACTACGTAATGCTTCTAAGCCAAAGATACAGGCTTCATATTCTGCTTGGTTATTGGTTGCTTCAAATTCGAGCCTTTTTGCCATCAGGATCATTTCTCTTTCTGGCATAATGAAAATTACTCCTATCCCAGCCCTCTTGTTGTTGACTGCTCCGTCAAAGTACATTACCCAATCTTGTATCTCTATCACCCCTAAATGCTCATCAGGGAACTCCAGCTTCCACTCTTGGGTGTCCCCGACCGGGCTTTGTGCCAAGAAGTCTGCTACTACTCTTCCTTTTACTGTCTTTTTGGCCATATACTTTATATCAAATTCTGTGAGCAAAACGAGCCACCTAGCCAATTTTCCCGTAAGAGACGGGGTCTGTTGGAGGTACCGGAAGGGATTATGTTTGGAAATTGCTTGCACCTTATACTACTGGAAGTAGTATCGAAGTTTCCTCGTTGCCCAGATCACTACTAGACAAGTTTTCTCTACTAAACTATAAGTAGCTTCATAGGGTAGAAGCTTTTTACTCAGGTAATATACAGCGTGCTCTGTTTTCCCTTCACCTTCCTATGCTAGCATTGCCCCTATTGCATCCTTTTCAATTGCCAGATATAGGATTAAGACTTTACTTGGTCTCAGCGGTTATAAGATGGGGGGATTTATCAGATAATCCTTAATAGTTTCAAAAGCCTGTTGACACTTCTCGTTCCACACAACAGGTTGGTCTTTCTTTAGAAGCTTAAAGATAGGGTCGTAGATGGCTGTTAGTTTGGCTATGAATCTGCTGATATACTGTAAGCACCCCAGAAACCCTCGGACCTCTTCTTCATTTTTTAGCACAGGCATATCCTTGATTGCTCTAATTTTATCTGGATCCATCTCTATTCTTTTTTGACTAACAATGTGTCCCAACAGTTTCCCAGATGTGACCCCAAAAACACACTTCTTCGGGTTCAGTTTGAGATTATACTTTTCTGCCCTGGCTAGAAACTTTTCTAGTGCTTCAAAATGCCCTTCCCTGGTTGTAGATTTTACCATCATATCATCTACATACACTTCGACCTCTTTATGGATCATGTCGTGCAGTAGGGCAATCGCCATCCTTTGATAAGTGGCCCCTGCATTTTTCAACCCGAAAGGCATCACTTGGTAACAGTACACGCCCCACTCGGTGATGAATGATGTCTTCAATCTATCCATTACCACCATCATGATCTGATTGTATCCCAAAAATCCATCCATAAAAGAGTACATTGCATTGGAAGCCGCACTATCAATCAATGTGTCAATAGGCGGTAGGGGAAAGTCATCCTTAGGGCAGGCTTTATTGAAATCTCGGTAGTCCACATACACTCTGACCCTTCCATCCTTCTTAGGAACTGAAACTATATTCGCTAACCACTGAGTGTCCTCCACTACTTCTAAAAACTTTACCTTCAACTGCTTTTCGACTTCTTCCTTAACCAAGAGAGCCCATTCTGGCCTTAGCCTCCTTTGCTTATGCTTTATTGGTGCTATGTGAGGGTATGTGGGGATTCTATGTTCTGAGATCTCCTTGTCGATTTAGGGCATGTATTTATAACCCCAAGCAAATACTTTCTATCTCTTTTTTAAGTTTTTTTCCATTTTTTCTCTCTCATCATGAGTTAAGCCAGAAGCAAGCAGTATATTTTTAGGATTATCATCTGTGCCTAAATTAAATGATTCAGTTTGCGTGGAATTAACATCAAATATATACATGAAATGATCATCATAAATAGAATGACCATTAGGGAACACATCACACAAATAAGCAAATTCAGATTTCATTGCATTCACTTTTGAAAAGAAAAGATTGTCAGCTTCAAATAGAGAAGCTATGGAAATATCAAAGTCATTATAAAAGAAATTTGTGATATAATTGAGGATGTAGGTCTCAAAGCCTAGGTCTTTGTTCTGATCATCAATGCTCTTTTACTCCGAAGTAGCTTTATCCTCTTTAGACTCCTCTTCGACCAGTACCAACTCCTCAATAGGGGCATTTTCGATAGCAACTTCCCCGATTTTGTTCATAAATTCAGCAAAAATCTCAAATCATGGGATAACTTCCCAGCCATTAGGAGAGGTTCTGGAGTTCCTCTGTATGGGTGCCCGGTGCCTTCCTTTACAAAGATTTCCTATAAAGTCTTCTTTCTAGCTATAATTTCCTCCTTCTTTTCCTCAGACCGGTCTGACACACCTAATTCCTTCCTAGCTTTGTCAACCTCTTTGAATCCTAGCCCATGCTTTAGAATAGGTACCTTTTTGAAGGTGCGCTCTGATTTTTCCCTAACCCCATGCCGGGCAAAAATTTCATATTGCGCATCATTCTCAGAACCCTTTCATCCATCTCATCTTCATAGATCACACAGACTTCAAAACTAGGGCTAGGGGAAACCTCCTTAGGGGTCAACTTCAGTGTGGCTATGGCAACTTTAGTTTCGGCTAAGATGGTGACAACTCTTCCTTCATATGGAAACTTAACCTTTTAATGAATAGTGGATAGAATGCCGCCTAGGGGGTGAAACCATGGCCTTCCCAATAAAATGGCAAAGGTTATCGGGATATCAATCACATGCAGGTCTTCCTAGACTTCTATAGGCCCTGTTCTGTCTAACGCCCTGAAATTTCCCTCCACATATCTTTTGGTGTCATCATAAGCCTTATAACTACTTCAGAAGGCTTTAAATCAACAACCGTCAACCTTAGCTTTGGCGGAATCTTCAATGGACACACATTGATGGTAGAACCATTATCAACCATCACACAACAGGTCATCTTCCCTTTTACCTCAGCTTTGATAAACAGGGCTTTGTGGTGATCTCTCCCTTCTAGAGGCAGATCGTCATTAGAAAAAGTTATCATTCCTTGAGGAGTTTCCGTTAGTGACTGGACCATCTGTTCTGGGGTGAAATTAGTGGAAATCTTCCTTTGGTCTAGTGCCAGGACCAAGGCTTCCCTGTGATCCTTAGAATGCATGAGTAACTCCCAAACACTGGCAATGGTCTCTTTACTTTGTTCTACCTCCTTTCCCTTTTCTGCACATTCTGCCTTTTCGAGCCCAACCTTGGTAACCTCAAATTCTTTTTTCTTTTCTTTGACCTTTCCCATAGACTGACTTGGCTGACACCCCTCGTTGTCCCATAGGTCATCTCATTCTCCACTTTCATCATTAGAACTCCATATGTCCAAGACTTGTACCCGTAATTCTGTGGGTTGTTTGCTTGTTCTCAGATTTCCAGGCTTGACTTGTTGGGAATCATGAGAGACATCAATAAAGGAGTTTAGGACCTATTCTTTTGTTAGGCCAGAGCTGACCATCAGAATGGATGGGTTAGGAGGTGGTACATTTCGGTAATTGGGTAATGGGTTGGTTTGAGTGTTTGGTTTTTTATTTTCTGGGTCGGTGATTTTACCTGAGTCTATCAAATCTTGGATTTCATGCTTTAACTAGGCACAGTTGTATGTGTCATGCCTGTTGGTTTGATGAAATTTATAGAAAAGCTTTGGGTTGGCTCCAGGCAAGGGTTATTATGAAGGTAAAGGTCATAGCAGGTTCTTCTCAATGAGCTTATCGAGGACCTTGGATATAGGACGTCCCAGATTAGAAAATCTCCAGGGCTATCTAACTGTACTGACTTGTACATTACTGCTTGGTGGTCGAATAGCATGAATCTAAACGTTACTGCTTGAGTTGGCCCCCTTTTTGCCCCTTGAACCTCTTTCGAAGAATTTCTTCTCTTGAGCCAAATCTGATTCTTTCTGGACCCTAAATCTGTATAACTCTTTAAAATTTCTGATCCTCAGATCCCTCAATTTCCTAGACAATGCGGGAACACACCCTTCTATTACCAAGACCAACTGGTCGGACTTAGCTAGCCTATGCCTCATTAAGGATAATTTTCCCCTCCAACGAGTCAGGTAATCAGCAAAAGGCTCGCTAAAGTTCTGCTTGGTATTCTGTAAATCTCTCAAGGACACCTCTAGTTGGACGTTGAGACCATATTGCTTGATAAAAGTAGTGCACAGTTCTTTCCAATCCAACTAAATATGCGGTTCCAAGGTGTAATACCAACGAATCGATGCTCCTTCTAATGAAATAGGGAACTACTTAATAATTTGGCTCTCAGTTAGCTCAGTAGCCTTCATGTATGTTACATATTGCTTCAAATGCAAATGGGGATCCTCAACACCAGTATAATTCTTCATTTATGGGAATTTAAACTTATGAGGCAGTGGTTCATCACCCTTTTCCAAATTCAGATCGTAATCTAAGGGGGTGACCATACCCTTCTCCTTCATCATTACCTGCATCTGGTTCATCACTTTGGTCATATTCTTAGCCCACTCAGTCTGGCCCACATCCTCGGCTTGAATGACATTTCTTTGATTCATCGGATTGGCTAATACCGTTAAATCATCTTCTTCCCTTCCCCTAATCGGTATTTCCTCGTCAAGGTTGACCGGATCGATTGGCAGTGCATTGGGTGGCTGTGTTGGCTGACTTTCTCTGATAAGCTTAGTAATCTCCCCCATCATTTCCCTCATCATAGCCTGGGTTTCTATTATTACTTCTTCTTTCCACTGTGCCCCAAATGCTTCTGGATCAAACCCTCCTGCCATTCCTAATTCTAAATTTTTTATCAAATGACCTGAACTAGTTTGGACCCACCCTGCTGAGCTTGAAGGATCTATAGCGCTGCAAAACAACTGGTTTGAATGATGCATGACGTGTATGCATGATATGCAAGTTTGTTTTATTTAGAAATAAAAAGGTCACACATGAAAAGATATACAAGATCAAAACATGGAACTTAAACGTGAAAACTTCCGCCCTTATTTCTCCCACACATATATTCGATGGCGAGTATCTTGTCCTAGGATTTTCGGCCTGGGTTTTAATTATCAGCGGGGGATAATAAAATCGACGTATGCAAGAAAACTCTTAAAATGATTCAGATAAGTAATGGTTCCTTTAAATAAATCTCGAGTCCACTTTCTATGAGCCAAGATCCTTAGCACCATAAACTTGCTTGTTAAGGCCCATTTGAAATGGGTTATGAGTAGGCATGAAAGGCCCTTGTTTGACTAGCTTATTTATAATGGGCTTTGGTTGGACACGAGGGCCCATTCTATTTTGGATTGATTATTGATGAGCTTGAGATTTATTTTAAGGGTCCATTATATGGCATAATACACATGCATGTGGAAAAATTCCTAAGGATAGTTGTTAAGTAATTACATGGGCTTGAGTCTTGGGTAAAAAGGCTTCAGCTCCCACAACGATATACATACATATACGCCTCCCCACTCAAGGGTCAAACAACGTGGATTAGTACGTGTCATGAGTGACAATAATCAAATATTCCACCCCTAGGTTTGAGTGAAACGTAGGTAGTGAAGTATTGACTATTATCGGGTTTATTCGGGACTAAAGTGCTCATTGTGTGCAAAATGTGTAGTGAATGCATAAATGGAAGAAGAAATAAGAAAATAATTAAAGATGATAAAACATAAAACACTGGAATCAATTTCTCTATCCCTAGTGGAGTCGCCACTGTAGGCGGCGAGGTTTAGCGTGCCCCAGTGTTTAGTGACCACGGCACTGTGTGGGCTCGAGGCCCACTAGAAAATATGATATAGGTCATGGGCCTATTCGGAGATGGAGTCACCATCTAGATAAAAGCTTGGACACACTGTACAACAATTGGATCCCACGGAGGTTCCTAGAAGCCGTCATCAGAGATCGGGTTCGGAAATTGGGTATTAGCATTTGAATGCTCACCTAACCTTACGGTTGGCCTCCGTTTGTGTTTTGCGTCTTATTACAGTTTAATTATTTAATTATTTCCTCATTTACCACATGTAATGAAATTGCCTTTGGATAATTGCTAGATTTTATAATTAAATTCGAGTTTGCACATTAGTCCAATTTCATGCCTTTAAGTCCCAACACTCAAAAAATGCAGTAAATAAAATAAAAAATAATTTACAACCATACATTCAAAAATAAAAAGGGGAAGGGATTAAGGATTACAACGCTTTTTAACTAAATAAACTAATAATATACAGAAAATAAACCAAACATATACCGAAAATAAACTATTAAAATAACATAAAAGCGGCAATATGCAGGAGGTAATTAGCAAAAGTGACTATTCGATGACATAAATTATCAAGTAATTCCTGCAAATAACACACGGTTAGCCCTTTTTTTCATAAAAAAAAAATGGAATCACATGTAACGATATTTACAAAGAGGTTCTATAAAGAGGTTTTCACATCATAACTAAAGAAAGCATCAAATAATCAAGATAATTACCACCATGCAATCATACAGACATATTTAAGGTCAGAAGAGGACATACCTGAGCGGACGTCACAGCAAACAAACAATAAAAGAATGTAGCAGGAAGCGGGTTAACCCTGCTAATGAGGCAGTCACCTCATCAACAGGGCTCTTGCAATTTGAGACAAAAAAAATAGGTAGCATACACACAAAAGATAGGCTCCCTAAGGGCCTGTCAATGGGGCGATTGCCTCATTGATGAGGCAATCATCTCATTGAGATGAGGCGACGCCTCTGTGAAGAGGCGTCGCCTGACCACCAGGCCGGCTCTGACTCCCAAGACGTGCAAACTTCTACTCTAAGTAACCAAAACATGCATATATACACTATACACTCATCATACTATGACTACATGCAAAAATATTCAAAGATCCATCAATAAAATGAGATATCAAGCATGACACACTAGAGATAAACCTAAAATATGCTAAAGACTCAGTTACACACAAGAAAGAATATACAAAATGATGAACATGTCAAGTTTAAAGTGTAGATTTTATACCAAAATGAGAGGCCCTCAGAGCTGTTTTGATTGAGATCCTTGCTAGGATGTAGTATCCACCTTTGACACAAGCTTCTCCTTTCTTCCCTTATGGAGAAAGTGGACTCCTTTGCTTTAACCTTCCTTCCCTTTCTTCAGGACATTTCCTTTTCTTCTTTTCTTTTCTCCCTCTCTTTTTGTAGAGCTTTTTTCCTTTTCCAATGCTCTCCCTTTTTTCTCACCAACCTCCTCCTCATTTTCTCTCTCTTTTTCTTTTTATCCTTTAGCTTTCCCATGCCCCTCAACCTCTTAGCCCATCATGAGCTCTTCTAGCCTTTTTTCCTTCCCCAAAAGTCTTTTCCTCATGCAAGAAGAAAGTTTGAAGAGTGGGGCCCGCGCTACTTGATTATCATGATTGCAGCTGCAAGTGGGCTACCATAGACACGACACCTCATCGATGAGGTGATCGCTTCTGTGATGAGGCGATCACCTCATTACACTGAGGCGATGCCTCTTGGGCCTAGGCCTGCGCTAGGCTAAGCGGGCTTGGGATGAATTTGGATAGCTGGGCTCCGTTTGGGGTTTTTTGGGCTTCTGGGTTTTCAAGTCGACTTTCTACTTAGAGATTCAGGTTTCATTCTCATGTCTAAGTATCACATTCTCATCATTGGGCTTGACAATGGGCCGATCAAACTGAGCACCCCTAATTCGTCCCCTGACACGGGCCGACCGAACCGGGTGTTTACACACACACACACACACACACACACACACACACACACACATATATATATATATATATATATGAATGCCTGATTGGGTATGGTTTAGATTGCATGTATATATAATATAATAATTCACTTAATGAGGTCTGACCCCCCTTAATTATTTTTTTTCAGGAGATCCTACATTGTCAGACCTTAGTAGTAAAGTTCTTCATCGGTGTTCTTTCGTCCTAGCTATTTTATGTAAATGTATACTTTAAACTCTGATTTGTATTCTAAAAACTGCAGTAGTAGTGTTATTGTATCAGAAAAGTATTGTTTTGTTTTGATACTTTATACTATGAGAGTTATATTTGAGCACTGTATGAATATATATTTATTTATGAAAAGGATATTGAGTATCCATTTTTATATATTAATTCAAAATTTTTTAATTCTATCATACTTTTTATTTATTTATTGCATGATTTTATTTTCTGAGGCTTGCTACGGGTTCTGGATTCGAAAGAATTCCCGTTCCCTAACGCCGGTTATGACTCCTAGTTTTGGGTCATGACACTATCTTAGTCCATTAGAGAGTTAAGCATGATGATACAAATATTTTTGAAAGTTATTATATAATTTATAAAATTAGTAAATCATATTATTTTGTGCTTGTTACTCAATATATTTTAGGTGAAACTACTTTTTATCCTAAGCTTTGGGTTAGCGTTGATGATATCTTGTTTCCAATTCATATACATTCTCAACAATTCTCAACAATTCTCAACAACACTAGGTTCTTGGTAGGCTAAACATTAAGGACCATTGTTTTTATGTGTATAATTCTCTAAGATCTGCTTGTTGAGATGCTTTTGTTCTTGAAGTTGTGAAGAGTTACAGTGTGATGCTTCCTTTATTTTTTGAAAAGCTTGTTTTTTTTAATGAATGTAGAGATATTGATCGTGATGCTGGACCATATACAAATAAGAGGCCTTCATATTCTTTTAGTATTCAAATGGTTGATGATTTGCCACAACAGACTACAACGTAAGATTTTATTAATATTTTCTTTTTTTTTCTTTATTTTTTTTATTGTTCTTTGTAGTGATTGTGGAGCCTTTATTGCTACATATGTTGAATATTTAGCTTATGAGAAGATAATTGGAAGTAATTTTTATGTTGAAGTTTACCGAAGTAGGCTTACATATTCTCTCTATACTTATGGTGTGAAGAAGGTTCAAGGTGAAATTGTTAGTGATTCTTAGTAGACTTTGAAGGTGAAAAAGAGAAAGAGATTAAAGCAGTGAATGTTAAAGATTAAAGAACTAAATGTTGAACTTTTTGTTGTTTAGTTTTTTTTATACACAGTTTAGTTTTATGTTTTAAATGTTTTTAAATACAGTGTATAGTTATTATTATTAATACAGTATGATTCATCTTTATTTCTTTGTTTACTTTGCTATTTTATATTGCTTATTTTTGTTGATTATTGTTGATTTTCCATTCCAACAATTAAAAATTTTTTTATAAAACTTTTGTAATATAAGAGAGTAATAATTAACCTTAAAAATTATTAATAGTGAAGAATATTTTTATAATATTTTGTTGTTTTTGGTTTTTTTGCATTTGTTGATTTCTTTTTTTTTTTTTCTATCTTTAATTGTTATAAAATCTTTAAAAATGAATAAATGAAATAAAATAAAATGATAATTGATTTAAAAGTTAAGTAATAGTGATTGAGGTTGATAATATTTTGTAATTTTATGTTGTTATTCTGTTGTTTTGATTTTGTTACAAAATGTTAAAAAATATTTAAATTTGATACAAGCAATTCATAATTAATATAAAAAATTAATAAAAAGAACTAATAAGGACAGTTCTTTTGTTGTTTATTGTTGTTTTGATTTTGTTAAATATAATTTTGTTAAAAATTAAATAGATAATAGGTAATCAATTTGGATTGTAATCGGCAACTAGATGTGAAAACAAGTAATAAAAAATGATATTAAGGTGCCGCAAAATTAAAAACAACAACAACAATTATAAACAAAAAAAAATTAAAAACAATAAAAAAATATATAGTGTAAAAAATAAGCTCCTCAATGTAGCATAGAAAATGAAATCAAGTTTTGAATAAACAAAAACAGCAAAATTGAACCCATGATAAATCTTCTCATGTTTCTTAATGTATTTAACATCCAATTTACTAAAAACAATTAAAAATTTGTAAATAATAATATACATAAAATCAACTATGAAATAAAATAAAAAAACATATAAAATTACTTCTTCTTCCACTTCAATAGTCCTTAATCAATCCAAATATTAAAAATACAAAATCTTCAAACTTTGGACCATTCTCAACATTATCACCAAATGAACAAGCTGAAGAATTAGATTCAGCTGGCTGTATGTTTTCTTCCCCACTTGCACCAGATTTAGCAAGCTGCACAACTTCTTTCTTACTTTTGAATATTTGACGAATGGGCTAGAGGTCATTGGCCTAATGTTTTCACAAGCAATTTAGATGAATTACATTTTGTGCACAAATTTATGCAATAATGCACGATTTTTAATAAAAAATAAAGGCAACACAAATAGTTAATTTTGCTCACAAATTATTTTTTTTTTCCCAAACAAAAGGAAAATATATGGTATTGAACCTCATATTTGCATTAAAGTTTTTTGCACTTGTCACTAATATTTATTCTTTAGCTTCACGTTATTTTGTTCTTTAGTTGCATATGTTACATCTTTGAATTATTATTCAAAAGCTATGTCTCTATCCATTTTGCTTATGAAAACATTATTATTGTTATTTTTTTTAGTTTGATTTGATCACAAATTACACTAGAAAACAAGAAGTGTGCAAAGATAAAAACATGGTGAATTATTTCTTATAATGAGATATAATTTCTCCTTTTTGAATTGATGATTTTTCATGTATAAAAATTTTCATTTCAATATACATTTTTATAATTTAATAAGCTCCACATATCAATAAGAAGTTAATAATATTTACCCAAAATAAAATTACACACGAATTTTTAAAATTAAAATTTTTTCTTAGTTATTTGATACCTAGTTTTAATTTAATTTAATTTATTTCATGCTTAAATTAAATTCACACACATTAATTATGCTTAAGCGATAAATAATAATATTTTACTTTAATTTAAACCAAATTTTACAAAAGAAAAATATAAAGCTATCATAAATTGAGAAAGAAAATAGTTAGAAAAAATTAATCATAATTAAGTAAAAAAAGATTTGTTTAAGCGATGTGTATGATTTTTAAGTATGTTGCTTCACATCAAAAGTGGTGTATAAAATCAGATGCTAGCAAAAAATGTCAACATTTTTTATATTATTCTAACACATCATTTAATGCATATTTTTTTGACAAAAAATGTATTATCACAACCCGAACCTGAGGGCACGTGACCGGCACTAGGGAATGGGTAAGCATAAGGCCCCCGAAACCCGTAGTAAGCCTAAAGGAAAAAGAAAATAAAACCATTCACATATTAAACTTTACTTTAAAACAAAACACATTATCAAATTGATTTTTCTCAGAATACACAAATTCATCTGCTTAAATAATAATGTATTTCAACATCTCATATTATAAATTAGAGAATCTTATACGCAAGCGTGGTTATACACAAATAAATTACATAATTATGTTTAAACCATACAAATCTGTAATACATATACTACTGCAGCAACCTAGATTAGTACACAATATAGCTTATAATGACCTACATAAAATAGTCGGTGAAGAAGAAATCCGGCATAGAGGTAGTCTGAGGTCGAACTCCCAAGCTCCTGAAAAAATAAATTGAGGGGAATCAGACCTCACTGAGTAAGTCAATAAAAGAGCTGTACAGTTTGAAAACCTTTTTGAAAACTATATATATTTATAATGAAAATAATTTATAATATATAAGTATAGCTTTTGAAAAATCTCGGTAGAACCCTAAACCCAAGTCTAATTGGCCAACTGGGCCCACTTATTCCAACTAGACTACCGGTCCCCGAGAGCAAGGGCATCAACCGAGGCACCAAGCCGTAGTCATTCACTTAATCCAACTATATGGCTCTGGCGGTCCCCGAGAGCTAAGGCATCAACCGAGGCACCCATCCCAGTCCATTATTGACTTTCCAATCACTGGCGGTCCCCGAGAGCAAAGGCATCTACCGAGGCACCCGTCCCAGTTTAACATTCATCAATCATACAGTTATCGGATCCATCTCTCAATCTCTACCATGTGCAGATAGTCCTGGTGAGGCCCACCAGGTAGCTCGTTCTACCAAAATTTCTCAAATCGATTTTTAATAAATAATTTGCATTTAATTCGTAAATGATAGCATTAAATTAAATAAATCATATAATCAATATAATAGAAATACGAGCGCATGCATTCTTTAAACAAACATACGCACAGATCATTTTATCGACTTACAGGATGAATGGGAAGGCTGACGACCACGCGTCTGCCTCGGTCTCACAGCTTCTGCTCCGATATGCTCTAAAAGAAAACAATGAATCGACTTTTTAAAACATGACTAAGGAATCGAAATCAGGAATCAACAAAATAATAAAATTCCAGACTGACTCAATGAAAACCGGACGAGACTCGACAGATAGGAGTTAACCTAACTAACGGTAGGAATTTTACGGATATCACGTTTTACGAGAAAATCTATCGAAATTTTGGCAGAGTCTCCTCTGTAAAACGGACATCTCTCTACCAAAGGTAGAGCCAGACCTGCATAGAAAATGCACTTCCAAAATACACAACCATTCACACTCGAGTCGGGCTCCCAAGACTACAATTTGCCCCGACAGAGATCACAACTCAAAAGTATCAAAATTAATAATATTTATTTCTCCAATTATACACATACTAAAATAAATAGCATATATAAAATCTTAATTATCCAAAGTTAAACAATTAAATTTGTATTTCGTCACCAACAATTATAATTATAATTATTATCCACATTAAAACCTTTGCAATATATTAAATGAATATATATATATATATATATATAAATTGAAAATTGGACATTTAAAATTTTACACTACTTAGGAAATTATATTAATAAATTTATAAAATTTATCTAAACCCTTTAAATACTAATAAAACTAATAAAAAATATATATTTATCATATTTAGTGCAAAATTACATTTTTACCCCTAGTATATATATAAATTACATAATGCTATATATATACACAAAATTTTCCTTAAAATTATCCAATCATCTAAAACTAATTTTTTTCTCAAGATAATTCCTCCCAACATTATAAGAAATATTTAATCAACCAACAATATTTTCCCAAAAGTATTAATGTAATTTTCCTAAAAATCAATTTTTGGCATAAACTCAAATATATTTATAAAAAATAGTATAAAAATCTCAAAAATTATGATTTGAGTTCTAAAATTCATATTTTTCACTAATAACCTCATTTATCAAGTTTCATAACCTTTTTAACCAAAATTTCAAAAATTAGCCTAATTATTTAATTTTGACATAATGTATAAAAAATTCCTAAAAAAAATTGTATAATCTTCTTAAAATTATCTACCTTACCCTAAAATTAATTTCAACACTTAATATCATCAAAATGTCATTTATCATTATTATTTGCTATTTTTATAATTAATTCCCGAAAATTCCTAAAATATTATTTAAATATCCAAAATTCAAAATAAATTCCAAAAATTTCTAAAACCCTAAATAAAATTAATAAACTAAAAAACACTTAACTATATTTAACTTAATCACTAATTCACTTAAGAATAAAATTAAATCAAGTAATTAAAATGGCAAAATTTCAAATAAAATTCTGAAAATTCAAAAAAAAAATGCCCAAAAATAATTCAAATGGGCAAGTATCTTCCTCATAGCACAACCACACCCTATATAGAATTCTCAACCGAAGGAATTTCAAGATCAAGGAAGAAATGAGGGCATCGGGTGAGCATTACTCACCCCTAGCTACTGGACGGAATAGAGGGAGGGGAAGGAACCTGCTGCCACCGGAGAAGATGGGGGAGATGAAGCTGCTCAGGCGGAGGCGAAGGGCAGCTTGACACCTCCAGGAGATGGCACAACAGAACGTCGAAGTTGGGCAGAACGAGGAGATGCAGAGCTGCTGCTGCGCGAGGAGAGGAAGAAGCTGCTTCGCGAGGAAGAGGAGAGCAGCTACTGCACACCCAGCAAGCTTTCCCCACGGCGGAAATGGCACTCTCAGGCAGTGATGGAGGCGGCACAGTGAGGAGAAAGGGCGAGGACGGGGAGGAGGGAGCTCGGTTCTATTTCTTCTTCTCCCAAAAATATACATATACTCATATATATATATATATATATATATATATATATATATATATATATATATATATATATATACATACTATATTATAAGTTAATGTATACATATATATACTATGCTTATTATACTACATTATGACTATATACATATATACTATATATATCATATATAAATATACATATATATATACACAATGTACATTCAAGTGTAATAGTGTACCTATGTATATATTTATATAGTCATATATATATATATTATATATGTATATGTATGCAAACATATGCTACATGAAAATGTATACATATATATACACAAGTATATAATTATACTTTATACTATATTATATATATATATATATATATACATGTGAAAAGATATGCACATTTAAATTAATATTTAACCTAAAATATAATGTTAACAAAATTTTATACTTTAATATAATGCAAATTAACTATTACTAGTACTTCTCGAGAAAAATGTGTCCCTTAATATTAAAATAATTATATATATGTATGTAGGGTATTACATGTATACTGAAATTAAAATTTTTACAGCAATTAACTTGTCTAAATCAAGTGATTAATATGTTACTTTGGACTAAGATAGCCCAACTCAAAACTTATTTTGTAGAATAGTGGCCATGTTCTTGACTAAGGTCCCACAAATATATATTTAGAACTAATTTCAATATCCATCATAAGTCAGCAAAATTAATAAAATGAGCTTGTTAAATATGTACCAAATTAAAATTAAAAAATATTATGTCGATTAGATACACTAAAATTGTCAATCAAATTTTAATACAAATATTTTGTGCTTGGATTCAAATTTTAGCTAACTCTTGCTAATCACAATAATCTTTACTGCAAATACACCCCACCCCGTAAGATAACCAAAGTTATTAAACTTAAAATTCAATAAGTGTCTCTTTTCATAATTTTAACATTCACTCCTAAAAATTTATGAGTTGAGTTATTAAAATTCACAATATTACTCAAAAAGAAATATTAAAAATCTTATTTAAAATACACATATTTTATTTTATATAAAACACTCTAATTTTATTGTTGGGCAACAGAAGCAATCAAAGTGCACAAATAAACAATTAAACACAAAAGAATAATGGCAAAATAAAGAAGTATAGTAACAACACACAAGATTTACATGGAAAATCCCAAGACGGGGAAAAACCACGACCAAAGGAGAGGATTTCACTATGTTGTAAAATAGCATACAAAAGAGTGTTAAGGCGACTAACAATTTGAAGAACTTAATTGTCAAACCCTAAAAGTAGGTATCTATACTAATAGGGTAAAAGTGGAGTTAAAACAAGGAGAAAAATAGCTTCTTAAATTGAGGTTAAAATTACTTCTCGTGACATCGTCATATCATGCCCGTGCTCCAAACCATGCTCCTTTTTAAACTAGCGTCGTAGACATGACATGGTCATGCTTCAAGTCGTGCCACCTTCTAGGTGCCCTAACACATCCATGACACGGTCGTGCTGCTGGTCGTGCAACTCTCTGGATACTCTGGCAAATCCCGACACAGGGACCAACACACCCATGATTAGGTTGTGTTTGCTTCCAAACATAACAAATACCTTAACACGGCCTAAGCACCGCCATGGCAAGACCCAAAACCTCAAAACCATTAATTCTCCATAAAATTCATGTTATAAACTAAACAATCTCCACCTTGATGTGAATTCCCAAAGTACTAAAATCAGCCCCAAAACACAAAACACTCCACAATATAAATAACAACATAATAACATAAAACTCCACCTCTTTCACAAAGCCCCTAAGGGCACTAATCAATGAGAAACACCAATTAAGTCTAAGCAATGCACAAACTTTGATAAAGGAAGTGACTCAGTCATCATATCAGTGGGATTATTAAGAGTACTGAACTTTTCTACAACAATGTCACCCTTAACAACAATTTCTCAAACAAAGTGATAATGAACATCAATATGCTTAGTTCTCTCATAGAACATACAATCTCTAGTGAGGTAAATAACACTTTGACTATCACAATATAATGTTATGAGCTTCAAATCATCATAAAGCTCACCAAATAACCCCTTTAATCAAATGGCCTCTTTCATTGCTTCAATAATGGCCATGTACTTAGCCTCTATGGTAGACAATGCAACTGAAGTTTGCAATGTTGCCTTTCAACTAATTGCACAACCACCAATGCAAAACACAAACCTAATCAATGATCTTCTTTTATCAAGATCATTAACAAAATTAGAGTCCATAAAACCTACAGTCTTATCCTTACTTTTCCCAAAATGCAAACACACCCCTGAAGAGCCATGTAGGTAATGAAGGATCCACTGAACTGCTTTCCAATGCTCTTTCCTTGAATTTGCCATGTATCTACTAACTGAACTCACGGTATGCGATAAATCCAGACGTGTACAAAACATACATAAAGGAACCTACTATATTAGAGTAAATGACTTGAGACATATACTCAATCTCATCATCTGACTGTGGACACAACAAAGCTAAAAGCTTAAAATGTGAAGTCAATGGAGTACTTATAGGTTTACAATTGTGCATATTAAACTGGTGCAAAATTTTCTCAATGTACCCCTTCTGACTAAGATACAACTACCTGGCCTTTCTATCTCTTCCTCCATGCCAAGGATTTTCTTTCCATTACCAAAATCCTTCATCTCAAACTTGACACTAAGTTGAGCTTTAACCTTTTTAATCTCTTCTCTATCTCTAACTGCAATCAATATATATTGAAAAGAAGGTACACAAAAGATCCATCATGGTTATTTTTAAAATAAATACAACTGTCATAGCTGCTCTGTTTAAACTTATGAGAAGTCATAAAAGCATCAAACCTCTCATACCATTACCTTGAAGACTGCTTCAACCTATAGAGAGATTTCTTCAACAAACACACATGGTCTTCTTTGCCTAAAATAGCAAAACCTTATAGCTTCTACATGTAGATATGCTCTCAAGCTCTCAATGTAAGAATGCTATTTTCACATCCAATTATTCTAACTAAAGATCATGTCTTGTAACAATTCCAAGTAAAGCTCGAATAGAGTTATGTTTTACAACAGGAGAGAACATATAATGTCTTGTATCTTGCATCATCAATACCCAGAGTGTCATCCTTCCTTTTGAATACCCACTTACACCGAACAGCTTTTTTACCTTTGGGCAACATCACTAACTCCCATGTGCCATTCTTATGTAGAGACTCCATCTCCTCATGCATGGTAATTACCCACTTTTTTGAATCCGCACAATTGATTGCCTCTTTATAGGTAGATGGTTCCTCACCAACTTCATTATCAAGTTCCAACTGATAAGGATCAGTATCAAAGGCTAGTGGGAATATTAATCTACTTATCTTATACTCGACTGGATATTGCTTATATAGTAAGTGTTGTAAGTCAATTCATGCATTCTCCGAGTAAAGAGCATATGGATGTGGTATACCGGGTGTTAAGATATCTGAAGTCTTCTCTAGGTAAAGGTTTATTTTCTGAGAGAAATAAGGATTATGAAATTATTGGTTATACAGATGCTTACTGGGCCGAAGATCAAACTGATCAAAAATCAACATCTAGGAACTTCACATTTATTAGAAAGAATTTGGTCACTTAGAGTAGCAAGAAACAGAAAGTTATAGCAAGGTCGAGTGCTAAAGCTAAGTTTTAAAGAATTGCTCATGGTGTATGTGAGTTGCTTTGGATAAGACGAATTGTTCAGGATCTGAGACTAAATCATTCAAAGCATATATTGTTACATTGTGATAATAAGGCAGCCATAGCAATTGCAAACAACCCGGTTCAACATTATCAAACTAAGCATATGGAGGTTGATAGACACTTCATCAAAGGTCATATGAATCAAGGAATAATTAATCTTCCAATTATGTTACGACCCAAATTAGGAGTCATGACCGACGCTAAGGAACGGGAATTCTTTCGAATCCGGAACCCATAGCAAGCCTTCAAAAAAAATAAAATCATGCAATAAATAAATAAAAATACGACAAAATTAAAATTTTTCGAATCAATATATAAAATAAATACTCCAAATCCTTTTATACATAAATACCTAATCGTACAGTGTTCAAATACAAATTTTCAGAGTATATAATATCAAAACAATATAATACTCTTCGGATTCAATAACACAACTACTGCAGTTCCTAGAATACAATCAGAGTTCAGAATATACATTTACATAAAATAGCTAGGACTGAAGAACACCGGCAAGGAACTCTACGACTAAGGTCTGACGATAAAGGATATCCTGAAAAAATAATTGAGGGGGGTCAGACCTCACTGAGTAAATTATTATACTATATATACATTGAATCTAAACCATAACAATCAGGCATTATTATATATATGTATATAAACACAATTCACACGAATGCCAAACTTTGCTTTTATAAATGTACTAAATGTAAAAAACATTTAATTAAATTCGTTAAGGATCCATAAAACCCTAATAATAACAACCTCAACAACCCCATCATTACTCTAGCCATGCAGGCTCACTTGATTCCAAATAGGACTTTTATTCCAATCTAGATAGCAAACTGGCCCCGAGACACTAAGTTGACCGAGCTCCAGGCTGTCAGTGTGATTGGCCCCAAGACACTTAGTTAACTGAGCTCCAGTAATCACACAATCTACCACCTCACATCTCAATCAACCCAATAGATCATTCATTCCACTATGGACAGTAGACTGGCCCCGAGACACTAAGTCAACCAAGATCCAGCAGTCTGACTGTCAGTGTGATTGGCCCCGCAATCACACTATCTATCATACCATTAATCTTAATCAAAATAATTATAATTACCATAATTAATTCTCACTCAACCCTTATCTATTGTACCGGTACATACACGGTCTTAGTGATGCCTACTAAGAAGCACGTTCTATTGATATCCTTCACTTAAAATAACTCATTCATTCTGAAAATAATTAATGTGGAACAATATTCCTATTAGTAAAATCAACCATATATATATATACCAAAAATATACCTAAAATATACCCAGTATATTTCGGATATATATATATATATATATATATGTATATATGTATGTGTGTGTGTGTGTGTGTGTGTGTGTGTGTGTGTGTGTCAAATAAAATATGAAATATACTAAAGGTAACCATCAATATAGTTAAAAACGATTAAGTGTGTATTAATAATACAACATGCATTTTCTTAAAAATATACCTAATATACAAAAGATATGCCCTAGGTACACAAATCACTTAATAAAACATTTAGGTGTAAATATTCAGTTAAATATGTGTTTAGGTTTAACTTATATTCACATTCTACCAAAATAACCTAATTTTCTAGCATGCATATACCATAATTAAACCCCAAGTATACCACTACTGTTTTAGGTTTCAATTAATAATAAAACATGTATTTATTTGGGAAATATATATCAAAATATACCAAAAATAAACTTAAAAACAATTTGAGTGTAAGTTTATAGCATGCAATTATTTAAAAATAAACCTTAGATATACTGAAACTATACCTAAAGTATATCAATCATTTAATAAAATAATTGTGATTAAATGTATATTTAAAACATGTGTATTTACTAAAATATGTTAAATATAAACCTAATTATTTAACGTGCATATATACATAAAAATACAGCCCTAGATATACCAAAAATATTATAATTTAAATCACTTAAAAAAAATACATATAATAGAATGAAAAACCCTAAGTAATGCATCCTATATGAAATGCATATATATACAGTATAATAACTCACATGTTAGCGCTCCACGAGACAACCTTAGCGCGCCTGATCTGTTAGGACTCGGTGTCAGCACAACTAGAAAAATAAAATAATAATAACTGTCAGAATAAACTTCTAACTCTATACTTCTAAGATTAATATAGACAGATTCAATCAAGAATTCATAATTAGACTCAGACCGATCATCATGTTTTACGAGAAATCTATCAAAAATTTGACAGATTCTCTTCTGTAAAACAGACATCTCCCTACAAAAGTAGGGCCAATCCTGCACAGAAAACACACTTTGAGAATAAACAAAATTCATAACTCCTCGGTCGGACTCCAAACTACAATTTCACCGATCGAGGTCCACAATTCACAGAATATACACAAAACACATTTAAATGTCATAAATACCAAAAATACTCTTGAATAATCAAAATATAGCAAATCAGATATTGAAAATACTTATTTCACCGATAAATAAAATAAAACCCTAATTATAATAAAATATTATAAAAATCGATAATTCTTTATAAATTCATAAATATTGACCAACATACATTTTAAAACTCCAAATTACGCAATTAACCCTAAGACATATTAAAAATAAATAAAAACTCATTTATTTAGAAAAATAGTATATTATATATAATTTGAAAATAATTTACGAAAAATAGTCTTAATTAGTTAAAAATACTAAAAATTTGTAGAAATCATTTTTATACCTCAATAACTATTAAAACCAATTTAATTATATTTTTAGGCAATTTAGTGTCAAATTACCAAAATACCCCTATTATATATAAATTCACTATAATTATTCAAAAATTCACCAAAAATAATAAAATTACTCAAAAATTATTTTCTCAACATATAATTCAATAATATCAATATACATACTCAATTAACCAATTAATTTCACTAAAACACATAATTAACCTAATTTTCCCAAAGTTACATAAATTAATTAAATTCAAAATAATTATATAAAATTCAAAAAATTTACAAATAAATTTCTAAAATTCATTTTAACACCTATAAACACCATAAATCATAATTTCATAATTTATTTAATTAATTTTCGAACATTAGAAAATATTAATAAAATAATAAAAAATTCACAAAAATCAAAATAATTCCCAAAAATTCCACAAAAATTACCACATGTAGATTAAGCTAAGGGGAACAATATTTGTAAAGGATTTTTTCATGAATCAACCAAAATAATCAAAAAAATTGAAAAACCAAAAATGGCTGAAAATGAGATCAAGTTAGAAACCCTACCAAATCACGTTTTCAAGCTATATGAAGCTTGGATTCCTCCTCCTCAAAGTTCCAAGAGTCCAATGGCACCAGAAACGCAAAGAATGGTGGCCGGACGAAGGAGAACGGAGGAGGAGAAGGAATTGCGGTTTTCTGGCTTCAAATGGACCAAACGGCGCCGGAGAAGAAGGCTGATGGCGGTGGCAACATGAGCAGGTGGGGGAGGCACTCTGACAGCCGATGAATGGAAGGAACAGATGGTGAAGGTGAGGGAAGAGAGTGATCGGGAGAGAAAGAGATGTGGGGGGGGGGGGGGGGGGTTTCTTGATATTTTTGTATATATATAAGTATATATACACATAATACTTTATAATAAATATTTAATAAACTATACAATATAATATACATTATTATATTTTTACAAAATTCACACACCACACACTTAATTGCACACACACTCATACACACACATACACACACACACACACACACACACACACACACACACACACATATATATAAATAACCCTAATGATAATAAATATATATATATTAATACACAAAATAATGATTATGCATGGAACCATATAATTTAATAAAATAAAATGACATTAAACAATAAAATATTATTTAAATATTATTTCCCAAAATAATGAGTTTCGGAAAAATTTTTACGTAGAAAACTTTAAATAAATGTAAATAACATTAATTATTAATAAAATAATTAAATAATCAAATATATATTTAAAAATTTATTAGCACTGCATATCCCAACAAAATATAAAAACATTTAAAACTTGAGTTATTACAAATTGTTTCTTCTCAGACTCAAGTAGCTGACATCGTAACCAAGGTTGTGTCTAGGAAAACATTCTATAACTCACTTGGCAAGTTGGGAATGTTTGACATATACTCACCAACTTGAAAGGGAGTGTTAAAGTAGGCTCCAGAAAGTTAAAGATTTGATTATATATTAGGAATCAAATCTTTGTATACAATTAGGACTTAAATCTTTGATTTATTTAGGACATTATTCTATTTCTAATTAATATATAATTAGATTTTCTATATATATATATATAAGGGGTGTAACTTCTTTTATGAATATATGAAAAAATACAATTCCCTTGAATTTTGCTCTCCTTTTTATCTGAATTTTATTCTTCACTAAGCTGACAAGACACAGAGCACTTGCAAGAATGTTGGTTATTGCCACTAAGCAAACCTGCAAAATTTAAGTTTCAAAACAAGTCAAGACTGGCATTCCCGCAACAACTTCCATTACTATTTGCTTTTTTGAGTGTGTATCACAGCCAGTGAATTGCAAAAACCATGAGATAAAGTTTTAAAAATGAGTTGTATGACATCTAAACAAACCTCATGTGTATATATTACACGATCGTAGGGCTCATTTGGTGACCATAAAATTTCTAATAAGAAAAAGAATCTCAATTCATATAGCAGGAACAGCAGCTGGGGTAACCTGCTCCTTCACAGCAGAAAACCATAAGTGACCTTCGTTTTCTTTGTTAGATCTTTCATTCCAAGAACATATGGCCCTTGCAATAGCAGTGACATATAAGCCACAATCGTAACCATTCACTTGAGATCCATGTACTTAGCATGACTTGTTGCATCGAAGACGCCTATGTATCTCACAACAGCATTTTAAAGTTGTAAAGCATGTCTATTGTTTGCCCCTGAATAACTATCATTAAAAACAAAGAGATTAGCATTTCTCTCATAGATAAGCAAACTCTAATGTGATCCACCCTTAGTAAGATTCACATCAATATTATTATTAATAGGAAACATCACCAATTTCTTGTCTGGCAATTTTAGGGGTTCAAGGAAATCCTTTAAACTCTCAGTATCTGCCAGTTCGATATCCAAAAAGAAATTGAAGGTGGAAGCAGTAGGATGTCTTATCATGCAAGGCTTGAAGAACAATAACTGAAATAGAACTCAATTATTCGATCATTAAGAAAATACGAACCGCTAAGGATATCCAAGTCTGATCGTCTAAGCACCACATCATTATAGTTAAGAATATTTTCGTCATTAGCGGATCTTCCCATGCTATAAATTATCCATATGTTTATCTAGAAAATGCACAACCAAGTCAGATTCATTTCATGAAACCAATTGTTAAATTACAGCCAAATGCACAATTGAGTCAATTTGCAATCCTTTTTAAAATTATCAATTTTATATTCATGAAACCAAATATTATACAGGTTAAACAACAGCTTTTTACACCAGATTGCAGGAGCAAATGCCATATATAGCCTACCCTACAGTTTCTGACTAGGAAACAATTAAACTAACCATCAAAAGTTCAAATTCTATGAGAAAAATTCATGATTAGGTTAACTAATTCCAAAACATAATTTTCCTTTTCCCCAACTGTCACTTCTTTTCCAAAAAGCAATGGAAGCAATAAAAAACTAGGTACGCAAATCATCAAAAGCTTCAAAATAGACTGTTCATGAGTTGCTACAAAAACTTAGCGTCAAAATTGATTAGAATTTACAGAACACCCAGATCAAAACTCATATCATATTAACCAACAAACATCACAAAAGGTTCAACAGACATAATCATGCTGCAATTTCTATTTAGTCCTAAAGTAAAATCAGCAAAAAGAAGGAAAAAATCATCAAAATAAAAAACACGTAGTCTATAGTTTAAACAGAATACCAGAGAAAAAATCAATAGCAAATAGAAGCCACTTACAGAGTTAACAATTTGAGATGAAAATAGAGAATTCTTGTTTTGTGTTCTGCTTCTGCGTGTGCACCTTTAGCTGTGCATAAATGCACAACAACCAACATGGCCTTTTTCTTCCTATAGTTGCATTGGTGAACACTGTACATTTATTTTATTCTGATTTGGGGTTATTTTTGGAAACTTTAATACAAAAATCTTCTTTCATCTCCAAATTTTGGTATTCTTTTATAATCAGTATATCTGATACCTATGTCATGGTAATCCTAAATTCAACAGGTCATAAAATATTGATTTTTGACAATCATGTGCAAATCAATAGATTTAACAAATGATTTACCTTCACCACAATTCAAGCTTTCTATATCCAAGTAGGGCATTTGGAATTTGTACACTCTTACTTGTCTCCATTCTTTTGTTATTATCAAGAACTGATAATCAAGATTATATGGTGTAGAATTTAGTTTTATGTTTTGTGTAAATACATCTCAAAGTTTCCTTGTAATGCTTATGTGTCATTAGCTCATTGGTTAGTTAATGATTCTTGTTAGTTAGTTAGATGTTAAAAGCTATTCCACTTCTTTTCACTTTCAAAAATAAATCAATGTTAAGAATGTATTTTATCATTCAAATCATTTTTCTTTTTTACACTTCAATTTATAGTAATTTGGGGTATATATTAAGACATATGGATTATGGAAAAATAGATATTAAGATAGATGGATCCTAGAGAGAAAAATATATGAAACCTAATGGCATACTATTTGCCTCCTGAGGTTTACTACCATTTAAAATCACCATTACTATTTGCCCTAATCAAAGCTATATATTAAAATAAAATAATATCTTAAAATATATTAGAATGAATCATTTTATTTACTTCAAAATACCAAATTACATCATTAAAATATAGAAGTATAACCGAATCAAGTCAACTTATGAGTTACTCAAAATTTACTCAAAAAAATTAAAATCAACTCTGTTATTACTGAGTTGAGCTTAAGGTCGAGCTAATTGAATAGACTATCAAGTCGAATTAAAACTTTTAATACTTGACTTGATAGAATTGTGAGCTTAATCGAGACTAATGGAACTTGTTCATATTTATCATTTTACACTTTTATTTTATTATAATTATAAAAATATCTTACTAGAACAAGTCAAGTTTGAATATTTTAAAAATTTAAATATTTTATATAATTAATTGAATTGAGATCAACTCGACTATAGCGAATATAAAAAAACAACTTCAAAATATCATAAATTTAATGTCAAAATCAAAATATCACAATTTATCTCCAAAATATCGTCTTTTTTTTTTTGGAAAATATTGTCAATAAGTAATTATTTTTGAAAATATCATGATAAATACAACTTAAGTGAAATAGTTGCAAGTTACACCACAAATTGTAATCCTATTCCACTCAAATCTTAATTGAAATATTAAAACTAAATTATATTAGGGTTTCCAATTTTTAGAGACCCAAATCTTGAACTTTAGCCAATTTTTACCCAATACAATTTATATGTTAATAAAAATAGTGTAATCCTTTGAACGACCTTCTATTGTAAATATTAGCATTTTTATCATGTTAGATTTTATAATTTTTTTAGGACCAGTAAAAAAAATTAATATTTTGACCACAGGACTCAATATTCAAATTGAACATGAAAATTTGAGCACGATTTGAGACCAAATCTATAATTCTTTAAAAATAATTTTAAAAAACATGGGATATCAAAATAACCTTAGGGGCATGTTATTCCCAAAATTATTCAAATAGTGAATTTTCTAACCTTTAGACTATAATCAAATTTTCGTAAACTCATAATTTTAACATTAATTTATGCTTATTTTAAAATCCAATTAGTGAGGGCAAACCATGACTTTATTAACCTTTGTTAAGCCCACATATAAATTCTTGTTTATTTCTTTAACAATTTATTTTATTTTGATAGTTGAATATCAAAATAAAATGAGAACTTAACTTTATTATCAGTTATAAAATTCAACATTATAAGTTCAGCTCAATTTTATAAAATTTATTATCAGCCTAATTGGCCAGTGATTCAAATATATTAACCTCCCTAAATCATGTATTGAGCTCAAAATTAATTATACACTTTATGTTTAATCATACGGATAATATTCTCTTTAAAATCTTTGGTAATGAATTGAGGTCCACTTTTAATATATTTTCAAAATATAAGTTTGATATGTTGAAAAATTTCACATTGAAAAAATACAAATGAATGAAATAGTTTGATCCCGGATTCGTATGTAAGACCTAATTTTATTTGAATTTGAAAAGTGTCTATGATTGGATGCAGTCCGTGAATTTGATAAATATAATTATTTCAGATCCAATTACACTTTAGGAGGGATGTTGAAGAATTCAACATGATCCACCGTTTCATTCTTTACAGCAATAATTAACTTATACGAGAATTCCCCATTTGCAATCACCACAATATAAATAATAGTAACTTTTCACAAACTGGCCCAATTTCAAATATTTTAATCACCCTCGGTGGCTTATCTGTGAATCTGTCTTTTTTATGCAGTCCGTAGATCCTGATCGTTTGGCTATAGTTGTTAATATTAAGTCTACTGATGATTATCAAAACAACATAAAAAAAAAAAAGTAACGACTGCTACAGTGTACCACATATGGTATTTTACTCAAGCATTATCAAGGCTAGGTTCATTTCTTTCTCTCTTTAGTGTTTTTTTGTTTCTGGATTTTATTATGTCTTTTTTATTTGCTTTTACAATTTTAGATTTTTTTTTTTGTTTTTTGAACTTTGTTTAGTTTCTGTGTTAGCTTTGAGCAAAGAGGTAACTTACAATCTTTCAAAAATAATTATATAAATCATAGTATTTTTATTTAATGAATTAGTAATTTAAAATTAGCTGGTAGGAAGTGTAAGTAGTTCATTTTTATCACTTAAGTAATGATTTTTATATAAATAATTATAAATTTTGGTTAGTCACTTTCATTAAATTAATAAAAATTTGAATATATTATCAGTAATAAAAGTTAATGAATAAATACTCAAATTAACTTTTCAAAATATGAGTTAATGGATAAGAAAAAATATTATTTTGAGGAAATTATTATTTTTATGGTATTGGAAAATAACTGTATATTAATTAACTTCTATGGTGATATATCTGGATCGTGATATAAATGTTGTTGATTGATCGGTTACGTTTGAATTTATTATTGGTCATGGATGCAAGTTATTTATGTTGGATGCCCTGTATTTCTGTCGTATTTATGGTGTATGGTAGCAGTTGTTTTTGTAGTACATGATGTTTAATATTTTTATTCAATTCTGATTATGGGTTTGTTCATGTTGAAGTGAGCTCTAAAAAGTTAAAGATTTGATTGTATATATTATAAATTAAATTTTTATATATAATTAGAAATTAAATCTTTGATTTATTTAAAAAGTTATTCCATTTTTAATTAGTATGTAATTAGGTTTTTTATATGTATATAATAAGGGTAATCTATCTTATAAGTATATAAAAAATATAATTTCCTTAAATTTTCTTTTCTTTTCTTCAAATTTTTATTTTTTATGGCATCAGAGCATACCTATTAAAATCGTTTTTTTGTTCTCTTTTCAAAATCCTTTGAAATCTTTAAGGTTTTTGAATCCTCTGAATCCTTGAAATCATAACTACTAAAAACACATCCATTGTATCCTATGAAACATCTACCCTTATTCAAACTCTTCAAGATAATTCTTCATTTCCTACTGGAATTATACTTGATGATATGAACTATCCTCTATGATCGCAATTAATGGAGATGCAGATTGGAGTCAGAAAATAAATCGAACTTTTTTACTGGCACAATGCTAAAACCACCAGCAGGAGATAAAGTTTTGGAGACTTGGCTTATTGATAATAACTGAGTCAAAAGTTGGTTTATTAATTCCATTAGTCCAGTGTTAATGCAGAGATTCATCCATCTTCAAACAGCAAAGGAGATATAGGATATTGTCTCAAAAATCTTCTATGATGAATCTTATAAAACTCAATTGTTTGAATTAAACTGGAAATCATTCAGTACAAGATAAAGTAGTAGGCCCTTACCTACATATTACAATGAGCTGGTTGAGATATTTTAGGAGATTAATGCCTAGATGAGTGCTTAAGGGGAGGATGTTAATGGAGTAGTATCACTCCATAAGCATATTATTTGGCTTCGAACACATATTTTTCTAGCCGAACTTAATTCAGAATTTAACAATGCTCGAAGTGAAATACTACAGAAGGATCCACCTCTTTATCTCGAGTCTAGTTATGCATATGTGCATAGGGATAACAACCAACGACAAATGATATAGGAGCCTAAGATTCTACTGGATCATGTAGTGCTTATAGCAGCTTCGACTCGCCTATAGTTTAAAGGGAAAGTACCAAGTAAGTCCAATACATACACATATACTCATTGTGGTGAAGTTGGACACTCTAAGGAAGGTACTATAAAATTGTGGGCTATTTAGAATGGTGGGATTTTAATAGAAAGCCTTATAAGAAGCTTAAAAAAGCTGTAATTGCTACCTCTAGTGTCACTAAACCAAGTGGTGATCTTGATGAAACATCAGGTATGACATCAGAATAATACATGGATTATCGATACAAGTGCTACTAATCATATGACAAACTCTACTCACCATCTTACATCCATCTAATCATCAACCCAATGAAATATATTGACTACTAATAGAGGAATAACACTCGTAACTCATGAAGGATCAATGTTATGGACACTTTCAATTTGATTGGCTAGCTATAAAAGCCCAATGATGAGAAAGTATGAGTTTGGAACACAACAAAAGCCCGAAACCTCTCAAAAATGGACTTAGAAGCCTAAACACCAAGCTTGTAAGCCCAAAATACCATATCCAAGCCCAAAACACTAAACGCCAACCTAAGCCCAAGCCCATCGCCTCTCAGCCCACTAGGCCCAGACCTAGCCTGGGGTGAAGAGGTGATCGCCTCAATAAAGAGGCGTCACCTCTTCACCTTGGGCATCAGTGAGGCAAAACCTCATAAAAGAGGTGACACCTCTTTATGCCCAACCACTGCTGCATTAAATGGTAGTAATTAGAAGCTCACCTAATTTGGTTTAGGCATTTTCAAATGTAAAAAACAGGAGCGAAAGAGCCTGGGGAATAAAAAAAAGGCAGGAAAAAGGGTGAGAGTTAGTTTTTTTGGGAAATTGGGAAAAGGAAAAAGGTAAGAGAGACTTAAAAGGAAAATAAGAGAGAGAATGAAGGACTTTTTTTTGGAAGGGTTGGACTTGAGGACAGAGAGGAAGTTCTAAATCTAGAAAAATAGAGAGAAAACAGAGAAAAAAAGAAAAGAAGAGAGGAAGAAAGTGTAATATCCCGTATTTTTAAACATTTTTACACTGTACTTGTACCGGGATATACAGTGTTAATAATTTTTGTATATATACTATGATATTTTTACTAGTTGATGTGTATTTAAAATCTATTTTAATTATTGTGTATTATTTATAGTTCTTTACGTAAAATTTTCCCGGGACTTGCATTTTCGGGGAAATTTTCACGTAAATAATTTATTATTAATTATTTTAAATATATTTTCGGACTTGCATGAACTCATACATATTTTAAAATATTAAACACCGTGTATACATATAATTATTTATTTAATTAGGGTTTAGTATTACCCTAATATTTTATTAATTATTTATTAGTTTTATTGTTATTTAATTATTTTTATTTAGTATAAAATTATTAAAATATTAAATTTTATGTGTGTGGTGTATATTTAATGTGTGTAATTTAATATTATTTTATTATATAGTATAAAGTATATATATATACATATAATATATCAAAAAATCAAGTTTTTGGAAAATTACCATTTTGCCCCCGACTTCTCTCTTCTCCCTCCCGATCGTTTCCTTGCCGTCCGACGCCTGTAACTGTCAATTTCTCACCATTGGTGTGCCGTCCGGTGTGCCACCACCTTCTCTAGCCTTCCTCACCGCATGTAGCAGCGGATTCCGACATCTGGAAGTCGATTTTAGCCGGAGAAGACGAACTTCTCTTCACCGTCGATCACGACGATTCCGACCACCATTTTCGACACCACTGATCTCTTTCTTCTCCTTGAGCTCCGGTGAGTGTGATTCTAGCTTTGGTTTGAGCTTAAATGGTCTAGATTTGCTTAGGTTTCGAATTTTTCAATTCGGCCATATTAGGATTTTTGATTTTTTTGAGCTTCAAATTGATTGATTCATGGAAAATCCCTTCACAAATGTTGTTCCTAGTAGCTTTATCTACATGTATGAATTTTTGTGGAATTTTTGGAGATTTTTTGGATTTTTGGGTATTTTTGAATATTTTAATATTATTTTCTAATTTTCGGAAATTCATTATTTAAATTATGAAATTCTGTTTTATGGTTGAATTAGGTGTTGAAATGAATTATAGGAATTTATTTGGAATTTTTATGAATTTCTAAGTATTTATTTTGAATTATTTGAGTTTATGTAATTTTGGGAAATTAGGTTAAATGTGTTTTTATTTGAATTTAATTGGTTAATTGAGTTTAATTATTAATATTATTGATAAATATGTTGATAAATTTAATTTTTGATAATTGTATAATTTTTGGTGAATTTTTGAAGTAATTTTAGTATATTTATATATATAGGGGTATTTTGGTAATTTTACACAAAATTAGCTAAAAATGTAATTTAATTGATTTTAATAGTTATTTAAGGTATAAAAATTATTTCTACGATTATTTGGTATTTTTAACTAATTAAAACTATTTTTCGTGAATTATTTTCAATTATATATATAATATACGGTTTTACGAATAAAATGAGTTTTTATTGGTTTTTACTGTGTTTAAAGGTTGATTATGTAATTTCTACCTATAAAATGTATTTCTATGTTATAAGGATATTTTTGGTATTTCCTGAATTATTCTGTGATTGTGGACCCCGATCGGTAGATTGTAGTCTGGAGTCCGACCGAGGGGTTGTGAATGAGATGTGGTGTTTGTTTTTTGAAGTGTATTTCTTTGCAGGTTCGGCTCTACTCTTTTGAGTAGAGAGATGTCCATTTTACAGGGGAGATTCTGCCGAATTTTTGATAGAATTCTCGTAAAACGTGATATTCAGTCGAACCCTGATATCGATTCTATGTTTAATACTCTAGATCGAATTCTAGGATTTCTGTTAGGTTTATTCTAATGTCGGTTATTTATTGCTTGTTTAGTTGCGCTGAGACCGAGGGCTAGTGGACTAGGCCCGTCGGACCCGTCTCGTGGAGCGCACTAGGGTGAGTTACTATACTATATATATATGCTTTAGGATGCATGATTTAGAAATATATGTTTTATTTTGATTAAAATGCATAGATAATGTGATTTGTATTTAAGTATATTTTTTGTATATATTAAATTATATGCATGTTTTGTAAATAAATTATATTTAAAATGTTTTTAAATATATTTCTAGCTTAATTTGTAAATTGATTGAATTCATTTGACATATATATACTCGAGATATACCTGGTTTACTTTTGGTATATTTCTAGTATATATATGGTTTATGTTGATAATTTTATTGAACTTCATGCATCATTTATTTTTGTGAATGAATGTTTTATATTATTAATGATGAAGGATATCAATAGAACGTGCTACCTAGTGGGCAGCACTAGGACCGAGTACGTACCGATACGCCTATAGCATTTAGGCTATATTACTAACCATTTGCGGATATTGATTAATTATGATTATTTGATGTGTGAGATGTGGTTTGGAGGTGTGATTGTTGGAGCTCGGTTGACCAAGTGTCTCGGGGCCAATCACACTGGCAGTCAGACTGCTAGAGCTCGATTGACTTAGTGTCTCAGGGCCAGTCTATTGTCTAAATGGATTAAGTGGATATATTTGGAATAAGTGAGCCTGTATGGCTAGAGTGTTGTCTAACACTGTTTCCGAGGTTGCGATATTCTAGGGTTCTATGTGATCCTTCATAAAAGATGATTTTCAATGAAATATATATATAAAATGATTTTATTGCATTTGTGTGTATTTGTCTGTATATATACATATTAGATATATATTGTTGAGTGTATGCATTATCATTTAGTGTGTATGTATATATATTATAGTAATTCACTCAGTGAGGTCTGAGTCCCCTCCGTTGACTATTTTTCAGGAGAGTTAACATCTTCAAACCTCAGTAGCAGGTCGATACGCCAGATTTCTTCCGCCTCGGCTTATTTGTGTAAACTGCTTCTCTGAGTCTTGGGTTTACTTTATCTAGACACTGCAGTAGTTGTAAATTAATTATGAGACATTATGTATTTTATTTATGCGATATGCATTTTAAGAAATTGAACTAGATTGTATTAAAAAGATTTTATATATACGTGATGAGTTGAGATTTAAATTAAATCCAGTTAATGAAATTGTTATTATGATATTTATGATTTTTATTTCCATTGCATTATATATTGCTACTATTATTGCATGTTTTATTTTATTTTTAGGCTTGCTACGGGTTCCGGATTCGAAAGAATTCCCGTTCCCTAGCGCCGGTCATGGCCCTTGTTTTGGGTCATGACAGAAAGGAAGAAGATGTAATATCCCATATTTTTAAATATTTTAATACTGCATCGGGATATGCAGTGTTAATAATTTTTGTATATATTTATGATGTTTCATGAGTTGTTATTTAATTAAAATTGATTTTTTATTTATTTTATGTTATTTTAAGTACTTTACGTAAAATTTTCCCGGGACTTGCATTTCTGGGGAAATTGACACGTAAATAATTTATTATTAATTATTTTAAATAGATTTCCACATTTGCATGAACTCATATGTATTTTAAAAGTACTAGATAGAGTGTATATATGTGTATTTATTTATTTATTTAACTAGGGTTTAATTAATTACCCTAATATTTTTATTATTTATTATTAGTTTTAATTTTATTTAATTAATTTTTTTTAGTGTATAAATTATTAAAAATATTAAATTATATGTATGTGGTGTATATTTAATGTGTGTGAGTTTATATTATTTTAATATATAGTGTAAATGTATATATATATACATATACATTTATTATTTAAACAAAATATAAAGTTTGAGTTATTTATGAGTTTGCCATCGAAGCTTCTCCTTCTTCCCCGATCACCTCCCATCGCCAACCACCATCTGTCATGCTGTTCCCTTGCCGTCGGTGTGCCTCCCGGCGTGCCACCTCCTTCTTCCAGTTGTTCTGCCGCCAGCAGAGCCCATTTCCGACATCGGGAAGTTCATTTTGGCCGGAGAAGCCGAAACTTGAGTCACCGTCGTTCACATCATTTCCGGCCACCGTTTTCAACACTGCCAGTCTCTTTCTTCTCCTTGAGCTCCAGTGAGTGTGATTCCAAGCTTTGTTTCACTTAAAATGGTCTAGATTTGCCTAGGTTTTGATTTTTGCAATTCCGCCATTTTAGGGTTCTTGATTTTTTTGAGCTTCAATTGATTGATTCATGAAAAATTGCTTCACAAATGTTGTTCCCCTTAGCTTAATATTCATGTGTGAATTTTTTTAGAATTTTTGGAATTTATTTTGATTTTTGGTTATTTTTGAATATTTTATTATTATTTTCTAATTTTCGAAAATTAATTAATTAAATTATAAAATTGTGTTTTATGGTAAATATAGGTGTTGAAATTAATTATAGAAATTTATTTGGAATTTTTGTGAATTTCTATGTATTTATTTTGAATTTAATTAGTTTATGTAATTTTTGAGAAATAGGGTTAGTTGTGTGTTTAATTGAAATTAATTAGTTAATTGAGTTTATTTATTGATATTATTGATAAATATGTTGAGAAAATTAATTTTTTGCAATTATATTATTTTTGGTGAATTTTTGGATTAATTTTAGTATATTTATATATATAGGGGTATTTTGGTAATTTTATCCTAAATTGGCTAAAAATGTAATTAAATTGGTTTTAATAGTTATTTAAGGTATAAAAATGATTTCTATAAATTATTTAGTATTTTTAACTAATTAAAACTATTTTTCGTAAATTATTTTCAATTATATATATAATATACGATTTTTTCTAATAAAATGAGTTTTTATCGATTTTTACTGTGTTTTAGGGTTAATTATGTAATTTCTACTTATTAAATGTATTTCTATGATATAAGGGTATTTTCGGTATTTCTGTATTGTTTTGTGAATTGTGGACCTCGGTCGGTAAACTGTAGTTTGGAGTTTAACCGAGGGGTTGTGATTGTGATTCTGTGTCTATTTTTTTTTAAGTGTGTTTCTTTGCAGGGCCGGCTCTACTCTTTGAGTAGAGAGATGTCCATTTTACAGGGGAGGTTCTGTCAGATTTTCAGTAGAATTCTTGTAAAATGTGATGTCCGATCGAACCCTAATTCTGATTCTGTGTCTAATATTCTAGATCGAGTTTTTAGGATTTTCTGTTAGGTTTATTCTGATGTCTGTTGTTTTATTATTTGTTTAGTTGCACCGAGACCGAGGCCTAGTGGACCAGGCCCATCGGACCCATCTCGAGGAGTGCACTAAGTGTGAGTTACTATTATATATATATATATATATATATATATATATATGTTTAGGGTGCATGATTTAGAAACGTATGTCTCATTTTGATTAACTATGCATAAATAATTCAATTAGTATTTAAGTTTATTTTGGTTTATCTTTGGTTTATTTTTTGTATATTTTAAATTATATGCATACTTTATTAAACGTTTATATTTAACATGTTTCTAAATATATATTTAGTTTGTTTTACGATTATATTGGATTTATTTAACGTATATATACTCGAAATATATCTGGTTTACTTTTCGTATATTTATAGTATGTATATGGTTATTGTTGCTATTATATTTAAATTCATGCATCATTTATTTTTATGAATGTATGCTTTATATTTTAATGAAGGATATCAATAGAACGTGCTACCTAGTGGGCAGCACTAGGACTGAGTATGTACCGGTACGGTTATAGCATTTAGGCTATATTACTAACCATTTGTGGATATTGATTAGATTTGATTTATCTGATGTGTGATATGATTTAGGAGTGTGATTGCTAGAGCTCGGTTGACCAAGTGTCTCGGGGCCAATCACACTGACAGTCAGACTGCTGGAGCTTGGTTGACTTAGTGTCTCAGGGCCAGTCTACTGTCTAAATGGAATAAGTGAATATTTTGGAATAAGTGAGCCTGTGTGGCTAGAGTGTTGTCTAACACTACTTTGAGGTTGCAAATTTTCTAGGGTTCTATTTGATCCTTCATAAACAGTTATTTTCAATAAAAATATATAAAATAATTTTATTGCATCTGTGTGTATTTGCTTGTATACATGCATATTATATATACTTCTGATTGTATGCATTGGCATTTAGTATGCATGTATATATTGTCACGATCCAAAACAGGGGCCATGACCGGCGCTAGGGAACGGGAATTCTTTCAAATCCGGAACCCGTAGCAAGCCTAAAAATAAAATAAACATACAATAGTAATAACAACAGTATATAATGCAGCGAAAATAAAAATCATAAATATCACAATAACATCTGTACTAACTGGATTTAAATCAAATACTCATCTCATATATATATAAAACTCTTTTAATACAAATCTAGTTCAAATACAATACAACATCTCTTTAAATATTTAATGACTACTGCAGTGTCTAGATAAAATAAATCCAAGACTCAGAGAAGCAGTTTACACAAAGAAGCCGGGGGCGGAAGAAATCCGGCATACAGGCATGCTACTGAGGTCTGAAGATGATGACTCTCTTGAAAAATAGTCAACGGAGGGGAGTCAGACCTCACTGAGTGAATTACTATAATATATATACATGCATACTAAATGACAATGCATACAGCCAACAGTATATATATAATATGTATATATACAGGCAAATGCGTACAGCCAACAGTATATATATAATATGTATATATACAGGCAAATTCACACAGATGCAGAAAAATCATTTTTTTAATATATGTTATTGAAAATCGTCTTTTATGAAGGATCAAATAGAACCCTATAATATCGAAACCTCAAACAGTGTTAGACAACACTCTAGCCATACAGGCTCACTTAATCCAAATACATCCACTTAATCCATTTAGACAGTAGACTGGCCCCAAGACACTAAGTCAACCGAGCTCCAGCAGTCTGACTGTCAGTGTGATTGGCCCCGAGACACTTGGTCAACCGAGCTCCAGCAATCACACCCAAATCACATCTCACACATCAAATAATCATAACCAATCAATATCCACAAATAGGTTAGTAATATAGCCTATCTACTATAAGCGTACTGGTACGTACTCGGTCCTAGTGCTGCCCACTAGGTAGCACGTTCTATTGATATCCTTCATTAATAAATATAAAACATTCATTCACAAATAAATGATGCATGAATTTAAATAACATAACAATATAAACCATATATATACTGGAAATATACCAAAAGTAAACCAGGTATATTTCGAGTATATATACGTCAAATGAATCCAATCAAATTATAAATTAAGCTAGAAATATATTTAAAAACATTTTAAATATAATTTATTAACAAAACATGCATATAATTTAATATATACCAAAAATAAACCAAAATAAACTAATATAAACTTAAGTAATAATCAAATTATTTATGCATATTTAATCAAAATAAAACATGCATTTCTAAATCATGCATCCTAAGCATATATATATAAAATAGCAACTCACACTTAGTGCGCTCCACGAGATGGATCCGAGGGGCCTAGTCCACTAGGCCTCGGTCTCGGCGCACCTAGACAAACAATAAATAACAGACATCAGAATAAACCTAATAGGAAATCCTAGAAACTCAATCTAGAATATTAAACACAGAATCGAAATTAGGGTTCGACCGGATATCACGTTTTACGAGAATTCTACCAAAAATTTGGCAGAACCTCCCCTGTAAAACGGACATCTCTCTACTCAAAGAGTAGAGCCGACCCTGCAAAGAAACATACTTCGAAAATAAACGCAAAATTACATTCACAACCCCTCGGCTCGGACTCTAAACTACAGTCTACTGACCGGGGGTCCACAATCACAGAATAATTTCAGAAATACCAAAAATACCCTTATAACATAGAAATTCAATTTATAAGTAAAAATTACATAATTAACCTTTAAACACAATAAAAATTGATAAAAACTCATTTTATTAGTAAAACCGTATATTATATATATAATTGAAAATAATTCACGAAAAATAGTTTTAATTAGTTAAAAAATACTAAATCATTTATGAAAATCATTTTTATACCTTAAATAACTATTAAAACCAATTAAATTACATTTTTAGCCAATTTTGTGTAAAATTACCAAAATACCCATATATACTATAAATATACTATAATTACTTCAAAAATTCACCAAAAATAGTATAATTATCCAAAATTAATTTTCTCAACATATTTACCAATAATATCAATAATTAAACTCAATTAACCAATTAATTTCAATTAAAAACACAATTAACCCTAATTTTCCAAAATTACATAAACTTAAATAATTCAAAATAAATACATAGAAATTCATAAAAATTCCAAATAAATTCCTATAATTCATTTAAACACCTATAATTACCATAAAAACACAATTTCATAATTTATTTAATTAATTTCCAAAAATTAGAAAATAATATTAAAATATTCAAAAATACCCAAAAATTAACATAATCTCCAAAATTCACACATGAAGATTAAGCTGCTAGGATCAAACATTTGTGAAGGGATTTTTCATGAATCAAACAATTCGAAGCTCAAAAAAATCAAAAAACCCTAATAAGGCCGAAATTGAAAATTCAAAACCTAAGCAAATCAAGACCAATTCAGCTCAAACCAAAGCTAGAATCACACTCACCGGAGCTCAAGGAGAAGAAAGAGACTGGTGGTGTCAAAAAAAATGGCCGAAATCGCGAGGTGTGAAGAAATTGCAAACTCTCGGCTTCTGGCCAAAAATCGACCTCCAGACGCCGAAAACGGCTGCTACAGAGCGGCGAGGAAGGCTGGGGAAGGTGGTGGCACACCGGACGGCACACCAATGGTGAGAAATCGATAGTTGCAGGTGTCGGACAGCGGTGAGGGTGAAGATCGGGGAAGAAGATGCTTCGGGGGCAAAATGGTAATTTTTCCAAAAGTTTGATTTTTGATATATTATATGTATATATATATATACTTTATACTATATATTAAAATAATATTAAATTACACACATTAAATATACACCACACACTTAATATTTAATATTTTAAAAATTTAATATTAATTAAAAATAATTAAATAACAATAAAATAAATAAACAATTAATAAAATATTAGGGTAATATTAATTAAACCCTAATTAAAAAAATAAGTACACATAGGCTTTATTTAGTATTTTAAAAATACGTATGAGTTCATGCAAGTCTGAAAATATATTTAAAATAATTAATAATTACGTGAAAATTTCCCCGGAAATAAAAGTCTCGGGAAAATTTTACGTAAAGCACTGTAAATAATACACAATAATTAAAATAGGTTTTAAATACATATCAACTCGTAAAAATATCATAATATCATATAAAAAAATTATTAACAATGCATTCCCCGGTACAGTGTAAAAATATTTAAAAACACGGGTTATTACATATATATTATAATAATTCACTCAGTGAGGTCTGACTCCCCTCCGTTGACTATTTTTTTTTTCAGGAGAGTCATCTTCCTTAGACCTCAGTAGCAGGCCTGTACGCCGGATTTCTTCCCACTCCGGCTTCTTTATGTAAACTTGCTTATCTAAGTTTTATTTTATAATCTAGACACTGCAGTTGTTATGGTCGACTGTGAGATTGTTATATTATATTTGTATGAGTTATGCTATTTTAAGAATTTGAACTGGATTTGTATTAAAAGAGTTTATTTATATATGAGATGAGGATTTGATTTAAATCCCGTGGTGGATTATTATTTTGACATTTATGATTTTATTTCGCTGCATAGTATTTTACTTAATTGTGTTGTTATTATTACTATTGCATGTTTTATTTTATTTTTAGGCTTGCTACGGGTTTTGGATTCAAAAGAATTCTCGTTCCCTAGCGCCAGTCATGGCCCCTGTTTTAGGTCGTGACAGAAGAAAGGGATTTTTGGACCAAAAAGACTTCATTTCTTAAGAAAAAGGAAGGCTCCTTTGCATTCGAAGCACCCAAGTCAATCAATCAAGCTGTGAGGGGCCTAGTTAAAAGCATCAATCTCATCCAAATCAATGAGACTCCCTATTTTTGAGTTCCAAGTTCTTATTTTAGCAAAGGCTTTATTTCATTGCTTTGTTTCCTTATTCTTTTGAGTAATATTATTTGTTTTAAGGTTATAGGTGAGGCATGATTGCATGAAATATTGAGTATTGACTGTTAACTTTAGTGTAGTATATTGAGTATTGACTGTTAACTTTAGTGTAGTGGTATCTATTTTCATTTATTTGCATGAACATTCAAATTTCTTAGAGTTTGAGAAATGTAGTTTGTCTCTATCTCTGTTGAAGAGGTAATGCCTCTTCATAGGGGCGTCACCCCTTTGTGTTGAAGTGATTTAAAATTTCTTCTTGGTCAAAGAGGTGTAGCCACTTTGTCATAAACCTGCACCATTCTATTTTGATTTAAATGTTTATTTGATATACTTTACATAATTCTTGTGTTTGTCTTGCTATATATGTTGAGTTTATGCATGGTTACAATATCATTTAATATTTTTATTAAATAATGATTATGGTGTTAGTTATAGGACTATTTTGCAATATTACTTCTATTTTCTATGAATATTGTTTGGTAATCGTTTTGTAAATAATGTTGATGTTTTGCAAGCTAGGATTAGCTTGTATTTATTGCGAGAATTATTTGGTGATTTTGAATCACTAAATGAGTTTTCCATTAATTAGTTCTTGAGAGGTTTTATTTGTATAATTTATTTATTTATTTTTGGTTTATGTATGATTTATTTTTCGTTTATTTTATATTTATTTGTATCAAATGTTGTAATCCTTAACCCTTTACCCTATTTATTTGGAATGTATGGTTATAAATTTTTATTATTATTTGTGATGTATATCAAGCTATAAGCATGCAATTGGACTAATATGCAAACTTGGACTAGAATATAAAAATTGGAAACGATTACAATATACGTTAAAATAAGGAAATAATTTAATAATCAAAGGTAACAAAATACAAAATACACACGGAGGCCAACCGTATAGTTAGGTGGCATTTCAATCACAATATATATATATATATATATATATATATATATATATAATATATATATATATATATATTATATATATATATATATATACATAAAAAGAAAATTTTCCTTCCCCTCTCTTCTCTCTCTTTCCTTCCCCCTTCCCTTCTTTCCCTCTTCTTCTCTTCTTCTCTGCATGCAGATAGCGCGCACCATCGCCACCCTCCTCCTAAGCCACCATCGCCGCCACCTCTGCTCATCGTATCACCACTAGACAATGCCTCTACCAGCCAATAACTCCTCCCCTTTCCTTTTCTCTCCTTGTTCCCTCCTCAGTGCTAGACTGTGTTAAGGATGTCAGTGACATTTTCAATGATGTCACTCCAGTCTTGATTAGTAGCTCATCACTTAGGCTTCATTTCCCCTAAACCAATTCACCTGAACAACTCCCAGATTGAACTCAATTTTGGTAAATAATTTTAGGTTAATTTTTGTTAATTTCATTTAATTAAATGTTAATTCAATTTTATTAGACATTGATGCTTTGAGATTAAGTGTTGTTTAGGTTGTTAGGTAGTTGAATATTATTTTTATTTATTTTTCTAAAAATTTTGGATTTTCAAGGCTTGGGTTACTGTTCATCCATATTGTTTCGAGATCGGGAAAAATGTTATATTTTTAATAAATTTTATTAATTATTTTAAACATATTTCGTGAAGAAAGATTGTTGAAATTGTGTACCAAATTTTTATTATGAATTTTCAAATGTTTATGTAAAAAATTGGATTTTTGGAAAAATTAGTATAAATTAGTAAATTTTATATTTTAATTGAAATTATTATTAATTATTATGTTTTGGATAATTTTGAGTAATAAGTAGTATTAAAATAATTTTTATGAATTAATTACTGTTTTTAGCTAAGTAATAATAATTTTTAAGTATATATATTATTATGTTAAATGAGTTTTGTATATATTGATTATTTTAAAAAAAGAATTTATTATTTAAGTTATAACCTGATATTTTTAAAATTATTAAATTAATTTTTGAGATATGCAGTGTTAATAAATATTTTAAATTTTTATATTATGATTATTTTGTGTAATTTAATTAATTCTAGGGTTGGTATTTATTTATTTTTATTATGGTATTAACATTAAATAAAGATTTAAATGTCTAATTTATTGTTTTATATTATTTAATAATATTATTATTGTTATTATTTGTGAATAGTGTTAATTTAGGGTATTTTAAATATTTTAATATTTTATGGTAGATTTAATTAGACAAGTAAGTATTTAATTTAAAAATATTATTTTTTAATATTATTTTGTCTTTTTCCTCTTTATTATATAATATATATATATATATAAACAAAAAATTTTTCGTTCCCTCTTTCTATCCTTCCTCTCTCCCCTCTTCTTTCCTTTTCTCTTCCCCTTTCTCCTTCATTATGCATTTTTGCAAAAACAGCATGCCACCACTAGCCACCCACGCTGCCACCGCTCGTCGCCTCCATAACTCGCCAACGCTGTCTTCTTCCTCCTCCCTCTCACATGTGCCACTATTATTCTTCTTCCTCTTTCTTCTCTCCAGATGCCATCGGCTTTTGGAGCTTACCGACGTCGATTCCTTCAGCGTCAAGGGCTGAGACTGAACTCTTTTAAAAGATCATTCCTTAGGCTTCATTTTCCTGAAGTAATTCATCTGATGAACTTCGAATTGAGCTTCAATTTTGATGAATTGTATTTAGGGTTCATAATTTAATTTGTTGATTTTGAGTTCAATTGGTTTGAATTATGTGAAATTGACTTTAAATTAGTTAAATTGAAATTATAAGCTTTTCAAAAATGCGCTTAAAATTGATTTTGGAGATAGTTGAATTTTGAGCACTATTTCGGGTTCCGGTATTGTTCATGGGACTATCCTAGCTCGGAAAATACTTTTTATTTTCAATAAATTCTACTAGTTATTTTAAGTATGTTTCGTCAAGAAAGTATATTGAAATTGTGTTTCGATTATTTATTATGAATTTTCAAAAGTTTATGTGAAAATTTGATTTTTGAAAAAATTAGTATAAATTAGTAAATTTTGTATTTTGATTGAAATTATTGTTAATTAGTATGTTTTGGATAATTTTTGAGTAATAAATAGTATTAAAATAATTTCTACGAATTATTTATTACTTTTAGCTAATAAATAATAATTTTCAAAAATATATTCAAATAATAGTTTTATTTATTATTTTTATGATTAAATGGATTTTAAATATTTTATTATATAATTGAGCAATTTAAATAATTATTTGTAAATTATGCTATTTAATTTCAAATATTTAAAAAATGAATTTTTATTAATATTATTTAATTATATTTGAGATTTTATTAATTAGTTTTAAAATAAATATCTTTGACGTTTTTATTGTTTAAATTGTTGAGTTTTGGTATTTTATTGATTATTATGGATTTTAGTGAATTTTTATAATATTTATTATTTAATTAGTGATTTGGTGTACATTGATTCTCGGTTGGGTGATTTATGTAGTTTCCAGGCCCAAATCGAGAAGTTGAACTATTGAGAATATTTGAAGTGTGTTTGCATGTAGAATTGGCTCTACTTTTAGTAGAGAGATGTCTATTTTACAAAGGAGACTCTGTCAAATTTTTGATAAAATTCTCGTAGAACATGACATCGAGTGGATCCTATGTCTTGAATTTTTGTCAAATTGTATCCTAAATTGAGTTATTTTTTAGAATTCCTAAAATTATAAGTTAGGAAGTTTATTATAATAATAATAATATTATTATTTGTTTTTTTATAGTTGCGCCGAGACTGAGGTCTACCGGACCAGGCCAGTTTAGTTCTTTTAGAGGAGCGTACAACTGTGAGTTATTATCATATATATATATATACATCGCATGTAAATTAATATTATGAGCATTCATATATGTTAATAAATATTAAATTAATTATGCTCATTTCATTAAATTATATTTATTGTTGTTAATATTCATATTTATGATTTCTCATAAAAATATTGAGTATATTTATTTTTGATATTATATGCTGTTATATTTTTATATTGAATTTTCATTATTTGATTTCGAAAGAAATATTTTTGAAGGATAGCAATAGAATATGCTACCCAGTGGGCTGCACTAATATTGTGTGCGCACTAGTGAGTTAGATTTTAGGGTTGATATTATGAAATATTTGATATAAGATTTGAATAATTGATTATTAAGATTGCGGTGAGAGATTGGTGTAATTGCGGAAGCTCAGTTGACCTAGTATTTGGGGGGGGGGGGCAATCATATCGATAGTAAGACTATGAGAGCTCGGTTGACTTAGTGTCTCGGGACTAGTCTATTGTCAAAAAATGAAAAAGAGAAATATTTTGGATTTAAGTGAGCCGATCAGCTAGTGAGGTTCAGTGATCGAGGTTGCAGAATGTTTTAGGGTTCTGCTCCAATCCTTCACCTAATTTTTTTTTTTGCATTTATTATTATATAAATGTAATATCCCATGTTTTTAAAATATTTTTATACTGTATCGGGATATGCAGTGTTAATAATTTTGAATATATATTACGATATTTTCACGAGCTGATATGTATTTAAAACCTATTTTTATTACTGTGTATTATTTACAGTACTTTACGTAAAATTTTCCCGGGACTTGCATTTTCGGGGAAATTTTCACGTAAATAATTTATTATTAATTATTTTAAATATATTTTCGGACTTGCATGAACTCATACATATTTTTAAAATATTAAACACCGTGTATACATATAATTATTTATTTAATTAAGGTTTAGTATTACCCTAATATTTTATTAATTATTTATTTGTTTTATTGTTATTTAATTATTTTATTTAGTATAAATTATTAAAATATTAAATTATATGTGTGTGGTGTATATTTAGTGTGTTTAATTTAATATTATTTTATTATATAGTATAAAGTATATATATATACACATTATATATCAAAAAAAATCAAATTTTGGAAAATTACAAAACTGCCCCTGAGCCTCCTTCTTCCCCGATCTTCACCCTCACCGCCGTCCGGTCACTGCCATGCCAATTTCTCACCATTGGTGTGCCACCACCTTCCCCAGCCTCTTCCGCTGCCTATGGTAGCCGTTTCTGGCGCCTAGAAGTCGATTTTGGCCGGAGAAGCCGAAACTTTGGCCACCGTCGATCACGTCGATTTCGGCCACTATTTTTGACACCGCTGGTCTCTTTATTCTCCTTGAGCTCTGGTGAGTCTGATTCTAGCTTTGGTTTGAGCTTAAATGCTCTAGAATTGCTTAGGTTTCGAATTTTCAATTTCGGTCACATTAGGGTTTTTGATTTTTTTGAGCTTTGAATTGATTGATTCATGAAAAATCCCTTCACAAATGTTGATCCTAGTAGCTTAATATAAATGTACGAATTTTTTTGGAATTTTTGGAGATTTTTTGGATTTTTGGGTATTTTTGAATATTTTAATATTATTTTCTAATTTTCGGAAATTAATTATTTAAATTATGAAATTGTGTTTTATGGTTAAATTAGGTGTTGAAATTAATTATAGGAATTTATTTGGAATTTTTATGAATTTCTAAGTATTTATTTTGAATTATTGAAGTTTATGTAATTTTGGGAAAATTAGGTTAAATGTGTTTTTAATTGAATTTAATTGGTTAATTAAGTTTAATTATTAATATTATTGATAAATATGTTGAGAAAATTAATTTTGGATAATTGTATAATTTTTGGTGAATTTTTGAAGTAATTTAAGTATATTTATGTATATAGGGGTATTTTGGTAATTTTATCCAAAATTGGCTAAAAATGTCATTTAAGCGGTTTTAATAGTTATTTAAAGTATAAAAATGATTTCTACAAATTATTTGGTATTTTTAACTAATTAACTATTTTTCGTGAATTATTTTCAATTATATATATAATATACGGTTTTCCTAATAAAATGAGTTTTTATCGATTTTTATAGTGTTTTAAGGTTAATTATGTAATTTCTACCTATAAAATGTATTTTTAGGTTTTAAGGGTATTTTTGGTATTATCAGAATTGTTTTGTGTTTGTGGACCCCGATCGGTGGACTGTAGTTTGGAGTCCGACCGTGGGATTTTGATTGTGCTCTGTGTAGTTTTTCGAAGTGTATTTCTTTGCAGGGTCGGCTCTACTCTTTTGAGTAGAGAGATGTCCATTTTACAAGGGAGGTTCTATCGGGATTTTCGATAGAATTCTCGTAAAACGTGATGTCCAATCGAACCCTAATTCTGTTTCTGTGATTAAATATTCTAGATCGAATTCTAGGATTTCTATTAGGTTTATTCTGATGTCGATTATTTATTATTTGTTTAGTTGCACCGAGACCGAGGGCTAGTGGACCAGGCCAGTCGGACTCGTCTCGTGGAGCGCACTAGGGTGAGTTACTATACTATATATATGTGCTTAGGATGCATGATTTAGAAATACATGTTTTATGTTGATTAAATATGCATAAATAATTTGATTATTTCTTAAGTTTATATTTAGTTTATTTTGGTTTATTTTTGGTATATATTAAATTATATACATGTTTTGTTAATAAATTATATTTAAAATGTTTTCAAATATATTTCTAGCTTAAATTATAATTGATGGGATTTATTTGACGTATATATACTCGAAATATACCTGGTTTACTTTTGGTATATTTCTAGTATATATATGTTTTATGTTGATATTTTATTGAACTTCATGCATCATTTATTTTTGTGAATGAATGATTTATATTATTAATGAAGGATATCAATAGAACGTGCTACCTAGTGGGCAGCATTAGGACTGAGTACGTACCGGTACGCCTATAGTATTTAGGCTATAATACTAACTTATTTATGGATATTGATTGAATGTGATTATTGATGTGTGAGATATGGATTGGAGGTGTGATTGTTGGAGCTCGGTTGACCAAGTGTCTCGGGGCCAATCACACTGGCAGTCAGACTGCTGGAGCTCGGTTGACTTAGTGTCTCGGGGCCAGTCTACTGTCTAAATGGATTAAGTGGATATATTTGGGTTAAGTGAGCCTGTGTGGCTAGAGTGTTGTCTAACACTATCTGAGGTTTTTGATATAATAGGGTTCTATTTGATCCTTCATAAATGACGGTTTTATTAAAAACATATAAAATGATTTTCCTACATCTGTGTGTATTGCCTGTATATATACATATTCTATATATACTGTTGATTGTATGCATTGTCACTTAGTGTGTATGTATATATATTATAGTAATTCACTCAGTGAGGTCTGACTCCCCTCCGTTGACTATTTTTCAGGGAGAGTCAACATCTTCAGACCTCAGTAGTAGGTCGATACGCTGGATTTCTTCCGCCCTGGCTTCTTTGTGTAAACTGCTTCTCTGAGTCTTGAGTCTTATTTTTATAATCTAGACACTGCAGTAGTTGTGAATTTAAGTGTGGGATTTCATGTATTTTATTTAAAGAGATGTATTATATTGAAACTGGATTTGTACTGAAAGATTTATATATATGAGATGAGATTTGAATTAAATCCAGTTGATGGAAATGTTATTATTATATTTATGATTTTTATTTCCGCTGCATATTATGTGGTTATTGTTATTATTGCATGATTTATTTTATTTTTAGGCTTGCTACGGGTTCCGGATTCGAAAGAATTCCCGTTCCCTAGCGCCGGTCATGGCCCCTGTTTTGGGTCGTGACAAAGTTGGTATCAGAGTGGAGTTATATGTCAGGCTTAGTTTTGTGAGCTGTGGCCCTAGTTTTCAGAGTTGTGTTTTCTGTGGAACTACTGCAGGTGTATTAGGTTCGAGTATGTCTTGATAAGTATCCTTGCTTAGTTTTCAGCGTTATTCCTCCGTTATCTATTTTGTCTGAATCTTTTCATTTGTCTTTTCAGTATGAGGAGGCGAGCGCATGTCGCTCCACCGGTCGTTGAGGCCGAGGATGATGAGTCTTTTCAGGATGAGGTTTTACCTCCTGAGCAGCCAGTTAGACGTAGAGGTCGTGGCAGAGGTAGACCTCGAGGAGCGGCAGGTCGCCTTAGGCAGAGAGAGTTACAGGACGAGCCTGAATTTGATGTTCCTGTGCCTCAAGTCGTTTAGCTTGTTCAGCCTGCCTATCAACAGGGTATGTCTGACCCTGAGGCAGCTTTGTTCTATGCCCGAGTTGGCAGGATTGCTTTTGATGGTACTTCCGATCTGTTAGATTTTCTGCATGCGATTGAGACTAGGACTCGGACTACTCATACCGAGTACCAGCAGATCATGATCGTTGAGTTGTCTGTCGAGGGACCAGCCTTAGACTGGTTTATTCAGATGATCCAGCCTTATATGATGACGATGACCTGGGCTCAGTTCCGAGAGCAATTTATGAGGAGATTTTGTCCGGAGCCTCTTCGTTTGAGTTATCGTCTCCGTCTGACCAGTATTTCTCATGGAGATCGATCTGTAGAGGAGTATACCCAAGAGTTTCTTCGATTGGGTAGATATGCTGAGGATCTGATGCGAGATCAGTATTTTGCGGTCACTACATATGTCACTGATTTGGGTTCAGTTTTTGCTGGTATGCCTACAGCAGGCCTTACTCTCGAATCTGTGATTGAGTTAGCTAAGGAGATTGAGCTGAGACTAGTTAGGCAGGGAGTGATGCCTGATTATTACCAGCTAGGAGTTCAGTCGAGTGGATTGCAAACTACTCCGTATTCGAGTTTTCATATTGGTTCGAGTTGTCAACAGCGAGGTCCGACTCAGCAGAGTCAGAGACAGCAACAGCGAGTGCATCGGAGCAGTAGACATGGCCGTGGAGGTCAGCATAGATCATTCAGATTTGGATCAGGTGCTTCGAGCAGCAGCAGTGGTCGTAGTTCTGGATCAGCGGCCAGCGTTTGTCAGACTTGTGGTAGAGTCCATCAGGGACCGTGTTATCTGACACCACTGACATGCTTCAGATGTGGGCAGACAGGACATTTTACCAGATCGTGTCTTTATTCGGGTATCAGCAGCAGCAGATTCTGCGATTCCGACAGCAGTCGATTGCTAGTGCAGCACCCGTGCCATTTCAGCTACCACCAGCCCAGCATTAGAGTTCCACTCAATTTGTTCCACAACAGAGTCATGGTAGAGGTACTAGAGGAGGTGCTAGAGGTGTTGGCCAGGCTTCTACCAGTCAGCAGGGAGGTCGAGGTCAGGCCAGAGTTTTCCATCTTACTCAACAGGATGCTCAGGCATCTAATACAGTCGTGGTAGGTATTGTTTCTATTTGTTACCTGGATGCTTGGGTTTTGTTTGATCCGGGTGCCACGCATTCATTTGTTTCTCCTGTTTTTGCTTCTAAATCTTGTTGGCAAGCTTCGAGGATGGCTTTTCCTTTGTCTGTTGCCACTCCTCTGAGCGATTCCTTGGACATTGATATTGTTCTTTCTGGTTGTCCAGTTCTCGTGGGAGATAGAGAATTACCCGTTGATTTGATTTTGTTGGATGTGATGGAGTTTGATGTTATTCTGGGAATGGATTGGTTATCTCAGCACTATACTGTGGTAGATTGCAGGAATAAAGAGGTGACGTTCAGAATTCCTGATGAAGTAGAGTTTAAGTTTGTTGGTGATAGGAGTTCAGCACCTCAGAATCTTATTTCTGCTATTACGGCTAGGAAGTTATTGAAGAAAGGATGTCAGGGATATTTGGCATTGGTAAGGGATACGTCAGTGGAGAAGTTGTCACTCACAGATGTTCCTGTTGCTTGTGAGTTTCTTGATGTTTTTCCCGAGGAGTTGCCAGGTTTACCACCTTATAGAGAGATTGAGTTCTGTATAGATGTGGTTCCAGGTACTACTCCTATATCTATGCCACCCTATCGTATGGCTCCTGCAGAGTTGAAAAAGTTGAAGGAGCAGTTGCAAGAGTTGTTGGATAAAGGTTTCATAAGACCTAGTGTTTCTCCTTGGGGTGCACCAGTTCTGTTTGTGAAGAAGAAGGATGGTACCCTGAGACTGTGCATTGACTACAGAGAGCTTAATAAGGTAATAGTGAAGAACAAGTATCCTCTCCCGAGGATAGATGATTTATTTGATCAACTATAGGGTGCACAGTTCTTTTCTAAGATTGACTTGAGGTCGGGTTATCATCAACTGCGGATTAGTGAAGCTGATATTCCTAAGACAGCGTTCCGCACTCGATATGGCCATTATGAGTTTCTGGTGATGTCTTTTGGTTTGACTAATGCACCAGCAGCTTTTATGGACCTAATGAACAGGGTATTCCGACCGTATGTGGATCAGTTTGTGGTAGTCTTCATTGATGATATACTGGTATATTCTAGGAGTATGGAAGAGCATGTATGTCACTTGAGGATTGTACTACAGACACTGAGAGATCATCGGCTTTATGCTAAATTCTCAAAGTGTGATTTTTGGATGGAGAGTGTTTCTTTTCTTGGACACGTAGTGTCTAAAGAAGGTATTCAGGTTGATCCACAGAAGATTGAGGCAGTATCTGAGTGGCCTAGACCTACTTCTATTACAGAGATTCGAAGTTTTCTGGGTTTATTCGGGTATTATAGGCGGTTTGTGCAGGATTTTTCCAGAATTGCAGCCCCTATGACTCGCTTGACTCAGAAGAATGTTAGATTCGAGTGGTCAGAAGCTTGTCAAAATAGTTTCCAGTTGTTAAAGGAGAAGTTAACCACAGCACCAGTATTAGCTTTGCCTAATAGTGTGGATAAGTTCACAGTTTACTGTGATGCCTCTAGAATTGGTCTTGGTTGTGTGTTGATGCAGAATGGAAGGGTGATAGCCTATGCTTCGAGGCAGTTGAAGAAGCATGAGCAGAACTATCCCACGCATGACTTAGAGATGGCTGCAGTGATCTTTGTTTTGAAGATCTGGAGAAATTATTTGTACGGGGTGACTTGTGAGATATTTACTGATCACAAGAGCCTTAAGTACATTTTCCAATAGAGAGATTTGAATCTGAGGCAGAGGAGATGGTTGGAACTGTTGAAGGATTATGACTGTGAGATTCTATATCATCCGGGTAAAGCTAATGTAGTAGCAGATGCCTTGAGTAGGAAGTCCTCAGGCAGTCTTGCTCACATCAGTGTTGAGAGAAGACCATTGATCCAGGAGTTGCATCTGTTGGTGGATCAAGGTCTGATGATGAATATCAGTAGATCAAGTGGACTGCTAGCTCAGTTTAAAGTACGATCTGTACTGAGGGATAGGATTAAAGCAGCTCAGAGCCGAGATCCTATTCTGGAAGAGCTTGCAGAGAATGTTCGAGCAGGGAAGTTCACTGATTTCACACTTGATGATGATGGTATGTTGTGGATCAATGGTAGATTGTGTGTTCCTGATGTGGATGATTTGAGAGAAGAGATCCTAGAGGAAGCACATTCTACAGCTTACAGCGTTCATCCGGGCATTACTAAGATGTACCACAGTATCAGAGATTTATACTGGTGGGATGGATTGAAGAAGGATGTCGTTGATTATGTTACTAAGTGCTTGACGTGTCAGCAAGGGAAAACCGAACATCAGAAGCCTTCTGGGAAGCTTCAGCCTCTTCCTATTCCCGAGTGGAAGTGGGAAAGGATAGCTATGGATTTTGTGGTAGGTTTACCTCGTTCGAAGGATGGATACGATTCCATTTGGGTGATTGTAGACAGGTTGACGAAGTCTGCACATTTCTTGCCTGTGAAAGCCACATATTCAGTTGCTAGATTGGCGAAGTTGTACGTAAAGCATATTGTGTGCCTTCATGGAGTACCTGTGTCCATTGTGTCAGATAGAGGTTCGGTGTTTACTTCTCATTTTTGGCAGAAGTTGTAGGAAGCGATGGGCACTAGGTTGGACTTCAGTATTGCTTTTCATCCTCAGACAGATGGTCAGTCTGAGAGGATGATCCAGACACTGGAAGATATATTGAGGATGTGTGTCTTGGATTTGGGAGGTAGTTGGGATGATCATTTATTGCTCGTTGAATTTTCATATAATAACAGCTACCATAGCAGTATTGGCATGGCACCATACGAGGCGTTGTATGGAAGGAAGTGTAAATCCCCTTTGTGTTGGGATGAGATTGGTGAGAGAGCTTTGACTGGACCTGAGATGGTTCAGGATGCTACAGAGAAAGTCGCCATGATTAAGCACAGATTAGAGACCGCAGTTAGCAGACAAAAGAGTTATGCGGATCCAAGGTGCAGAGAAGTGGAGTTTCAGGTTGGAGATTTTGTTTTTCTGAAAGTATCTCCGATGAAGGGTGTCATGAGATTTGGTAGGAAGGGTAAGTTAGCACCGAGATACATTAGACCATTTGAGATTCTGGAGAGAGTTGGCACTGTTGCATATCGGTTGGATTTGCCTCCGAGTATGTCACAAGTGCATCCAGTATTTCATATCTCGATGCTGAGGAAGTATATCTCAGACCCTTCACACGTGTTGCAACCTGACAGTGTAGAAGTGAGTGAAGATTTGACGTTTGTGGAAGAACCTGTGGCGATCGTTGATTTTCAAGTTCAACAGTTGTGATCAAAGCAGATTCCGATGGTCAAGGTTCTGTGGCGTAGCGACAGAGTCGAGGAGCATACGTGGGAGACTGAAGCTGAGATGCGAGCTTCTTACCCGTATCTCTTTCCTTCTTGATCTTGTTTTCTAGAATTCGGGGATGAATTCTTGTAAGGGGGGAAGACTGTAATATCCCGTGTTTTTAAAATATTTTTACACTGTACCGGGATATGCTAGTGTTAATAATTTTGAATATATATTACGATATTTTCACGAGTTGATATGTATTTAAAACCTATTTTTATTACTGTGTATTATTTACAGTACTTTACATAAAATTTTCCCGGGACTTGTATTTTCGGGGAAATTTTCACGTAAATAATTTATTATTAATTATTTTAAATATATTTTCGGACTTGCATGAACTCATACATATTTTTAAAATATTAAACACCGTGTATACATATAATTATTTATTTAATTAGGGTTTAGTATTACCCTAATATTTTATTAATTATTTATTTGTTTTATTGTTATTTAATTATTTTATTTAGTATAAATTATTAAAATATTAAATTATATGTGTGTGGTGTATATTTAGTGTGTTTAATTTAATATTATTTTATTATATAGTATAAAGTATATATATATACACATTATATATCAAAAAAATCAAAATTGGAAAATTACAAAATTGCCCCCGAGCGTCCTTCTTCCCCGATCTTCACCCTCACCGTCGTCCGATCGTTGTCGTGCCAATTTCTCATCGTTGGTGTGCCGTCCGGTGTGCCACCACCTTCCCCAGCCTCTTCCGCCGTCTGTGGTAGTCGTTTCCGGCACCTGGAAGTCGATTTTGGCCGGAGAAGCCGAAACTTTGGCCACCATCGATCACGTCGATTTCGGCCACCATTTTTGACACCGCCAGTCTCTTTCTTCTCCTTGAGCTCTAGTGAATGTGATTCTAGCTTTGGTTTGAGCTTAAATGGTCTAGAATTGCTTAGGTTTCGAATTTTCAATTTCGGTCACATTAGGGTTTTTGATTTTTTTGAGCTTCTAATTGATTGATTCATGAAAAATCCCTTCACAAATGTTGATCCTAGTAGCTTAGTCTACATGTATGAATTTTTGTGAAATTTTTGGAGATTTTTTGGATTTTTGGGTATTTTTGAATATTTTAATATTATTTTCTAATTTTCGGAAATTAATTACTTAAATTATGAAATTGTGTTTTATGGTTAAATTAGGTGTTGAAATGAATTATAGGAATTTATTTGGAATTTTTATGAATTTCTAAGTATTTATTTTGAATTATTGAAGTTTATGTAATTTTGGGAAAATTAGGTTAAATGTGTTTTTAATTGAATTTAATTGGGTAATTAACTTTAATTATTAATATTATTGATAAATATGTTGAGAAAATTAATTTTGGATAATTGTATAATTTTTGGTGAATTTTTGAAGTAATTTAAGTATATTTATGTATATAGGGGTATTTTGGTAATTTTACCCAAAATTGGCTAAAAATGTAATTTAAGTGGTTTTAATAGTTATTTAAAGTATAAAAATGATTTCTACAAATTATTTGGTATTTTTAACTAATTAAAACTATTTTTCGTGAATTATTTTCAATTATATATATAATATACGGTTTTCCTAATAAAATGAGTTTTTATCGGTTTTTATAGTGTTTTAAGGTTAATTATGTAATTTCTACCTATAAAATGTATTTTTAGGTTTTAAGGGTATTTTTGGTATTATCAGAATTATTCTGTGTTTATGGACCCCGGTCGGTGGACTGTAGTTTGGAGTCCGACCGTGGGATTTTGATTGTGCTCTGTGTAGTTTTTCGAAGTGTATTTCTTTGTAGGGTCGGCTCTACTCTTTTGAGTAGAGAGATGTCCGTTTTACAGGGGAGGTTCTATCGAATTTTTGATAGAATTCTCGTAAAACGTGATGTCCAGTCGAACCCTAATTCTATTTCTGTGATTAAATATTCTAGATCGAATTCTAGGATTTCTGTTAGGTTTATTCTGATGTCGGTTATTTATTATTTGTTTAGTTGCACCGAGACCGAGGGCTAGTGGACCAGGCCCGTCGGACCCGTCTCGTGGAGCGCACTAGGGTGAGTTACTATACTATATATATGTGCTTAGGATGCATGATTTAGAAATACATGTTTTATGTTGATTAAATATGCATAAATAATTTGATTATTTCTTAAGTTTATATTTAGTTTATTTTGGTTTATTTTTGGTATATATTAAATTATATACATGTTTTGTTAATAAATTATATTTAAAATGTTTTCAAATATATTTCTAGCTTAAATTATAATTGATGGGATTTATTTGACGTATATATACTCGAAATATACCTAGTTTACTTTTGGTATATTTCTAGTATATATATGGTTTATGTTGATATTTTATTGAACTTCATGCATCATTTATTTTTGTGAATGAATGATTTATATTATTAATGAAGGATATCAATAGAACGTGCTACCTAGTGGGCAGCACTAGGGCCGAGTACGTACCGGTACGCCTATAGTATTTAGGTTATAATACTAACTTATTTATGGATATTGATTGAATGTGATTATTGATGTGTGAGATATGGATTGGAGGTGTGATTGTTGGAGCTCGGTTGACCAAGTGTCTCGGGGCCAATCACACTGGCAGTCAGACTGCTGGAGCTCGGTTGACTTAGTGTCTCGGGGCCAGTCTACTGTCTAAATGGATTAAGTGGATATATTTGGATTAAGTGAGCCTGTGTGGCTAGAGTGTTGTCTAACACTATCTGAGGTTTTCGATATCATAGGGTTCTATTTGATCCTTCATAAATGACGATTTTAATAAAAACATATAAAATGATTTTCCTACATCTGTGTGTATTGCCTGTATATATACATATTCTATATATACTGTTGATTGTATGCATTGTCACTTAGTGTGTATGTATATATATTATAGTAATTCACTCAGTGAGGTCTGACTCCCCTCCGTTGACTATTTTTCAAGAGAGTCAACATCTTCAGACCTCAGTAGTAGGTCGATACGCCGGATTTCTTTCGCCCCGGCTTCTTTGTGTAAACTGCTTCTCTGAGTCTTGAGTCTTATTTTTGTGACCTAGACACTGCAGTAGTTGTGAATTTAAGTGTGGGATTTCATGTATTTTATTTAAAGAGATGTATTATATTGAAACTGGATTTGTACTGAAAGATTTGTATATATGAGATGAGATTTGAATTAAATCCAGTTGATGGAAATGTTATTATTATATTTATGATTTTTATTTTTGCTGCATATTATGTGGTTATTGTTATTATTGCATGATTTATTTTATTTTTAGGCTTGCTACGGGTTCCGGATTCGAAAGAATTCCCGTTCCCTAGCGCCGGTCATGGCCCCTGTTTTGGGTCGTGACAATAAAAGTGGATTTTAGCATATGTATGAAATGCATGTATATATTATTATATTGGTGCTTGATTGTGTATGACTTTAGGTTGCATGCATATATATATTATACTAATTCACTCAATGAGGCTTGACTCCCCTCAATAATTTTTTCAAGATATTCTACTTCAAACCTCCATAATAGAACTTTTTGCCAGACTCTTTTCTCTCCTGCTGATTTATATAAACATACTAAACCATCATTTTTCTTGTATCTTAGTAATCACTGTAGTAGTAGTGTTATTATGGTAGTATTGTGTTGTACTAGTTAGAGATCTTGTATTTGAATCTTGTGTGAAGATATTTTTATTATGTTATAACATAAATATTTATTTTTATATTAATTAAAGTTTTATTTCTAATGTATTTTTATATTATATTTTCATGTGTTTTTATTTTAATACTTGCTACGAGTTCTGGAATCGAAAGAAGTCTTATTCTCTAGCGCTGGTCATGACTTCCCGGTTTGGGTCGTGACAATTTGATTAGTTCAAATAATTTTTATAAATATTTTTTTATATATTTTCATAATATGTGTGTGTGTGTGTATATATATATATATGTATTGTGGTAGTGTTGTTATTATTGATCTCGGTTAGGAATTTGTGTATAGTTTGGGAGCCCGATCCGAGTATGGCACTGTGTGGTGTATAGTAGTGTTTTTCCTGCAAGAATGACTCATTTTCATGTAGAGAGATATCCATTTTACAAAGGAGACTCTATTGAAATTTTGATAGATTTCTCGTAAAACATGACATCTGTACAATTTTATTTAATCGATCGTTCCTTAGATCGAGTCTTCGTTAGGATTAATTCTGAATCTGTTACAAGTTTCTTAATTATTTTTAATTTTGGGATTTTTAAAAATTCCTATGAATTTTAATTCTTTTTTTCATAAGAATGTTTTAAATAAATATTATTTTATTTTAGAGAATATCGGAGCAGGAACTACCGACAATAAGCAGACGTGGAACCATCAGCCGACTTGCTCCAATTGTAAGTTAATAAATTAAAATGTGTGCGTGTGTTTTTTGCACATAGCTATTTTATAAAATTTAAGATATTATTATGCTTACATGAAATTTAAGTTATGTTATTTTAGGTTGTGCTTAGCATTATGATTATTTTATTTTATTTTATGTTATTTAATTTATAAATTACAACTTTCTTAAATTGTGCTACATTTTTGTTTTATATTAGTTTTAAAAAATATAGGTAGAATAGGCTACCTAATGGGTTTCATCAGGATTGTGTTAGAGATTGAGAGATGGATCCAAATTTTATGATTAGTTAATTGGGACGGATGCCTCAGTGGATGCCTTAGCTCTAAGGGACCGCCAGTGATGATTGGAAATATTATGATTGATTACTAGGATAGGTGCCTCGGTTGATGACTTAGCTCTCGGGGACCGCCAATAAAATATTGGATTAAGTGAATGACTATGGCTAGTGCCTCGATTGATGCTTAGCTCTCGGGGACCGGTAGTCTTATAGTTAAGTGAGCCAAGTGCCTATTAGACTTTGTGGAGTAGGGTTTTATGAAGATTTTTCACTTATAAATTATTAAATAAAGAATATTTTATTTTGAAGAAGTTTTATTGTAAATTCTTCATATTTGTTTGAGATTGGAGAGTTAAAGATTTGAAAATAAATTTTAAATAATTTAATTTTAATAATAGTAAAATTTATTTTATTATTATTATTTTATTTAAGGGATTTTCAAAACCATACAACTCTCTTTATTATCTTACTCAGTGAGATTTGACTCCCCTTAATATTTTTTTAGGAGTTTGGGAGTTTAAGATTCATCCTTCTTCTCTACGCCAAGTTTATTCTTCTCCAGCTTTATTATGTAGGTCTATTTGATATGTATTGTACAACTGAATTCTAGATATTGTAATAGTTAATCAAAGAACTTGTATTATTTGTATGTTGATTTATTTGACTTGAAATGTTGTAATTGCATTATATTTGATTTATTTATTTATTTAATTTTGGTGCACTTATTATGATTTTATTATCAAGTAGTGGTTTTATTATTAAGAGTATTATTTCTTTTTCGCAAAAAAAAAATTTAAGGATTACTATAGGCTTTGGTTACTTTATGTATTCTCATTCCCTAGTGTTGGTCACGTGCCTTTCAGTTTAGATCGTGACATTATCATCTTTGATTATTTCTTTATTTTCTTTGCAAATTTTGCATTCACTACATGTTTCCATATAATGTGCACTCTAAATCCTAAATAAACTAATAATAGTATTTATTTTACTGCCTATGTTTCACTCAAACCTGGTGGTAGAGTGTTTGATTATTATCACTTATAGCACATACTTATCTACATCGCATGGACCCTTGAGTGGGGAGACATAATGGAGGTATATAGCTATGAGAGCTGAAGCTTATTACCCAAGACCCAGCTCATGTAATGACTTAGCAATTTCCACTAGAAATTTTCCCAAATGCATATGTTTTATACCATATAATAGTTCTTTAAATAAGGCCTGAGCCATTATTAACAAACCTTGCCAAGATGGGCCTCTCATTCTATTTTGAACCCATTTTAAATGGATCTTGACAAGGTGGGCCGTTAATGTCATTTTTGGCCCATTAAAATGGACTTTCAAATTATTTAAAGAAATTACCACTTATTTGTACCGTCCTGAGAGTTATCTTGTATCCATTGATTTTATTATCCTATGTTGATAATCAAAACCAAGAACAATAATTCTAGGATAAGGAACTCACCAATGAACACGTGTGTGGGAGAAATAAGGGTGGATATATCGTTTGAGAGTCTTTTTCATTTTTTTGATACGTGTATACATGTTATTTCATTTATTTTAATTTTTAGTAAACATGCATCTCATGCATACACGCCATGCATATTTTTGATCATCAGTGATTGCAGATATAGATTCACAACAGTCATCTAGTTGGAAGTGATTTGACAATGGCGGTCTGGTTAGGATTTCTAGAGAAATCAAGATGGTAGAGTTTAATTTTGAGGCTTTTAAGGATAAGTTGAAAGCAGAGATAGTCGATAAAACTTAGGAAATTATGAGAGAAATGATGGCCAAAATGAGGGGACCAGTTAGACAAGAACCACTAGTACTTCAATCGCTAGTGCCTCAACCATAACCATTTAATCTGGATGCTGAAGACTCTAGAAGATGGGAAAGAGAGGATGATCAGGAAACTTTAATAACAGAGCCTATGCCCAGATAGAACGTGAATGCAAACATTGCAGAAAATTTAGAAAAACTTAATTAGGGCAAGAATCTAACCAAAACTATGGCTCAAATGCAGTTTATAATGAAAGAAAAAGGGATAAATGCTTTAATAAGCTACTCTGATATGAGCCTAGATAAGGATGATGACCCCCCGCCCTCAAAAGTTTAAGTTCCCTGATATAAAGAAGTTTACTATCGTAAAGGATCCCCATCTACATTTGATGTAGTATATGACCCATATGAAGATAACTGAATTAACCAAGGCATAAATTGTAAAATAATTTCCTCTGTCTCTAAAAGGAGCACTCATCATATGGTATTATGCTTTAGAATCCCATATCCAAACTAACTGAGAGGGATTATGTGTCACATTTATCAAGCAGTATAGTCTTAACATTTAGATGGAGGCATCTTTAAGAGATCTGCTGAATGTAAAGCAAAAATTCAATGAGTCTTTCACAAATTATTTGATCAAGTAGAGAGAAAAATTAGCACTGATGAAGCACCAGCCAATAAAATCCAACATGTTAGTAATAGCAATAGAAGGGTGCATACTCCCGCTCTCTAAAAAGTTAGAGGATTTGGGACTTAGGAATTTTAAGGAGTTGTATAGGTTTAGGGTGCAGAAAGAATCTAATCTGGCATAAGAGAAAAAGTTCTTCAATGGAAAATCTACAAATAGGGAAGGGATGGGATCTAGTAGTGGAATCAGGATAAGCAGTAACATACATGTCAACAATGCCAGATAATCCAAAAGGTTCTCTAACTTGGGAAGGCATTTCCCCAAAAGTCTTAAAGAAACTGATAGAAAATAACCGATTGCAACCCTTACTTAAAAGACCTCCTTTTCCAAATGTCAACCTAAAATTATACTGCAAATACTACCAAAACATCAAACATAACACTAACAGCTGCACTCACCTAAAACATGAGGTTTAAGATTTGATGATTTAGGCAAAATAACTGACCTAAAAACTAGAAAATCAAATACCCAAAATACCCCTATACCCAACTACTGAATTGTCCCACCACCCAATCCATGAATCCTGATGATTGACACCTTTTTAACAGAGGAATGGGTCCTCAATTCCTTTGTTGATGCTATACCTACACCACCAAAATCACAACAAAAAAACCTTAGCCTAAACCAGCAGTCTGTTGAGCTCTAAGTGAATGTACTTGATATTTTGAGTTTCAATGACGAAGAAGGAGGGGTAATTAATCTGTGGAGGAACAATGGGGAGAAGATAGCCCAATCAATTGAGAAATCGGAGAAGGGAGAAGGAGGAGTTAAAAATGTTGAGCCAGAGAATGAGAAGGTTGATTCAAAAGAAGCACCAGAGAAAAATGAGGAAACTGAGGAAGTTACTAAGACCAAAAGAGATGAGAAACTCTTATCAGTGTTTGGTAGCTGCTTAAAAACTCTCGAGCCCATTGGGAAGCATTGGTTATGGCTCTTAATCATAAGAAAATTCCATCAATGCATTCTCCTGAGTAAATGGTGGATTCATTGATATAGAGCCCTCAAGGGGCAATTGTGTTTATAAATGATGACCTACCCTTGGAATGAAGGAACCACAATAAATCTTTATTCATTAAAGTTGAAGTAAATTAACTTATTGTGTTATGGTTGATAATGGATATGCCATCAATATGTGCCCTCTGAAGATCTTACTGAAGCTATGACTAACAATAGTTGATTTAAAGCCATCTAAAATGGTAATTAAGGCCTATGATGATATGAAAAAGCCAATTGACGGAACTTTTAGAGCTCTAGTTAAGACTAGACCTATCAAAGTTTGGGGGTCAACATACATGTCATCGACATTCCAATCACCCTTGCCATTCTTTTGGGGAGGCTGTGGTTTCATCCTTTAGGGGGAGTGCCTTCTACTATTCATCAAAAAGTTAATTTTCTGTATAAGGGAAGAGTGGTCACTATAACGGCAAAAACTAAGGCTGTTGTTGCTACTTTGAAGTTAAATCCCACTAAAATCCTAAAAATTCTATGTTTTGAGGTTTGTATGATCTATGAAGATAAGTTGAATCCAAAAATTGTGAATATGATGAAAAGCGTGCAGTTTATACCTAGGATGGGATTGGGAAAGAATTAGCAAGGTCCACCTAAGTTCATTGAACCTAAAGTGCCAATTTTGAAGCATACGGTAGGGTATCCAAAAGCATATAATTCTGATAAAGAGGAATAACCTAAGGGAAAGCCCAAGAAGAGCAAATGTCACACCTTGTCTCATAGAGCCTGAAATAAACATTTAAAACTAATCACCAAATAATTTGCTTAGTTTAAATAATTTTTTTTATAATATCCTTATAATTTGCAAGAGGATTTAAAATTTATCTCTTATAAAATTTTAGTGTTGTATATATATTATATTTAGAGAATAAGAACCTTTAAAGTATTAATTTTTTTAAAAGTGAAGTGCTATTCATGAATAGTAAAAATACATATTTATGAATAGTAAAATATTATTTATGAATAATAAAATACATACAAAATATTTAGAAAACATAAATGTTACATTTTTAAATATGGCTTAACCACTAATGTTCTATAACACTTATACAACAAATCATAAAATAAAATAAAAGGAAAAACTACTCTAACGAGGATTTATTAGCCAACTTTATTCTGGACTTCTATCCACACTCACTCAACTATCAAGCCCAGTATCTGAAATCATTTATAAAATAAAGTAAAATGAGTATAAAAATACTGAATGAATATACATTACAAGCATAAAAAAGTTTAGCTAAATTAAATATAATAAACGTCTTAAATTAAAATACTAAAGCATTTAATAATCAAATTATCATTCACTTAAAATATCCAATTCAATCTTGCTTTCAAATACATTCAAAACTCAGTCAATTGAAATATATGCCTTTGTAAATATCAATACAACTTTTCATTTTTATTAACCATCCCTACCATAAGCATCACAACTCGGCTATAACATACAGACCATCATAAGCTCACTCTCTAGGCATACTTGAAGACTAACCCTTCAACTACATTAGCACGGAACGGCCCTATTGTTTATTGCACAATAACAACCAACACAATCTCAAATGTGCATATATTACCTCATCACATTCATACATCTCATATAAGGAGGTAATACACAAAAAAAATATATTTTCATCCAAAATTAATTAAAACCATTCTATCACATTTATAGCTCATCATAGTATTAAAAATCAAACCACTTCTCATCAAAATTCAAAGGAATAAAATTAAGATGATTATAATCTCAATTAAATCATTGAGTATCCAAAATAATCTCAAATCATATTACCAAATCAAGCTTATGGTAATAACATATTTAACTTTTAAATTGAAACCTTGAAAGCTTGAAATTAAAATATATAATTCAAGTATCAATAAGGTTGAATTGAAACCATTTAAATACCTCATTTTAGTTCCATAAAATAACATTAAAAAAATCATTTTATTGCTAAAATAAATAGATTTTAAAGACTTGAGCATCCACTCACCAAATATCCTATAAACACAGAAATTCGATTCACCGAATTTGGTTAGTTTGCACCTGCACTTCCTTTGCCTTTTCTAGTACTTAACACAAGCAATTTTATTTATAAATCAAAATCTCATATGCTGACCTAACCATGCAACCCCCAAACTATATGCAAAAATATGTAAATTAACTTAACTCTACAAACCAGCCTTATTAACTTTATAAGGGCTGTTTTCAAGCCTATATTATAAAAATTTCTCTGACCTATAAAAGAAGAATTTTAACCTCAAATTTTAACCAGACTTATTTATTTGTGTCTAGTACTTTAAATAAAATTTTCACTTCTATTTAATAACCACAAATAGAATTTAAAGATCACATTGCAAGTAGCTCAATTACTAAGACAGATTGAGAAATAAAAAGTATAGGTCTGTTAAACCAGTATTCCATCGTAATCAGCTCTGGATCAAAACTACAAAGTTTTAGAGACTTTTTTAAGTTTTCTTAGAATAAAAAAAATCTTAATATAGAGTTTTCCAGCTCAAGATATATAAACAGTATTTAACTCATAAACTCTGTAAACCTTATTCACATAATCAAAATCACTACTTTTAGAGCTGAATTTGAAAATTTTCTAGGACTTATAGAAAAGTAATTTTGACCTAAAATTTTAATAAATATCAAATATATATGTATAGAATATTCTATAAAAATTTCACACCAATTGGACAACTATAGAGAGAGATATAAGCATCTAAACACAACTAGGTCAATTTACACAATAGATTGAGTACTAAACTATTTCCTCTAATTTCAATATCATAGAGACTAATTCAGATTGAGCTTAAAGATAAAAAATTTTATATAATTCTCCTAATATTCCATATCATCAAATAAAAATTAATTTGGAGTTCTATAGGTTAAGTTATTATCAAATTATAGAGATTGATAAACCAGAATTATCAAACTTGAATTCTGCAACTTAAGAACCCTAAATTAAATCAACTAAAATACTAAAATTATTTTCCAAATCAATCACCAAAGTCTTCTTATATGAAGATTACATTCTGAAAATTGATTTAGATCTTCAAATTCCTCTTTAAATCAAACCTAAACTTAAAGAATCAAGCTGCCCCCCTTTTTTTAAGTGTTCTCTCTCTTTTTTTTTTCTTTCTTAAATAATTATTGGCACTAACAAGATAACCATGAAATTTTGATAAGGCTGTAGCCCCTATTTTTGGATAAGTTTTAATTTAAAATATCCATTAATGCCCTTAATGAAATACTTAAGTTACCTATAAATCCTTAAGCTTTCAATTGTTTCAATTGAGTCCCTTTCCTCTATAACTATATCTATAGGTGTATATATATATACACACTAACTTATACTTAAATTAAATCAATATATATTATGTAAATGCAATGTATAATGAATGCAAATATACTTAAATTTAGAGTATGGATATAACAATAGAGCAAGAACTAAGCCAAAAAAGAAGACACTATAGGAAACCTTTATGGAGGAAGGCGCTAAACTACCCCCTACTAAGGAGCTTTTGAGCTTTTGATGATTGCTAAAAAAAATAAGTCCCTGGGTTTGAAATCTTTATTGAACATGTGAATGGAATCAAAGAATCTATTATGGAGGAGCCAATTGTGAAAGAACTAATGCTGGCTCTAGAATCAGATGGGGACATTCTATAGTGGAGCTGAAAGATGTTGCTGACCAGGAAGAGGAATTAAAATTTGAATATTTTATTCTTAATTCTATTATGGATGTCTTCTATGATAACATTGACAACTCTCTTTCTAGTTTGTTTGAAAAATGATGACATTTTCCTTTCCAAAGTTAATATGATAAGGTTTGATTATGCTTACTTGTGCAATATTCTTCCTAATGGTTATTCTATGTGTGATGATCATTTTATGAATATATTTGACATTAATATAGTGAAAATTGAATCATTTAATATAGGCACATATGATAACCTTAAGAATATACTTATTGCTTTTAACTTAACTCTTGATAAGAAAGAAAAAAATGAAAGAAACTCTAAAAAAAGACAAAAAGTATTTACTTAGGGTTAAAAGGATATGCCTTGGGATTGATAGAGAGATTTCAAAACATAAGATCCCTACGTATTCTCATGTTAGCACCAATCAAACAAAAGAAGAGAAGATTAAGGCCAGAATGGGCTCTTTTGATCAAAGAAGAAGTAGAAAGGCAGTTGAAAACAAAGTTCTTAGAAGCGGTAAATGACACTCAATGGCTAGCCAACATAGTTCTGGTTCCCAAGAAGGATGGGAGAATCAGGATGTGTGTAGACTATAGAGATATGAATAAAGCCTATCTAAAGGATAATTTTCCCTACTACTGCATATTGACACCTTACTCAATATTGTAGCTTCAAGTGTGATGTACTCTTTATGGATGGCTTCTCAAGATATAACTAGATTATGATGGTCGTGATAGACAAATTGAAGACTTCTTTTACCACTGAATAGGGCATCTATTGTTACACAGTTATGCCATTTGAATTGAAGAATGTAGGGGCTACTTATTAAAGGATGGCTACCACATTACTGCATGACATGATTCATAAGGAGATAGAAATGTATGTGGATGATATGATGGTAAAGTCTCTTACCAGAGAAGGACACTTAGAAGCTTTAAACAAGTTCCTGGCAAGAGCTGAAAAGTACAACCTCAAATTAAATCCAAAGAAATATGTGTTCAGGGTATGTCTAGGAAACTATTGGGACATATCATCAGCTAGAAAGGCATAGAGGTGGATCCGAACAAAGTAAGTGCGATCAGAGAAATGTCTGCACTAAAGAATAAGAAAAAGGTTAGAGGGTTTACTAGAAGATTACAATACATTAGTAGGTTCATTGCCAAGCTGACCACCATCTATGAGTAAATCTTTAAGCTCTTAAAGAAGAATCAGCCGGTTATATGGGATGACAAATGTCAATGACATTTTAAAACTATTAAGAGTTATTTAATTAATCCTCCAATCCTACAGTCACTAAGGCTGGGTAAGCCCCTGATTATTTACTTGGCAATATAGAAGGATGTGATTAGCATGATGTTAGCTCAGGAAAGGGAAGGAAAAGTTAAGCATGCTATATATTATCTGAATAAGAAGCCCCTACCATATGAAACCAATTACAGTCTAGTATAAAGAACTTGCTTGGTTATAATTTGGGCCACAAAGAAGCTCTGACATTACTTCCAATCTTATAAAATCCAAGCAGTTTCTAAGCATGATCCTCTCAGATATCTCCAGTAGACATTGTCACTTACAAGAAATTATCCAGATGGTTAGTCTTGCTCATCGAGTTTAATATAGATTATGTGGCAAAGAAGGTCATAAAAGGAAAAGATGTGGCGGACTTTTTGGCTCAAAATCTGGTAGATAATGGACAAGAATGGGAGTTGGAATTCTCAAATGAGCCCCTAGGAGCAATAAATGTCCAGACATGGAAAATGTATTTTAATGGAGTAGTCAATAGCAGAGGAGATAGCATTTGTGTGATCTTAGTTTTGCCAGAGGGAGAAATGATCCCAATGGCAAAGAGACTGGAATTTGAAGTCACTAATAATTAAGCTAAATATGAAGCATGCATCTTTGGTTTGGAAGCACTCAAGAATGTAAGGGCATAGGAGGTTATAGTGTACAGGGATTCGATGCTGGTAGTGAAATAGATCTCCAGAGAATGGGAAGTAAGAGAAGATATACTGAGACTGTACTAGGATTATTAAGAGAAGATATACTGAGACTGTACTTGGATTATTTGACCACAATTCTATTATTTTTAAGCCAATGTAGATTCATGCACTTACCACAAGAAGAGAATCAAATGGCATATGCCTTTTCTACTCTAGCTTCGACATGGGAAGGAGGAAAACAGACAAAATTGAAGCCTCTAATTCTAGTAAGGTCTCAGATTCCCTACTATAAGGAGATCATAATAATGTCAATCGACTTGATGGAAAAGCCCTAATTTCATGATCTACAGCAATATCTTGAGATAGGAAAACTCCTTAATGATGCCAATAGAAAAGAAAGGATGTCACAAGGATGCTATCTCAGTAGTTTATTAGTTATAATGGGATAATGTATAAGAAAATGCCAATCACAGTGAATTTAAGATGTGTTGATAAGGACGAGGCATGAAAAATCATGGAAGTATTTTATGAGGGTATGTGTGGGCTATAAATGAATGGAACAGTCCTTGTTAAGAAGATAACTTATCAAGGATATTTCTGGTAGACTATGGAAGCAGATTATGTGAAGTATGTGAAGAAATGTCATAACTGCCAAGTATATGGTAATGTGAGCCATTTGCCTTCTATGGAACTTCAGGGATTGACTTCTCCATGGCCCTTTCCTATATGGGGAATTGATATCATTGGGGAGAAAATACCAAAAGCTTCCAACGATCATCGCTATATTATAGTAGCATTCAACTACTTTTCTAAGTGGGTTAAAGCATAATCGTTCACGACTATCGGAGCAAAGTAGATGGTAAGGTTCATAAAAAAGAATATAATTTATAGATATGGGTTTCCTCATCATGTCATCACTAATAATGGCATTCAATTTAGAGCAAAAACAACCACTTTATTAAAGGAATATAAAATTGGACATCACAGGTCATCTCCTTACAGACCGTAAGCAAATGGGATAGTAGAAGCAGCAAATAAGAATGTGAAAAGAATCCTAGCCAAAATACTAAAGAACTATAAAGATTGGCCAAGCTACCTAAAATTCACATTATAGGGTTATAGGACCATTACCAAAATGTCAATGGGAGCTACTCCGTATTCCCTATTATATGGATATGAAGTTGTATTGCCTATTGAGGTTGAGATTCAGTCATTGAGGGTTCTCTTGGAGTCTAAAATCCCTGAATATCAATGGATAGAAAACATATTGGCACAACTAATGTTGCTAGATGAAAAGAGAATGAAAGTCACGTATCACTCTCAATTGTACTAAAAAAGGATAGCCCAGGCTTATAATAAGAAGATTAAGCCAGGCAAGATTAAAGAGGGTGACTTAATCTTAAAACTTATTAGACCATTCATGATTGATCCATGGGGGAAGTTTAAGCCAAACTGGGAAGGTCCATATCAAGTAAAAAAGCTATTTTCCAATAGTGATGTTATTATGCATGATTTAGAAAGGAATGAGTTCAGAGAGCCCATTAACTTAGATAAACTCAAGAAATACTTTCTGTAAAGTCTTGTTAGGGAGAAAACCTCATAAGAGGCTGCCTAAGCAAAAGTTAGAGACAATAAAATGAAAAAGTAAAAAGTCCTGCTAGATTGAAAACCAAAAAGGGCAATCCAGGCAAAAGTAAAGGACATGTAAAAGAGAGTAAGGGAGAGAAAAATAGTTACTTGGAAAACTTGCAAGGGCAAGCCAATTAATGATAAGAGATATATAAGAAGCAAAATGTATACTCATTTTGTCCTTAAATTAAATGGAATGGATTGCCTTTATTATTGTTAAATGTTGCATTAAATGCTTATTCCACACTGTTTAACTAGAAAGGAAACTCCATCCAATAAAGAAAGCAAATAAAAGATAAAATTTAATAAACTATTTTTGTCTACTTCTCTTTTGAATACCTCGGGCACTCAATACCTGCAAAGCTCTTATTCTTTTATTTCTTGTAAATTCATCCTTCTTTGTCTATTGTAATTGAACCCACGCCTTGTACTAGTTATCAGTGAATTGATCTCCATCATAGTCAATAAACCTCTGAATGATTCTACAAGGCCATGTAGCAACTAAGTTATACTTGAAAATTATAAGAAAGGGGCCCTGGCTCAAATTCATGCACTAGATCCATGATCCGTTATTTCTTCCCATATTTCCTGTAAAGCCAAGCTAGATTATAAAAAGTGGCAAAGTGGAGAGTGGCCAAGGGGATATAATAGGTGTGGGACCAAATGGTCATATATTATAACCTCCACCATGGGTACATCCACTTAATTAGAGTGTTAGGGAATGTAGACAACTAACTCTAAATGTCCTTTAGGATGGGGTGAAGTCTCCTAGTATGACAATGCTTGGCCATGTAGTGTGTAATGTCTTTGGGAGGTTTGAGCAATCTCAGTTTTTCTTACAACTAAACCTACAAGGATGATGAATGGGTAAAAATGACAAAAAGCAAGAAAGGATAAAAGAGAAAAGAAGCTCACCTCTAACAAAAAAAGACTCTTAGAGAATCACCTGGTTTTAGAGAAATTATTAAGACCAATGATGGTTTCTGCCATAATGAGAGGGAAAGGGTTCAGGCCAACTTCCACTTAGTCTAGAATGTGAAGAATCTTTGGGTCACAGTTGCTGGAAGGGGAAAACCATTAGAAACTGAGCATATATACAAAGGTGCGGTCATCTAAGGCTAATGACCCTCATTATTTTCTACAATCACAATAGTTTTAAGAAAAGGGCCCATTAGAACCTTATTACTAAATACATGGTGAAGAGAAGATTAAGGGGACATATTGAACAACCTACCATTTAGTACTAGATAGTGTGCAAATCTGGAGTTTCAACCAAAGGAATTGTAATCTGACGAGCAGAATCCATTTAAGAGCCCATGATAGCTTTAAATTCCTTTGGCAAGGGCAGAGTTCCACTATGTTGAACCAAAAGATATGCTTTTAAGAATCCCAAAACTAAGCAAGAACATGGAGAAATGGGAAATTGATCTTCCTGGCATGCAGAGATCAAAAGAATGATAGGTGAAATGGTTTCTAATCTAGCCCATAAGCCTACCATCCAGACTTTTCAGAATCAGTTATAGTTGTTTCAAGCTTCTTTTCATATTGGAGGGGTAGGGTGCTGCCAAAATAGGGAGAATGAGGGGAATTTGTATGAATGGGAATTAGGGATTTTTATAGCTACAAATTAGGCAATTCCCTATCGCCTCTTCATAAAGAGGTGACACCTTTATAAAGAGGCAATACCTCTTGAACAACAGAAACTAATTTTTATACTGCTATAAAGTGGTTGAATTATACATTTAAAATCAAAAGAAATGTTGTTCAGTAATAAAAATTCGATAATTGATTCAAATTTTACCAGAATTTAAACTTAAATATTGCATCCATTCTTTCAATGCAAGATATGAAAAAAATGCCAAAGCAAAGAATAAGTTCAAAATATTAGTAAAGCAATAGTGCAAAGCATCAAATATCTCTCCAATAAAAAAAAAATCCTATACTAACACATCATCTCGGGTATCCCCTCTACTCGTCATCCCTAGACTCATCAACTCCTCATCAGCAAGGTCAGTAAGATTAGCTCCATCCTCATCACCACTATCCTTGGTTTGCTTATCAGCCTCCTCTTCTTTATCACCCTCGACCTAAAGAGCAGCAAGCTGGCACTTAAGGGAAGTGATCCTAACCTAACTAGCCTCATCTCGTTCCTAGTCAAGGCACAATGAGAGGTAAGAATTATGAAAGCATGCTATACATGTAGAAATAAAGTGTAGTTTCTTTTACCTTCGACTGCTGCAAACATCTACATCAAGAAGTCTCGATGGGCCTCGATCACCCTGTACATATATTCTTCCTAATCTTGAGGTATCTATATAATTAATATATTATTAGAACTAACCATGTGTTAAGTCAAGCGTAAGAATAGGACTTTGAAAGAAAGGAACTCACATGTGTAGTGGTCTTTGAAAGGAATGTCAGCTCCAAGGTCATGTCTCAACATCAAGAACTAATGAGAGAGCTTGCCTGAAGGTACCTTAGCAGTGGGTCAACAAGTCAGGAGTATAGGCCAGCCTACAGCTACCATCTAGAATTGAGAGCTGGAAAGATCTATAATAGGTGGTACACCAAAAGAAGAACCCTCGCCACTAGGTATGATGCAAGGATGCTGATGAGGCCTCTCCTAGGTGATGGGCCTAAGTTGAGGAGCTAATACCTATCTGGTGCCTGAGGATGAAAACTAAATCAAAAAATGGTATCCAAAAGCATAAGTGTAAAAATATGTGCTTAATTGAATTACATGTTTACCTAAACTGCATGTATAGGTAGAGGCACCCTTTGTATGAGATAAGCTCAGGAAAAATTAATGTAGCAAGACTTCCTCCTTTTGTAGTAATTAGTAGCATCATCTCCCACCAACACCTAGTCGAGCTTATCCCCCTTTAACTCATTGTGCCTAGAAAAAGTGTCGAGGAGGAGCAAGGGGTGGTCATCTCACTCGAGCACTTATCCACCATTGGTTTGACTTTCTCATTGAGATACCAAACTCTACAATTGGGCCCTTGAAGTAATACCCTCTTTTTGAATAGTGGAATTGAGCAAATTATGGCCTGAGACCATCCAACCTAGGGACCCCCATAAGTCTGGGCACAACTAACTGTAATTATGTTTGTAGGTATTTACCTCATCATGCGTGAGAGTGTTCAGCCACTCACAATGAATGTGTACATGACCAACTAGCCTCCTCCAAGCCCGGTTGGGACCCTATCTCACCATGGTCGGGAAAGGAGTGTCGACAACGTGAGTAATCCCTACTATTAACTCCAGCTCTAGGGCCCAATCCTGCAAAAGAAAGAAAGAATTATCAATAAGATATGATAATAGAAGTTGATGTGGAACTTAGCAATAAAGAATAGAGGAGTACTAGAATGTGCATTCTAGAAGCCATAAAGCCTTTTAGCTCCATGCACAGACTCATCCATACTCTTGTACAAGTAAGCTAAGGCACAGCTACCCCAGTTATATGTGACCACCAAATCTAGATCTCTCAGAGGCATCAAGAAACTCAAGTCTATGAAGCTCATAGTATTTATAAATAAAGTGGTGCCTAATTAAGTAGACCAGAAATACACACACACTATCATCAATCTATGGAGGTATGACAACTACCTTAACTATGGTACAGGTGTAGAAGCTCCTAATGGAATTGAGCTTTACTATATGGGTCCCCCTTCATGTTTGGGACCATGCCTAAGCAGATGCTCGATAAAAGTGAGATGTTATAGAGACAACTGGTAGAGGCCTAGCATTAAAAAGGACCAAATCCCTTGAACAAACTATGCTAGTGATTATAGACAAAAGCCACCGAGTCAAGCGCAAACTCCCTAAAAGTCAAGTGGAATGTATAGGTAGTGTATGACCATCTCTCCATCAGTGCATGAAGAGGCTGGTAGTCTGTGCACCCTTATTATGTCGAGAGTACTAAGATGAAGTAAAAAAACCTCATGTCCCGAATGTGAGACTGTACCATGTCTATGAGCTTATCGTACCACATGTGTGTGCCACTAAAGTTCCCAGCACCCTTTAGTGTGTGGGCATCGAGCTATAGGAAGAGAATAGGGAGTCAAATTATTATTTTTCATAAATGGATTCAATTTTACTCAAATCTCTGCTAAAGAGGTGAAAGCCTCTAGGCTAGAGGTGATTACCTCATTATAGAGGCGATCACCTCCCTATGAGTGCCTTGATGCAAAGAGGAGAACACCTCTTTATGACGAGGTGATTGCCTTATCAAAGAGGCTACGCCTCTTCATGTCGGGGATCTGATAGAGTAATTTAAAGTTTTTATTTTCAATCAATAAAATTTAATTTTTTTGGCTAGACTCATAAATATACACTCATGAATAGTAATATGATATTATTTATCATTATTTGCAGGAAAAATTTAAGAAATTTGGTGCTAACCTCTCCCACGACTAATCCCCAAATGTGGGATTGTATGTTTGTAAAAAGGGGAATCTCATCTCCAATACTGAGCCCAAAATTTCATAAAGGATGCATTACGAGTGCTATTGGGTCCCATGATGGCAAATTCAGGGTTTGTGCAACATCTGTGACGATAAAATGTTGAAAGAATAAAAGAGAAGAAAAAAGAATTTTGGGAATCAAAAGAAAAGAGAATCTAAAAAGCAAAAGGTGAAAGTGACCTTTGAAAGAGAAAGGGAGAATTTATATGTTAAGCAAAAAGGGGCAACACTGGAAGAAAAGAAAAGATGGAGGGTGAAGCCCATTTAATGAAAAAGAATGCGAGTTGGCCCATGGCCTACTAGGAGTATTTTCTAAAAAAATAAAAAAAATTTATTTTACTGCTTGGGTGTACCCAAAATCAATGTTTGAAAATTAAGAACATACTGATTGAAGCATCAACATCAACAAGAACAAACATCTAGTTGGGTTTGAATCCTTGAAGTACACAGAAGAATAAGCGCCTGGTCGGGTTTGAATCCCTAAAATACGTGAAAGAATAAGCATCTAGTTAGGTTTAAATCCTTAAAGTGCACAAAAGAACAAGCTTCTAGTCAGGTTTGAATCCCTAAAGTGCATTCTCCTCTACTGAGTTAATATTGGGCCATGCTCAAGATTCATGAAAAAATTATAATAAGTAATTAATCGGTCCATGCTTAAGGAATACAGTTACGTTTCATCTCTTTTTATCGAGTGAAGATTAGGCCATACTCAGTATTCATGAAAAAATTATAATGGGTAACTGATGAGGTAATGCTCGAGGAATACAGTTACATTTCATCTCTTTTTACTAAGTGAAGATTAGGTCATGCTCAAGATTCATGAAAAAATTATAATGAGTAAATGTTTAGGCCATGCTCGAGGAACACGATTACATTTCATCTCATTTACTAAGCGAAGATTAAGCCATGATTAGGATTCACGATAAATTTATAATGAGTGGCTGATCGGGCCAGGAAAGCTGAGGATCATGGTCATGTTTCATAATTAAACTTTGACCTCTTGGGTTTGAATTCACAAGACTGACGACCTGAGTGAAACTTGAAGGTTAGGTATGTTGTTCTTATCCTTTTTTGTTTTGTATTGCTTTTTTAAAAAATTATTTTCAAAAAATTTGATTTTTTAAAAAACCAAGAGGGAAAATTGTGGACACCTTTAATTTGATCGGCTCATAACAGAATCCCAATGATGAGAAAGTATGAGTTTGGAATGTAACATAAGCTTGAAACCTCTTAAAAAGGGACTCAAAAGCCTAAACACCAAGCCTCTAAGCCTAAAATACCATATGCAAGCCTAAAATACTAAACTGAAGCCTAAAAAACAAGCCAAAGCCCAGGCCCATTGCCTTTTAGCCCACTAGGCCCAAACCTAGCGATGCCTCTTCACCTTGGGCATCGATGAGGCAATGTCTCATCGAATAGGTGACGCCTCTTCATGCCCAACCACTACTACATTAAATGGCATTAATGGTAGTAGTTAGAAGCTCACCTGCTTTGGGTTTGGGCATTTTCAAATATAAGAAAAGGAGGGAAAGAGCTTGAGGAATAAAAAAAGGCAAAAGGAGAGGGTGACAGTGGGTTTTTTTTAGGAAATTAGGAAAAAGAAAAAGGTGGGAAAGACTTAAAATGAAAAAGAGGAGAGAGAAGGAGTGACCTATTTTTTTGGAAGGGTTGGACTTGAGGATGTTGCGTTTTAAACCCGCAAGCACACAGTTGTGGTTACAGTAAAAAGACATCGTTCCCTTAAGGACTATATATTGATTACTAACAATTTTTACCTATAATCTCAACTACTAAATTGAATAATTTAGCAAGGTTTAAAATTTAAATAATAAAAACTTAATTAAAAGTAAAATCAAATATTTGTAAACATAAAGCTTAGGTTTAGTTTAACTATTCCAATCTAATCTTAAACACATTATTAAGCAGAAATCTTGAATTTAGTTAAAGGTAATTGTTCTAAATTACTTAAAGACTCTATCAAGTTCAATTAAGCATGAAAGGATTAAAATATAACCTACTCTCATGATTAATAATTTAATCCAAGCTCATTAAGATTTTTAGCAATTAATTTATCACCATAATCTACTATCATGACTCCCCGAAGAGCTCACCTACTCTCGTGGTCAAGTGATCTAAGTTCTAAGTGTCTTAAGCCAATGAATTCCCCTAACTCTCATTGGTGAATTCATCCATAAACATGCAATCAAACAGGCCTGGAATGATAACAAGATAAATATTACAACATAAAGAATTAACTAAAATTCAAATCAAATATAAAAACTTGTGTTCAAATCATGTCATGGAATGACTACTCCTAACCATAATCATAATAAAAAAGACAAGAAGATGAAATAGAAAATAAAATTAGCTCTTAGTCTTCGTTGATTTCTGTTTAGCCGCCTCCTTTTCTCTATGACTCCCCTTTTGCTTTTTCCCTAAAAGGGTATTTATTCCTTATATAGTGCTAGGGTATAAAAAGAATCCTCTTTGATTTTTAATTCCTTCTTATTTTCAAAATAAGAAGTTTTTGCCTTCTTGACATGGTTTTGAAGCACGATCGTGCTTCATTCAAATATATCTGTGAATTTACTCAAATATAGCATGGCTTACATGGGCAAGTTTATTAGTCATGCATCATTTTGGGTCAAAAATCTTCACTCACACAGCATGTGCATGTTGTGACATTGCTAAGTTGATATCAAGTGTAGTTGGCTTCTTTATGGCTCACGTATGGCTTGGACATGGTTTTTCCTAATTTGTTTCTTCATCATATGGCATATACATGCCATGCTATATCAAAAATATACCAACTCCTTTTTATTCCTAGGGCCCACACTAGACATAAAACATAAAAATCAAATAAAACTTCCCAAATATACAATAAATAATAGGAATCCTAATTAAATACTAACTTATAAAAAAATCTATTAATTAAAATAAAAAATTACTTAAATTAATTTATTCCTTATTTAAAATTTGTTAAAATTCAACTCTAAGACGCATAAATAATAAATATATCAAAGGACAGAGAGGATGCTCTGAACTTGGAAAAATAAAGAGAAAACAAAGAGAAAAAAAGAAAAGAAGAGAAGAAGAAGAGGAATAAGAAAGGCATTTTTAGACTAAAAAGACTTCATTTCTTAGGAAGAAAGAAGGCTCCTTTGTATTCCAAGTGCCCAAGTCAATCAATCAAGCTCTGAGGGCCTAGTTAGGAGCATCAATTTTGTCCAAATTAGTGAGACTCCTTTAAGCACCCAATTTCGGGATGTAATTGTGCATAATTGCAACGTAAGCCCCTATGATGAAATTTATTCAAAAATTGAACTTGGTTGTTGATTTTCTAGGACTTTAGGGTCTAAATTGTAACATTTTTTAGGATTTGATTACAAATAAGTCATTTTTTAGGGGTCTTTTAGTAAAAAAAAAATTTAGATCAGCATTGGTGTAATGACGACTGGCATTACACAATGCCAACCGGCATTGTGTAATGCCACTGATTGGCATTGTGTAATGCCGATCGGCATTACACAATGCCAGTCAGCATTAGACAATGTCGGTCGGCATTGCACAGTACCGATGCGCAATAATTCCATTTTTTAATTTTTTTACGTATTTTTTTCCTTATTTTTATCGATTTTTTTAGTGTTTTAATTGGTTAAAAATTCAAATTTTATCCTTATGATTATCTGATAAAGTTTTTTTTACGCAGAAGGCTTTTTTGGAAATAAAAATAAATGCTATCTGATCATCAGTCCGCTCCTCCTTTAGAGGAAGTTCAGTACGCACAGACTCTGCATTTAAAAGCAGAGTTTGCATGCTTGCATAGGAGGGGAGGTTTTTTGGAGAGGTTTTGCTGGGGGGAACTTCTTTTTTTTTTTTTCTTTTGGTTTTTGAAAGGATTTTTCTTTTTGGAGAGCTTTTACACAAAAAAATGCAGAAACCCTAAAAAACCCTAATTTTGGATACTGCCAGTGTCCTTAAACGTAATCAAGTCCGAGTCCAGAATCAACAAACAATTTAATTTCAACGGTGAAAATCCTAATCTGAGAGGCCGAAAAAGGGCATTTACACAACATCTAAATCTCCAGTGTTATTTTTCTATTTCTTTTATTACTCTTTTTTTTATTTTCTGTTTATGATTTTTCTTTTATTTTTGTTATTATTTTGATTATTTGATTTCATTGCTTTTTTTTTTATGTCCATATATGGATTGAGGAGGAGGATACCACCTGTGTTGAATTGAACATAAGGTCCAAGGAATCCCATGTATGAACCTGTATTATTTCTTCAATAGTTTTTAGGATTTTTTTATTTATTATTTTTTCCATTTTTGGTGTTCTCTGTAGTTATTTTAATTTTTGGGTGTATAATTTTAATTTTGTACATAGTTTGTAATAGCCCCAGTAGTGGGAATAGTAAATTTTCATTTTCTGTATTTTAAAATTGATTAGTAATTAGGTTCAATTGGGTAAAAATCAATTAAAATTAATAGTGGCTTTAGTTAAATTAGGGTTTGCATGTAATTAATTTAGGGTTTTTTTTAGAAAATCACTGTAATGTTTGTTTAATCTATTTTTTATGTTTTATTTATTTTGGGCTTGTTTTTTTTTTTATGTTTTTGGGCCCCAAGCCCACGTTTAGGTTTAACCCACTAAATAAATAGGTTTAAAAATGTTGTAAGATTTTAAATAATTAAAATCAACTTAGGACCATTAGATTAATTAGACTTTAGGTCCACTTAGTTAATTAAAATTGTTTAGACTTAGCTCAGCCCATTTAATTGCATTTCTTTTAAAATAAATAGACTTACGCCCATATTTCATTTAAAATAAAACTAAGTTAGACTTATGCCCATTAATTTAATTTCTTCTTTAAAATTGGAATAGACTTAAGCTCATATCTTAGAAAGACTAAAAAATATAGATTTAGGCTCATTAATTAATAAAATGTAGGCCCACTTTTATTCTATTTCACCTGTAAATAAAATGTAGATTTAGCTAACTTATTTAAATAAAATTAACATAGTTTAGACTTAGGGACAACATGATCTTGAGTGCATTTTTTTGTAATTTTATTGACTTGTTGCCTTTTTAGGTAAATGGATGTTAATTTGGGTTTAATAAAATTGCATGTAATTAGAGGATGAAATAATTATTTGTAAAATTATTCTAAATGAACATAAGACTAAGAGAAGTTAGTATTCCATATCTAGAATCTCCTAGTTATGGTGCTAATTTTCTTTTAGAGAATCGAGTACCACTAATCAAATTGTCCCAGTTATTACCCTGGGTGGTGACTCCTTATCTCCATGCCATGTCTTTGTGACAGTGGTTAGTGTGTTCTCTAAGGCCCTGAGCCTAAACAGTGTAGCGGTTGCTAAAATCTTGGAGACGCGCTAAACCTCGCCGTCTATAGTGGCGACTCCACTAGGGATAAGAGATATTGATTCTACTTGTGTTCTTTAGAATTGGTTTATCGATTATTATTTCATTCGTGCATTCATTCTGCATGTCCCTACTAAACCGATGGCATTAGTTTATGATTCCATGATTCCACGAGCTTCATGGGGTTATAGATTGGCTAACCATCACTCTTAGCCTTAACTTAGTTCAAGAGAGATTACCGGGCTCATCTGACCAGAGTCTGTAACCCAAGTCCCTAAGGGGGGGTAATCTTCTCTCGAGTTGGTAAAGGATGTTGGGCCCCTCTGACCTTGGCCTGTAACTCAAAGTCCATAATGGAGAGCATCTTGCTAAGGGAACCTTAACTTTGCACCGGACCCTAACCACATATAATGGCCTAGTTACTTCCCTTAGGATCTTCACCCAAAGTGTTTGTTTATTTGAATTGCCATGAGGTATTTCTATTTACAAAAACCCAGGCCTATACCTTTGAAGCTCATTCAAGCTAATAAGGATTAGGCTAGACCTTTATATTTAGAAATGCTGCTTCTATGTTTTTTTCTTTTAAGAGCGATTTGGCATGCGCGTCGACTCTTAATATCCCATGTTGATATGAAGGCCAAGACCAAAAATCCTAGGAAAAGAAACTTGCCATTGAACACGTGTGTGGGAGGAATAAGGTTAGAAGGCTTATGCTTGGATGTTGCTTATTGATTGCTTCTTGATACTTACTACTTGCTAAGTGCTTGCCTGCTACTTGTTGCATAGCACGTGCATCATGCATACATACAGTCCATGCATCATACTAATACCTTGTTTTGAAGGCATCATAGATTCATTCGGGTCTTCTCATATCTGGGGATAAAGAGGTGGTAGATTGACCAGAGTTGATTTAAATCTAGAGTCCATAGCTCAAGACATTCTTCATAGACTGGAGAGACTAGAGGGGAGTCTAATTAACCCACTATTCCTAGAAGCTGAATCAGCTCAGACTGAACAGACTGAAATGGAACAACAACCAAAGATGTGGACCTTAGAGGACATTAAGGGAGCTTTGATGGATGACATGAGAGCTATGATGCAAGATTAGCTAAGACAGGCTTTGGCCATACTAGTGTAACCTGTTGTTAGACAACCATCTGCTGATGTTATTGAACAACCACCTGCTACTACTGTTGAACAACCACCTGTTGTAGGAGCTCCACCTGTTGCTGTAGCTCCTCCACCTACTGCTAACAATGCTAAAGGGCAACCTGCTCCTAGAAATGTGCCTGCTACTAATATGAGAATGGAAGACATTGAAAACTACATAGTAGAAAAGGCGAAGAGAGAGTCACTTGAATTGGTTCAAGACCTTGAGTCTAAGCAGATGCAAGCATTGACTTAGAAAATATCCAAGATGGAAGAGCTGATTAGAGGACATGGAATGGGATATTCTTTTAACTTTGATGACATACTGCAAATGGAGAGAGATAAGCTGCCTGAAAAATTCAAATGCCTCAACTACATAAGTTTGATGGGAGAGGAGATCCAAGGATTCATTTGAGTCAATACACCACAACCATGAGCACTACTAAAGCACCATTGTCAGTAGTTGTTAGGCTATTTGTGTTGTCCCTGGAAGGAATGGTTGTGAACTGGTACCATAGGTTAGAAAAGTCTGTTAGAGCTTACTGGAAGGAACTCTGTACTGCATTCTTGAAGCAATATGATTATAACACTCGATTGGAAGTGTCAATTAGGGATTTGGAGTTGACTAAACAGAAATCAAATGAGTCCTTTTCTGATTTCTTAACTCATTTCATGAATAAAGCAGGGATGATGAAAAATAAGCTTGCTGAGAAGGAATGATAGTTCGTAATGTGTCATCTAAGTGGTCGAGAGGCTACAGATGATGAATCCCAAAACCTTTGTGGATTTGTATGATGATGGGTTACAAGCTGAGGAAATTGAGTGTGAGAAAAAGAAAACTGTTAGAGGCACAGGAACTCGAAACTACCTAACTGGGGGCATATAACAAGGAAGTACTAGCTGAGCTGTAAAAGAGCATGCAATTTAGCAACCCCGAAGGTTCTCCAACTTCAACCAACCACTTTCCAAAGTCCTAGAGAGGCTAATCCAAAAAGGCCTACCACTTCAACCAACCAACCTTTACCAAACCACCAAACCCAAATATCCTTAGTTTTAACCCTAACAATTATTGTAAATTCCACCAAGCTGTTGGCCATCCCACAAACAATTGTATTCGCCTAAAACATGAGATGCAAAACCTGATAGACTCCAAAAAAATCATTGACCCTGAAAAATCCAACTCTAACCCAAACACCAGAAGCAACCCTTTCCCAAACTACCAAAACGTTCCACCACCAGCCACCATGATGATCAACTCAGGAGTTAGTGAGGAAGAAGTGCTAAGTCCTTTGAGGACCTAAACACTATACCCAATGGAGAACCTTTTAGACAGCCACAGAGAATAGTGGAAGATTTACTAGGCCAACCCTCAGGCAAGTTTGATTACAAAGTATTTTACTCGAAACCACCCGCTGCTGATATCCCTATTGAATCAATTGAGCCCTCAGGTTGGAGAGACGAGTTTGATGATAAGTTAGTAAAAGAAGAGCCCAAAATTCCTGAGCAGTCGCTAAGAGGAGTTGAAGATTTGTTGGGATAACCTTCGGGTAAGTTCAATTATAGAGTTTTCTATTCTAAATCCGCTTCTGCTGACATCCCCATTGAATCAATTGTGCCAACAGGATGGGGTGATGAGTTTAAAGAAGATGAATTCTTAACCCTAGAAATGTCCTAAGAAGAAGTGAAAGAGCTATTAAGCTAACATACAGATAAGCTAAGGGAGTTAAAAGGACAAGAAACATGCACAATGGAAGTGTGGAAGGATAGGAAAAGAGACCGAACCATTGGAGTTATTGACATTTGGTATAACTCTGATGAGGAAAGCTTAGGTGGTTTCAATGTTTGGAGTGATGATCCTAAAGTGAATCATGTCACTAAAAGTGGGAAGAATTATAAAGCAGCAAAAAAGAAAACAGAAGGTGTAATAGAAAGAGAAGATGCAGAAGTAGAGGAAGAATAGAAGGAGGATCTGATTTCGGAACAACTCAAGAAGGCTAAAATGAGTGTGAGCATCTGGGAATTACTGATGCATTCAGGCAGCCACAGAAGGGCTCTGGTTAAAGCTTTGTCAAACATGAGCATTGAAATGGTAGCTACTCCATAAGTTATGGTAGCAAAGGTTACAGAAAAGAAACATGGGCTAATAACTTTCTCAGATGATAACTTGCCTTTAGAAGGAAGAAACCATAATAAGGCATTATTTATCCCATCTGAAGTAAAAGGGAAGAGAACCAACTTTGTAATGGTAGATGATGGTTTAGCAATCAACGTATGCCCGCTAAAGATCCTGCCTAATCTAGGTCTGAAAGCTGAAGACTTAATAGATTCAAACCTCATAATCAGAGCTTACGATGACAGTACCAAAAATGTGGAAGGAACATTTCAAGCTTTGGTCAAAATAGGGCCTGTAGAGTCGACTGTTGAATTTACTGTACTGGACATCCCTGTTACCTATGCCCTACTGTTGGGAAGGCTGTGGTTCCATGCCTTGGGAGGGGTACCCTCAACTGTGCATCAAAAGATAAAATTCCCTTATGAAGGAGAAGTTGTGACCATAGAAGCTAGGACCAATGTTGATGTGGCATCCATATTGGATAAATAGAAATAAGTGTGTGCACCCCCTGGTTTCCAGATTGCTAGGATATTTGATGGGACTAAAATGGATCCAAGAGTAGCAAAAATGATAGAGAACATGAATTACTGGTTTGGACGAGGACTGGGGAAGAATGAACAAGGAGAATTCCCAGGATTCAAAAAATCAAGATGACACAACAGGGGAAGCAAAGCCAAAAGGTAGAAGGGCAAGGAAGAGTTTCAATGTAGAAAAGAGGAAGTTTTATGCAAAAGTTGGTCCTTTAAATGAGAACTTCATCAAGCCAGGGGAAGACAAATACTATCTGGGAGCTAAGGAATCAGTCAGTGTTGTTGGAGTAAATGTCCCTGGGTTTGAGATCTTCAAGGAGCAGATTGTTAAGAAACTAATGAAGGACAATAAAAAGGAAGTGTTAAAGCTGACAGCTGAGAGGATGGGTAGTACTACTATTAAAGAATTGTTATGTCAACCACCTCAAGGATAACCACTATGAGACTCAGCATTGCTAGCATCTATAATAGGAAATAAAATTTGTCATTGTATCATTGAATAAAATTTTAGTTTCTAATGATCGATGATATAAATTCAGATTATGCTTGCTTATGTAATGTGCATCCTAATGGTACTGTGCATTATGATATTGATTATATCTGCTTGTTTGACATAAATTTAATTAGATTCATTCAGCATGGGCACAAATGTAAATTCAAAGAACATACATATATCACATGATGTAACTTCTAAAGATAGAAAATATGAGAAAAATGAAAAAAAATAAAAAAAATAAAAAGAAGAAAAAAATAAAAAAAACAAAGAGAGAATAAAGAGAGAAAAAAAAAGAGAAAGAAAGAATAATAAGGTAAAAATTAGAGAAGAAAATGCATGATTGACTAATAATAGGAGATATATCATGTGATGTAATGAATGTTCTCATTTTTGCCCTAATGAATGATTAAAATTGAATTTTAAATTTTTGTTCAAACATCGCATATTGGTCTTTATCATACTGCATAAGTATCTGAATGGAAAAACAATACATGATGAAAGCTTAATTAAAGCTATGAGATCACTATTTTAGTTACATTTTATTTTTGCCAACTCTTTTGTAATTTTCCTTGTAAGTCTAGCGTCCCCTTATACTTTGAGAATTCAGGTGGTTCAATAACTTGCTTTTCAATCCATACATTGTAACTATCAATTATTGCATCAGCATCAAGCCTCATATTCTGCTCCATAATTCTTTAAAGTGCAAGTCCAATTGATTTCATCATCCAGAATTTGCTTCAATTAGTTCGCCCACTCCTATGAATCTTCAATACATGAGATTGCAGCTAATAGGGTTAGTAAGACAAAGGGCCAACAACAATAAATGACTAAACTAAGTCTCTTGTGCACATGAAGAAAGTGATTGCTAGGATGAATTCAAAATGAAGCTAGGGGAAAATGTAACTCTGGGACAAGTTAGGGGAAAAATGGTAAAAATAATAGAACTTCAAAGTTAGTGAAAACGGTCTCAGGGCAGAAAGGAGTATACTGCAAGCATACAGATATAACAGTTATCATACAACAGAAGCAATAACAAAAAGAAAAGTTCAATAGTGCATCAATCAATCATGAACTCTAGTGTAAAGTCATTGACCCCACTCACTGGCCTGGTTAATTTGTCTGATACACTATATCAAAAGCTCAAACATCAGAAGTACCAACAATGAAGCATCAAGTGCTTGAACCTACAAGTTGTTGATGAGGCACCTCATTCTCACACTCCAAGCTGCGAATATAGCTTTGCTCTAAACAAAAGACCTATTATGATCATGCATGTTATGCATAACATGCATAAACTTGCATACATTTGTTGTGAAATACTTTCTTTGCAGAATAAATTCTTTGAGCCTAGTCAAGATTGTCTAAACACTTTGCTACTAACATTCAAGATTAGTGTTGTAAAAGTGCAGGAAAGTAGTCAGATTATTCACATGTAAAGCATCTGAAAGGTAAAATAGGAGGAGCAACATTACCAAGAAGCATCATCCTGGTGATCTCAAGAGGGTGTGGAATATGGTAATAAGAAAGTCGAACATGTCAGCAATACATGTGCTCGGCCCTAAAAAGGGAAGAATGCACTCAAAACTTGAGAGACAAATGCACTCTAAAGACTTCTTTGATAGTGAAATAAAAACCTCTAACTTCCAAATCTTTTCTTTGGCAGGAAATGTTAGGAAGAGGAATGAGGCCCTTTACCATAGCATCAATATTCAGCCCAAAGCCACAACCCCAATGGTAGAATATCACAACCCTGCGATTAAAGACATCATGATTAAAAGGGAAGAACGCACTCAAAACTTGGGACAAATGCACTCTAAAAAATTCTTTAATAAAAATCCCTAACTCATAAATCTTCTCTTTTGTAGGAAATGTTAGGAAGAGGAATGATGGAGCCCTCCACCATAGCACCAACAGAAGAAAGCCATAACTTCAATGGCAGAACATCGCGACCCTGTGACTAGAGACATCATCACCATAATCAAAAAGGGAATAATGCAAAAGAATAATATTGCATTTTGATAAAATTTCTTCACTTACAAATAAATCATACTAACTTATGGTATTTTGTGCAGGGAAAATAAAAGGGAACGAAGAAGAGGAAAAATATCAATACGTCAATAAGAATGACTAGGATAGCAAATGCTAATCACTCGTCAAAATCTCACTCTGTGTGACAAATAGCCTGAAAAATACCAAAGGGAAGTAGTATAACTCTATCTTTTTTTATTTTGTAGTAAAGTATAAAGAAAATTTATAAAATTGAGAGTAAATTCATCCACTTCATGACATCATGTGTGAAAACTTATCTCATGACCTTTGATTTTAGTGGCTTTCTTTTATTAGCCTCGTAGAATTCAAATGTCTTATTGACAGTTCTATGCTGAGAGTTTCTAAAACTCTAATCAATCTAATGCTTACTTTACACCCAAATGAGGGGAAGAATGTGCAAAGACAAAATCTATGGACTTGCAGTATAATTTGGTTGAATTTTAAAGCATCATTTTAGCCTTTTGAATAATAAATGTGCATATAATCTACTCCAATGCTCAGAAATGAGTACGAGTACAAATCCCTTAATGGTATCCACGCTAAGTAATACAAGAAAGGCAGGGGAACACTAAGAGGAGAATTAGAATAAGAGCAAGCATAATGTACTCCAATGCCCAAAAATGAGCAAGAGTATCAACGTGAACCTCTGGCGGTATTCACGCTGAGTAATACAAGAAAGGCAGGGGAATACTAAAAGAGGACCCACTTTAAAAAAAAACTTGCTCTATTTACTCCAATGATCTATAAGAGTATGTATATTCAAAGGACCTTTTCAAACAGTATCCATGCTGAGTAATATGAGAAAACGGGGGGAATATTTGGATAAGGAAGAAAAGCACAAAAATAATTCAAAGACTATTATGATACTCCGAATTCAATCTTTTTTATGCTTAATTTCCATAAGTTTTGTTTAACAAATTCTCCCTAAAATTAGATGTGGAAGTAAGCTCTTCACTTGGTAAATGCTATACTCTCAGCATAAGATGGTTAATGATGCCTCTGACCTTTGCAAATGGCAAATAAGTGATAGTCATGAAAAGAAAAAAATAGTGAGATTCGTTAAGTACATGCTATCTCATGATAAAAGGATGAATTTTCTCATAAATTGTCGACATTATAATGTACTTTTATACATTCATCATAATTGAAACTAACTTTAGCATGTCTACAAAAATTATAAAACCAGAAAGAAGTGCACAGTGGAATTAAAATTAGTCAGTACAAAGAAGTAAAAGCATTTGACTTAAACAACCAAAGATAAAAATTAGCAAGCAATTATGGACTACAGCATCATCAGTGAGTAATGAAAAGGTTGCAGCTAATCGCGAGCAGTTATGGACTGCAGCATCATCAGTGAGCAATGAAAGGATTGCAGCTAATAGTGAGCAATTATGGATTGCAACATAATCATATAGATTAATCAACACTACATGATCGAGTGTAGTGTATTCCACTTTAGTCTATTACTTTTGTGTGCATATGAATTCAAATTCTTTCATCGCAATTTGGTCCATAATTGCATTCTGATTAGGAACATGTTCCTAATTAAATCACGACATTCATCAAATTAATAATTCATTGAATTATTAAGATTGCATAATCAATCTGTGATTCTGAATCTTCTATCAAATACAGAATATAGAACAAGATTACAGAACTCATTTTTTGCATTTTACATGCATGATTTCAATCAAAAGTTTCATATGCTACACAGTAGCTATGATATGAATTTCAAATCATTATGTTATGTGCTGCATAGTAGTCATAACCTTTATTATGTTATGTACTGCATAGCAGTTATAACATAAATTTTCAAATTCCTCATTGCTAGACGTTCCATAGGAACTATTGCAAGTTTTCAATTCAATTACACTAGACGTCCCACAGGGAATATAGTGTGCATCGTTAGACGTCCCATAAGGAATATAACGATATTTTAATTGAAGACTATACGACCGAGTGTAGTCGGCATTGTATGACCGAGTGCAATATATCCTCAATCGATTATATGACCGAGTATAATCGGCATCATACAACCGAGTATGATGTAATTTTTTCAATTAAAGACTATACGACCAAGTGTAGTCGGCATTGTACGATCGAGTGCAATGTATCCTCAACCGATTGTACGACCAAGTATAATCAGCATCATACGATCGAGTATGATGTATTTTTTTAATTCAAGACTATACGATCGAGTGTAGTCGGCATTGTATGACCAAGTGCAATGTATCCTCAATCGATTATACAACCGAGTATAATCGACATCATATGACCGATTATGATGTAATTTTTTCAATTCAAGACTATACGACCGAGTGTAGTTGGCATTGTATGACCGAGTGCAATGTATCCTTAACTGATTATACGACCAAGTATAATTGGCATCACACGACCGAGTATGATGTAATTTTTTCAATTCAAGACTATACGACCGAGTGTAGTCGTCATTGTACGATCGAGTGCAATGTATCCTCAATTGATTATATGACCGAGTATAATCGGTATCATACGACCGAGTATGATGTAATTTATTTCAATTCAATTACACTAGATGTCCCACAAGGAATATAGTGTGCATCGTTAGACATCCCACAGGGAATATAATGAAATTCATCATTGCTAGACATTCCACAGGAACTATAACAAGTTTTCAACTTATCATCGTTAAATGTCCCACAAGGAATATAGCGAAACTCATTTGCATAAAGTCCACTAGACGTTCCATAGGAAATATAGTACGACTTATCAAACACCATACCTTGCTCAATAGTTTGAGCATCAATCTATCACTTAAGATACAATCGAGTGTCCTAATTTCTTTCTTTCGAAATTGTGTGCTTCTTTTGCTTTGCCGCAATTTGTCAAGTAAATAGTGATAAAGGGGGGAAACTGTAAGCACCCAATTTTGGGATGCAATTGTGCACAATTATGACATAAGCCCCTATGATGAAATTTATTCAAAAATTGAACTTGGTTGTTGATTTTCTGGACTTTAGGGACTAAATTGTAATATTTTTTAGGATTTGATTACAAATAAGTCATTTTTTCAGGGGTCTTTTAGTAATTAAAAAAATTTAGATCGGCATTGGTGTAATGCCGATCGGCATTACACAATGTCGGTCGACATTGCATAGTATCGATGCGCAATAATTCCATTTTTAATTTTTTCGTGTATTTTTTCCTTATTTTTATCAATTTTTTCAGTGTTTTAATTGGTTAAAATTTCAAATTTTATCCTTATGTTTATCTGATAAAGTTTTTTTTACATAGAAGGCTTTTTTTGAAATCAAAACAAACGCTATTTGATCATCATTCTGTTCCTCCTTTAGAGAAAGTTCAGTACGCGTAGAGTCTGCATGCGTGCATAGGAGGGGAGGTTTTTTTGAGAGGTTTTGCTGGGGGGAACTTCTTTTTTTTCTTTTGGTTTTTGAAAGGATTTTTCTTTCTGGAGAGCTTTTACACACAGAAAAAGCAGAAACCCTAAAAAACCCCAATTTTGGATACTGCCAGTGTCCTTAAACGCAATCAAGTCTGAGTCCAAAATCAACAAAAAATTTAATTTCAATGATGAAAATCCTAATCTGAGGGGCCAAAAAAGGGCATTTACACAGTATCTAAATCTCCAGTGTTATTTTTCTATTTCTTTTATTACTCTTTTTTTATTTTCTATTTATGATTTTATTTTTATTTCTGTTATTATTTTGATTATTTGATTTCATTGCTAATTTGTTTTTTTTTTGTTTTGATGTCCATATGTGGATTGAGGAGGAGGATACCACCTGTGTTGAATTGAATAGAAGGTCCTTGGAATGCCATGGATGAACCTGTATTATTTCTTCAATAGTTCTTAGGATTTTTTTTATTTATTATTTTTTCCATTTTTGGTGTTCTGTGTAGTTATTTTAATTTTTGGGTGTATAATTTTAATTTTGTATGTAGTTTGTAATAGCCCCAGTAGTAGGAATAGTAAATTTTCATTTTCTGTATTTTAAAATTGATTAGTAATTAGGTTCAATTGGGTAAAAATCAATTAAAATTAATAGTGGCTTTAGTTAAATTAGGGTTTGCATGTAATTAATTTAGGTTTTTTTTTAGAAAATCACTGTAATGTTTGTTTGATCTATTTTTTGTGTTTTATTTATTTTGGGCTTGTTTTTTATGTTTTTTATGTTTTTGGGCTCCAAGCCCACATTTAGGTCTAACCCACTAAATAAATAGGCTTAAAAATGTTTTAAGATTTTAAATAATTAAAATCAACTTAGGCCCATTAGGTTAATTAGATTTTAGGCCCGTTTAGTTAATTAAAATTGTCTAGACTTAGCTCAGCCCATTTAATTGCATTTCTTTTAAAATAAATAGACCTAGGCCCACATTTCATTTAAAATAAAACCAAGTTAGACTTAGGCCCATTAATTTAATTTCTTCTTTAAAATTGGAATAGACTTAAGCCCATATCTTAGAAAGACTAAAAAATATAGATTTAGGCTCATTAATTAATAAAATATAGGCCCACTTTTATTCTATTTCACCTGTAAATAAAATGTAGATTTAGCTAACTTATTTAAATAAAATTAACATAGTTTAGACTTAGGGACAACGTGATCTTGAGTGCATTTTTTTTGTAATTTTATTGACTTGTTGCCTTTTTGGGTAGATGGATGTTAATTTGGGTTTAATAAAATTGCATGTAATTAGAGGATGAAATAATTATTTGTAAAATTATTGTAAATGAACACGAGACTAAGAGCAGTTAGTATTCCGTATCCAGAATCTCCTAGTTATGGTGCTAATTTTCTTTTAGAGAATCGAGTACCACCAATCAAATTGTCCCAGTTATTACCTTGGGTGGCGACTCCTTATCTCCACGCCATGTCTTTGTGACAGAGGTTAGTGTGTTCTCTAAGGCCTTGAGCCTAAACAGTGTCACGATTGCTAAAATCTTGGACGCGCGCTAAACCCCGCCATCTACAACTCCCTATTTTTAAACTCTAAGTTCTTTATTTTAGCAAAGGCTTTGTTTCATTACTTTTTTGCTTGTTCTTTTAAGTTATATTATTTGTTTTAAGGTTATAGGTGAGGCATGATTACATGAAATATTAAGTATTGACTGTTGATTTTAATATAGTGGTATCTATTTTCATTTATTTTCAAGAACATTTGAATTTCTTAGAGTTTAAGAAATGTAGCCTGCCTCTGTCTATGCTGAAGAGGCAACGCCTCTTCATAGGGGCATCGCCCCTTCGTGTTAAGGTGATTTAAAATCGCCTCTTAATGCCTCTTCATTAAAATCCTGCACCATTGTATTTTGATTTTTAAATGTTTATTTGATATACTTTGCATGGTTCTTGTGTTTGTCTTGCTATATATGTTGAGTTTATGCATGGTTACAATGTAATTTAATATTGTTATTAAATAATGATTATGGTGTTATTTATGGGACTATTTTGCGACATTACTTATATTTTCTATGAATATTATTTGGTAATTGTTTTGTAAATAATGTTATTATCTTATGAGCTAGGATTAACTTGTATTTATTGCAAGGATTATTTGGTATTTTTAATCACTAAATGAGTTTTCCATTAATTAGTTCTTAAGAGGTTTTATTTGTATAATTAATTAGTTTATTTTTGGTTTATGTATGGTTTGTTTTCTATTTATTTTACATTTATTTGCACTAAATGTTGTAATCCTTAACCCCTTTCCCCTATTTATCTAGAATGTATGGTTATAAATTTTTATTATTATTTGTTTTATTTGTGATGTATATTGGGCTCTAAGCATGCAATTGGACTAATGTGCAAACTTGGACTAAAATATAAAAATTTAAAATGATTGCAATCCACGTTCAAATAAGGAAATAATTTAATAATCAAAGGTAATAAAATATGAAACACACACAGAGACAAACTGCAAAGTTAGGTGGTCAATCCAAAACCCCATACCCAGTTTTCGAATCTGATCTCTAATGATGGCTTTTGGGAACCTCCATGAAATCCAATTATTGTACAGTGTGTCTTGGTTTTTATCCGAGTGGTGACACCATCTCCATTTTAGGCCCTAAGCCCATTTTGTATTTCCTAGTGGGTCCTAAGCTCACATAGTGTCGTGGTCACCAATACTTGGGTGCGCGTCTAGCCTTGCTACCTATAAGTATCTAACTCTACCTCTCTTAATATAGATATTGTTATTGTTATTCCATCTCTCTCTTACAATCTATTATCTATTGGCTAAATCAATGAAACCTTAAACTACACTGTTAAATTTTGGCTTAACTATTGTTTATTCAGGACATTGCAATGCACCAAATTCTTGGCCCTAGTGTTAAACGTGGAAAGTTGTACTATCTTGATTTGTATGGTGATATGAGTTAGACATCAAATCAAGTTAATAGTGTTGGTAAAAGTTACTCGGACAAAGACCAAGTCATTTTATAGCATCGTCATCTTGGACATCTTTCTTTTATTTATCTTAGACAAATAAAACTAGAATTATTTTTTAGTATCGTAGGCTCTAAATTCAAGTGTGATATTTGTGAATTGGCAAAAAGCCACAAGATTTCATATGTACTGAGTTATAATAAAACTTCAATCGCATTTATGACCATTCATTCTGATGTATTAGGTCCTGCTCGGATTCCCACTTTATTTGGTGCTCGATATTTTATAACGTTTATTAATGAATGTACCCAAATGACCTGGGTATCCCTACTTTCAAACAAGGGAGATGTGTGTTTTACTTTCCAAGACTTGTACAAAATGATGGCCATGCAATACCAGAGAAAAATTCAAGTCTTGCAATATGACAATGATGGGGAGTATCATAACTCAACTCTTAAAGATTTTTACCACAAGCATGGTATTCGCCACTAAACTTCCTACACCAAAACTCTCCAACACAATGGTATAACATAACGTAAAAATTGGCAATCATTAGAAGTCATCCGAGCATCATTATTTAACGTGAATGTTCCTCGGGAATAATGGGGAGAGGCTATTCAATTTACTATGTATTTCATAAATCGAACTCCCTCAAGAGTACTCGGTTTCAAAATGCCTCCTTAGAAACTTCAGGAACTTGTCTCATCTCCACCTCTATATAATCTTAAGCCTTGAGTCTTTGGATGCTTGGCATATCTTCAGTAAGTACTCAGTAAATTAGATCCTTAAGCTATATAGTGTATCTTTGTGGGTTATACTGATCTACAAAAGGGATTTCAGTGTTATGATCTGAATGCTAAGAAGATATATGTAACTTAAAATTTTCAGTTCCATGAACATGCTCCCTTTTTCTTTTAATTTGAGTGCTCTCTTTAGGGGGAGAGAATTCAGAGCATCTTTGAAGATAGCACTCTAAGTATCTCATCGAGTGTTTCAAGCATCGTACCTGGTATTACATTGAGTGTTTCAAACATCTCACTGAGTGTTCCGAGCATCTCACCTATTTAGATGGTATGTTTAAGCATCACACCTGGACAGATAATTGAAGATAATCCAAGCATCTCACTCGGCCCTGAAACTAATCAAGATAGTACATCTTCCCAGTCCATATAAGAAGCTGAGGAAACTTTGAATGTTGACAATAATGTAAACTCATCTCCCCTAGTATCTCTAAATATTGAGCCTTATTATCCTTCTAGAATTAATAAAGGGTTTCCAAAAAAATAATATAATTTGAACCTTAATAATAAGCCTAAATATCCTATTAATAACTTCATATTAACAAATCATTTGTCAAAATCACATGCATATACTATAAATCAATTATCTGTTGTATCTATTCTAAATAATGTGCAGGAGGCTCTAGCTAATCCGGCTTGGAAGAAAGCCATAAATGATGAAATGGAAGCATTGTAGAAGAACTCCACATGGGAACTTGTTCCACTTCCTAAAGGAAAGAAAACAGTCAGATGTAAATGGATATTCACATTAAACCGAATCCAGATGAGAGCATTAATCGATATAAAGCTTGGTTAGTTGTAAAGGGATATACTCAGAACTATGAAATTGACTATGAATATACATTTGCCCCAGTAGCAAAAATGAACCCCATCCGAGTTCTTATTTCCTTAGTTGCCAACCTAGACTGGCCACCCGGAATGAATGGAACTATAAATGAAGAAGTGTATATGGATCCACCACTTGGAATGAGGTACATTGACCGAGTATGCAAATTAAAAAGAGCATTGTATGGGCTAAAATAATCACCTCGAGCATGGTTTGGACGAATCACAATCTTTATGAAGAAGCTCGATTATAAACAAAGTAATGTTGACCATACACTATTCATCAAATAAAAGACAAGTAAATTCATTGCTCTTATTTTGAATGTTGATAATATGGTAGTCATTAGAAATGATCCAAGTAAGATAACAACTCTGCAAAGATAGTTAGCAACCAAGTTTGAACTTAAGGATCTGGGTAACTTGAAGTATTTTTTAGGGATTGAAGTTGCAATATTAGCTCGAGGAATTTCTCTCTGCCAATGAAAGTATGTAATAGATCTATTAACAGACATAGGCATGCTTGATTATAAGCTATCTAAGACTCTAAATGAAGTCAACCATGGACTATTAATCCAAAAGATTAAGTTCTATCTAATAAGGATCAATATCAAAGGTTGGTGGGAAGATTAATTTATTTATCTCATACTCTACCAGATATTGCTTATGCAGTAAATGTTGTAAGTCAATTCATGCAATTTTTGAGTAAAGAACATATGGATGCGGTATATCAAGTGTATAGATATCTGAATTCTCCAGGTAAAGGTTTATTTTTTGGGAGAAATAAAGATTACAAAATTACTAGTTATATAGATGCTGACTGGGCCAGAGATCAAACTTATCAAAAATTAACATTTAGGTACTTTACATTTTTTGGTAAGAATTTGGTCATTTAAAAGAGCAAGAAACAGAATGTTGTAGCAAGGTCAAGTGTTGAAGCTGAGTTTTGAGGTATTGCTCATGGTGTATGTGAGTACCTCTAGATAAAGTGAATTGTTTAGGATATGAGACTAAATCATATGAATCCTATATTGTTACATTATGATAACAAGGCAGCCATAGCTATTGCAAACAACCCGGTTCAATATTATTGAATTAAGCATGTGGAGGTTAATAGGCACTTCATCACAGATCATCTGAATCAACAAACAATCGGTCTTCCATTTGTTTCTTCTCAAACTCAACTAGCTAATATCCTTACAAAGGTTGTGTCTGGAAAAATATTCTACAGCTCACTTGGCAAGTTGGAAATGATTGACATATACTCACCAACTTGAGGGGGAGTGTTGAGATGAGCTCCAAAAAGTCAAAGATTTGATTGTATATATTAGGAATCAAATCTTTGTATACAATTAGAAATTAAATCTTTGATTTATTTAGGAAGTTATTTTATTCCTAATTAGTATGTAATTAAGTTATATATATATATATATATATATATATATATATATATATATATATATATATATATATATATATATATATATATATATATATATATATAAGGGATGTAACCTCTTTTGTGAATATATGAAAAAATATATTTCCCTTAAATTTTCTCTTCTTTTTCTCTGATTTTTATTCTTCAGTTCAAACAAAATTTGGTAATGATTCTGGACTTGAGGTCAAAAAAATTACTCAACCAATAAATTATATTTATTTAACTTTAAATTAGTATTATATGATAATTTAAATTATATTTACATAACATTATATTAGTATTATATTATTAATTTTCTATAGTAAACATTTACTTAATTTAATACTAAATATTTTAGTATATATGTACACACAATTTTATAGTTGGTGATTTTAATAGTTAGTATTTAATCTTATTGTTGGTAATCTTAATAGTTAGTAATCATGTTAGTCTATTAATACTTTAGTATTTAGTAACCTTAAAGTTAATTAATAACGATTAATTTAAAATATTTTATAATTACACGTGGAATAATTGAGGTCATATTTACCAATTAAACATCTTTTCTTCATATTATTTCAATATTGAAATAGTAAATTAAACTATATTTTTTAATTCAAACACATTAGCTAATCAATCTTGGAAATTAATGTTTGTTCCAACCTCATCCATGACACAATCCTGCACCCCACCAACTAAATTTCAATATTTATCTCCCAAGTTGGAATGAGCATATATTAAAATTTTGTTATTCAAGATGATTCGGGTCCAACTTTTTGCTTGGTTAAAAATATATGATTTTTCACAATTTCATTTCATATTTCCCATGAATGTTCATCATTTGGGGACCTAAAACAAGGCATTTTCAATTAAAAAAATAATTAAGAAATTAACTCTTCTGGATTCATTCTTTTTAGCACTAATAATTTTATTTACAAAACTAAATTTACATTCAGTCTCTCTCTCTCTCTCTCTCATATATATATATATATATATATATATATATATATATATATATATATATATATATTTGAATAATTTAATTATTTACTAATAAAAATAAAATATAATTTTAATTTGATTTAAAGTTTATTTTTTATTTTAATTACGTTAACTTCTATTTTATCTCTAATAAAAAATAAATTAATTAAATATAATTCTAATTTAATTGAAAGTATATTTTATAGTCTAATTAGGTTAACTTTTATTTTATCTCTAATAAAAATGAAATTAATTAACACATAATTATAATTTAATTAAAATTATGTTTCTTATTTTAATTATATTAATTTTTATTTTATCTCTAATAAAATTAAATTAATTAAACTTTTAGTAGTAATTTTGTTAAAAATATATTTTTTCTATTTTAATTAGGCCTACTTGTATTTTATCTAATATAAATTAAATTAGATAATAGAATTTTAATAAGTCTTATTATATTAAATTTAATAAGTAAATGATTAAAATTAAATTTTATGAAAATATTAAAAATAGATAATTTTTTTTTAAAAGTAGATATTTTTATAAATTAAAAATTAATAAATAAAAAATAGAGCATAAAATTTGTTTGAAAGTATATTTTCTGTAATAAAAGTAGTATAATTATCATTTTTAGATATTTTTATAAAATTTAACAAAAAATTAATGAAAATTAAATTAATTAATTTTTATCAAGTAATTATTAGTTGAACTTAAAAAATTACATTAAATTAATTTTTGAGTAAATAAAATTATTAATATTAAAAATATTAAATAAATAAAGTATCATAACTCAAATAAAAATTCATTAAAATTGTAATAAATTATAAGTTTAATGGGTTCTAATATTTAAATTGTTATATAAAGAAAATATAACTTTTATTATTTTTTATTAGAAAAAACTAATGAGTTTTTATTATCTTATAATTAATTATAACCATAATATTATTTTCTATATAAAATTAGTTTTAGAGTTGAGAAAAATTATTTATAAAAAATAATGAAGGAATATCATATAATTATTTAAATAAAAGATTTATTGAAGTTGTAATAAATTATAACTATATTAAGTTAATATTAAATAACATTGTTATTATTTTTAAAATTTTCTTTAATGATAATTGTTACGATCCAAAACAGGAGTCATGACCGACGCTAGGGAACGGGAATTCTTTCGAATCCAAAACCCGTAGCAAGCCTAAAAAAATAAAATAAACATGAAATAATAATAATAATATATAATGTAGCCGAAATAAAAGTCATAAATAATAATAACATATGCACCAACTGGATTTAAATCAAATCCTCATCATCACATATATATAAACTCTTTTAATACAAATTCAGTTCAAATATAATATAACATCTCTTTAAATATTTAATGACTACTGTAGTGTCTAGATAAAATAAAACTCAAGACTCAAAGAAGCAGTTTACATAAAGAAGCCAGGGCGGAAGAAATCCGGCGTACAGGCCTGCTACTGAGGTCTGAAGATGATGACTCTCCTGAAAAATAGTCAACGGAGGGGAGTCAGACCTCACTGAGTGAATTACTATAATATATATACATGCATACTAAATGACAATGCATACAGTCAACAGTATATATCTAATATGTATATATACAGACAAATACACACAGATGCTGTAAAATCATTTTATATATATTTTACTGAAAATCATCGATTATGAAGGATCAAATAGAACCCTATAATATCGCAACCTCAAACAGTGTTAGACAACACTCTAGCCATACAGGCTCACTTATTTCCAAATATATTCACTTATTCCATTTGGATAGTAGACTGGCCCCGAGACACTAAGTCAACCGAGCTCCAACAGTCTGACTGTCAGTGTGATTGGCCCCGAGACACTTGGTCAACCGAGCTCTAGCAATCACACCCAAATCACATCTCACACATCAGATAAATCAATTCAAATCAAAATCCTCAAACTGGTTAGTAATATAGCCTAAATGCTATAAGCGCACTGGTACGTACTCGGTCCTAGTGTGGCACGTTCTATTGATATCCTTCATTGATAAATATAAAACATTCATTCACAATTAAATGATGCATGAATTTAAATAACATAACAATATAAACCATATATATACTGGAAATATACCAAAAGTAAACCAGGTATATTTCGAGTATATATACGTCAAATAAATCCAATAAAATTACAAAATAAACTAGAGATATATTTGAAAACATTTTAAACACAGTTCATTAATAAAACATGCATATAATTTAATATATACCAAAAATATACTTAAATACAAATCACATTATTTATGCATATTTAATCAAAATGAAACATGTATTTCTAAAATCATGCATCCTAAAGCACATATATATAAAATAGTAACTCACACTTAGTGCGCTCCATGAGATGGGCCCGACGGGCCTGATCCACTAGACCTCGGTCTCGGCGCAACTAAACAAACAATAAATAACAGACATCAGAATAAACCTAACGAAAAATTCTAGAACTTGATCTAGAATATTAAACACATAATCGAAATTAGGGTTCGACCGGACATCACATTTTATGAGAATTCTACCAAAAATTCGGTAGAACCTCCCCTGTAAAACGGACATCTCTCTACTCAAAGAGTAGAGCCGACCCTGCAAAGAAACACACTTCGAAAAATAGGCACAACAATTGTAATATCCCGTGTATTTAAATATTTTTACACTGTATCGGGATATGCAGTGTTAATAATTTTAGTATATGTATCATGCTATTTTACGAGGTTGATGTGTATTTAAAACCTATTTTAATTATTGTGTATTATTTATAGTGCTTTACGTAAAATTTTCCCGGGACTTGTATTTTCGGAGAAATTTTCACGTAAATAATTTATTATTAATTATTTTAAATATATCTTCGGACTTGCATGAACTCATACGTATTTTTAAATTACTAAATAGAGCCTATGTGTGTATATATTTATTTAATTAGGGTTTAGTATTTTACCCTAATATTTTATTAATTAATTAATTATTTTATTGTTATTTAATTATTTTTAATTAATATTAAATTTTAAAATATTAAATATTAAGTGTGTGGATGTGATTTTTTTCAAATATTTTATTAAAATTATTTTTTTTTTATTTTTCTTTTTTTCTTTTTCTTTTTCTTTTTCTTTTCTTTTTCTTTTCTTTTCTTTTCTTTTCTTTTCTTTTCTTTTCTTTTTTCTTCTTCTTCTTCTTCTTCCCCTGCGCGACCACCTTCCCCTCCCGCTGTAACTCCTAATCCCCGGCTGTTGGTGTGCCTCCCGGCTTGCCACCGTCATCCTCAGCTGTTCCCCGCCGCCAGCAGTGTCACGACCCAAAACAGGGGCCATGACCGGCGCTAGGGAACGGGAATTCTTTCGAATCCGGAACCCGTAGCAAGCCTAAAAATAAAATAAATATGCAATAATAACAATAAAAATATAATATGCAGCGGAAAATAAAAATCATAAATATTACAATATCATCCATATCAACTGGATTTAATTTAAAACTCATCACATCGCATATATAATCTCATAAATGTATAATCTTTATACAAATCCAGTTTTACTATAATACATCTCTTTAAAACAAATACTTTAATTCACAACTACTGAAAATCACAACTACTGAAAATCACAACTACTGCAGTGTCTAGATAAAATAAATAAGACTCAAGTATACAATTTACATAAAGAAGCCGGGGCGGAAGAAATCCGGCGTATCGACCTGCTACTGAGGTCTGAGGAAGTTGACTCTTTCGAATCCTGCTACTGAGGTCCGACGGGCCTGGTCCACTAACCCTCGGTCTCGACGCAACTAAACAAGAAATAATTAATCGACATCAGAATAACCCTAACAGAAATCCTAGAATTCAATCTAGAGTATTCAACACTGAATCGGAAATTAGGGTTCGACTGGATATCACGTTTTACGAGAATTCTACCGAAAATCCGGCAGAACCTCCCCTGTAAAACGGACATCTCTCTACTCAAAAGAGTAGAGCCGACCCTGCAAAGAAAATACACTTCAAAAATAAACACCACAATCAATCACAACCCCTCGGTCGGACTCCAGACTACAATCTGTCGATCGGGGTCCACAAACACAGAATATATATTCAAATATACCAAAAATATCCTTAAATCATAAAAATACATTTCATATGTAGAAATTACATAATAAATCTTGAAACACTGTAAAAACCGATTAAAACTCATTTTATTAGAAAAACCGTATATTATATATATAATTGAAAATAATTCCCGGAAAATAGTTTTAATTAGTTAAAAATACTAAATATTTTGTAGAAATCATTTTTATACCTTAAATAAATATTAAAACCAATTAAATTACATTTTTAGACAATTTAGGGTAAAATTACCAAAATACCCCTATATATATATATATACCTAAATTACTTCAAAAATTCACCAAAAATCATACAATTATCCAAAATTAATTTTCTCAACATATTTATCAATAATATCAATAATTAAACTCAATTAACCAATTAAATTCAATTTAAAACACAATTAACTTAATTTTCCAAAATCACCTAAACTTCAATAATTAAAAATAAATACTTAGAAATTCATAAAAATTCCAAATAAATTTCTATAATTCATTTCAACACCTAATTCAACCATAAACTCCAATTTCATAATTTAAATAATTAATTTCCGAAAATTAGAAAATAATATTAAAATATTCAAAAATACCCAAAAATCCAAACAACCTCCAAAAATTCTGTAAAAATTCATACATGAAGATTAAGCTACCAGGAACAACATTTGTGAAGGAATTTTCCATGAATCATCCAAATCAAAGCTCAAAAAAATCAAAAACTCAAAGAGGCCGAAATATTCAAATCGAAACCTAAGCAATTCTAGACCATTTTAGCTCAAACCAAAGCTAGAATAACACTCACCGGAGCTCAAGGAGAAGATAGAGACCGGCGGTGTCGAAAACGGTGGCCGGAGGAGGGAGAAACGGTGGTGAAGAATAGTGGTGGTCGACGCCCGCGGGAGAGAAAGAAGAAGAAGAAGAAAAAGAAAAAGAAAGAAAAAGGAAAGAGAAAGAAAAAGAAAAAGAAAGAAAAAGAAAAAGAAAGAGAAAAAAAAGAAAAAGAAAAAAAAATAAAATAAAATAATAAATTTTAATAATTTAATAATAAATAAAATAATCAAATAATAATAAATAAATAATAAAATATTAGGGTAATAATAAACCCTAATTAAATAAATATACACACACAGGCTTTATTTAATAATTTAAAAATATGTATGAGTTCATGCAAACCCGTAAATACATTTAAAATAATTAATAATACATTGTTTACGTGGAAATTTCCCCGAAAATGAAAGTCCCGGGAAAATTTTACGTAAAATACTGAAAATAATATACAGTAATTAAAATAGGTTTAAAATACATATCAACTCATAAAAATATCGTATAATGCATAAAAATTATTGACACTGTATATCCCGGTACAGTGTAAAAATATTTAAAAAAAAACACGGGATATTACAGTCTTCCCCCCTTACAAGAATTCGTCCCCGAATTCTAAAAACAAGATTACAGAATCAGGAAGGAAAGAGATACGGGTAAGAAGCTCGCATCTCAGCTTCAGTCTCCCACGTATGCTCTTCAACTCTGTCGCTACGCCACAAAACCTTGACCATCGGAATCTGCTTCGATCGCAACTGTCGAACTTGAAAATCTACGATCGCCACAGGTTCTTCCACAAACGTCAAATCTTCACTCACTTCCACACTGTCAGGTTGCAACACGTGTGAAGGATCTGAGATATACTTCCTCAACATCGAGATATGAAATACTGGATGCACTTGTGACATACTCGGAGGCAAATCCAACCGATATGCAACAGTGCCAATTCTCTCCAGAATCTCAAACGGTCCAATATATCTCGGTGCTAACTTACCCTTCCTGCCAAATCTCATCACACCCTTCATCGGAGATACTTTCAGAAAAACGAAATCTCCAACCTAAAACTCCACATCTCTGCGCCTAGGATCCGCATAACTCTTCTGTCTGCTAACTGCGGTCTCTAACCTGCACTTGATCACGGCGACTTTCTCTGCAGCATCTTGAACCATCTCTGGTCCAGTCAAAACTCTCTCACCGATCTCATCCCAACTCAACGGGGATCTACACTTCCTTCCATACAACGCCTCATATGGTGCCATGCTAATACTGCTATGGTAGCTGTTATTATATGCAAACTCAACAAGCGACAAATGATCATCCCAGCTACCTCTCAAATCCAAGACACACATCCTCAACATATCTTCCAGTGTCTGGATCGTCCTCTCAGACTGACCATCTGTCTGAGGATGAAAAGCAGTACTGAAATCCAACCTAGTGCCCATCGCTTCCTGCAACTTCTGCCAAAAACGAGAAGTAAACACTGAACCTCTATCTGACACAATGGACACAGGTACTCCATGAAGGCATACAATATGCTTCACATACAACTTCGCCAATCTAGCAACTGAATATGTGGCTTTCACAGGCAAGAAATGTGCAGACTTCGTCAATCTGTCTACAATCACCCATATGGAATTGTATCCATCCTTCGAACGAGGTAAACTGACCACAAAATCCATAGCTATCCTTTCCCACTTCCACTCGGGAATAGGAAGAGGCTGAAGCTTCCCAGAAGGCTTCTGATGTTCGGCTTTCACTTGCTGACACGTCAAGCACTTAGCAACATAATCAGCAACATCCTTCTTCAATCCATCCCACCAGTATAGATCTCTGATACTGTGGTACATCTTAGTAACACCAGGATGAACGCTGTAAGCTGTAGAATGTGCTTCCTCTAAGATCTCCTCTCTCAAATCATCCACATCAGGAACACACAATCTACCACTGATCCACAACACACCATCATCATCGAGTGTGAAATCAGTGAACTTCCCTGCTCTGACATTCTCTGCAAGCTCTTCTAGAATAGGATCTCGGCTCTGAGCTGCTTTAATCCTATCCCTCAGTACAGATCGTATTTTAAACTGAGTTAACAGTCCACCTGATCTACTAATCTTCATCATCAGACCTTGATCCACCATCAAATGTAATTCTTGGATCAATGGTCTCCTCTCCACACCGATGTGAGCAAGACTACCTAAGGACTTCCTACTCAAGGCATCTGCTACCACATTAGCCTTACCTGGATGGTAAAGAATCTCGCAATCATAATCCTTCAACAGTTCCAACCATCTTCTCTGCCTCAAATTCAAATCTCGCTGCTGGAAAATGTACTTAAGGCTCTTGTGATCAGTAAATATCTCACAAGTCACCCCGTACAGATAATGTCTCCAAATCTTCAAAGCAAAGATCACTGCAGCCATCTCCAGATCATGTGTAGGATAGTTCTGCTCATGCTTCTTCAACTGCCTCGAAGCATAGGCTATCACCCTTCCATTCTGCATCAACACACAACCAAGACCAATTCTAGAGGCATCACAGTAAACTGTGAACTTATCCACACTATTAGGCAAAGCTAATACTGGCGCTGTGGTCAACTTCTCCTTCAACAACTGAAAACTATTCTCACAAGCTTCTGACCACTCGAATCTAACATTCTTCTGAGTCAAGCGAGTCATAGGGGCTGCTATCTTGGAAAAATCCTGCACAAACCGCCTATAATACCCGGCTAAACCCAGAAAACTCCGAATCTCAGTAACTGAAGTAGGTCTAGGCCACTCAGATACTGCCTCAACCTTCTATGGATCAACCTGAATACCTTCTTTAGACACTACGTGTCCAAGAAAAGAAACACTCTCCATCCAGAAATCACACTTCGAGAATTTAGCATAAAGCTGATGATCTCTCAGTGTCTGTAGTACAATCCTCAAGTGATATACGTGCTCTTCCATACTCCTCGAATATACTAGTATATCATCAATGAAGACTACCACAAACTGATCCACATACGGTCGGAATACTCTGTTCATCAGGTCCATAAAAGCTGCTGGTGCATTAGTCAAACCAAAAGACATCACCAGAAACTCATAATGACCATAACGAGTGCGGAACGCTGTCTTAGGAATATCAGCTTCACTGATCCGCAGCTGATGATAACCCGACCTCAAGTCAACCTTAGAAAAGAACTGTGCACCTTGTAACTGATCAAATAAATCATCTATCCTCGGGAGAGGATACTTGTTCTTCACTGTCACCTTGTTCAACTCTCTGTAGTCAATGCACAGTCTCAGGGTACCATCCTTCTTCTTCACAAACAAGACTGGTGCACCCCAAGGGGAAACACTAGGTCTGATAAAACCCTTATCCAACAACTCTTGCAACTGCTCCTTCAACTCTCTCAACTCTACAGGAGCCATACGATAGGGTGGCATAGATATAGGAGTAATACCTGGAACCACATCTATACAGAACTCAATCTCTCTATGAGGTGGTAAACTTGGCAACTCCTCGAGAAAAACATCAGGAAACTCACAAGCAACAGGAACATCTGTGAGTGACAACTTCTCCACTGACGTATCCCTAACCAATGCCAAAAACCCCTGACAACCTTTCCTCAACAACTTCCTAGCTGTAATAACAGAAATAAGATTCTGAGGTGCTGAACTCCTGTCACCAACAAACTTAAATTCTACTTCACCAGGAATTCTGAAAATCACCTCCTTATTCCTGCAATCAACCACGGCATAATGCTGAGATAACCAATCCATTCCCAAAATAACATCAAACTCCATCACATCCAACAAAATCAAATCAGCGGATAATTCTCTATCTCCCACGAGAACTGGACAACCAGAAAGAACAATATCGGTGTCCAAGGAATCACTCAGAGGAGTGGCAACAGACAAAGGAAAAGCCATCCTCGAAGCTTGCCAACAAGATTTAGAAGCAAAAACAGGAGAAACAAAGGAATACGTGGCACCCGGATCAAACAAAACCAAAGCATCCAGGTAACAAACAGAAAGAATACTTGCCACGACTGCATTAGATGCCTGAGCATCCTGCTGAGTCAGATGAAAAACTCTGGCCTGGCCTCGACCTCCCTGCTGACTGGTAAAAGCCTGGCCAACACCTCTGGCACCTCCTCTAGTACCTCTACCACGACTCTGCTGTGGAACAAACTGAGTAGAACTCTGATGCTGAGCTGGTGGCAACTGAAATGGCACGGGTGCTGCACTAGCAATCGACTGCTGTGGGAATCGCGGAATCTGCTGCTGCTGATACCCAGAATAAGGACACGATCTAGCAAAATGTCCTGTCTGCCCGCATCTGAAACATGTCAACGGTGTCAGATAACACGGTCCCTGATGGACTCTACCATAAGTCTGACAAACACTGGCCGCTGATCCAGAACTACGACCACTGCTGCTGCTCAAAGCACCTGACCCAAATCTGAATGATCTACGCTGACCTCCACGACCATGTCTACTGCTCCGATGCACTCGCTGCTGCTGTCTCTGACTCTGCTGAGTCGAACCTCGCTGCTGACTACTCAAACCAACATGAAAACTCGAATACGGAGTAGCCTGCAATCCACTCGACTGAACTCCCAACTGGTAATAATCAGGCATCGCTCCCTGCCTAACTAACCTCAGCTCAATCTCCTTAGCTAGCTCAATCACAGACTCCAGAGTAAGACCTGCTGTGGGCATACCAGCAAAAGCTGAACCCAAACCAGTAACATACGTAGTAACAACGAAATACTGATCTCGCATCAGATCCTCAGCATATCTACCCAGACGAAGGAACTCTCGGGTATACTCCTCTACAGATCGATCTCCACGAGAAATACTAGTCAATCAAAGACGATAGCTCAAATGAAGAGGCTCTGGACAAAATCTCCTCATGAATCGCTCTCGAAACTGAGCCCACGTCATCGTCATTATATAGGGCTGGATCATCTGAATAAACCAATCCAAGGCTGGTCCCTCAACAGACAACTCAACGATCATGATCCTCTGGTACTCGGTATGAGCAGTCCGAGTCCTAGTCTCAATCGCATACAGAAAATCTAAAGGATCAGAAGTACCATCAAAAGCAATCCTGCCAACTCTGGCATAGAACAAAGCTGCCTCAGGGTCAGACATACCCTGCTGATAGGCAGGCTGAACAACAGGAGGAACAGGAACATCAAACTCAGGCTCAACGGGCTCCTCATCCTGTAACTCTCTCTGCCTACGGCGACCTGCCGCTCCTCGAGGTCTACCCCTGCCACGACCTCTACGCCTAACTGGCTGCTCAGGAGGTAAAACCTCGTCCTGAAAAGACTCATCATCCTCGGCCTCAACGACCGGTGGAGCGACACGCGCTCGCCTCCTCATTCTGAAAAGACAAACGGAAAGATTCAGACAAAACAGACAACAGAGGAATAACGCTGAAAACTACAGCAAGGAATACTCATCAAGACATACTCGAACCTAATACACTGCAGTAGTCCAACAGAAAACACAACTTTAAAACTAGGGCCACAACTCACATAACTAAGCCCTGACACAGAACTCCACTCTGATACAAACTTCGCTCTGATACCAACTTTGTCACGACCCAAAACAGGGGCCATGACCGGCGCTAGGGAACGGGAATTCTTTCGAATCCGGAACCCGTAGCAAGCCTAAAAATAAAATAAATATGCAATAATAACAATAAAAATATAATATGCAGCGGAAAATAAAAATCATAAATATTACAATATCATCCATATCAACTGGATTTAATTCAAAACTCATCACATCACATATATAATCTCATAAATGTATAATCTTTATACAAATCCAGTTTTACTATAATACATCTCTTTAAAACAAATACTTTAATTCACAACTACTGAAAATCACAACTACTGAAAATCACAACTACTGCAGTGTCTAGATAAAATAAATAAGACTCAAGTATACAATTTACATAAAGAAGCCGGGGCGGAAGAAATCCGGCGTATCGACCTGCTACTGAGGTCTGAGGAAGTTGACTCTCCTGAAAAATAGTCAACGGAGGGGAGTCAGACCTCACTGAGTGAATTACTATAATATATATACATACACTCTAAGTGATAATGCATACAGTCAACAGTATATGAGTAATATGTATATATACAGGCAAATTCATACAGATGCAGAAAAATCATTTTATATATTTGTCTGAAAATCAACTTTTATGAAGGATCACATAGAACCCTAGAATATCGCAACCTCAGAAAAATAGTGTTAAACAACACTTTAGCCATACAGGCTCACTGATTCCAAATATATCCACTTAATCCATATGGACAGTAGATTGGCCCCGAGACACTAAGTCAACCGAGCTCCAGCAGTCTGACTGCCAGTGTGATTGGCCCCGAGACACTTGGTCAACCGAGCTCCAGCAATCACACCCACAAACCACATCTCACATATATCAATAATCATAATCAAATCGATACCCACAAATAGTCAGTAATAAAGCCTAAATACTATAGGCGTACCGGTACGTACTCGGTCCTAGTGCTGCCCACTAGGTAGCACGTTCTATTGATATCCTTCATTAATAAATAATAAAACATTCATTCACAAATACATGATGCATGGATATAAATGAAATAGCAATATAAACCTTATATATACCGAAAATATACCAAACATAAACCTGGTATATTTTGAGTATATATATGTCAAATAAATCCAATCAAATCATGAATTAAACTAAAAATATATTTAAAAACATTTTAAATATATTTTATTAATAAAACATGTATATAATTTATTATATACCAAAAATATATCAAAAATATACTTGAATATAAATCACATTATTTATGCATATTCAGTCAAAATAAAACATGCATTTTCTAAATCATGCATCCTAAGCATATATATATAATATAGTAACTCACCTAATGCGCTCCACGAGACAGGTCCGACGGGCCTGGTCCACTAACCCTCGGTCTCGACGCAACTAAACAAGAAATAATTAATCGACATTAGAATAACCCTAACAGAAATCCTAGAATTCAATCTAGAGTATTCAACACTGAATCGAAAATTAGGGTTCGACTGGATATCACGTTTTACGAGAATTCTACCGAAAATCCGGCAGAACCTCCCCTGTAAAACGGACATCTCTCTACTCAAAAGAGTAGAGCCGACCCTGCAAAGAAAATACACTTCAAAAATAAACACCACAATCAATCACAACCCCTCGGTCGGACTCCAGACTACAATCTGTCGACCGGGGTCCACAAACACAGAATATATATTCAAATATACCAAAAATATCCTTAAATCATAAAAATACATTTCATATGTAGAAATTACATAATAAATCTTGAAACACTGTAAAAACCGATTAAAACTCATTTTATTAGAAAAACCGTATATTATATATATAATTGAAAATAATTCCCGGAAAATAGTTTTAATTAGTTAAAAATACTAAATATTTTGTAGAAATCATTTTTATACCTTAAATAAATATTAAAACCAATTAAATTACATTTTTAGACAATTTAGGGTAAAATTACCAAAATACCCCTATATATATATATATATACCTAAATTACTTCAAAAATTCACCAAAAATCATACAATTATCCAAAATTAATTTTCTCAACATATTTATCAATAATATCAATAATTAAACTCAATTAACCAATTAAATTCAATTTAAAACACAATTAACTTAATTTTCCAAAATCACCTAAACTTCAATAATTAAAAATAAATACTTAGAAATTCATAAAAATTCCAAATAAATTTCTATAATTCATTTCAACACCTAATTCAACCATAAACTCCAATTTCATAATTTAAATAATTAATTTCCGAAAATTAGAAAATAATATTAAAATATTCAAAAATACCCAAAAATCCAAACAACCTCCAAAAATTCTGTAAAAATTCATACATGAAGATTAAGCTACCAGGAACAACATTTGTGAAGGAATTTTCCATGAATCATCCAAATCAAAGCTCAAAAAAATCGAAAACTCAAAGAGGCCGAAATATTCAAATCGAAACCTAAGCAATTCTAGACCATTTTAGCTCAAACCAAAGCTAGAATAACACTCACCGGAGCTCAAGGAGAAGATAGAGACTGGCGGTGTCGAAAACGGTGGCCGGAGGAGGGAGAAACGGTGGTGAAGAATAGTGGTGGTCGGCGCCCGCGGGAGAGAAAGAAGAAGAAGAAGAAAAAGAAAAAGAAAGAAAAAGGAAAGAGAAAGAAAAAGAAAAAGAAAGAAAAAGAAAAAGAAAGAGAAAAAAAAGAAAAAGAAAAAAAAATAAAATAAAATAATAAATTTTAATAATTTAATAATAAATAAAATAATCAAATAATAATAAATAAATAATAAAATATTAGGGTAATAATAAACCCTAATTAAATAAATATACACACACAGGCTTTATTTAATAATTTAAAAATATGTATGAGTTCATGCAAACCCGTAAATACATTTAAAATAATTAATAATACATTGTTTACGTGGAAATTTCCCCGAAAATGAAAGTCCCGGGAAAATTTTACGTAAAATACTGAAAATAATATACAGTAATTAAAATAGGTTTAAAATACATATCAACTCATAAAAATATCGTATAATGCATAAAAATTATTGACACTGTATATCCCGGTACAGTGTAAAAATATTTTAAAAAAAACACGGGATATTACAGTCTTCCCCCCTTACAAGAATTCGTCCCCGAATTCTAAAAACAAGATTACAGAATCAGGAAGGAAAGAGATACGGCTAAGAAGCTCGCATCTCAGCTTCAGTCTCCCACGTATGCTCTTCAACTCTGTCGCTACGCCACAAAACCTTGACCATCGGAATCTGCTTCGATCGCAACTGTCGAACTTGAAAATCTACGATCGCCACAGGTTCTTCCACAAACGTCAAATCTTCACTCACTTCCACACTGTCAGGTTGCAACACGTGTGAAGGATCTGAGATATACTTCCTCAACATCGAGATATGAAATACTGGATGCACTTGTGACATACTCGGAGGCAAATCCAACCGATATGCAATAGTGCCAATTCTCTCCAGAATCTCAAACGGTCCAATATATCTCGGTGCTAACTTACCCTTCCTGCCAAATCTCATCACACCCTTCATCGGAGATACTTTCAGAAAAACGAAATCTCCAACCTGAAACTCCACATCTCTGCGCCTAGGATCCGCATAACTCTTCTGTCTGCTAACTGCGGTCTCTAACCTGCGCTTGATCACGGCGACTTTCTCTGCAGCATCTTGAACCATCTCTGGTCCAGTCAAAACTCTCTCACCGATCTCATCCCAACTCAACGGGGATCTACACTTCCTTCCATACAACGCCTCATATGGTGCCATGCCAATATTGCTATGGTAGCTGTTATTATATGCAAACTCAACAAGCGACAAATGATCATCCCAGCTACCTCTCAAATCCAAGACACACACCTCAACATATCTTCCAGTGTCTGGATCGTCCTCTCAGACTGACCATCTGTCTGAGGATGAAAAGCAGTACTGAAATCCAACCTAGTGCCCATCGCTTCCTACAACTTCTGCCAAAAACGAGAAGTAAACACTGAACCTCTATCTGACACAATGGACACAGGTACTCCATGAAGGCATACAATATGCTTCACATACAACTTCGCCAATCTAGCAACTGAATATGTGGCTTTCACAGGCAAGAAATGTGCAGACTTCGTCAATCTGTCTACAATCACCCAGATGGAATTGTATCCATCCTTCGAACGAGGTAAACTGACCACAAAATCCATAGCTATCCTTTCCCACTTCCACTCGGGAATAGGAAGAGGCTGAAGCTTCCCAGAAGGCTTCTGATGTTCGGCTTTCACTTGCTGACACGTTAAGCACTTAGCAACATAATCAGCAACATCCTTCTTCAATCCATCCCACCAGTATAGATCTCTGATACTGTGGTACATCTTAGTAACACCAGGATGAACGCTGTAAGCTGTAGAATGTGCTTCCTCTAAGATCTCCTCTCTCAAATCATCCACATCAGGAACACACAATCTACCACTGATCCACAACACACCATCATCATCGAGTGTGAAATCAGTGAACTTCCCTGCTCTGACATTCTCTGCAAGCTCTTCTAGAATAGGATCTCGGCTCTGAGCTGCTTTAATCCTATCCCTCAGTACAGATCGTATTTTAAACTGAGTTAACAGTCCACCTGATCTACTAATCTTCATCATCAGACCTTGATCCACCATCAAATGCAATTCTTGGATCAATGGTCTCCTCTCCACACCGATGTGAGCAAGACTACCTAAGGACTTCCTACTCAAGGCATCTGCTACCACATTAGCCTTACCCGGATGGTAAAGAATCTCGCAATCATAATCCTTCAACAGTTCCAACCATCTTCTCTGCCTCAAATTCAAATCTCGCTGCTGGAAAATGTACTTAAGGCTCTTGTGATCAGTAAATATCTCACAAGTCACCCCGTACAGATAATGTCTCCAAATCTTCAAAGCAAAGATCACTGCAGCCATCTCCAGATCATGTGTAGGATAGTTCTGCTCATGCTTCTTCAACTGCCTCGAAGCATAGGCTATCACCCTTCCATTCTGCATCAACACACAACCAAGACCAATTCTAGAGGCATCACAGTAAACTGTGAACTTATCCACACTATTAGGCAAAGCTAATACTGGCGCTGTGGTCAACTTCTCCTTCAACAACTGAAAACTATTCTCACAAGCTTCTGACCACTCGAATCTAACATTCTTCTGAGTCAAGCGAGTCATAGGGGCTGCTATCTTGGAAAAATCCTGCACAAACCGCCTATAATACCCGCCGAATCTCAGTAACTGAAGTAGGTCTAGGCCACTCAGATACTGCCTCAACCTTCTGTGGATCAACCTGAATACCTTCTTTAGACACTACGTGTCCAAGAAAAGAAACACTCTCCTCCAGAAATCACACTTCGAGAATTTAGCATAAAGCTGATGATCTCTCAGTGTCTGTAGTACAATCCTCAAGTGATATACGTGCTCTTCCATACTCCTCGAATATACTAGTATATCATCAATGAAGACTACCACAAACTGATCCACATACGATCGGAATACTCTGTTCATCAGGTCCATAAAAGCTGCTGGTGCATTAGTCAAACCAAAAGACATCACCAGAAACTCATAATGACCATAACGAGTGCGGAACGCTGTTTAGGAATATCAGCTTCACTGATCCGCAGCTGATGATAACCCGACCTCAAGTCAACCTTAGAAAAGAACTGTGCACCTTGTAACTGATCAAATAAATCATCTATCCTCGGGAGAGGATACTTGTTCTTCACTGTCACCTTGTTCAACTCTCTGTAGTCAATGCACAGTCTCAGGGTACCATCCTTCTTCTTCACAAACAAGACTGGTGCACCCCAAGGGGAAACACTAGGTCTGATAAAACCCTTATCCAACAACTCTTGCAACTGCTCCTTCAACTCTCTCAACTCTGCAGGAGCCATACGATAGGGTGGCATAGATATAGGAGTAATACCTGGAACCACATCTATACAGAACTCAATCTCCTCTATGAGGTGGTAAACTTGGCAACTCCTCGAGAAAAAACATCAGGAAACTCACAAGCAACAGGAACATCTGTGAGTGACAACTTCTCCACTGACGTATCCCTAACCAATGCCAAATAACCCCCTGACACCTTTCCTCAACAACTTCCTAGCTGTAATAACAGAAATAAGATTCTGAGGTGCTGAACTCCTGTCACCAACTAACTTAAATTCTACTTCACCAGGAATTCTGAAAATCACCTCCTTATTCCTGCAATCAACCACGGCATAATGCTGAGATAACCAATCCATTCCCAAAATAACATCAAACTCCATCACATCCAACAAAATCAAATCAGCGGATAATTCTCTATCTCCCACGAGAACTGGACAACCAGAAAGAACAATATCGGTGTCCAAGGAATCACTCAGAGGATGTGGCAACAGACAAAGGAAGAGCCATCCTCGAAGCTTGCCAACAAGATTTAGAAGCAAAAACAGGAGAAACAAAGGAATACGTGGCACCCGGATCAAACAAAACCAAAGCATCCAGGTAACAAACAGAAAGAATACCTGCCACGACTGCATTAGATGCCTGAGCATCCTGCTGAGTCAGATGAAAAACTCTGGCCTGGCCTCGACCTCCCTGCTGACTGGTAGAAGCCTGGCCAACACCTCTGGCACCTCCTCTAGTACCTCTACCACGACTCTGCTGTGGAACAAACTGAGTAGAACTCTGATGCTGAGCTGGGTGGCAACTGAAACTGGCACGGGGTGCTGCACTAGCAATCGACTGCTGTGGGAATCGCGGAATCTGCTGCTGCTGATACCCAGAATAAGGACACGATCTGGCAAAATGTCCTGTCTGCCCGCATCTGAAACATGTCAACGGTGTCAGATAACACGGTCCCTGATGGACTCTACCATAAGTCTGACAAACACTGGCCGCTGATCCAAGACTACGACCACTGCTGCTGCTCGAAGCACCTGACCCAAATCTGAATGATCTACGCTGACCTCCCACGACCATGTCTACTGCTCCGATGCACTCGCTGCTGCTGTCTCTGAACTCTGCTGAGTCGAACCTCGCTGCTGACTACTCGAACCAACATGAAAACTCGAATACGGAGTAGCCTGCAATCCACTCGACTGAACTCCCAACTGGTAATAATCAGGCATCGCTCCCTGCCTAACTAACCTCAGCTCAATCTCCTTAGCTAGCTCAATCACAGACTCCAGAGTAAGACCTGCTGTGGGCATACCAGCAAAAGCTGAACCCAAACCAGTAACATACGTAGTAACAACGATATACTGATCTCGCATCAGATCCTCAGCATATCTACCCAGATGAAGGAACTCTCGGGTATACTCCTCTACAGATCGATCTCCACGAGAAATACTAGTCAATCGAAGACGATAGCTCAAACGAAGAGGCTCTGGATAAAATCTCCTCATGAATCGCTCTCGAAACTGAGCCCACGTCATCGTCATCATATAGGGCTGGATCATCCTGAATAAACCAATCCAAGGCTGGTCCCTCAACAGACAACTCAACGATCATGATCCTCTGGTACTCGGTTATGAGCAGTCCGAGTCCTAGTCTCAATCGCATACAGAAAATCTAAAGGATCAGAAGTACCATCAAAAGCAATCCTGCCAACTCTGGCATAGAACAAAGCTGCCTCAGGGTCAGACATACCCCTGCTGATAGGCAGGCTGAACAACAGGAGGAACAGGAACATCAAACTCAGGCTCAACGGGATCCTCATCCTGTAACTCTCTCTGCCTACGGCGACCTGCCGCTCCTCGAGGTCTACCCCTGCCACGACCTCTACGCCTAACTGGCTGCTCAGGAGGTAAAACCTCGTCCCTGAAAAGACTCATCATCCTCGGCCTCAACGACCGGTGGAGCGACACGCGCTCGCCTCCTCAGTCTGAAAAGACAAACGGAAAGATTCAGACAAAACAGACAACAGAGGAATAACGCTTGAAAACTACAGCAAGGAATACTCATCAAGACATACTCGAACCTAATACACTGCAGTAGTCCAACAGAAAACACAACTTTAAAACTAGGGCCACAACTCACATAACTAAGCCCTGACACAGAACTCCACTCTGATACGAACTTCGCTCTGATTACCAACTTTGTCACGACCCAAAACAGGGGCCATGACCGGCGCTAGGGAACGGGAATTCTTTCGAATCCGGAACCCGTAGCAAGCCTAAAAATAAAATAAATATGCAATAATAACAATAAAAATTAATATGCAGCGGAAAATAAAAATCATAAATATACAATATCATCCATATCAACTGGATTTAATTCAAAACTCATCACATCACATATATAATCTCATAAATGTATAATCTTTATACAATCCAGTTTTACTATAATACATCTCTTTAAAACAAATACTTTAATTCACAACTACTGAAAATCACAACTACTGAAAATCACAACTACTGTAGTGTCTAGATAAATAAATAAGACTCAAGTATACAATTACATAAAGAAGCCGGGGCGGAAGAAATCCGGCGTATCGACCTGCTACTGAGGTCTGAGGAAGTTGACTCTTCCTGAAAAATAGTCAACGGAGGGGAGTCAGACCTCACTGAGTGAATTACTATAATATATATACATACACTCTAAGTGATAATGCATACAGTCAACAGTATATGAGTAATATGTATATATACAGGCAAATTCATACAGATGCAGAAAAAATCATTTTTATATTTGTCTGAAAATCAACCTTTTATGAAGGATCACATAGAACCCTAGAATATCGCAAACCTCAGAAAAATAGTGTTAAACAACACTCTAGCCATACAGGCTCACTGATTCCAAATATATCTACTTAATCCATATGGGACAGTAGACTGGCCCCGAGACACTAAGTCAACCGAGCTCCAGCAGTCTGACTGCCAGTGTGATTGGCCCCGAGACACTTGGTCAACCGAGCTCCAAGCAATCACACCCATAAACCACATCTCACATATATCAATAATCATAATCAAATCGATACCCACAAATAGTCAGTAATAAAGCCTAAATACTATAGGCGTACCGGTACGTACTCGGTCCTAGTGCTGCTGCCCACTAGGTAGCACGTTCTATTGATATCCTTCATTAATAAATAATAAAACATTCATTCACAAATACATGATGCATGGATATAAATGAAATAGCAATATAAACCTTATATATACCGAAAATATACCAAACATAAACCTGGTATATTTTGAGTATATATATGTCAAATAAATCCAATCAAATCATGAATTAAACTAAAAATAATTTAAAAACATTTTTAAATATATTTTATTAATAAAACATGTATATAATTTATTATATACCAAAAATATATCAAAAATATACTTGAATATAAAATCACATTATTTATGCATATTCAGTCAAAATAAAACATGCATTTTCTAAATCATGCATCCTAAGCATATATATATAATATAGTAACTCACCTAATGCGCTCCACGAGACAGGTCCGACGGGGCCCTGGTCCACTAACCCTCGGTCTCGACGCAACTAAACAAGAAATAATTAATCGACATCAGAATAACCCTAACAGAAATCCTAGAATTCAATCTAGAGTATTCAACACAGAATCGGAAATTAGGGTTCAACTGGATATCACGTTTTACGAGAATTCTACCGAAAATCCGGCAGAACCTCCCCTGTAAAACGGACATCTCTCTACTCAAAAGAGTAGATCCGACCCTGCAAAGAAAATACACTTCAAAAATAAACACCACAATCAATCACAACCCCTCGGTCGGACTCCAGACTACAATCTGTCGACCGGGGTCCACAAACACAGAATATATATTCAAATATACCAAAAATATCCTTAAATCATAAAAATACATTTCATACGTAGAAATTACATAATAAATCTTGAAACACTGTAAAAAACCGATTAAAACTCATTTTATTAGAAAAACCGTATATTATATATAATAATTGAAAATAATTCCCGGAAAATAGTTTGTAATTAGTTAAAAATACTAAATATTTTGTAGAAATCATTTTATACCTTAAATAAATATTAAAACCAATTAAATTACATTTTTAGACAATTTAGGGTAAAATTACCAAAATACCCCTATATATATATATATACCTAAATTACTTCAAAAATTCACCAAAAATCATACAATTATCCAAAATTAATTTTCCTCAACATATTTATCAATAATATCAATAATTAAACTCAATTAACCAATTAAATTCAATTTAAAACACAATTAACTTAATTTTCCAAAATCACCTAAACTTCAATAATTAAAAATAAATACTTAGAAATTCATAAAAATTCCAAATAATTTATATTATTAATTTCAACACCTAATTCAACCATAAACTCCAATTTCATAATTTAAATAATTAATTTCCGAAAATTAGAAAATAATATTAAAATATTCAAAAATACCCAAAAATCCAAACAACCTCCAAAAATTCTGTAAAAATTCATACATGAAGATTAAGCTACCAGGAACAACATTTGTGAAGGAATTTTCCATGAATCATCCAAATCAAAGCTCAAAAAAATCAAAAACTCAAAGAGGCTGAAATATTCAAATCGAAACCTAAGCAATTCTAGACCATTTTAGCTCAAACCAAAGCTAGAATAACACTCACCGGAGCTCAAGGAGAAGATAGAGACCGGCGGGTGTCGAAAACAGTTGCGGAGGAGGGAGAAACGGCGGTGAAGAATAGTGGTGGTCGGCGCCCGCGGGAGAGAAAGAAGAAGAAGAAGAAAAAGAAAAAGAAAGAAAAAGGAAAGAGAAAGAATAAGAAAAGAAGAAAGAAAAAGAAAAAGAAAGAGAAAAAAAAGAAAAAAAAATAAAATAAAATAAAATAATAATTTTAATAATTTAATAATAAATAAAATAATCAAATAATAAAATATTAGGGTAATAATAAACCCTAATTAAATAAATATACACACACATGCTTTATTTAATAATTTAAAAATATGTATGAGTTCATGCAAACCCGTAAATACATGTATAAATAATTAATAATACATTGTTTACGTGAAATTTCCCCGAAAATGAAAGTCCCGGGAAAATTTTACGTAAAATACTGAAAATAATAGACAGTAATTAAAATAGGTTTAAAATACATATCAACTCATAAAAATATCGTATAATGCATAAAAATTATTGACACTGTATATCCCGGTACAGTGTAAAAATATTTAAAAAAAAACACGGGATATTACAAGCAGCCTCCTTCCTCGGCGCCGGCAGCCCCTTTTCTTCCATTTTGGCCGAAATTCCTCTCCTCACCATTCACCAACTTTTCGGCCACCATTTTTGACATCGCCGGCCTCTTTCTTCTCCTTGAGCTCCGATGAGTGTGATTCTAGCTTTGGTTTGAGCTTAAACGGTCTTGACTTGCTTAGGTTTCGAATTTTCCAATTCGGCCATATTAGGGTTTTTGATTTTTTTGGAATTTTTGGAGATTATTTTGATTTTTGGGTATTTTTGAATATTTTAATATTATTTTCTAATTTTCGGAAATTAATTAATTAAATTATGAAATTGTGTTTTATGGTTAAATTAGGTGTTGAAATGAATTATAGGAATTTATTTGGAATTTTTATGAATTTCTATGTATTTATTTTGAATTATTGAAGTTCATGTGAATTTGGGAAATTAGGGTTAATTATGTTTTTAATTGAATTTAATTGGATAATTGAGTTTAATTATTGATATTATTGATAAATATGTTGATAAAATTAATTTTGGATAATTGTATAATTTTTGGTGAATTTTTGAAGTAATTATAGTATATTTATATATATAAGGGCATTTTGGTAATTTTACCCTAAATTGGCTAAAAATGTAATTTAATTGGTTTTAATAGTTATTTAAGGTATAAAAATGATTTCTACAAATTATTTGGTATTTTTAACTAATTAAAACTATTTTTCGTGAATTATTTTCAATTATATATATAATATACGATTTTACTAATAAAATGAGTTTTTATCGGTTTTTACTGTGTTTAAAGGTTAATTATGAAATTTCTACCTATAAAATGTATTTTTAGGTTTTAAGGGTATTTTTGGTATTATCATAATTGTTCTGTGATTGTGGGACCCCGGTCGGTAGATTGTAGTCTGGAGTCCGACCGAGGGGTAGTGGTTGAGTGTTGAGCTTGTATTTTGAAGTGTGTTTCTTTGCAGGGTCGACTCTACTCTTTGAGTAGAGAGATGTCCGTTTTGGAGGGGAGGTTCTGTCGAATTTTCAGTAGAATTCTCGTAAAACATGATATCCGGTCGAACCCTAATCTCGATTCTGTGTTTAATACTCTAGATCAAATTCTAGGATTTCTGTTAGGTTTATTCTGATGTCTATTATTTATTGTTTATTTAGTTGCACCGAGACCGAGGCATAGTGGACCAGGCCCGTCGGATTCATCTCGTGGAGCGCACTAAGTGTGAGTTATTATACTATATATATATGCCTTAGGATGCATGATTTTAGAAATATATGTTTTATTTTGATTAAAATGCATAAATAATGTGATTTGTATTTAAGTATATTTTTGGTTTATTTTTGGTATATATTAAATTATATGCATGTTTTATTAATGAACTGTGTTTAAAATGTTTTTAAATGTATCTTTAGTTTATTTTGTAATTTAACTGGATTTATTTGATGTATATATACTCGAAATATACCTGGTTTACTTTTGATATATTTTCGGTATATATATGGTTTATATTGTTATTTTATTTAAATTCATGCATCATTTATTTGTGAATGGATGTTTTATATTTATTAATGAAGGATATCGATAGAACGTGCTACCTAGTGGGGCAGCACTAGGACCGAGTACGTACCGGTACGCCTATAGTATTTAGGCTATATTACTAACCATTTGTGGATATTGATTGATTATGATTATTTGATGTGTGAGATGTGATTGGGTGTGATTGCTGGAGCTCGGTTGACCAAGTGTCTCGGGGTCAATCACACTGGCAGTTAGACTGCTGGAGCTCGGTTGACTTAGTGTCTCGGGGCCAGTCTACTGTCTAAATGGATTAAGTGGATATATTTTGGATCAAGTGAGCCTGTGTGGCTAGAGTGTTGTCTAACACTGTTTTTGAGGTTGCGATATTCTAGGGTTTTATGTGATCCTTCATAAAAGATGATTTTCAATGAAATATATATATAAAATGATTTTATTGCATCTGTGTGTATTTGCCTGTATATATACATATTAGATATATACTGTTGACTGTATGCATTGTCATTTAGTGTGTATGTATATATATTATAGTAATTCACTCAGTGAGGTCTGACTCCCCTCCGTTGATAATTTTTCAGGAGAGTCAACATCTTCAGACCTCAGTAGCAGGCCTGTACACCGGATTTCTTTCGTCCCGGCTTCTTTGTGTAAACTGCTTACTTGAGTCTTATTTTTATAATCTAGACACTGTAGTAGTGGTAAATTAAATTATGGGATTTTATGTATTATATTTATGCGAGATATTGTATCATGTGGACTGGATTTGTATTAAAAGATTTATATATATGAGATGAGATTTGATTTAAATCCAGTTAGTGAAAATATTATTGTGATATTTATGATTTTCATTTCCACTGCATTATATATTGCTACTATTATTGCATGTTTTATTTTATTTTTAGGCTTGCTATGGGTTTCGGATTCAAAAGAATTCCCGTTCCCTAGCGCCGGTCATGACCCTTATTTTGGATCGTGACAACAACTCATCCACAACCCCTCGGTCGGACTCCAAACTACAGTCTATCGACCGGGATCCACAGTCACAAAACAATATAGAAATACCAAAAATATCCTTATAACGTAGAAATACATTTTATACATAGAAATTACATAATTAACCTTTAAACACAGTAAAAACCGATAAAAACTCATTTTATTAGTAAAACCGTATATTATATATATAATTGAAAATAATTCACGAAAAATAGTTTTAATCAATTAAAAATACTAAATAATTTGTAGAAATCATTTTTATACCTTAAATAACTATTAAAACCAATTAAATTACATTTTTAGTCAATTAAGGGTAAAATTACCAAAATACCCCTGTATATAAATATACTAAAATTACTTCAAAAATTCACCAAAAATAGTATAATTATCCAAAATTAATTTTCTCAACATATTTATCAATAATATCAATAATTAAACTCAATTAACCAATTAAATTCAATTAAAAACACAATTAACCCTATTTTTCAAAAATTCCATAAACTAATTAAATTCAAAATAAATACATAGAAATTCATAAAAATTCCAAATAAATTTCTATAATTCATTTTAACACCTATATTTATCATAAAACACAATTTCATAATTTATTTAATTAATTTCCAAAAATTAGAAAATAATATTAAAATATTCAAAAATACCCAAAAATCAAAATAATCTCCAAAAATTATAAAAAATTCATACATGTATATTAAGCTAAGGGGAACAACATTTGTGAAGGGATTTTTCATGAATCAATCAAATTGAAGTCCAAAAAATTCAAGAACCCTAATATGGCCGAAATCGAAAATTTGAAACCTAAGCAAATCAAGACCATTTAAGCTCAAAACAAAGCTAGAATCACACTCACCGGAGCTCAAGGAGAATAAAGAGACCAGCGGTGTCGAAAATGGTGATCGAAAATGTCGTGATCGATGATGAAGAGGAATTTGGCTTCTCCGGCCAAAACCGACCTCCAGACACCAGAAACGGCTGCTACAGGCGGCGAGGAAGGTTGGGGAAGGTGGTGGCACACCGGACGGCACACCAACGGCAAGGAATCAATGCGACAGGCGGTGGAACGGCGATGAAGGCAATCGGGGAAGAAGGAGTTCGATCGGAGGCAAAAATATAATTTTCCAAAAGTTATGTTTTTTGACATATTATATGTATATATATATACTTTATACTATATAATAAAATAATATTAAATTACACACATTAAATATACACCACACACATATAATTTAATATTTTAAAATTTAATAATAAATAATAATTAAATAACAATAAAATTAATAAACAAATAATAAAATATTAGGGTAATATATTAAACCCTAATTAAATAAATATATACACACATAGGCTTTATTTAGTAATTTAAAAATACGTATGAGTTCATACAAGTCCGTAAATCTATTTAAAATAATTAATAATAAAATATTTACGTGAAAATTTCCCCGAAAATGTAAGTCCCGGGAAAATTTTACGTAAAGGACTTTAAATAATACACAATAATTAAAATAGGTTTTAAATACACATCAACTCGTAAAAATATCATAATATATATACAAAAATTATTAACACTGCATATCCCGATGCAGTATTAAAATATTTAAAAACACGGGATATTACAATAATAATAATGATATGTTTAATTATTTATTTACTATACATCATGTGGGGGAATTGACAAAATTATAAAAAAATCTTCACTTATTATTACATAAGAATTGGATAATTTAGTTATTTTGTAATAAAAATAAAATAAAATTTTAATTTGATTGAAATTATATTTTCTATTTTAATTAGGTTAACTTCTATTTTATCTCTAATAAAAATTAAATTAACTAAAATATCATTTTAATTTAATTGAAATTATGTTTTCTATTTTAATTAGGTTAACTTCTACCTTATCTTTAAAAAAATTCTAATTGAACAGAAAGTATATTTTCTATTATAATTAGGTTAATTATCTTATATTATATATCTAATGAAAATTAATATAATTCTAATATAATTGAAAATATATTTCTTATTTTAATTATGTTAATTTCTATTTATCTCTAGCAAAACAAAATTAATTATTAAATTCAAATTAATTAGATAACACAATTCTATAAGTCTCATTATATTAATTAATAAGTAAATACTTTAAATAAAAAATTATTAAATTTCCAAAAAATAGGAAAAATATATAATTTGTTTTAAAAGTAAATATTGTTATAAATAAAAAATAGAGCATATAATTTGTTTGAAAGTATATTTTCTGTAAGAAAAGTAGTATAATTAATTTTTTTAGATATTTTTATAAAATTTAACAAAAAAGAGTTAAAATTAAATTGATTAATATTTGTCATTTAATTATTAGTTAAACTTAAAAATTTACATTAAATTAATTTTTGAGCAAAAAAAAGTATTAATATTAAAAATATTTAAAAAATAAAGTGTTATAGTTCAAATAAAAAATTTACTAAAATTGTAATAAATTATAAGTTTAATGAGTTATAATATTTAAATTGTTATATAAAGATTATATAAATTTTTTTATTTTTAATTTTTTTATTAAAAAAATAACTAATGATTTTTTTATTATCTCATGATTAATTATGACCATAATTTTTTTTCTAAAATAAATGAGTTCTAGAGTTGAAAAATATTAATTATAAAAAATATTGAAGGAATATCATATAATTATTTAAATAAAAGATTTATAAAAGTTGTAATGAAGTATAACTATGCTGAGTATAAATATCAAATTGCTATATAAATAAATAACATTGTTATTATTTTTAAAACTTTTATTTAATAATAATAATATATTTGTTTGTTTATTTATTATATATTACGAGTCTAATAAATTTTTTGTTTACGTATAAAACATGTAATTGTTTACTATTAATATATATATATATATATATATATATATATATATATATATATATAATATATATATATAATATACTATATATATATATATATATATATTATATATATATAAACATGAATACACAAGCTGGGTGAAAATTCTATACAAATTTGTAGAATTTGCTAACCACAGTCTTAGGATTCACAATTTATTCTATTACCAAAATAATAAATGGTAAAGACCTAAATTTAATTATTAATATTAAATGTGGATTATTAAGTTTAATTATAATTTTATTTAATTAGTTTTAAGTGTGTGTTGTATAATTGAGAAAGGAGAAGATATTATTATGATAGAAATAATTATTTGTATTTTGTAATATATATATATATAAGATAAAAAAAATAATTTTTTTCCTTTTTCTTTTCCTTTTCCTTCCCCTTTCTTTTTTCTTTCCCCTTCTTCCTTCTTCCTCCATCACCTTCCCATGCTACCACCACTCACCACCATCACTGCCAATGTTGACCACCACCACTACCGGTGTTGAGCCACCACCACTACAGCATCCTAATGTCACGACCCAAAATTAAAAGTCATGACCGGCGGATAGGGAACGAAAAATCTTCAAATCCGGGCAAGCCTTAAAAATAAATCACATACAATAAATAGATAAAAATATGCTAGAATTAAAATGTAGATTGATATAAAATAAATATTCAAATGTCTTTTCATAAAATAAAAATATATTCATACAATATTCAATGATAGATCTCTTACTAAAATAACATTCTACTGATACAACTGTAATATCCCGAATTTTTAAATATTTTTTATATTGCATCGGGATATGCGAGTGTTAATAATTTTTGTATATATATTTATGATTTATTGTCATTATTTTCAGTTTAATTGAATTTTTCTACGTAAATATAGTAATTTGGAATTTATTATTTTGGACGTCTAAATTCCATTACATAAGATTATTATTTTCGAATACTATTATTTTAATAACGTTAACTTAGTGCATGGTTATTTTAATATTCTTCTTTTTTTAAAGTAAGTACTAACCTTATTTTATTAATTTACGCGCTTCAAGTATTATTAATATTTTGAGAACATCATTATTATTTTATTTTTATTGATTTATATTAATGCATAATTAAACTATTTCATAAATATTATTTATTTAATAGCAATCTTGTTGTGTTACCATTACGATGGGTATTTTTTATTATTATTATTATTATCATTTTAATAACACTACTTTATGTGCGTTATTATTTCTATGGTATTTCTATAATTTTATTACATATACGTTATTCATGTTATTAATTATTTAATAATTACTGTTTTTATTATTGTTATTTTATATATGATAATTCTATGTGTTTATTTTTATGTATGTGTAATTATGAGAGGGTGAGATTGTATGTGTGTATTATTTGTGGTGGGGATTAAACTAAATTAAAGTTTATTATATTATATTATATGGTTGTGGTTTAATATATATATATATATATATACAAACAAATTCTAGAATTCATTTTCTTTCCCCTTCCTCCCGCATGTCCCGCCCTCCCCTGCTACTGTGCCTCTTCCATCTTCATGCCGAAGCTGTCTTGGCTTCGATCACCATCACCATCATCTGCTTATCTCTTCTTCTCGTCGTCACCATCATGGACAAGCTGCAGAAATCGCTGAAGACAGCCAGAACAGCCGGAGCAGCAGCGTTGACAGCATGCTTCATTCTGTCACCGGTGATTTCCCGACGGTGAGGGATGGTGTTCCTTGACTTTTTCGACCTCTCAAGCTTCGGGGAAGATGATTTCAGCCATGATTTGAGCTCAAACTCAGTTCATGGTGAGGTTCTACATGTTTTTAGTTTATGTCAAAATAATTATTTTAATTTTTTTAGCTTGAGTTTAATGGATGATTGATAATTTCTTTTAGAAATGATGATCTATGCATCTCAATCTACTTATAGATATTTTTAATTTATTTTTCTGATTTTGTTTGATTTTTGGTTGATTATTGAATATTTTAATGATAAAAAATGAATTTTCGTTAATTAATTGATTAGATTATGAAATTTGTTAAATTGTTGTTATTATATATTGTTATTGATCTTGATGTTGAGAAATTAATTTTTGGGAATTTTACATAATTTTAATGAATATTTGTAGTTTATGTAAATATTGGATAATTGAATTAAATGAATATTTTGGTAAAAATTAGAGTTTAATTGTGTGTTGAATTGATATTATAATGCTATTTGTTGGTGAAATAATTTTTGTGAATTTATATAATTTTTATGGAATTTTATATAACTTATGTGTATTTGAATTATTAAGTTAAATATGTACCTTGTTGAAATTAATGGTTAACTATGAGTTTAGTTGATATTAGAATTATATGTGTTGATTAAATAAATCTAATAATGTTATAATTTTTGAGGAATTATTAAGTATATTGGATATTTGATATTATAGGGGGTAAATATGTAATTTTGTATTAATTATAGTTAAATATCATGTTTTTGTTGATTGTATAATTATTTAAGATATTAGAATGATGTTTTACAAATTAATTACTATTTTTAACTAATTAATACTATTTTTCAAAAATTGTTTTCAAATAATATATTAAATATTATTTTGGAAATAAAATGGGTTTTAAACTAATTTTATAATATAATTAAATTGTGATGATAAATTGTGATTTTTAAATGCCATTTAAAATTTATGTCAATTTAATTGTAAAATGGGAATTTTGTTCCATTTATGAAATTTTTACTATCAAATATTATTTAAATTAAACTTTTATGTTTTAATTAGGAAATGAAGGATTTTAAATATTTTTACGGGTTTTTTTATGGTTTTCATTATGTTACTATTTAATATTGTTGATTGCGTATTGTGAACCTCGGTTGGGGATTTGTGAAGTGTTGGGGGTCCCAACCTGAGGTATTGTGCCTTGAGATTTTAGAAGTGTATTTTCTGTGCAGGATTGACCCTACTTTTGTAGGGAGATGTCCGTTTTACAGAGGGGACTCTGCCGAAATTTTGGTAGATTTCTCGTAAAATGTGACAATCGGTCCGAGTTTAATTTTGAATTCTTGATTGAGTCTGTGTTTAGTAATCCTAGAAGTATAGAGTTAGCAGTTATTCTGATAGTTATTTTATTTTATTTTATTTTTCTAGCTGCACCGAGACCGAGGCCTAACGGATCAGGCCCGCTAAGTCTGTCTCGAGGAACGCACACCAGTGAGTTATTATACTGTATATATATGCACTGCATATAGGGTGCATTATTTAGAATTTTTCATTTTCATTGTATGTTTTAAAATGTACATTTAGACATAATTATTTTATTAAATGATTAGTATACTTTAGGTATAGTTTCAGTAGATTTTAGGTTTATTCTTAAATAATTGCATGTTAAATTACAAACCTAAACTTAAATTATTTTTAAGTTTATTTTTGGTATATTTTTATTTATTTCCGAATAAATAAATGTTTTATTATTAAATTAAACCTAACACATTAGTGGTATATTTAGGGTATATCTTTTGCATATTTAAGTATAATTTTAAGATAATGCATGTTATATTATTGTTACTCATTTAAATTGTTTTTAACTATATTAATGATTTATCTTTAGTTTATTTCATATTTTATTTGACTATATATATATATATATATACCTGAAATATACTGGGTATATTTTAGGTATATTTTTGGTATATATATATATGGTTGGTTTTACTATTATGAATATTGTTCTATATTAAATATTTTTTTGAATGAATGATTTATTCGAAGTGAAGGATATCAATAGAACGTGCTTCCTAGTGGGCAGCACTAGGACCGTGTACGTACCGGTACGATAGATAAAGATTGAGTAAGAGTTAAAATTGGGTGATTATAATTGATTTAATTGATTTGACTAAGATTAGTGGTATGTTAGGTAGTGTGATTGCGGGGCCAATCACACTGACAGCCAGACTGCTGGAGCTCGGTTGACTTAGTGTCTCGGGGCCAGTCTACTGTCCATAAGTGAATTGAATGATCTATTGGGTTGATTGAGATGTGAGGTGATGGATAGTGTGATTGCTGGAGCTCGGTTGACCAAGTGTCTCGGGGCCAATCACACTGACAGCCAGACTGCTGGAGCTCGGTCGACTTAGTGTCTCGGGGCCAGTCTGCTGTCCAGATTGGAATAAGTGTTCTATTTGGAATCAAGTGAGCCTGTATGGCTAGAGTGATGATGGGGTTGTTGAGGTAGTTATTATTAGGGTTCTATGGATCCTTCATGAATTTAATTAAACGTTTTCCTACATTCTGTATATTTATAAAAGCAGAGTTTGGCATTCGTGTGAAATGTGTGTGTGTATATATATATATATATATATATATATATATATATATAAGAATGACTGATTGTTATGGTTTAGTTTGCATGTATATATAGTATAATAATTCACTCAGTGAGGTCTGACCCCCCTCAATTATTTTTTTCAGGAGATTCCATATCGTCAGACCTTAGTTGTAGAGTTCCTCGCCGGTGTTCTTCAGTCCCGGCTATTTTATGCAAATGTATATTCTGAACTTTGAATTGTATTCTAGAAACTACAGTAGTAGTGTCATTATATTGGAAGTGTATTATTTTGTTTAGATATTAAATACTCTGAGAATTTGTATTTGAACATTGTACGAATATGTATTCATTTATAAAAGGATTTGGAGTATTTATTTTATATATTGATTCAGAAAAATTTTAATTTGGTCGTACTTTTATATAATTATTGTATGATTTTATTTTCTAAGGCTTGCTACGGGTTCCGGATTCGAAAGAATTCCCGTTCCCTAGCGCCGGTCATGACTCCTAGTTTGGGTCGTGACAAAGTTGGTATCAGAGCTGAGTTCTGTGTCAGGGCTTAGTTGTTTGAGTTGTGGCCCTAGTTTTCGAAGTTGTGTTTTCTGTTAAACTACTGCAGTGAATTAGGTTCGATCATGTCTTTGAAAAGTCTTCCTTGCATTAGGAATTCCGCGTAACCGTTAGGGTGTCTGTTGATGTTTGTGATTATTTGAACTATTTGTTTATTTTTGCTCCTTGTTGATTGCCTTGAGCGTGAGTCGCTCCATTGATCGATGATAGTCGATCTTCTGAGCACGAGGTTCTACCCCCCTATGCATCCTGTTAGGCGTAGGGGTAGAGATGGATTTAGAAGGCCTGATGATCACTGTTGACAATGGGAATAATTGAATGAGGAGCTGGTGGCTTAGCATTGCAATGATGTTGCTTCTGAAACAGGAGTTTCGCAGGATGCAGTGCTGATACCTTCGATCGTACAGTAGATGTAATTTCTATTTCAGTCGAGAACTCGAGATATGTCAATTCTGTGTATATTCTATATTCTGAATTCTATTGATTTCTATATCTTTTCAGCGTAGTGAATGTGAATTATTTCTTCTCCAGAGACAATATTGATAATCAGTCTTTTCAAGTTCTAGTTGTGGTTATAGTTCCAGCCCTACTACACCTATCTAGTATAGGGGTAGGTTAGAGGCAACTATAACTCAAGGGTTAAGGTAGTCATTGTAAGTAGTACAAGCATTCCTTTTAGACTTGAACGTGCAATAATTGTGGCCAGGATAGCCGAGATTAATAAAAGCTTGATAGCATTTAATCAAGTTTGACAATTGTTTGAATATGCTTTAATGGGGGAATTGGAAAATGTCTAATGAAGACGAAGCACTCTTGTACTTTTTATGGCAAGTTGTCAGTTCTGACTGCAACATATAATTTGAGTTAAAGGGGGATTTCGAAGATACTTCCATCCATATCAGCTATTGCATAGAGTAAGGGGGATAGCAATCAGTTGAGAAGATTACCTGTAATCTCTTCAATCTGATACGTCATGCTGAAGATGTAATACAGTATAAGAGGAGACTGGTGGAATTATATGTTACAGGATTAAGCGTAATATATTGGCATCTAAATCGAGAATTAAGACTCAGAGAGTTATTATGAATTCAGTCTTTTGGGTGTAATTAATCTTGATGAGATGTGAAAGGGTTGTCAAGAATATCTAGCTCTAGTTGAGTATAATTCAGTGGAGAAGTTGTCTCTCCCAGATGTTTTAATTGCCTGTGAGTTACCAGGTTTGCCACTTTACAGAGATTGAATTCTGTATCGATGTGGTTCCTGATATAACTCCTATTTCAACGTAGCCCTACAAAATGACTTTTGCAGAGCTGTTGGAGCAATTACGAGAGCTGTATGACCAAGGTTTTGTCAGACCTTATGTTTCTCTTCGGGGTGCACTAGTCCTGTTGTAAGGAAGAAGGATGGTACCTTGAAACTATGCATTGACTGTAGAGAGATGAACAGGGTAACAGTGAAGGACAAGTATCCTCTTTTGAGGATAGATGACCCGTCTGATCAGCTAAAGAGTGCACAGTTCTTTTCAAAATTAATTTGAAGTCGGGTTATCATTAGTTGTGGATCAGTTTGTAGTAGTCTTCATTAATGATATACTAATGTATTCGAAGTGAATGAAAGGGCACATATCATTTGAAGACTATACTACAGACACTATGAGAATGTCAGCTTTATGCTGAATTCAATAAGTATGACCATTGGGTGGAGAGTGTTGTTTTTCTTAGAATTATGGCATTTAAAGATAGAATTCGAGTTGATCCACAAAAGATCAAAATAGCATCTGAGTGGCCCAGACTGACTAAATCCATTGAGATCTGTAATTTTCTGGGTTTAATTGGGTATCATAGGAAATCTGAATAGAATTCTCTAGAATTACAGCTCCTATGACCCTCATAACTCAGAAGAATGGGAAGATTGTGTGAACAGATGTTTGTTAGAATAGCTTCTAAGTACTGAAGAAGACTGATTGATCTGAGGGTTACGTGAACTTTAGAGGATAAGACCTGATATCATTACAGCATTTCATCATATCATCATAGCATCTCATTACAACATTTCATCACGACATTTCATTCTAGCATTTCATCATAACATTTCATTAGATCATCTCATCATGACATTCATCATAGCATGTCATCATGGCATATCACCATAGAATGATCTGCTGATAGGAGATGCCCAAGATAATGATACAGGGTTGATGTTGTAATCTGAGAAAGGGATTCTATATAAGCTGTGGAAGTGAACTTGCAGTGTACATCCAAATGGTTACCAAGAATTATCACAGTATTCAGGATCAGTACTAGTGGGTTGGATTATAGAAGGATGTGACTAATTGTACTTCTAAGTGTTAAAATTGCCAGTCGGTGAAAGCCGAATATCAGAAGTCTTTTGGGAGGTTTTGATCTCTTTTGAATTTGGGCGGAAATAAGAGAGAATTATGATAATTTTTGTGGTTGGTTACCTCATTCGAAGGGTGAATATGATTTCGTTGGAATGATTGTAGACAAATTGACCAAGTCAGCTAATTTTTGGCCAGTGGAAGCCTCTTATTCAGTAGCTAAGTGGGCTAAGCTGCATATGAAGCATATTGTGTGCCTGCATGGACTACCTGTGTCCATTGTATATGGTAAAGGTACAGTGTTTACCTTTCAATTTTGGCAGAGATTATGGAGAGTAATAGACACCTGATTGGATTTCAATACTGCTTTTCATCCTCAGACAGATGACAGTCTGAGAGGACGATCCAGACACTAAACAGTATGTTGAAGATGTGTGTTTTGGATCTAGAAGGTAGCTAGGTTGATTATATGCTACTTATAGAATTCGCTTATAATAACAGCTACCATAGCAGTATTGGAATGACATCACCTGAAGCTTTTATGGGAAGAAGTCTTAATTAGATATGAGATGGTTCAGAATACAGCGAAGAAGTTACTGTGATTAGAAGAGCGATATGGATCCTAGATGCAGAGATATGGAGTTTCAGATCGAAGACTGTAATTCTGAAGATGTCTCCGAAAAGTGGTGTGATGAGACGCGTTGAACAATATAGAACTGAATGAAGACCTGAAGTTTGAGAAGGAATCGATTGAGATTGTAAATTATCAAGCTCGATAGTTATGTTCGAATTAGATTCAGATGATCAAGGTTCCGTGACGTGGCAACAAAGTGAAAGAGCTTACGTGAGAAACTGAAGTTGAGATACGAGCTTCTTACCCGTATCTCTTTCTTTCTTGATCTTGTAATTTTCTTTTTGGAATTCGGGGACGAATTCTTGTAAGGGGGGAAGACTGTAATATCCCGAATTTTTAAATATTTTTATATTGCATCGGGATATGCAGTGTTAATAATTTTTGTATATATATTTATGATTTATTGTCATTATTTTCAGTTTAATTGAATTTTTCTACGTAAATATAGTAATTTGGAATTTATTATTTTGGACGTCTAAATTCCATTACATAAGATTATTATTTTCGAATACTATTATTTTAATAACGTTAACTTAGTGCATGGTTATTTTAATATTCTTTCTTTTTTTTAAAGTAAGTACTAACCTTATTTTATTAATTTACGCGCTTCAAGTATTATTAATATTTTGAGAACATCATTATTATTTTATTTTTATTGATTTATATTAATGCATAATTAAACTATTTCATAAATATTATTTATTTAATAGCAATCTTGTTGTGTTACCATTACGATGGGTATTTTTTATTATTATTATTATTATCATTTTAATAACACTACTTTATGTGCGTTATTATTTCTATGGTATTTCTATAATTTTATTACATATACGTTATTCATGTTATTAATTATTTAATAATTACTGTTTTTATTATTGTTATTTTATATATGATAATTCTATGTGTTTATTTTTATGTATGTGTAATTATGAGAGGGTGAGATTGTATGTGTGTATTATTTGTGGTGGGGATTAAACTAAATTAAAGTTTATTATATTATATTATATGGTTGTGGTTTAATATATATATATATATATATATATACAAACAAATTCTAGAATTCTATTTTCTTTCCCTTCCTCCCGCATGTCCCGCCCTCCCCTGCTACTGTGCCTCTTCCATCTTCATGCCGGAGCTGTCTTGGCTTCGATCACCATCACCATCATCTGCTTATCTCTTCTTCTCGTCGTCACCATCATGGACAAGCTGCAGAAATCGCTGAAGACAGCCAGAACAGCCGGAGCAGCAGCGTTGACAGCATGCTTCATTCTGTCACCGGTGATTTCCCGACGGTGAGGGATGGTGTTCCTTGACTTTTTCGACCTCTCAAGCTTCGGGGAAGATGATTTCAGCCATGATTTGAGCTCAAACTCAGTTCATGGTGAGGTTCTCCATGTTTTTAGTTTATGTCAAAATAATTATTTTAATTTTTTTAGCTTGAGTTTAATGGATGATTGATAATTTCTTTTAGAAATGATGATCTATGCATCTCAATCTACTTATAGATATTTTTAATTTATTTTTCTGATTTTGTTTGATTTTTGGTTGATTATTGAATATTTTAATGATAAAAAATGAATTTTCGTTAATTAATTGATTAGATTATGAAATTTGTTAAATTGTTGTTATTATATATTGTTATTGATCTTGATGTTGAGAAATTAATTTTTGGGAATTTTACATAATTTTAATGAATATTTGTAGTTTATGTAAATATTGGATAATTGAATTAAATGAATATTTTGGTAAAAATTAGAGTTTAATTGTGTGTTGAATTGATATTATAATGCTATTTGTTGGTGAAATAATTTTTGTGAATTTATATAATTTTTATGGAATTTTATATAACTTATGTGTATTTGACTTATTAAGTTAAATATGTACCTTGTTGAAATTAATGGTTAACTATGAGTTTAGTTGATATTAGAATTATATGTGTTGATTAAATAAATCTAATAATGTTATAATTTTTGAGGAATTATTAAGTATATTGGATATTTGATATTATAGGGGGTAAATATGTAATTTTGTATTAATTATAGTTAAATATCATGTTTTTGTTGATTGTATAATTATTTAAGATATTAGAATGATGTTTTACAAATTAATTACTATTTTTAACTAATTAATACTATTTTTCAAAAATTTTTTTCAAATAATATATTAAATATTATTTTGGAAATAAAATGGGTTTTAAACTAATTTTATAATATAATTAAATTGTGATGATAAATTGTGATTTTTAAATGCCATTTAAAATTTATGTCAATTTAATTGTAAAATGGGAATTTTGTTCCATTTATGAAATTTTTACTATCAAATATTATTTAAATTAAACTTTTATGTTTTAATTAGGAAATGAAGGATTTAAATATTTTTACGGGTTTTTTTATGGTTTTCATTATGTTACTATTTAATATTGTTGATTGCGTATTGTGAACCTCGGTTGGGGATTTGTGAAGTTTGGGGGTCCCAACCTGAGGTATTGTGCCTTGAGATTTTAGAAGTGTATTTTCTGTGCAGGATTGGCCCTACTTTTGTAGGGAGATGTCCGTTTTACAGAGGGGACTCTGCCGAAATTTTGGTAGATTTCTCGTAAAACGTGACAACCGGTCCGAGTTTAATTTTGAATTCTTGATTGAGTCTGTGTTTAGTAATCCTAGAAGTATAGAGTTAGCAGTTATTCTGACAGTTATTTTATTTTATTTTATTTTTCTAGCTGCACCGAGACCGAGGCCTAACGGATCAGGCCCGCTAAGTCTGTCTCGAGGAACGCACACCAGTGAGTTATTATACTGTATATATATGCACTGCATATAGGGTGCATTATTTAGAATTTTTCATTTTCATTGTATGTTTTAAAATGTACATTTAGACATAATTATTTTATTAAATGATTAGTATACTTTAGGTATAGTTTCAGTAGATTTTAGGTTTATTCTTAAATAATTGCATGTTAAATTACAAACCTAAACTTAAATTATTTTTAAGTTTATTTTTGGTATATTTTTATTTATTTCCGAATAAATAAATGTTTTATTATTAAATTAAACCTAACACATTAGTGGTATATTTAGGGTATATCTTTTGCATATTTAAGTATAATTTTAAGATAATGCATGTTATATTATTGTTACTCATTTAAATTGTTTTTAACTATATTAATGATTTATCTTTAGTTTATTTCATATTTTATTTGACTATATATATATATATATACCTGAAATATACTGGGTATATTTTAGGTATATTTTTGGTATATATATATATGGTTGGTTTTACTATTATGAATATTGTTCTACATTAAATATTTTTTTGAATGAATGATTTATTCGAAGTGAAGGATATCAATAGAACGTGCTTCCTAGTGGGCAGCACTAGGACCGTGTACGTACCGGTACGATAGATAAAGATTGAGTAAGAGTTAAAATTGGGTGATTATAATTGATTTAATTGATTTGACTAAGATTAGTGGTATGTTAGGTAGTGTGATTGCGGGGCCAATCACACTGACAGCCAGACTGCTGGAGCTCGGTTGACTTAGTGTCTCGGGGCCAGTCTACTGTCCATAAGTGAATTGAATGATCTATTGGGTTGATTGAGATGTGAGGTGATGGATAGTGTGATTGCTGGAGCTCGGTTGACCAAGTGTCTCGGGGCCAATCACACTGACAGCCAGACTGCTGGAGCTCGATCGACTTAGTGTCTCGGGGCCAGTCTGCTGTCCAGATTGGAATAAGTGTTCTATTTGGAATCAAGTGAGCCTGTATGGCTAGAGTGATGATGGGGTTGTTGAGGTAGTTATTATTAGGGTTCTATGGATCCTTCATGAATTTAATTAAACGTTTTCCTACATTCTGTATATTTATAAAAGCAGAGTTTGGCATTCGTGTGAAATGTGTGTGTATATATATATATATATATATATATATATATATATATATATATATATATATATATATAAGAATGACTGATTGTTATGGTTTAGTTTGCATGTATATATAGATATATAATTCACTCAGTGAGGTCTGACCCCCCTCAATTATTTTTTTCAGGAGATTCCATATCGTCAGACCTTAGTTGTAGAGTTCCTCGTCGGTGTTCTTCAGTCCCGGCTATTTTATGCAAATGTATATTCTGAACTTTGAATTGTATTCTAGAAACTGCAGTAGTAGTGTCATTATATTGGAAGTGTATTATTTTGTTTAGATATTAAATACTCTGAGAATTTGTATTTGAACATTGTACGAATATGTATTCATTTATAAAAGGATTTGGAGTATTTATTTTATATATTGATTCAGAAAAATTTTAATTTGGTCGTACTTTTATATAATTATTGTATGATTTTATTTTCTAAGGCTTGCTACGGGTTCCGGATTCGAAAGAATTCCCGTTCCCTAGCGCCGGTCATGACTCCTAGTTTGGGTCGTGACAAAGTTGGTATCAGAGCTGAGTTCTGTGTCAGGGCTTAGTTGTTTGAGTTGTGGCCCTAGTTTTCGAAGTTGTGTTTTCTGTTAAACTACTGCAGTGAATTAGGTTCGGTCATGTCTTTGAAAAGTCTTCCTTGCATTAGGAATTCCGCGTAACCGTTAGGGTGTCTGTTGATGTTTGTGATTATTTGAACTATTTGTTTATTTTTGCTCCTTGTTGATTGCCTTGAGCGTGAGTCGCTCCATTGATCGATGATAGTCGATCTTCTGAGCACGAGGTTCTACCCCCCTATGCATCCTGTTAGGCGTAGGGGTAGAGATGGATTTAGAAGGCCTGATGATCACTGTTGACAATGGGAATAATTGAATGAGGAGCTGGTGGCTTAGCATTGCAATGATGTTGCTTCTGAAACAGGAGTTTCGCAGGATGCAGTGCTGATACCTTCGATCGTACAGTAGATGTAATTTCTATTTCAGTCGAGAACTCGAGATATGTCAATTCTGTGTCTATTCTATATTCTGAATTCTATTGATTTCTATATCTTTTCAGCGTAGTGAATGTGAATTGTTTCTTCTCCAGAGACAATATTGATAATCAGTCTTTTCAAGTTCTAGTTGTGGTTATAGTTCCAGCCCTACTACACCTATCTAGTATAGGGGTAGGTTAGAGGCAACTATAACTCAAGGGTTAAGGTAGTCATTGTAAGTAGTACAAGCATTCCTTTTAGACTTGAACGTGCAATAATTGTGGCCAGGATAGCCGAGATTAATAAAAGCTTGATAGCATTTAATCAAGTTTGACAATTGTTTGAATATGCTTTAATGGGGGAATTGGAAAATGTCTAATGAAGACGAAGCACTCTTGTACTTTTTATGGCAAGTTGTCAGTTCTGACTGCAACACATAATTTGAGTTAAAGGGGGATTTCGAAGATACTTCCATCCACCTTTAAGGAAGGATAATTACCTGTATCAGCTATTGCATAGAGTAAGGGGATAGCAATCAGTTGAGAAGATTACCTGTAATCTCTTCAATCTGATACGTCATGCTGAAGATGTAATACAGTATAAGAGGAGACTGGTGGAATTATATGTTACAGGATTAAGCGTAATATATTGGCATCTAAATCGAGAATTAAGACTCAGAGAGTTATTATGAATTCAGTCTTTTGGGTGTAATTAATCTTGATGAGATGTGAAAGGGTTGTCAAGAATATCTAGCTCTAGTTGAGTATAATTCAGTGGAGAAGTTGTCTCTCCCAGATGTTTTAATTGCCTGTGAGTTACCAGGTTTGCCACTTTACAGAGATTGAATTCTGTATCGATGTGGTTCCTGATATAACTCCTATTTCAACGTAGCCCTACAAAATGACTTTTGCAGAGCTGTTGGAGCAATTACGAGAGCTGTATGACCAAGGTTTTGTCAGACCTTATGTTTCTCTTCGGGGTGCACTAGTCCTGTTGTAAGGAAGAAGGATGGTACCTTGAAACTATGCATTGACTGTAGAGAGATGAACAGGGTAACAGTGAAGGACAAGTATCCTCTTTTGAGGATAGATGACCCGTCTGATCAGCTAAAGAGTGCACAGTTCTTTTCAAAATTAATTTGAAGTCGGGTTATCATTAGTTGTGGATCAGTTTGTAGTAGTCTTCATTAATGATATACTAATGTATTCGAAGTGAATGAAAGGGCACATATCATTTGAAGACTATACTACAGACACTATGAGAATGTCAGCTTTATGCTGAATTCAATAAGTATGACCATTGGGTGGAGAGTGTTGTTTTTCTTAGAATTATGGCATTTAAAGATAGAATTCGAGTTGATCCACAAAAGATCAAAATAGCATCTGAGTGGCCCAGACTGACTAAATCCATTGAGATCTGTAATTTTCTGGGTTTAATTGGGTATCATAGGAAATCTGAATAGAATTCTCTAGAATTACAGCTCCTATGACCCTCATAACTCAGAAGAATGGGAAGATTGTGTGAACAGATGTTTGTTAGAATAGCTTCTAAGTACTGAAGAAGACTGATTGATCTGAGGGTTACGTGAACTTTAGAGGATAAGACCTGATATCATTACAGCATTTCATCATATCATCATAGCATCTCATTACAACATTTCATCACGACATTTCATTCTAGCATTTCATCATAACATTTCATTAGATCATCTCATCATGACATTCATCATAGCATGTCATCATGGCATATCACCATAGAATGATCTGCTGATAGGAGATGCCCAAGATAATGATACAGGGTTGATGTTGTAATCTGAGAAAGGGATTCTATATAAGCTGTGGAAGTGAACTTGCAGTGTACATCCAAATGGTTACCAAGAATTATCACAGTATTCAGGATCAGTACTAGTGGGTTGGATTATAGAAGGATGTGACTAATTGTACTTCTAAGTGTTAAAATTGCCAGTCGGTGAAAGCCGAATATCAGAAGTCTTTTGGGAGGTTTTGATCTCTTTTGAATTTGGGCGGAAATAAGAGAGAATTATGATAATTTTTGTGGTTGGTTACCTCATTCGAAGGGTGAATATGATTTCGTTGGAATGATTGTAGACAAATTGACCAAGTCAGCTAATTTTTGGCCAGTGGAAGCCTCTTATTCAGTAGCTAAGTGGGCTAAGCTGCATATGAAGCATATTGTGTGCCTGCATGGACTACCTGTGTCCATTGTATATGGTAAAGGTACAGTGTTTACCTTTCAATTTTGGCAGAGATTATGGAGAGTAATAGACACCTGATTGGATTTCAATACTGCTTTTCATCCTCAGACAGATGACAGTCTGAGAGGACGATCCAGACACTAAACAGTATGTTGAAGATGTGTGTTTTGGATCTAGAAGGTAGCTAGGTTGATTATATGCTACTTATAGAATTCGCTTATAATAACAGCTACCATAGCAGTATTGGAATGACATCACCTGAAGCTTTTATGGGAAGAAGTCTTAATTAGATATGAGATGGTTCAGAATACAGCGAAGAAGTTACTGTGATTAGAAGAGCGATATGGATCCTAGATGCAGAGATATGGAGTTTCAGATCGAAGACTGTAATTCTGAAGATGTCTCCGAAAAGTGGTGTGATGAGACGCGTTGAACAATATAGAACTGAATGAAGACCTGAAGTTTGAGAAGGAATCGATTGAGATTGTAAATTATCAAGCTCGATAGTTATGTTCGAATTAGATTCAGATGATCAAGGTTCCGTGACGTGGCAACAAAGTGAAAGAGCTTACGTGAGAAACTGAAGTTGAGATACGAGCTTCTTACCCGTATCTCTTTCTTTCTTGATCTTGTAATTTTCTTTTTGGAATTCGGGGACGAATTCTTGTAAGGGGGGAAGACTGTAATATCCCGAATTTTTAAATATTTTTATATTGCATCGGGATATGCAGTGTTAATAATTTTTGTATATATATTTATGATTTATTGTCATTATTTTCAGTTTAATTGAATTTTTCTACGTAAATATAGTAATTTGGAATTTATTATTTTGGACGTCTAAATTCCATTACATAAGATTATTATTTTCGAATACTATTATTTTAATAACGTTAACTTAGTGCATGGTTATTTTAATATTCTTTCTTTTTTTTAAAGTAAGTACTAACCTTATTTTATTAATTTACGCGCTTCAAGTATTATTAATATTTTGAGAACATCATTATTATTTTATTTTTATTGATTTATATTAATGCATAATTAAACTATTTCATAAATATTATTTATTTAATAGCAATCTTGTTGTGTTACCATTACGATGGGTATTTTTTATTATTATTATTATTATCATTTTAATAACACTACTTTATGTGCGTTATTATTTCTATGGTATTTCTATAATTTTATTACATATACGTTATTCATGTTATTAATTATTTAATAATTACTGTTTTTATTATTGTTATTTTATATATGATAATTCTATGTGTTTATTTTTATGTATGTGTAATTATGAGAGGGTGAGATTGTATGTGTGTATTATTTGTGGTGGGGATTAAACTAAATTAAAGTTTATTATATTATATTATATGGTTGTGGTTTAATATATATATATATATATATATATATACAAACAAATTCTAGAATTCTATTTTCTTTCCCTTCCTCCCGCATGTCCCGCCCTCCCCTGCTACTGTGCCTCTTCCATCTTCATGCCGGAGCTGTCTTGGCTTCGATCACCATCACCATCATCTGCTTATCTCTTCTTCTCGTCGTCACCATCATGGACAAGCTGCAGAAATCGCTGAAGACAGCCAGAACAGCCGGAGCAGCAGCGTTGACAGCATGCTTCATTCTGTCACCGGTGATTTCCCGACGGTGAGGGATGGTGTTCCTTGACTTTTTCGACCTCTCAAGCTTCGGGGAAGATGATTTCAGCCATGATTTGAGCTCAAACTCAGTTCATGGTGAGGTTCTCCATGTTTTTAGTTTATGTCAAAATAATTATTTTAATTTTTTTAGCTTGAGTTTAATGGATGATTGATAATTTCTTTTAGAAATGATGATCTATGCATCTCAATCTACTTATAGATATTTTTAATTTATTTTTCTGATTTTGTTTGATTTTTGGTTGATTATTGAATATTTTAATGATAAAAAATGAATTTTCGTTAATTAATTGATTAGATTATGAAATTTGTTAAATTGTTGTTATTATATATTGTTATTGATCTTGATGTTGAGAAATTAATTTTTGGGAATTTTACATAATTTTAATGAATATTTGTAGTTTATGTAAATATTGGATAATTGAATTAAATGAATATTTTGGTAAAAATTAGAGTTTAATTGTGTGTTGAATTGATATTATAATGCTATTTGTTGGTGAAATAATTTTTGTGAATTTATATAATTTTTATGGAATTTTATATAACTTATGTGTATTTGAATTATTAAGTTAAATATGTACCTTGTTGAAATTAATGGTTAACTATGAGTTTAGTTGATATTAGAATTATATGTGTTGATTAAATAAATCTAATAATGTTATAATTTTTGAGGAATTATTAAGTATATTGGATATTTGATATTATAGGGGGTAAATATGTAATTTTGTATTAATTATAGTTAAATATCATGTTTTTGTTGATTGTATAATTATTTAAGATATTAGAATGATGTTTTACAAATTAATTACTATTTTTAACTAATTAATACTATTTTTCAAAAATTGTTTTCAAATAATATATTAAATATTATTTTGGAAATAAAATGGGTTTTAAACTAATTTTATAATATAATTAAATTGTGATGATAAATTGTGATTTTTAAATGCCATTTAAAATTTATGTCAATTTAATTGTAAAATGGGAATTTTGTTCCATTTATGAAATTTTTACTATCAAATATTATTTAAATTAAACTTTTATGTTTTAATTAGGAAATGAAGGATTTTAAATATTTTTACGAGTTTTTTTATGGTTTTCATTATGTTACTATTTAATATTGTTGATTGCGTATTGTGAACCTCGGTTGGGGATTTGTGAAGTTTGGGGGTCCCAACCTGAGGTATTGTGCCTTGAGATTTTAGAAGTGTATTTTCTGTGCAGGATTGGCCCTACTTTTGTAGGGAGATGTCCGTTTTACAGAGGGGACTCTGCCGAAATTTTGGTAGATTTCTCGTAAAACGTGACAACCGGTCCGAGTTTAATTTTGAATTCTTGATTGAGTCTGTGTTTAGTAATCCTAGAAGTATAGAGTTAGTAGTTATTCTGACAGTTATTTTATTTTATTTTATTTTTCTAGCTGCACCGAGACCGAGGCCTAACGGATCAGGCCCGCTAAGTCTGTCTCGAGGAACGCACACCAGTGAGTTATTATACTGTATATATATGCACTGCATATAGGGTGCATTATTTAGAATTTTTCATTTTCATTGTATGTTTTAAAATGTACATTTAGACATAATTATTTTATTAAATGATTAGTATACTTTAGGTATAGTTTCAGTAGATTTTAGGTTTATTCTTAAATAATTGCATGTTAAATTACAAACCTAAACTTAAATTATTTTTAAGTTTATTTTTTGTATATTTTTATTTATTTCCGAATAAATAAATGTTTTATTATTAAATTAAACCTAACACATTAGTGGTATATTTAGGGTATATCTTTTGCATATTTAAGTATAATTTTAAGATAATGCATGTTATATTATTGTTACTCATTTAAATTGTTTTTAACAATATTAATGATTTATCTTTAGTTTATTTCATATTTTATTTGACTATATATATATATATATACCTGAAATATACTGGGTATATTTTAGGTATATTTTTGGTATATATATATATGGTTGGTTTTACTATTATGAATATTGTTCTACATTAAATATTTTTTTGAATGAATGATTTATTCGAAGTGAAGGATATCAATAGAACGTGCTTCCTAGTGGGCAGCACTAGGACCGTGTACGTACCGGTACGATAGATAAAGATTGAGTAAGAGTTAAAATTGGGTGATTATAATTGATTTAATTGATTTGACTAAGATTAGTGGTATGTTAGGTAGTGTGATTGCGGGGCCAATCACACTGACAGCCAGACTGCTGGAGCTCGGTTGACTTAGTGTCTCGGGGCCAGTCTACTGTCCATAAGTGAATTGAATGATCTATTGGGTTGATTGAGATGTGAGGTGATGGATAGTGTGATTGCTGGAGCTCGGTTGACCAAGTGTCTCGGGGCCAATCACACTGACAGCCAGACTGCTGGAGCTCGGTCGACTTAGTGTCTCGGGGCCAGTCTGCTATCCAGATTGGAATAAGTGTTCTATTTGGAATCAAGTGAGCCTGCATGGCTAGAGTGATGATGGGGTTGTTGAGGTAGTTATTATTAGGGTTCTATGGATCCTTCATGAATTTAATTAAACGTTTTCCTACATTCTGTATATTTATAAAAGCAGAGTTTGGCATTCGTGTGAAATGTGTGTGTGTATATATATATATATATATATAAGAATGCCTGATTGTTATGGTTTAGTTTGCATGTATATATAGTATAATAATTCACTCAGTGAGGTCTGACCCCCCTCAATTATTTTTTTCAGGAGATTCCATATCGTTAGACCTTAGTTGTAGAGTTCCTCACCGGTGTTCTTCAGTCCCGGCTATTTTATGCAAATGTATATTCTGAACTTTGAATTGTATTCTAGAAACTGCAGTAGTAGTGTCATTATATTGGAAGTGTATTATTTTGTTTAGATATTAAATACTCTGAGAATTTGTATTTGAACATTGTACGAATATGTATTCATTTATAAAAGGATTTGGAGTATTTATTTTATATATTGATTCAGAAAAATTTTAATTTGGTCGTACTTTTATATAATTATTGTATGATTTTATTTTCTAAGGCTTGCTACGGGTTCCGGATTAGAAAGAATTCCCGTTCCCTAGCGCCGGTCATGACTCCTAGTTTGGGTCGTGACAACAACACCCTATTATTGCAATTTTCTAAAATACAATAATAGTTCAGATAAAAAAATTACATAATCTAGTTGGGGTTGAAGAAGTCCGACGTAGAGGTCTACTACTGAGGTCTAATGACGAGAAATCTTCTGAAAAAAAATATTGAGGGGAATCATGTAATAACCTGAATTTTTTAAAATTATTATTATTATTATTATTATTATTATTATTATTATTATTATTATTATTATTATTATTATTATTATTATTATTATTATTATTATTATTATTATTATTATTATTATTATTATTATTTTATTGAATTGCTATATCTAATTATCAAATTTAAAAATTTATTTGGGAACTATTATATTTAGAGATATTAAAGTTATTAGTAATATTATTGTCATTATTTTTAAAAGGCATTATTATTATTATTATTATTATTATTATTATTATTATTATTATTATTATTATTATTATTATTATTATTATTATTATTTTAAACTAGGGTTATTTTATTATTGTTATGTGTATATATGTGTGTTGTTGTTATAACCCAAGTTTTTAAATCATTTTAATACAAAATAGGATATGCAGTGTTGATAATTTTGAAATTATATTTGATTACTTTGTCACGACCCAAACTAGGAGTCATGACCGGCGGCTAGGGAACGGGAATTCTTTCGAATCCGGAACCCATAGCAAGCCTTAGAAAATAAAATCATGCAATAAATAAATAAAATACGATATAATTAAAATTTTTCGAATCAATATATAATATAAATACTTTAAATCTTTCATACATAAATACATAATCGTACAGTGTTCAAATATAAATTTTCAGAGTATATAATATCAAAACAATATAATACTCTTCCGATACAATAACACTACTACTGCAATTTCTAGAATACAAATTAGAGATTCAAAACATACATTTTATAAAATAGCCAGGACTGAAGAACACCGATGAGGAACTCTATTACTAAGGTCTGACGATATAAGATCTCCTGAAAAAAAAATAATTGAGGGGGGTTAGACCTCATTGAGTGAATCATTATACTATATATACATGCAATCTAAACCATACTCAATCAGGCATTCATATATATATATATATATATATATATATATATATATATATATATATATATATATATATATATATATATATATGTAATATCCCGTGTTTTTAAAATATTTTTACATTGTATCGGGATAAACAGTGTTAATAATTTTTGAATATATATTACGATATTTTCACGAGTTGATATGTATTTAAAACCTATTTTAATTACTGTGTCTTATTTACAGTGCTTTACGTAAAATTTTCCCGGGACTTGCATTTTCGGGGAAATTTTCACGTAAATAATTTATTATTAATTATTTTAAATATATTTTCGGACTTGCATGAACTCATACATATTTTTAAAATATTAAACATCGTGTATACATATAATTATTTATTTAATTAGGGTTTAGTATTACCCTAATATTATATTAATTATTTATTTGTTTTATTGTTATTTAATTATTTTTATTTAGTATAAATTATTAAAATATTAAATTTTATGTGTGTGGTGTATATTTAATGTGTGTGATTTAATATTATTTTAATATATAGTATAATCTATATATATATATACATATAATATATCAAAAAACCAAAACTTTGGAAAATTACCATTTTGCCCCCGAGCCTCCTTTTTCCCCGATTTGCTTCCCTTCGCTGTCCGGACGCCTGTCACACCGTTTCCTCACCGTTGGTGTGCCGTCTGGTGTGCCACCACCTTCCCCAGCCTCTTCCGCCGCCTATGGTAGCCGTTTTCGACGCCTGGAAGTCGGTTTTGGCCGGAGAAGCCAAAACTTTGGCCATCGTCGATCACGTCGATTCCGGTCACCATTTTTGACACCGCCGGTCTCTTTCTTCTCCTTGAGCTCCGGTGAGTGTGATTCTAGCTTTGGTTTGAGCTGAAATGGTCTAGAATTGCTTAGGTTTCGAATTTTCAATTTCGATCACATTAGGGTTTTTGATTTTTTTGAGCATCGAATTGATTGATTCATGAAAACTCCCTTCACAAATGTTGTTCATAGTAGCTTAATATAAATTTATGAATGTTTTTGGAATTTTTGGAGATTTTTTGGAATTTTGGGTATTTTTGAATATTTAATATTATTTCTAATTTTCGGAAATTAATTATTTAAATTATGAAATTGTGTTTTATGGTTAAATTAGGTGTTGAAATGAATTATAGGAATTTATTTGTAATTTTTATGAATTTCTAAGTATTTATTTTGAATTATTGAAGTTTATGGAATTTTGGAAAATTAGGTTAAATGTGTTTTTATTTGAAATTAATTGGTTAATTGAGTTTAATTATTGATATTATTGATAAATATGTTGAGAAAATTAATTTTGGATAATTGTATAATTTTTGGTGAATTTTTGAAGTAATTTTAGTATATTTATATATATAGGGGTATTTTGGTAATTTTACACAAAATTGGATAAAAATGTAATTTAATTGGTTTTAATAGTTATTTAAGGTATAAAAATGATTTCTACAAATTATTTAGTATTTTTAACTAATTAAAACTATTTTTCATGAATTATTTTCAATTATGAATATAATATACGGTTTTTTTCTAATAAAATGAGTTTTTATCGGTTTTTACTGTGTTGTAAGGTTAATTATGTAATTTCTACGTATAAAATGAATCTCTATGTTATAAGGATATTTTTGGTATTTTTGAAATTATTTTATGATTGTGGACCCCGATCGATGGACTGTAGTTTGGAGTCCGACCGTGGGATTTTGATTGTGCTCTGTGTAGTTTTTCGAAGTGTATTTCCTTGCAGGGTCGGCTCTACTCTTTTGAGTAGAGAGATGTCCATTTTATAGGGGAGGTTCTATCGAATTTTTGGTAGAATTCTCGTAAAACGTGATATCCAGTCGAACCCTAATTCTGTTTCCGTATTTAATACTCTAGATCGAATTCTAGGATTTCTATTAGGCTTATTCTAATGTCGGTTGCTTATTGCTTGTTTAGTTACGCCGAGACCGAGGGCTAGTGGACCAGGCCCGTCGGACCCATCTCGTGGAGTGCACTAGGTGAGTTACTATACTATATATATATGCTTTAGGATGCATGTTTTAGAAAAGTATGCTTTATTTTAATAAAATATGCATAAATGATTTAAGTATTACTTAGGTTTATTTTTGGTATATTTTAGTATATTTTCAACTATATGCATGTTGTATAACTAAATTATTCTTAAAAATGCTTTTATGTATATTTTGGTATATTTTTAGTTTATTTTGTAATTGTATTGGAATTATTTGACGTATATATACTCGAAATATACCTGGTTTACTTTTGGTATATTTCTAGTATATATATGGTTTATGTTGTTATTTTATTGAACTTCATGCATCATTTATTTTTGTGAATGAATGATTTATATTATTAATGAAGGATATCGATAGAACGTGCTACCTAGTGGGCAGCACTAGGACCGAGTACGTACCGATACGCCTATAGTATTTAGGCTATATTACTAACTTATTTATGGATATTGATTTGATGTGATTTATTGATATGTGTGAGATATGGTTTGGAGGTGTGATTGCTGGAGCTCGGTTGACCAAGTGTCTCGGGGCCAATCACACTGGCAGTTAAACTGCTGGAGCTCGGTTGACTTAGTGTCTCGGGGCCAGTCTACTGTCTAAATGGATTAAGTGGATATCTTTGGATTAAGTGAGCCTGTGTGGCTAGAGTGTTGTTTAACACTATTTTTGAGGTTGCGATATTCTAGGGTTCTATGTGATCCTTCATAAACGATGATTTTTAATAAAACATATAAAATGATTTTTCTGCATCTGTGTGAATTTACCTGTATATATATTAGATATATATATATTGTTGAGTGTATGCATTGTCACCTAGTGTGTATGTATATATATTATAGTAATTCACTCAATGAGGTCTGACTCCCCTCCATTGACTATTTTTCAGGAGAGTCAACTTCTTCAGACCTCAGTAGCAGGTCGATACGCCGGATTTCTTCCGCCCCGGCTTCTTTGTGTAAACTATTTACTTGAGTCTTATTTTTATAATCTAGACACTGCAGTAGTTATGAATTAAAGTGTGGGATTTCATGTATTTTATTTAAAGAGATGTATTATGTTGAAACTGGATTTGTACTGAAAGATTTATATATATGAGATGAGATTTGATTTAAATCCAATGATGAGAATGTTATTATTATATTTATGATTTTTATTTCCGCTGCATATATATTATTGTTATTATTATTATTGCATGTTTATTTTATTTTTAGGCTTGCTACGGGTTCCGGATTCGAAAGAATTCCCGTTCCCTAGCGCCGGTCATGGCCCCTGTTTTGGGTCGTGACAAAGTTGGTATCAAAGCAGAGTTCTGTGTCACGGCTTAGTTTTATGAGTTGTGGCCCTAGTTTTAAAGTTGTGTTTTCTGTTGGACTACTGCAGTGAATTAGGTTCAAGTATGTCTTGATAAGTATTCCTTGCTTAGTTTTCAGCGTTATTCCTCCGTTGTCTGTTTTGTCTGAATCTTTCCATTTGTCTTTTCAGAATGAGGAGGCGAGCGCGTGTCGCTCCACTGGTCGTTGAGGCCGAGGATGATGAGTCTTTTCAGGATGAGGTTTTACCTCCTGAGCAGCCAGTTAGACGTAGAGGTCATGGTAGAGGTAGACCTCGAGGAGCGGCAGGTCGCCATAGGCCGAGAGAGTTACAGGATGAGGAGCCTGTAGAGCCTGAGTTTGATGTTCCTGTTCCTCCAGTTGTTCAGCCTGCCTATCAGCAGGGTATGTCTGACCCTGAGGTAGCTTTGTTCTATGACCGAGTTGGCAGGATTGCTTTCGATGGTACTTCTGATCCATTAGATTTTCTGCATGCGATTGAGACTAGGACTCGGACTGCTCATACCGAGTATCAGCAAATCATGATCGTCGAGTTGTCTGTCGAGGGACCAGCCTTAGATTGGTTCATTCAGATGATCCAGCCTTACATGATGACGATGACGTGGGCTCAGTTTCAAGAGCGGTTTATGAGGAGATTTTGTCCAGAGCCTCTTCGTTTGAGTTATCGTCTTCGTTTGACCAGTATTTCTCGTGGAGATCGATCTGTAGAGGAGTATACCCGAGAGTTTCTTCGTCTGGGTAGATATGCTGAGGATCTGATGCGAGATCAGTATTTCGCGGTTACTACATATGTTACTGGTTTGGGTTCAGTTTTTGCTGGTATGCCTACAGCAAGCCTTACTCTGGAGTCTGTGATTGAGTTGGCTAAGGAGATTGAGCTGAGACTAGTTAAGCAAGGAGCGATGCCTGATTATTACCAACTAGGAGTTCAGTCGAGTGGATTGCAGGCTACTCCGTATTTGAGTTTTCATATTGGTTTGAGTAGTCAGCAGCGAGGTCCGACTCAGTAAAGTCAGAGACAGCAGCAGCGAGTGCATCGGAGCAGTAGACATGGCCGTGGAGGTCAGCGTAGATCATTTAGATTTGGGTCAGGTGCTTCGAGCAACAGCAGTGATCGTAGTTCTGGATCAGCAGCCAGCGTTTGTCAGACTTGTGGTAGAGTCCATTAGGGACCGTGTTATCTGACACCGCTGACATGCTTCAGATGCAGGCAGACAGGACATTTTGCCAGATCGTGTCCTTACTCCGGATATCAACAGCCACAGATTCCGCGATTCCCACAGCACTCGATTGCTAGTGTTGCACCCGTGCCATTTTAGTTACCACCAGCTCAGCATCAGAGTTCCACTCAGTTTGTTCCACAGCAGAGTCATGGTAGAGGTACTAGAGGAGGTGCCAGAGGTGTTGGCCAGGCTTCTACCAGTCAGCAGGGAGGTCGAGGTCAGGCCAGAGTTTTCCATCTTACTCAGCAGGATGCTCAGGCATCTAATGCAGTCCTGGCAGGTATTGTTTCTATTTGTTACCTGGATGCTTGGGTTTTGTTTGATCTGGGTGCCACACATTCATTTGTTTCTCCTGTTTTTGCTTCTAAATCTTATTGGCAAGCTTCGAGGATGGCTTTTCCTTTGTCCGTTGCCACTCCTCTGAGCGATTCTTTGGACACCGATATTGTTCTTTCTGGTTGTCCAGTTCTCGTGGGAGATAGAGAATTACCCGTTGATTTGATTTTGTTGGATGTGATGGAGTTTGATGTCATTCTGGGAATGGATTGGTTATCTCAGCACTATGCCATGGTAGATTGCAGGAATAAAGAGGTGACTTTCAGAATTCCTAATGAAGTAGAATTTAAGTTTGTTGGTGATAGGAGTTCAGCACCTCAGAATCTTATTTCTGCTATTACGGCTAGGAAATTATTGAGGAAAGGATGTCAGGGATATTTGGCATTGGTCAGGGATACTTCAGTGGAGAAGTTGTCACTCACAGATGTTCCTGTTGCTTGTGAGTTTCCTGATGTTTTTCCCGAGGAGTTGCCAGGTTTACCACCTCATAGAGAGATTGAGTTATGTATAGATGTGGTACCAGGTACTACTCCTATATCTATGCCACCCTATCGAATGGCTCCCGCAGAGTTGAAAGAGTTGAAGGAGCAATTGCAAGAGTTGTTGGATAAAGGTTTCATCAGACCTAGTGTTTCTCCTTGGGGTGCACCAGTCTTGTTTGTGAAGAAGAAGGATGGTACCCTGAGACTGTGCATTGACTACAGAGAGCTGAATAAGGTGACAGTGAAGAACAAGTATCCTCTCCCGAGGATAAATGATTTGTTTGACCAACTACAGGGTGCACAGTTCTTTTCTAAGATTGATCTGAGGTTGGGTTATCATCAGCTACGGATCAATGAAGCTGATATTCCTAAGACGGCATTCCGCACTCGATATGGTCATTATGAGTTTCTGGTGATGTCCTTTGGTTTGACTAATGCACCAGCAGCTTTTATGGACCTGATGAACAGAGTATTCAGACCGTATGTGGATCAGTTTATGGTAGTCTTCATTGATGATATACTAGTATATTCAAGGAGTATGGAAGAGCATGTATATCATTTGAGGATTGTACTGTAGACACTGAGAGATCATCAGCTTTATGCTAAATTCTCGAAGTGTGATTTTTGGATGGAGAGTGTTTCTTTTCTTGGACACGTGGTGTCTAAAGAATGTATTCAGGTTGATCCACAGAAGATTGAGGCAGTATCTGAATGGCCTAGACATACTTCTGTCATTGAGATTCGAAGTTTTCTGGGTTTAGCCGGGTATTATAGGTGGTTTGTGCAGGATTTTTCTAGAATAGCAGCCCTTATGACTCGCTTGACTCAGAAGAATGTTAGATTCGAGTGGTCAAAAGCTTGTGAGAATAGTTTTCAGTTATTGAAGGAGAAGTTGACCACAGCGCCAGTGTTAGCTTTGCTTAATAGTGTGGATAAGTTCACAGTTTACTGTGATGCCTCTAGAATTGGTCTTAGTTGTGTGTTGATGCAGAATGGAAGGGTGATAGCCTATGCTTCGAGGCAGTTGAAGAAGCATGAGCAGAACTATCCTACACATGATCTTGAGATGGCTGCAGTGATCTTTGCTTTGAAGATTTGAAGACATTATTTGTATGGGGTAACTTGTGAGATATTTACTGATCACAAGAGCCTTAAGTACATTTTCGAGCAGCGAGATCTGAATCTAAGGCAGAGGAGATAGTTGGAATTGTTGAAGGATTACGACTGTGAGATTCTATATCATCCAGGTAAAGCTAATGTGGTAGCAGATGCCTTGAGTAGGAAGTCCTCAGGCAGTCTTGCTTATATTAGCGTTGAGAGGAGACCATTGATCCAGGAGTTGCATTTGTTGGTGGATCAAGGTCTGATGATGAAGATTAGTAGATCAAGTGGACTGCTAGCTCAGTTTAAAGTGCGATCTGTACTGAGGGATAGGATTAAAGCAGCTCAGAGTCGAGATCCTATTCTAGAAGAGCTTGCAGAGAATGTTCGAGCAGGGAAGTTCACTGATTTCACACTCGATGATGATGGTGTATTGTGGATCAGTGGTAGATTGTGTGTTCCTGACGTGGATGATTTGAGAGAGGACATTTTAGAGGAAGCACATTCTACAGCCTATAGCATTCATCCAGGTATTACTAAGATGTACCACAATATCAGAGATTTATACTGGTGGGATGGATTGAAGAAGGATGTCGCTGATTATGTTGCGAAGTGTTTGACGTGTCAGCAAGTGAAAGCCGAACATCAAAAGCCTTTTGGGAAGCTTCAGCCTCTTCCTATTCCCGAGTGGAAGTGGGAAAGGATAGCTATGGATTTTGTGGTCGGTTTACCTCGTTCGAAGGATGGATACGATTCCATCTGGGTGATTGTAGATAGATTGACGAAGTCTGCACATTTCCTACCTGTGAAAGCCACTTATTCTGTAGCTAGATTGGCGAAGTTATACGTGAGATATTGTGTGCCTTCATAGAGTACCTGTGTCCATTGTGTCAGATAGAGGTTCGGTGTTTACTTCTCATTTTTGGCAGAAGTTGCAGGAAGCGATGGGCACTAGGTTGGATTTTAGTACTGCTTTTCATCCTCAGACAGATGGTCAGTCTGAGAGGACGATCCAGACACTGGAAGATATGTTGAGGATGCTTGTCTTGGATTTGGGAGGTAGCTGGGATGATCATTTGCCACTTGTTGAGTTTGCATATAATAACAGCTACCATAGCAGTATTGGTATGGCACCATATGAGGCGTTGTATGGAAGGAAGTGTAGATCCCCTTTGAGTTGGGATGAGATTGGTGAGAGAGCTTTGACTGGACCTGAGATGATTCAGGATGCTGCAGAGAAAGTCACCATGATTAAGCGAAGATTAGAGACCGCAGTTAGCAGACAGAAGAGTTATGCGGATCCTAGGCGCAGAGATGTGGAGTTTCAGGTTGGAGATTTTATTTTTCTGAAAGTATCTCCGATGAAGGGTGTGATGAGATTTGGTAGGAAGGGTAAGTTAGCACCGAGATATATTGGACCGTTTGAGATTCTGGAGAGAGTTGGCACTGTTGCATATCGGTTGGATTTGCCTCCGAGTATGTCACAGGTGCATCCAGTATTTCATATCTCGATGTTGAGGAAGTATATCTCAGACCCTTCACACGTGTTGCAACCTGACAGTGTGGAAGTGAGTGAAGATTTGACATTTGTAGAAGAACCTGTGGCGATCGTTGATTTTCAAGTTCAACAGTTGCGTTCGAAACAGATTCAAATGGTCAAGGTTTTGTGGCGTAGCGATAGAGTCGAGGAGCATACGTGGGAGACTGAAGCTGAGATGCGAGCTTCTTACCCGTATCTCTTTCCTTCTTGATCTTGTTTTTTCTGGAATTCGGGGACGAATTCTTGTAAGGGGGGAAGACTGTAATATCCCGTGTTTTTAAAATATTTTTACACTGTACCAGGATATACAGTGTTAATAATTTTTGAATATATATTACGATATTTTGACGAGTTGATATGTATTTAAAACATATTTTAATTACTGTGTCTTATTTACAGTGCTTTACGTAAAATTTTCCCGGGACTTGCATTTTCGGAGAAATTTTCACGTAAATAATTTATTATTAATTATTTTAAATATATTTTCGGACTTGCACGAACTCATACATATTTTTAAAATATTAAACACCGTGTATACAAATAATTATTTATTTAATTAGGGTTTAGTATTACCCTAATATTATATTAATTATTTATTTATTTTATTGTTATTTAATTATTTTTATTTAGTATAAATTATTAAAATATTAAATTTTATGTGTGTGTTGTATATTTAATGTGTGTGATTTAATATTATTTTAATATATAGTATAATCTATATATATATACATATAATATATCAAAAAACCAAAACTTTGGAAAATTACCATTTTACCCCCGAGCCTCCTTCTTCCCCGATTTCCTTCCCTTCGCCGTCCGGATGCCTGTCACGTCGTTTTCTCACCGTTGGTGTGCCGTACGGTGTGCCACCACCTTCCCCAGCCTCTTCCGCCGCCTGTGGTAGCCGTTTCCGACGCTTGGAAGTCGATTTTGGCTGGAGAAGTCGAAACTTTGGCCACCGTCGATCACGTCGATTCCAGCCACCATTTTTGACACCGCTGGTCTCTTTCTTCTCCTTGAGCTTCGGTGAGTGTGATTCTAGCTTTGGTTTGAGCTGAAATGGTTTAGAATTGCTTAGGTTTCGAATTTTCAATTTTGGTCACATTAGGGTTTTTGATTTTTTTGAGCTTTGAATTGATTGATTCATGAAAAATCCCTTCACAAATGTTGTTCATAGTAGCTTAATCTACATGTATGAATTTTTGTGGAATTTTTGGAGATTTTTTGGATTTTTGGGTATTTTTGAATATTTAATATTATTTCTAATTTTCGGAAATTAATTATTTAAATTATGAAATTGTGTTTTATGGTTAAATTAGGTGTTGAAATGAATTATAGGAATTTATTTGGAATTTTTATGAATTTCTAAGTATTTATTTTGAATTATTGAAGTTTATGGAATTTTAGGAAAATTAGGTTAAATGTGTTTTTATTTGAAATTAATTGGTTAATTGAGTTTAATTATTGATATTATTGATAAATATGTTGAGAAAATTAATTTTGGATAATTGTATAATTTTTGGTGAATTTTTGAAGTAATTTTAGTATATTTATATATATAGGGGTATTTTGGTAATTTTACACAAAATTGGATAAAAATGTAATTTAATTGGTTTTAATAGTTATTTAAGGTATAAAAATGATTTCTACAAATTATTTAGTATTTTTAACTAATTAAAACTATTTTTCGTGAATTATTTTCAATTATGAATATAATATACGGTTTTTTTTCTAATAAAATGAGTTTTTATCGGTTTTTACTGTGTTTTAAGGTTAATTATGTAATTTCTACGTATAAAATGAATCTCTATGTTATAAGGATATTTTTGGTATTTTTGAAATTATTTTGTGATTGTGGACCCCGATCGATGGACTGTAGTTTGGAGTCCGACCGTGGGATTTTGATTGTACTCTGTGTAGTTTTTCAAAGTGTATTTCCTTGCAGGGTCGGCTCTACTCTTTTGAGTAGAGAGATGTCCATTTTACAGAGGAGGTTCTACCGAATTTTCGATAGAATTCTCGTAAAACGTGATGTCCAGTCGAACCCTAATTCTGTTTCCGTATTTAATACTCTAGATCGAATTCTAGGATTTCTATTAGGCTTATTCTAATGTCGGTTGCTTATTGCTTGTTTAGTTGCGCCGAGACCGAGGGCTAGTGGACCAGGCCCGTCGGACCCGTCTCGTGGAGCGCACTAGGTGAGTTACTATACTATATACTAATGCTTTAGGATGCATGTTTTAGAAAAGTATGCTTTATTTTAATAAAATATGCATAAATGATTTAAGTATTACTTAGGTTTATTTTTTGTATATTTTAGTATATTTTCAACTATATGCATGTTGTATAACTAAATTATTCTTAAAAATGCTTTTATGTATATTTTGGTATATTTTTAGTTTATTTTGTAATTGTATTGGAATTATTTGACGTATATATACTCGAAATATACCTGGTTTACTTTTGGTATATTTCTAGTATATATATGGTTTATGTTGCTATTTTATTGAACTTCATGCATCATTTATTTTTGTGAATGAATGATTTATATTATTAATGAAGGATATCGATAGAACGTGCTACCTAGTGGGCAGCACTAGGACCGAGTACGTACCGATACGCCTATAGTATTTAGGCTATATTACTAACTTATTTGTGGATATTGATTTGATGTGATTATTGATATGTGTGAGATATGGTTTGGAGGTGTGATTGCTGGAGCTCGGTTGACCAAGTGTCTCGGGGCCAATCACACTAGCAGTTAGACTGCTGGAGCTCGGTTGATTTAGTGTCTCGGGGCCAGTCTACTGTCTAAATGGATTAAGTGGATATCTTTGGATTAAGTGAGCCTGTGTGGCTAGAGTGTTGTTTAACACTGTTTTCGAGGTTGTGATATTCTAGGGTTCTATGTGATCCTTCATAAACGATGATTTTCAATAAAACATATAAAATGATTTTTCTGCATCTGTGTGAATTTACCTGTATATATATTAGATATATATATATATTGTTGAGTGTATGCATTGTCACCTAGTGTGTATGTATATATATTATAGTAATTCACTCAGTGAGGTCTGACTCCCCTCAGTTGACTATTTTTCAGGAGAGTTAACTTCTTCAGACCTCAATAGCAGGTCGATACGCCGGATTTCTTCCACCCCGGCTTCTTTATGTAAACTATTTACTTGAGTCTTATTTTTATAATCTAGACACTGCAGTAGTTGTGAATTAAAGTGTGGGATTTCATGTATTTTATTTAAAGAGATGTATTATGTTGAAACTGGATTTGTACTGAAAGATTTATATATATGAGATGAGATTTGATTTAAATCCAGTGATGAGAATGTTATTATTATATTTATGATTTTTATTTCCGCTACATATATATTATTGTTATTATTATTATTGCATGTTTATTTTATTTTTAGGCTTGCTACGGGTTCCGGATTCGAAAGAATTCCCATTCCCTAGTGCCGGTTATGGCCCCTGTTTTGGGTCGTGACAATATATATATATTCACGTATCTCACACAAATGTCAACTCTGCTTTTATAAATATATTGAATGTAGAAAACATTTATTTTAGTTCATGAAAGATCAAGTAAAACCTATTAATAGCAACCTCAAACAACCCCATCATCACTCTAGCGATATAGGCTCACTTGATTCCAAATAGAGCACTTATTCCAATCTGGACAGCAGACTGGCCCCGAGACACTAAGTCAATCGAGCTCCAGCAGTCTGACTATCAGTGTGATTGGCCCCGAGACACTTAATCAACTGAGCTCCGGCAATCACACTATCTATCACCTCACATCTCAATCAACCCAATAGATCATTCATTTCACTATGAACAGTAGACTGGCCCCGAGACACTAAGTCAACCGAGCTCCAGCAGTCTGACTATCAGTGTGATTGACCCTGTAATTCACACTATCTAATGTACCATTAATCTTAGTCAAATCAATTATAATCACCAGATTAGTTCTCACTTAAGCCTTATCTATCGTACTGGTACATACACGGTCCTAGTGTTGCCCACTAGGAAGCACGTTCTATTGACATCCTTCATTTAAATAAATCATTCATTCAAAAAATAATTAATGTAGAACAATATTCATAATAGTAAAATCAACCATATATATACCTAAAATATACTCAGTATATTTCGAGTATATATATATATATATATATATATATATATATATATATATATATATATATATATATATATATATATATATATATATATATATATATATATATATAACAAATAAAAATATGAAATATACTAAAGGTAAACCATTAATAGAGTTAAAAACAATTTAAGTGCATTTGAATAATACATCATGCATTTGCTTAAAAATGCACCTAAATATACAAAGAATATATGTCATGACCCAAAACAGGGGCCATGACCGGCGCTAGGGAACGGGAATTCTTTCGAATCCGGAACCCGTAGCAAGCCTAAAAATAAAATAAAATATGCAATAGTAATAATTACAATATCAAATGCAGCGGAAATAAAATCATAAATATAATAATAACATTTCCATCAACTGGATTTAATTTAAATCTCAACTCATCACATATATATAAAATCTTTTTAATACAATCCAGTTCAAATTCTTAAAATGCATCTCGCATAAATAAAATACATAATATCTCACAATTAATTTACAACTACTGTAGTGTCTAGACTATAAAAATAAGACTCAAGTAAGCAGTTTACACAAAGAAGCCGGAGCGGAAGAAATCTGGCGTACAGGCCTACTGAGGTCTGAAGATGTTAACTCTCCTGAAAAATTGTCAACGGAGGGGAGTCAGACCTCACTGAGTGAATTACTATAATATATATACATACACACTAAATGACAATGCATACACTCAACAGTATATATCTAATATGTATATATACAGACAAATACACACAGATGCAATAAAATCATTTTATATATATTTTATTGAAAATCATCGTTTATGAAGGATCACATAGAACCCTAGAATATCGCAACCTCAAAAACAGTGTTAGACAACACTCTAGCCATACAGGCTCACTGAATCCAAATATATCCACTTAATCCATTTAGACAGTAGACTGGCCCCGAGACACTAAGTCAACCGAGCTCCAGCAGTCTGACTGCCAGTGTGATTGGCCCCGAGACACTTGGTCAACCGAGCTCCAGCAATCACACCTCCAAACCATATCTCACACATATCAATAATCATACTCAATCAATATCCATAAATAGGTTAGTAATATAGCCTAAATACTATAGGCGTACCGGTACGTACTCAGTCCTAGTGCTGCCCACTAGGTAGCACGTTCTATTGATATCCTCCATCATTAATAATATAAAACATTCATTCACAAAAATAAATGGTGCATGAAGTTCAATAAAATATCAACATAAACCATATATATACTAGAAATATACCAAAAGTAAACCAGGTATATTTCGAGTATATATACGTCAAATAAATCCAATTAAATCATAAATTAAGCTCAAAATATATTTAAAAACATTTTAAATATATTTTATTAACAAAACATGTATACAATTTATTATATACCAAAAATAAACCAAAATAAACTAAATATAAACTTAAGAAATAATCAAATTATTTATGCATATTTAATCAACATAAAACATGTATTTCTAAATCATGCATCCTAAGCATATATATATATAGTATAGTAACTCACCCTAGTGCGCTCCACGAGATGGGTCCGGCGGGCCTGGTCCACTAGCCCTCAGTCTCAGTGCAACTAAAAAAGCAATAAATAATAGATATCAGAATAAACCTAACAGAAATCCTAGAATTCGATCTAGAGTATTAAACACAGTATCGATATCAGGGTTCGATCGGATATCACGTTTTACGAGAATTCTATCAAAAATTCGACAGAACCTCCCCTGTAAAATGGACATCTCTCTACTCAAAAGAGTAGAGCCGACCCTGCAAGGAAATACACTTCGAAAAACAAACACCACATCTCATTCACAACCCCTCGGTCGGACTCCAGACTACAATCTACCGATCGGGGTCCACAAACACAGAATAATTCTGATAATACCAAAAATACCCTTAAAACCTAAAAATACATTTTATAAGTAGAAATTACATAATTAACCTTTAAACACAGTAAAAACCGATAAAAACTCGTTTTATTAGTAAAACCGTATATTATATATATAATTGAAAATAATTCACGAAAAATATTTTAATTAGTTAAAAATACCAAATAATTTGTAGAAATCATTTTTATACCTTAAATAACTATTAAAACCAATTAAATTACATTTTTAGCCAATTTAGGGTAAAATTACCAAAATACCCCTATATATATAAATATACTAAAATTACTTCAAAAATTCACCAAAAATTATAAAATTATCCAAAATTAATTTTCTCAACATATTGATCAATAATATTAATAATTAAACTCAATTAACCAATTAATTCAATTAAAAACATAATTAACCCTAATTTCCCAAATTACATAAACTTCAATAATTCAAAATAAATACTTAGAAATTCAAAAAAATTCCAAATAAATTCCTATAATTCATTTCAACACCTAATTTAACCATAAAACCCAATTTCATAATTTATTTAATTAATTTACGAAAATTAGAAAATAATATTAAAATATTCAAAAATACCCAAAAATCCAAACAATCTCCAAAAATTCTACAAAAATTCATACATGTAGATTAAGCTATTGGGATCAACATAGGGAGTTTTCATGAATCAATCAATTCGAAGCTCAAAAAAATCGAAAACCCTAATATGGCCGAAATTAAAAAATCAAAACCTAAGCAAATCAAGACCATTTCAGCTCAAACCAAAGCTAGAATCACACTCACCAGAGCTCAAGGAGAAGAAAGAGACCGGCGGTGTTGAAAATGGTGGCCGGAATCATCGTGATCGACGGTGAAGAAGAATTCGGCTTCTTCGGCCAAAATCGACCTCCAGACGCCGGAATCCGCTGCTACAGGCGACGAGGAAGGCTGGAGAAGGTGGTGGCACACCGGACGGTACACCAACGGTGAGGAATCGACAGTTGCAGTGACCGGACGGCGAGGGAAACGGTCGAGGAAGAAGGAGATAGTCGGGGGGCAAAATGGTAATTTTCCAAAAGTTTTGATTTTTGATGTATTATATGTATATATATATACTTTATACTATATATTAAAATAATATTAAATTACACACATTAAATATACACCACACACATAAAATTTAATATTTTAATAATTTATACTAAATAAAAATAATTAAATAACAATAAAACTAATAAATAATTAATAAAATATTAGGGTAATACTAAACCCTAATTAAATAAATAATTATATGTATACACGGTGTTTAATATTTTAAAATATGTATGAGTTCATGCAAGTCCGAAAATATATTTAATATAATTAATAATAAATTATTTACGTGAAAATTTTCCCGAAAATGCAAGTCCCGAGAAAATTTTACGTAAAGCACTGTAAATAATACACAATAATAAAAATAGGTTTTAAATACATATCAACTCGTGAAAATATCGTAATATATATGAAAAATTATTAACACTGCATATCCCGGTACAGTGTAAAAATATTTAAAAACACAGGATATTACAGTCTTCCCCCCTTACAAGAATTTGTCCCCGAATTCCAAAAAGAAAAGATTACAGAATCAGGAAGGAAAGAGATACGGGTAAGAAGCTCGCATCTCAGCTTCAGTCTCCCATGTATGCTCCTCGACTCTGTCGCTACGCCACAGAACCTTGACCATCGGAATCTGCTTCGATCGCAACTATCGAACTTGAAAATCAACGATTGCCACAGGTTCTTCCATAAACATCAAATCTTCACTCACATCTACAATGTCGGGCTGCAACACGTGTGAAGGGTCTGAGATATACTTCCTCAACATCGAGATATGAAACACTAGATGCACTTGTGACATACTCGGAGGCAAATCCAACCGATATGCAACAGTGCCAACTCTCTCCAGAATCTCATACGGTCCAATATACCTCGGTGCTAACTTACCCTTCCTACCAAATCTCATCACACCCTTCATCGGAGATACCTTCAGAAAAATGAAATCTCCAACCTGAAACTCCACATCTCTGCGCCTAGGATCCACATAACTCTTCTGTCTACTAACTGCGGTCTCTAATCTGCGCTTAATCACGGCGACTTTCTCTGCAGCATCCTGAACCATCTCAGGTCCAGTCAAAGCTCTCTCACCAATCTCATCCCAACTCAACGGGGATCTACACTTCCTTTCATATAATGCCTCATACGGTGTCATGCCAATACTGCTATGGTAGCTGTTATTATATGCAAACTCAACGAGTGGCAAATGATCATCCCAGCTACCTCCCAAATCCAGGACACACATCCTCAACATATCTTCTAGTGTCTGGATCGTCCTCTCAGACTGACCATCTGTCTGAGGATGAAAAGCAATACTGAAATCCAACCTAGTGCCCATCGCTTCCTGCAACTTCTGCCAAAAATGAGAAGTAAACACCGAACCTCTATCTGACACAATGGACACAGGTACTCCATGAAGGCACACAATATGCTTCACGTACAACTTCGCCAATCTAGCAACTGAATATGTGGCTTTCACAGGAAAGAAATGTGCAAACTTCGTCAATCTATCTACAATCACCCAGATGGAATCGTATCCATCCTTCGAACGAGGTAAACCTACCACAAAATCCATAGCTATCCTTTCCCACTTCCACTCGGGAATAGGAAGAGGCTGAAGCTTCCCAGAAGGCTTCTGATGTTCGGCTTTCACTTGCTGACACATCAAGCACTTAGCAATATAATCAGCGACATCCTTCTTCAATCCATCCCACCAGTATAAATCTCTGATACTGTGGTACATCTTAGTAACACCTGGATGTACGCTGTAGGCTGTAGAATGTGCTTCCTCTAAAATCTCTTCTCTCAAATCATCCACATCAGGAACACACAATCTACCACTGATCCACAATACTCCATCATCATCAAGTGTGAAATCAGTGAACTTCCCTGCTCTGACATTCTCTGCAAGCTCTTCTAGAATAGGATCTCGGCTCTGAGCTGCTTTAATCTTATTCCTCAGTACAAATCGTACTTTAAATTGAGCTAGTAGTCCACCTGATCTACTGATCTTCATCATCAGACCTTGATCCACCATCAAATGCAACTCCTGGATCAAGGGTCTCCTCTCAACACCGATGTGAGCAAAACTACGTGAGGACTTCCCACTCAAGGCATCTGCTACCACATTAGCTTTACCCGGATGATATAAGATCTCGCAATCATAATCCTTCAATAATTCCAACCATCTCCTCTGCCTCAGATTCAGATCTCGCTGCTGGAAAATGTACTTAAGGCTCTTGTGATCAGTAAATATCTCACAAGTCACCCCGTATAGATAATGTCTCCAAATCTTCAAAGCAAAGATCACTGCAGCCATTTCAAAGTCAAGTGTGGGATAGTTCTGCTCATGCTTCTTCAACTGCCTCGAAGCATAGGCTATCACCCTTCCATTCTGCATCAACACACAACCAAGACCAATTCTAGAGGCATCATAGTAAACTGTGAACTTATCCACACTATTAGGCAAAGCTAACACTGGCGCTGTGGTCAACTTCTCCTTCAATAACTGAAAATTGAAAACTGTTCTCACAAGCTTCTGACCATTCGAATCTAACATTCTTCTGAGTCAAGCGAGTCATAGGGGCTGCTATTCTAGAAAAATCTTGCACAAACCGCCTATAATACCCGGCTAAACCCAGAAAACTCTGAATCTCTATGACAGAAGTACGTCTAGGCCACTTAGATACTGCCTCAACCTTCTGTGGATCAACCTGAATACCTTCTTTAGACACTACATGTCCAAGAAAAGAAACACTCTCCATCCAAAAATCACACTTCAAGAATTTAGCATAAAGCTGATGATCTCTCAGTGTCTGCAGTACAATCCTCAAGTGATATACATGCTCTTCCATACTCCTCGAATATACTAGTATATCATCAATGAAGACTACCATAAACTGGTCCACATATGGTCTGAATACCCTATTCATCAGGTCCATAAAAGCTACTGGTGCATTAGTCAAACCAAAAGACATCACCAGAAACTCATAATGGCCATATCGCGTGCGGAACGCTGTCTTAGGAATATCAGCTTCACTAATCCGCAACTGAGGATAACCCGACCTCAAATCAACCTTAGAAAAGAACTGTGCACCCTGTAGTTGATCAAACAAATCATCTATCCTCGGGAGAGGATACTTGTTCTTCACTGTTACCTTATTCAACTCTCTGTAGTCAATGCACAGTCTCAGGGTACCATCCTTCTTCTTCACAAACAGGACTGGTGCACCCCAAGGAGAAACACTAGGTCTAATGAAACCCTTATCCAATAACTCTTGCAACTGCTCTTTCAACTCTGCAGGAGCCATTCTGTAGGGTGGCATAGATATAGGAGTAGTACCTGGTACCACATCTATATAGAACTCAATCTCTCTATGAGGTGGTAAACTTGGAAACTCCTCGGGAAAAACATCAGGAAACTCACAAGCAACAGGAACATCTGTGAGTGACAACTTCTCCACTGAAGTATCCCTGACCAATGCCAAATATCCCTAACATCCTTTCTTCAATAACTTCCTAGCCATTATGGCAAAAATAAGATTCTGAGGTGCTGAACTCCTATCACCCACAAACTTAAAATCTTCTTCACCAGGAATTCTAAAAGTCACCTCTTTATTCCTGCAATCTACCATGACATAGTGCTGAGATAACCAATCCATTCCCAAAATAACATCAAACTCCATCACATCTAACAGAATCAAATCAGCGGGTAATTCTCTATCTCCCATGAGAACTGGACAACCACAAAGAACAATATCGGCGTCCAAAGAATCACTCAGAGGAGTGGCAACAGAAAAAGGAAAAGCCATCCTCGAAGCTTGCCAACAAGATTTAGAAGCAAAAACGGGAGAAATAAACGAATGCATGGCACCCGGATCAAACAAAACCCATGCATCCAGGTAACAAATAGAAACAATACCTACCACGACTGCATTAGATGCCTGAGCATCCTACTGAGTGAGATGAAAAACTCTGGCTTGACCTCGACCTCCCTGCTGACTGGTAGAAGCTTGGCCAACACCTCTGGCACCTCCTCTAATACCTCTACCATGACTCTGTTGTGGAACAAACTGAGTGGAACTCTGATGCTGGGCTGGTGGTAACTGAAATGGCACGGGTGCAGCACTAGCAATCGACTGCTGTGGGAATCACGGAATATACTACTGCTGATACCCGGAATAAGGACATGATCTGGCAAAATGTCATGTATGCCCGCATCTGAAGCATGTCAGTGGTGTCAGATAACACGGTCCTTAATGGACTCTACCATAAGTCTGTCAAACACTGGCCGCTGATCCAGAACTACGACCACTGCTGCTGCTTGAAGCACCTGATCCGAATCTGAATGATCTACGCTGACCTCCACGGCCATGTCTACTGCTCCGATGCACTCGCTGCTGTTGTCTCTGACTCTGCTGAGTCGGACCTCGCTGCTGACTACTCGAACCAACATGAAAACTAGAATACGGAGTAGCCTGCAATCCACTCGACTGAACTCCCAACTGGTAATAATCAGGCATCGCTCCCTTCCTAACTAGCCTCAACTCAATCTCCTTAGCTAACTCAATCACAGACTCGAGAGTAAGGCCTGCTGTAGGCATACCAGTAAAAACAGAACCCAAACCAGTAACGTATGTAGTGACCGCAAAATACTGATCTCGCATTAGATCCTCAGCATATCTACCCAGACGAAGAAACTCTCGGGTATACTCCTCTACAGATCGATCTCCATGAGAAATACTGGTCAAACAAAGACGATAGCTCAAATGAAGAGGCTCTTGACAGAATCTCCTCATGAATCGCTCACGAAACTGAGCCCACGTCATCGTCATCATATAAGGCTGGATCATCTGAATGAACCAATCTAGGGCTGGTCCCTCGACAGACAACTCGATGATCATGATCCGTTGGTACTCGGTATGAGCAGTCTGAGTCCTAGTCTCAACCGCATGCAGAAAATCTAATGGATCAGAAGTACCATCAAACGTAATCCTACCAACTCGGGCATAGAACAAAGCTGCCTTAGGGTCAGACATACCCTGCTGATAGGCAGGCTGAACAGGCTAAACAACTGGAGGAACAGGAACATCAAATTCAGGCTTTACAGGCTCCTTGTCCTGTAACTCTCTCTGCCTACGATGACCTGCCGCTCCTCGAGGTCTACCTCTGCCACAACCTCTACGTCTAACTGGCTGCTCAGGAGGTAAAACCTCATCCTGAAAAGACTCATCATCCTCGGCTTCAACGACCGATGGAGCGACACACGCTCGCCTCCTCATACTGAAAAGACAAACGGAAAGATTCAGATAAAACAGACAACGGAGGAATAACGCTGAAAACTACAACAAGGAATACTTATCAAGACATACTCGAACCTAATACACTGCAGTAGTTCAACAGAAAACACAACTTTAAAACTAGGGCCACAACTCACATAACTAAGCCCTGACACAGAACTCTGCTCTGATACCAACTTTGTCACGACCCAAAATAGGGGCCATGACCGGCGCTAGGGAACGGGAATTCTTTCGAATCCGGAACCCGTAGCAAGCCTAAAAATAAAATAAAATATGCAATTGTAATAATTACAATATCAAATGCAGCGGAAATAAAAATCATAAATATAATAATAACATTTCCATCAATTGGATTTAATTTAAATCTCAACTTATCACATATATATAAAATCTTTTTAATACAATCCAGTTCAAATTCTTAAAATGCATCTCGCATAAATAAAATACATAATATCTCATAATTAATTTACAACTACTGCAGTGTCTAGATTATAAAAATAAGACTCAAGTAAGTAGTTTACATAAAGAAGCTAGTGCGGAAGAAATCCGGCTTACAGGCCTACTACTGAGGTCTGAAGATGTTGACTCTCCTGAAAAATTATCAACGGAGGGGAGTCAGACCTCATTGAGTGAATTACTATAATATATATACATGCACACTAAATGACAATGCATACACTCAACAGTATATATCTAATATGTATATATACAGACAAATACACACAGATGCAATAAAATCATTTTATATATATTTTATTGAAAATCATCGTTTATGAAGGATCACATAGAACCCTAGAATATCACAACCTCAAAAATAGTGTTAGACAACACTCTAGCCATACAGGCTCACTGAATCCAAATATATCCACTTAATCCATTTAGACAGTAGACTGGCCCCGAGACACTAAGTCAACCAAGCTCCAGCAGTCTGACTGCCAGTGTGATTGGCCCCGAGACACTTGGTCAACCGAGCTCCAGCAATCACACCTCCAAACCATATCTCACACATATCAATAATCATACTCAATCAATATCCATAAATAGGTTAGTAATATAGCCTAAATACTATAGGCGTACCGGTACGTACTTGGTCCTAGTGCTGCCCACTAGGTAGCACGTTCTATTGATACCCTCCATCATTAATAATATAAAACATTCATTCACAAAAATAAATGATGCATGAAGTTCAATAAAATATCAACATAAACATAACTCTAGAAATATATACTAAACAAAATATCAACTGGAAATGTTATTATTATATTTATGATTATTATTTCCGCTGCATTTGATATTGTAATTATTACTATTTCATATTTTATTTTATTTTTAGGCTTGCTACGGGTTCCGGATTCGAAAGAATTCCCGTTCCCTAGCACCGGTCATGGCCCCTATTTTGGGTCATGACAAATAAATGCATGTTTTCCTTTTTCAATTAAACATGACTTGTTTTTAAATATATTATTGGTTGAATTTAATATCCTTTGTGATCTATTTAAGTTGATTATACGTATATATACCTGAAATATACTTAGTTTATTTTAGGTATATTTCTGGTATATATATGGTATATTTGTTTATTTTAAATACCATTATGCATAATTTATTTTCTTGAATGTATGTTTTAAAATAAATGAAGGATATCGATAGAACGTACTTCCTACCCAAACTAGGTGTTATAACCGGCGCTAGGGAACGGGAATTCTTTCGAATCCGAAACCCGTAGCAAGCCTTAGAAAATAAAACCATGCAATAATTAAATAAAAATATGACATAATTAAAATTTTTTCGAATCAATATATAATATAAATACTTTAAATCCTTCTCAATGAATACATCATCGTATAGTAATCAAATACAAATTCTCAGAATATTAAATATCCATAACAAAATAATACTCCTCAGACATAATAACACAACTACTGCAGTTTCTAGAATACAAATCAGAAGTTCAAATTTTTACATTATATAAAATAGTCGGGACTGAAGAACGCCGATGAGGAACTCTACGACTAAGGTCTGACGATAAAGGATCTCTTGAAAAAAAATAATTGAGGGGGGTCAGACCTCACTGAGTGAATTATTATACTATATATACATGCAATCTAACCATAACAATCAGGCATCATTATATATATGTATATACAGATAATTCACACGAATGTCAAACTCTGCTTTTAAAAATATACAAAATGTAGAAAATGTTTGTTTTAATTCATGAAGGATCCATAGAACCCTAACAATAGCAATCCCCAATCAACCCCATCATCACTATAACCATATAGGCTCACTTGATTCCAAATAGAACACTTATTCCAAACTGGACAGCAGACTAGCCCCGAGACACTAAGTCGACTGAGCTCCAGCAGTCTAGCTGTCAGTGTGATTGGCCCCGAGACACTTGGTCAATGGAGCTCCAGTAATCACACTATCTATCACCTCACATCTCAATCAACCCAATCGATCATTCAATCCACTTATGAACAGTAGACTGGCCCCGAGACATTAAGTCAATCGAGCTCCAGCAGTCTGACTGTCAGTGTGATTGGCCCCACAATCACACTATCTAACATACCATTAATCTTAGTCAAATCAAGTAAATCAATTATAATCACCCAAAATTAACTCTCACTCAACCCTATTCTTTGGCACCGGTACGTACACGGCCCTAGTGCTGCCCACTAGGAAGCACGTTCTATTGATATCCTTCACTTAGAATAAATCATTCATTCGAAAAATAATTAATGTAGAACAATATTCATAATAGTAAAACCAACCATATATATATATACCAAAAATATACCTAGTATATTTCAGGTATATATATGTCAAATAAAATATGAAATAAACTAAAGATAAATCATTAATATGGTCAAAAACAATTTAAATGAGTAACAATAATATAACATGCATTTTCTTAAAAATATACTTAAATATACAAAAGATATACCCTAAGTACACAAATCATTTAATAAAACATTTATGTATAAATGTTCATTTAAATATGTGTTTAGGTTTAACATATTTATTCACAAATATACTAAAAATAAACCTAATTATCTAGCATGCATATATCAAAAATGAACCCTAAATATACCACTAATGTATTAGGTTTAATTTAATAATAAAACATGTATTTATTTGGAAATATATCAAAAATATACAAAAAAAATAAACTTAAAAATAATTTAAGTGTAGGTTTATAATATAGCATGCAATTATTTAAGAATAAACCTAAATTATACTAATCATTCAATAAAATAATTATGGTTCGATGTACATTTAAATCATGTATAGATATTAAATTATAACAAACATAAACCTAAATATCTAACATACATATATCAAGATATACTAAAAATAACCGAAAATATACCAAATCATATTATAATTAAATTACTATTTAAACATATAATGAAAATGAAAAATCCTAAGTCATGCATCCTATATGCAATGCATATATATATAGTATAGTAACTCACATGTTAGCACTCCACGACACAAACTCGGAGGGCTTGATCCATTAGGCCTCGGTCTCGGTGCAACTAAACAAACAAATGTCAACATGAATCAGAATAAATTTAACGGAAATTCTAAAGACTCGATATAGAATTTTAGACACATAATTAGAATAGGGATTTGACCGGACATCACGTTTTAGAAGAATTCTATCGAAAATCCGACGGAACCTCCCCTGTAAAATGGACATCTCTCTACTCAAAGAGTAGAGTCGGTCCTGCAAAGAAAACACACTTTGGAATAACACCAAATTCACAATCACAATCCCTCAGTCGGACTCCAAACTACAATTCACCGACCGAGGTTTACAATTCATAGAATAATTACAAAATATCAAAAATTCCCTTTATAATAAAAATAAATTTTATAATTCCAAATTACATAATTAACCCTAAAACTTATTAAAAATTGATAAAAACTCATTTATTTAGAAAAATTGTATAATATATATATAATTTGAAAATAATTTACAAAAAATAGTTTTAATTAGTTGAAAATACTAAATAATTTTTAGAAATCAATTTTATACCCTAAATAACTATTAAAACCAATTTAATTACATTTTTAGCCAATTTAGTGTAAAATTATCAAAATACCCATATATATATAAATTTACTAAAATAAATCCAAAAATTCACCAAAAATAATATAATTACTCAAAATTTATTTTCCCAACATATATATCAATAATATCAATAAATATACTCAATTAACCAATTTATTTCAATTAAACACATAATTAACCCTAGTTTTCAAAATTACATAAACCTAATTAAATTCCAAATAAATATATAAAAATTCACAAAAATTACAAATAAATTTCCATAATTCATTTTAACTCCTATAATCACCATAAAACATAATTTCATAATTTAATTAATTAATTTTCAAAAATTAGAAAATAATAATAAAATAATCAAAAATTCATAAAAATCAAAATAATTCCCAAAAATTCCAAAAAAATTACCACATGTAGATTGAGCTACAAGAAGAAACTTTTGTAAAGGAATTAAGCTTATTGAAGTTTAAATAAATCGAGAAATAAAAATGGCCGAAATTAGAATCAAGCTCAAAACCTTACCAAAATGAATTTTAAGCTAAAAGGAAGCTTGGAATCATCTTTTATGGAGGCTAGGGAGTTCAACGGCACCGGAATCACAGGATTTGATGGCCAGGAAGTCAGTGAACGGCGAGGAGAGAAGTTTCAGCCATTCTGGCCAAAATCAAGCCAAATAGTGCCGGAGAAGAAGGCTAGGGGCGACGGAGCAAGCTGGAAATGGAGGTGGCATGCCAGGAAGCACAGTGATGGTGAGTGAATAGAGTTGCAGATGCCGGAGGAGTGAGGGACGATCAGGGAAGATGGAAATGAGGTTGATGGCAATCTTGTAATTTTAATGAACCTTATATTTTGATAAATATTATATGTATATGTATGTATATATATATATCTATACTTTATATTATTTTAATATATAATATTATATGCACAATAAACATTCACCACACACATATTTAATAATATTTCTATACATATACATATATATACACATTTAATTATTATTTAAAACTATATAATTTAATATAATTTAATTTAATTAAAATAAACCCTAATTTAATTTAAATGCACGTATATGCATGTATATGTATATATTTTTATTCGACACTAAAAAAATCATGCATGGACTCATGATCGTCTAAAATAATTAATATTTATTTATTTATGTTTTAATTTCCCCAAAAATAGAACTCTCGAAAAAATTTTACGTAAAAGACTTAAAATAATTAAAATAATTAAAAAATGACTTTAATAAATGCCAAACTAATTAAATAATCATAAATATAATTTAAAATTATTAACACTGCATATCCCGATGCAGTTTAAAATTATTTAAAAACTCCGGATATTACAATCACTTACCTGAGTTTTATTTGTACTCTAGATACTGCAGTAGTGGTTGTATTTAAATCTGTCGTGAGTTGTACTTGTATTTATGTATGTACGAAGATTTCAATTCAGAGTGTTACTCTGAAGATTTGTATTAAAAAGATTTTTATTTATGATATGAGATGTGATTTATGATATTAAAGGATGTTGAGAAGTTATTTTATTTTGTGAGATTTATTTTTCACTGAATAATATTTTATTTATTTTCTTTTATTGCATTCTTTTATTTTTAAGGTTTGCTACTGGTTCCGGATTTGAAAGACTTCCTGTTCCCTAGCGCCGGTCATGGCTGTAATAACCCTGATTTTTAAATTATTTTATTAAATAATGAGATATGCAGTGTAATAAAATTTAAAAGATAAATTTAATTATTTTACTATTTTGTGATTTATTATTATTATTATTTTATGTTTAATTGAATTTCTACGTAAATATATTATTCTAGAACTTATTATTTTAGACATTTAAATTTCATTATGTATATTTATTATTTTCAAATACTATTATTCTGATAACATTAATTTAGAGTATGGTTATTTTAATATTATTTTTAAGTACTAATAATATTATTATTTTATCCTTTATGTAAATGTTATATTTTTAAGTGTTAATGTATATGTGTGTTTATATATATGTGTGTGTGTGTGTGTGGGTGAGATATTTATGTATTGTGTGGTGGAGATTTATTATAATATTAGTGTTATTTTGAGGAGAATTATTTTAATAACATTATTTTAAGTATTAGTATTAATTTATTAAATGGCATAATTTTGACTATTATTTTTAGTATTTCATTATTTATTTTATTAGAATTATCATTAGTATTATTTGTGTTATTATTATTTATTGTTAAATGTGTCACGACCCAAAACAGGGGCCATGACCGGCCCTAGGGAACGGGAATTCTTTCGAATCCGGAACCCGTAGCAAGCCTAAAAATAAAATAAACATACAATAGTAATAACAACAGTATATAGTGCAGCGGAAATAAAAATCATAAATATAATAATAACATATGCACCAACTGGATTTAAATCAAATACTCATCTCATATATATATAAAACTCTTTTAATACAAATCCAGTTCAAATACAATACAACATCTCTTTAAATATTTAATGACTACTGCAGTGTCTAGATAAAATAAATCCAAGACTCAGAGAAGCAGTTTACACAAAGAAGCCAGGGCGGAAGAAATCCGGCGTACAGGCCTGCTACTGACGTCTGAAGATTATGACTCTCCTGAAAAATAGTCAACGGAGGGGAGTCAGACCTCACTGAGTGAATTACTATAATATATATACATGCATGCTAAATGACAATGCATACAATCAACAGTATATATATAATATGTATATATACAGGCAAATTCACATAGATGCAGAAAAATCATTTTTTTTATATATTTTATTGAAAATCGTCTTTTATGAAGGATCAAATAGAACCCTATAATATCGAAACCTCAAACAGTATTAGACAACACTCTAGCCATACAGGCTCACTTAATCCAAATACATCCACTTAATCCATTTAGACAATAGACTGGCCCCGAGACACTAAGTCAACCGAGCTCCAGCAGTCTGACTGTCAGTGTGATTGGCCCCGAGACACTTGGTCAACCGAGCTCCAGCAATCACACCCAAATCACATCTCACACATCAAATAATCATAACCAATCAATATCCACAAATAGGTTAGTAATATAGCCTATCTGCTATAAGCGTACCGGTACGTACTCGGTCCTAGTGCTGCCCACTAGGTAGCACGTTCTATTGATAACCTTCATCAATAAATATAAAACATTCATTCACAAATAAATGATGCATGAATTTAAATGACATAACAATATAAACCATATATATACTGGAAATATACCAAAAGTAAACCAGGTATATTTCGAGTATATATACGTCAAATGAATCCAATCAAATTATAAATTAAGCTAGAAATATATTTAAAAACATTTTAAATATAATTTATTAACAAAACATGCATATAATTTAATATATACTAAAAATAAACCAAAATAAACTAAATATAAACTTAAGTAATAATCAAATTATTTATGCATATTTAATCAAAATAAAACATGCATTTCTAAATCATGCATCCTAAGCATATATATATATATATAATAGCAACTCACACTTAGTGCGCTCCACGAGATGGATCCGACGGGCCTGGTCCACTAGGCCTCCGTCTCGGCGCAACTAGACAAACAATAAATAATAGACATCAGAATAAACCTAATAGGAAATCCTAGAAACTCGATCTAGAATTTTAAACACAGAATCGAAATTAGGGTTCGACCGGATATCACGTTTTACAAGAATTCTATCGAAAATTCGGCAGAACCTCCCCTGTAAAATGGACATCTCTCTACTCAAAGAGTAGAGCCAACCCTGCAAAGAAATACACTTCAAAAATAAATGCAAAATTACATTCACAACCCCTCGGTCGGACTCCAAATTACAATCTACCGACCGGGGTCCACAAACACAGAATAATTTCAAAAATACCAAAAATACCCTTATAACATAGAAATTCATTTTATAAGTAATAATTACATAATTAACCTTTAAACACAATAAAAACCGATAAAAACCCATTTTATTAGTAAAACCGTATATTATATATATAATTGAAAATAATTCACGAAAAATAGTTTTAATTAGTTAAAAATACTAAATAATTTGTGGAAATCATTTTTATACCTTAAATAACTATTAAAACCAATTAAATTACATTTTTAGCCAATTTTGTATAAAATTACCAAAATACCCCTATATATATAAATATACTATAATTACTTCAAAAATTCACCAAAAATAGTATAATTATTCAAAATTAATTTTCTCAACATATTTATCAATAATATCAATAATTAAACTCAATTATCCAATTAATTTCAATTAAAAACACAATTAACCCTAATTTTCCAAAATTACATAAACTTAAATAATTCAAAATAAATACATAGAAATTCATAAAAATTCCAAATAAATTCCTATAATTCATTTCAACACCTATAATTACCATAAAAGACAATTTCATAATTTATTTAATTAATTTCCGAAAATTAGAAAATAATATTAAAATATTCAAAAATACCCAAAAATCAAATTAATCTCCAAAAATTCCAAAAAAATTCACACATGAATATTAAGCTACTAGGATCAACATTTGTGAAGGGAGTTTTCATGAATAAAACAATTCAAAGCTCAAAAAAATCAAAAACTCTAATATGGCCGAAATTGAAAATTCGAAATCTAAGCAAATCAAGACCAATTCAGCTCAAACCAAAGCTAGAATCACACTTACCGCAACTCAAGGAGAAGAAAGAGACTAGCGGTGTCAAAAATGGTGGTCGGAATCGCGAGGTGTGAAGAAAATGCAAACTCTCGGCTTTCGGCCAAAAACCAACCTCCAGACGCCGGAAATGGCTGCTACATGCGGCGAGGAAGGCTGGGAAAGGTGGTGGCACACCGGACGGCACACCAACGGTGAGAAATTGGCAGTTTCAGGCGTTGGACGGCGGTGAGGGTGAAGATCGGGGAAGAAGATGCTTCAGGGGAAAAATGGTAATTTTTCCAAAAGTTTGATTTTTGATATATTATATGTATATATATATCCTTTATCCTATATATTAAAATAATATTAAATTACACACATTAAATATACACCACACACTTAATATTTAATATTTTAAAATTTAATATTTATTAAAAATAATTAAATAATAATAAAATAAATAAATAATTAATAAAATATTAGGGTAATATTAATTAAACCCTAATTAAATAAATAAGTACACATAGGCTTTATTTAGTATTTTAAAAATACGTATGAGTTCATGCAAGTCCGAAAATATATTTAAAATAATTAATAATAAATTATTTATATGAAAATTTCCCCGAAAATAAAAGTCTCGGGAAAATTTTACGTAAAGCACTGTAAATAATACACAATAATTAAAATAGGTTTTAAATACATATCAACTCGTAAAAATATCATAATATATATACAAAAATTATTAACACTGCATACCCCGGTACAGTGTAAAAATATTTAAAAACACGGGATATTACAGTCTTCCCCCCTTACAAGAATTCGTTCCCGAATTCCAGAAAGCAGGATCAGGAAGGAAAGAGATACAGGTAAGAAGCTCGCATCTCAACTTCAGTCTCCCACATATGCTCCTCAACTCTGTCGCTACGTCACAGAACCTTGACCATCGGAATCTGCTTCGAACGCAACTGTCGAACTTGATAATCAACGATCGCCATAGGTTCTTCCACAAACGTCAAATCTTCACTCACTTCTACACTGTTAGGCTGTAACACGTGTGAAGGGTCTGAGATATACTTCCTCAGCATCGAGATATGAAATACTGGATGCACCTATGACATACTCGGAGGCAAAGCCAACCGATATGCAATAGTGCCAACTCTCTCCAGAATCTCAAACGGTCCGATATATCTCAGTGCTAACTTACCCTTCCTGCCAAATCTCATAACACCCTTCATCGGAGATACCTTCAGAAAAAAAAAATCTCCAACCTGAAACTCCACATCTCTGCGCCTAGGATCCGCATGACTCTTCTGTCTGCTAACTGCGGTCTCTAATCTGCGCTTAATCATAGCGACTTTCTCTGCAGCATCTTGAACCATCTCAGGTCCAGTCAAAGCTCTCTCACCAATCTCATCCCAACTCAGAGGGGATCTACACCTCCTTCCATATAACGCCTCGTATGGTGCCATGCCAATACTGCTATGGTAGTTGTTATTATATGCAAACTCAACGAGTGGCAAATGATCATCCCAGCTACCTCCCAAATCCAGGACACACATCCTCAACATATCTTCTAATGTCTGGATCGTCCTATCAGATTGACCATCTTTCTGAGGATGAAAAGCAATACTGAAGTCCAACCTAGTGCCCATCGCTTCCTGCAACTTCTGCCAAAAATGAGAAGTAAACACTGAACCTCTATCTAACACAATGGACACAGGTACTCCATGAAGGCATACGATATGCTTCACATACAACTTCACCAATCTAGCTACAGAATATATGGCTTTCACAGGTAAGAAATGTGCAGACTTCATCAACCTATCTACAATCACCCAGATGGAATCGTATCCATCCTTTAAATGAGGTAAACCGACCACAAAATCCATAGCTATCCTTTCCCACTTCCATTCGGGAATAGGAAGAGGCTGAAGTGTCCCAGAAGGCTTCTAATGTTCAGCTTTCACTTGTTGACACGTCAGACACTTAGCAACATAATCAACGACATCTTTCTTAAATCCATCCCACCAGTATAAATCTCTAATACTGTGGTACATCTTAGTAACACCCGGATGTACGCTGTAGGCTGTAGAGTGTGCTTCCTCTAGGATCTCTTCTCTCAAATCATCCACATCAGGAACACATAATCTACCACTGATCCACAACACACCATCATCATCAAGTGTGAAATCAGTGAACTTCCCTGCTCTGACATTCTCTATAAGCTCTTCTAGAATAGGATCTCGGCTCTGAGCTGCTTTAATCCTATCCCTCAGTACAGATCGTACTTTAAACTGAGCTAGCAGTCCACCTGATCTACTGATCTTCATCATCAGACCTTGATCCACCAACAGATGCAATTCCTAGATCAATGGTCTCCTCTTAACACTGATGTGAGCAAGACTGCCTGAGGACTTTCTACTCAAGGCATCTGCTACCACATTAGCTTTACCCGGATGATATAAAATCTCACAGTTATAATCCTTTGACAGTTCCAACCATCTCCTCTGCCTCAGATTCAAATCTCTCTGCTGAAAAATGTACTTAAGGCTCTTGTGATCAGTAAATATCTCACAAGTCACCCCGTACAAATAATGTCTCCAAATCTTCAAAGCAAAGATCACTGCAGCCATCTCTAGGTCATGTGTGGGATAGTTCTGCTCATGCTTCTTCAATTGCTTTGAAGCATAGGCTATTACCCTACCATTCTGCATCAGCACACAACCAAGACCAATTCTAGAGGCATCACAGTAAACTGTGAACTTATCCATACTATTAGGCAAAGCTAACACTGGCGCTATGGTCAATTTCTCCTTGAACAATTGGAAACTATTCTCACACGCTTCTGACCACTCGAATCTAACATTCTTCTGAGTCAAGCGAGTCATAGGGGCTGCAATTCTAGAAAAATCCTGCATAAACCGCCTATAATACCCAGCTAAACACAGAAAACTTTGAATCTCTATGACAGAAGTCGGTCTAGGCCATTCAGACACTGCCTCAATCTTCTGTGGATCAACCTAAATACCTTCTTTAGACACTACATGTCCAAGAAAAGAAACACTCTCCATCCAAAAATCACACTTCGAGAATTTAGCATAAAGCTGATGATCTCTCAGTGTCTGTAGTACAATCCTCAAGTGATATACATGCTCTTCCATACTCCTCGAATATACCAGTATATCATCGATGAAGACTACCATAAATTAATCCACATACGTCTGAATACCCTATTCATCAGGTCCATAAAAGCTGCTGGTGCATTAGTCAAACCAAAAGACATCACCAGAAACTCATAATGGCCATATCTAGTGCGGAACGCTGTCTTAGGAACATCGGCTTCACTAATCCGTAGCTGATGATAACCTGACCTCAAGTCAACCTTAGAAAAGAACTGTGCACCCTGTAGCTGGTCAAACAAGTCATCTATCCTCGGGAGAGGATACTTGTTCTTCACTGTCACCTTATTCAGTTCTCTGTAGTCAATGCACAGTCTAAGGGTACCATCCTTCTTCTTCACAAATAGGACTGGTGCACCCCAAGGAGAAACACTAGGTCTGATGAAACCTTTATCCAACAACTCTTGCAACTACTCCTTCAACTCTTTCAACTCTGTAGGAGCATTCTGTAGGGTGGCATAGATATAGGAGTAGTACCTGGAACCACATCTATACAAAACTCAATCTCTCTGTGAGGTGGTAAACCTGGCAACTCCTCGGGAAAAACATCAGGAAATTCACAGGCAACAGGAACATCTGCGAGTAACAACTTCTCCACTGAAGTATCCCTGACCAATGCCAAATATCTCTGACATCCTTTCCTCAACAACTTCCTAGCCGTAATAGCAGAAATAAGATTCTGAGGTGCTAAACTCCTATCACCCATAAACTTAAAATCTTCTTCATCAGGAATTCTGAAAGTCACCTCTTTATTCTTGCAATCTACCACGGTATAGTGCTAAGATAATCAATCCATTACCAGAATAACATCAAACTCCATCATATCCAACAGAATCAAATCAGTGGGTAATTCTCTACCTCCCACGAGAACTGGAAAACCAGAAAGAACAATATCGGTGTCCAAGGAATCGCTCAGAGGAGTCGCAACAGATAAAGAAAAAGTCATCCTCGAAGCTTGCCAATAAGATTTAGAAGTAAAAATAGGAGAAACAAACGAATGTGTGGCACCCGGATCAAACAAAACCCAAGCATCCAGGTAACAGATAAAAACAATTCCTGCCACGACTGCATTAGATGCTTGAGCATCCTGCTGAGTGAGATGGAAGACTCTGGCCTGACCTCGACCTCCCTGCTGATTTATAGAAGCCTGGCCAACACCTCTGGCACCTCCTCTAATACCTCTAACATGAGTCTACTATGGAACAAGCTGAGTGGAACTCTGATGCTGAGCTGGTGGCAACTGAAATGGCACGGGTGTAGCACTAGCAATCGACTGTTATGGGAATCACGGAATCTGTGGTTGCTGGTACCCAGAATAAGGACACGATCTGGCAAAATGTCCTGTCTGCCCGCATCTGAAGCATGTCAATGGTGTCAGATAACACGGTCCCTGATGGACTCTACCACAAGTCTGACAAACACTGGCCGCTGATCCAGAACTGCGACCAGTGCTGCTGCTCGAAGCACCTAACCCAAATCTGAATGATCTACGCTGACCTCCACGGCCATGTCTACTGCTCCGATGCACTCGCTGCTGCTGTCTCTGACTCTGCTGAGTCGGACCTCACTGCTGACTACTCGAACCAACATGAAAACTCGAATACGAAGTAGCCTGCAATCCACTTGACTGAACTCCTAACTGGTAATAATCAGGCATCGCTCCCTGCCTAACTAGCCTCAACTCAATCTCCTTAGCTAACTCAATCACAGACTCTAAAGTAAGGCCTACTGTAGGCATACCAGCAAAAGCTGAACCCAAACCAGTAACGTAGGTAGTGATCGCAAAATACTGATCTCGCATCAAATCCTCTGTATATCTACCCAGATGAAGAAACTCTCAGGTGTACTCCTCTACAGATCGATCACCACGAGAAATGTTGGTCAAACGAAGACGATAGCTCATACGAAGAGGCTCTGGACAGAATCTCCTCATAAATCGCTCTCGGAATTGAGCCCAGGTCATCGTCATCATATAAGGCTGGATCATCTGAATGAACCAATCTAAGGCTGGTCCCTCGATAGACAACTCGACAATCATGATCCGCTGGTACTCGGTGTGAGCAGTCCGAGTCCGAGTCCGAGTCTCGATCGCATGCAGAAAATCTAACAGATCGGAAGTACCGTCAAAAGTAATCCTGCCAACTTGGGCATAGAACAAGCTGCCTCAGGGTCAGACATACCCTGCTGATAGGCAGGCTGAACAGGCTGAACAACTGGAGGAACAGGAACATCAAACTCAGGCTCAACAGGCTCCTCGTCCTGTAACTCTCTCTGCCTACGGCGACCTGCCGCTCCTCGAGGTCTACCTCTGCCATGACCTCTACGTCTAACTGGCTGCTCAAGAGGTAAAACCTCATCCTAAAAAGACTCATCATCCTCAGCCTCAATGATCGGTGGAGTGACACGCGCTCGATTCCTCATTCTGAAAAGACAAATGGAAAGATTCAGACAAAATAGACAACAGAGGAATAACGCAGAAAACTAAGCAAGGAATACTTATCAAGACATACTTGAACCTAATTCACTGCAATAGTTACCAAAAGAAAACACAACTTTGGAAACTAGGGCCACAACTCACACAACTAAGCCCTGACACAGAACTCCGCTCTGATACTAACTTTGTCACGACCAAAAACAGGGGCCATGACCGGCACTAGGGAACGAGAATTCTTTCCAATCCAGAACCCGTAGCAAGCTTAAAAATAAAATAAACATACAACAGTAATAACAACAGTATATAATGCAGCGGAAACAAAAATCATAAATATAATAATAATATATGCACCAACTAGATTTAAATCAAATACTCATCTCATATATATATAAAACTCTTTTAATACAAATCCAGTTCAAATAAAATACAACATCTCTTTAAATATTTAATGACTACTGCAGTGTCTAGATAGAATAAATCCAAGACTTAGAGAAGCAGTTTACACAAAGAAGCCGGTGTAATATCCCGTGTTTTTTTAAAATATTTTTTTCACTGTACCGGGATATACAGTGTCAATAATTTTTATGCATTATACGATGTTTTTATGAGTTGATATGTATTTTAAACCTATTTTAATTATTGTCTATTATTTTCAGTATTTTACGTAAAATTTTCCCGGGACTTTCATTTTCGGGGAAATTTTCACGTAAACAATTTATTATTAATTATGTTAAAGGTATTTACGGGTTTGCATGAACTCATACATATTTTTAAATTAATAAATAAAGCTTGTGTGTGTATATTTATTTAATTAGGGTTTATTATTACCCTAATATTTTATTATTTATTTATTATTATTTGATTATTTTATTTATTATTAAATTATTAAAATTTATTATTTATTAATATTTAATTATTTTAATTTATTTTATTTTTTTTCTTTTTTTTTCTTTTCCTTTTTCTTTCTTTTTCTTTTTCTTTTTCCTTCCTTTTCTTTCTTTTTCTTTTTCTTCTTCTTCTTCTTCTTCTTCCCGTGGGTGCCGCCGGACCACCATTTCTTCCCACCGTCGTTTCTCCCTCCTCCAGCCACCGTTTTCGACACCGCCGGTCTCTATCTTCTCCTTGAGCTCCGGTGAGTGTTATTCTAGCTTTTGTTTGAGCTAAAATGGTCTAGAATTGCTTAGGTTTTGAGTTGAATATTTCGGCCACTTTTGGTTTTCGATTTTTTTGAGCTTCAATTTGGATGATTCATGGAAACTTCCTTCACAAATGTTGTTCCTGGTAGCTTAATCTTCATGCATGAATTATAGAAATTTATTTGGAATTTTTATGAATTTCTAAGTATTTATTTTTAATTATTGAAGTTTATGTGATTTTGTAAAATTAAGTTAATTGTGTTTTAAATTGAATTTAATTGGTTAATTGAGTTTAATTATTGATATTATTGATAAATATGTTGAGAAAATTAATTTTGGATAATTGTATGATTTTTGGTGAATTTTTGAAGTAATTTAGGTATATATATATATAGGGGTATTTTGGTAATTTTACCCTAAATTGTCTAAAAATGTAATTTAATTGGTTTTAATATTTATTTAAGGTATAAAAATGATTTCTACAAATTATTTGGTATTTTTAACTAATTAAAACTATTTTTCGGGAATTATTTTCAATTATATATATAATATACGGTTTTTCTAATAAAATGAATTTTAATCGATTTTTACAGTGTTTCAAGATTTATTATGTAATTTCTACGTATGAAATGTATTTTTATGATTTAAGGATATTTTTGGTATATTTGAATATATATTTTCTATGTTTGTGGACCCCGGTCGACAGATTGTAGTCTGGAGTCCGACCGAGGGGTTGTGATTGATTGTGGTGTTTATTTTTGAAGTGTATTTTCTTTGCAGGGTCGGCTCTACTCTTTTGAGTAAAGAGATGTCCATTTTACAGGGGAGGTTCTGTCGGATTTCCGGTAGAATTCTCGTAAAACGTGATATCCAGTCGAACCCTAATTCTGTTTCCGTATTTTAATACTGTAGATTGAATTCTAGGATTTCTATTAGGGTTATTCTGATGTCGATTAATTATTTCTTGTTTAGTTGCGCCGAGACCGAGGGTTAGTGGACCAGGCCTGTCGGACCTGTCTCGTGGAGCGCATTAGGTGAGTTACTATATTATATATATATGCTTAGGATGCATGATTTAGAAAATGCATGTTTTATTTTGACTAAATATGCATAAATAACATGATTTATATTCAAGTATATTTTTGGTATATTTTTGGTATATAATAAATTATATACATGTTTTATTAATAAAATATATTTAAAATGTTTTTAAATATATTTTTAGTTTAATTCATGATTTGATTGGATTTATTTGACATATATATACTCAAAATATACCTGGTTTATGTTTGGTATATTTTCGGTATATATATGGTTTATATTGCTATTTCATTTATATCCATGCATCATTTATTTTTGTGAATGAATGTTTTATATTTAAGAATGAAGGATATCAATAGAACGTGCTACCTAGTGGGCAGCACTAGGACCGAGTACGTACCGGTACGCCTATAGCTTTAGGCTATGTTACTAACTATTTGTGGATATTGGTTTGATATGATTATTGATATGTGAGATGTGGTTTGTGGGTGTGATTGCTGGAGCTCGGTTGACCAAGTGTCTCGGGGCCAATCACACTGGCAGTCAGACTGCTGGAGCTCGGTTGACTTAGTGTCTCGGGGCCAGTCTACTGTCCATATGGATTAAGTGGATATATTTGGAATCAGTGAGCCTGTATGGCTAGAGTGTTGTTTAACACTATTTTTCTGAGGTTGCGATATTCTAGGGTTCTATGTGATCCTTCATAAAAGTTGATTTTCAGACAAAATATATAAAATGATTTTTCTGCATCTGTATGAACTTGCCTGTATATATACATATTACTCATATACTGATGACTGTATGCATTATCACTTAGAGTGTATGTATATATACTATAGTAATTCACTCAGTGAGGTCTGACTCCCCTCCGTTGACTATTTTTCAGGAGAGTCAACTTCCTCAGACCTCAGTAGCAGGTCGATACGCCGGATTTCTTCCGCCCCGGCTTCTTTATGTAAATTATATACTTGAGTCTTATTTATTTTATCTAGACACTGCAGTAGTTGTGATTTTCAGTAGTTGTGATTTTCAGTAGTTGTGATTTTCAGTAGTTGTGAAATAAAGTATTTGTTTTAAAGAGATGTATTATAGTAAAACTGGATTTGTATAAAGATTATACATTTATGAGATTATATATGCGATGTGATGAGTTTTGAATTAAATCCAGTTGATATGGATGGTATTGTAATATTTATGATTTTATTTTCCGCTGCATATTATATTTTTATGGTTATTATTGCATTTTTATTTTATTTTTAGGCTTGCTACGGGTTCCGGATTCGAAAGAATTCCCGTTCCCTAGCGCCGGTCATGGCCCCTGTTTTGGGTCGTGACAGCCGGGGCGGAAGAAATCCGACGTACAGGCCTGCTACTGAGGTCTGAAGATTATGACTCTCCTGAAAAATAGTCAACGGAGGGGAGTCAGACCTCATTGAGTGAATTACTATAATATATATACATGCATGCTAAATGACAATGCATACAGTCAACAGTATATATATAATATGTATATATACAGGCAAATTCACACAGATGCAGAAAAATCATTTTTTTTTATATATTTTATTAAAAATCATCTTTTATGAAGGATCAAATAGAACCCTATAATATCAAAACCTCAAACAGTGTTAGACAACACTTTAGCCATATAGGCTCACTTAATCCAAATGCATCCACTTAATCCATTTAGACAGTAGACTGGCCCCGAGACACTAAGTCAACCGAGCTCCATCAGTCTGACTGTCAGTGTGATTGGCCCCGAGACACTTGGTCAACCGAGCTCCAGCAATCACACCCAAATCACATCTCACACATCAAATAATCATAACCAATCAATATCCATAAATAGGTTAGTAATATAGCCTATCTGCTATAAGCGTACCGATATGTACTCGGTCCTAGTGCTGCCCACTAGGTAGCACGTTCTATTGATAACCTTCATCAATAAATATAAAATATTCATTCACAAATAAATGATGCATGAATTTAAATGACATAACAATATAAACCATATATATACTGGAAATATACCAAAAGTAAACCGGGTATATTTCGAGTATATATACGTCAAATGAATCCAATCAAATTATAAATTAAGCTAGAAATATATTTAAAAACATTTTAAATATAATTTATTAACAAAACATGCATATAATTTAATATATACCAAAAATAAACCAAAATAAACTAAATATAAACTTAAGTAATAATCAAATTATTTATGCATATTTAATCAAAATAAAACATGCATTTCTAAATCATGCATCCTAAGCATATATATATAAAATAGCAACTCACACTTAGTGCGCTCCACGAGATGGATCCGACGGGCCTGGTCCACTAGGCCTCGGTCTCGGCGCAACTAGACAAACAATAAATAATAGACATTAGAATAAATCTAATAGGAAATCCTAGAAACTCGATCTAGAATTTTAAACACAGAATCGAAATTATGGTTCGACCGGATATCACGTTTTACGAGAATTCTACCAAAAATTCGACAGAACCTCCCCTGTAAAACGGACATCTCTTTACTCAAAGAGTAGAGCCGACCCTGCAAAGAAATACACTTCGAAAATAAACATAAAATTACATTCACAACCCCTCGGTCGGACTCCAAACTACAGTCTACCGACCGGGGTCCACAAACACAGAACAATTTTAGAAATACCAAAAATACCCTTATAACATAGAAATTCATTTTATAAGTAAGAATTACATAATTAACCTTTAAACACAATAAAAATCGATAAAAACTCATTTTATTAGTAAAATTGTATATTATATATATAATTGAAAATAATTCACGAAAAATAGTTTTAATTAGTTAAAAATACTAAATAATTTATGGAAATCATTTTTATACCTTAAATAACTATTAAAACCAATTAAATTACATTTTTAGCCAATTTTGTGTAAAATTACCAAAATACCCCTATATATATAAATATACTATAATTACTTCAAAAATTCATCAAAAATAGTATAATTATCCAAAATTAATTTTATAAACATATTTATCAATAATATCAATAATTAAACTCAATTATCCAATTAATTTCAATTAAAAACACAATTAACCCTAATTTTCCAAAATTACATAAACTTAAATAATTCAAAATAAATACATAGAAATTCATAAAAATTCCAAATAAATTCCTATAATTCATTTCAACACCTATAATTACCATAAAACACAATTTCATAATTTATTTAATTAATTTCCGAAAATTAGAAAATAATATTAAAATATTCAAAAATACCCAAAAATCAAAATAATCTCCAAAAATTCCAAAAAAAATTCAAATATGAATAGTAAGCTACTAGGATCAACATTTGTGAAGGGATTTTTCATGAATCAAACAATTCAAAGCTCAAAAAAATCAAAAACCCCAATATGGCCGAAATTGAAAATTCAAAACCTAAGCAAATCAAGACCAATTCAGCTCAAACCAAAGCTAGAATCACACTCACCAGAGCTCAAGGAGAAGAAAGAGACTAGCGGTGTCAAAAACGGTGGCCGGAATCGCGAGGTGTGAAGAAAATGCAAACTCTCGGCTTCCGGCCAAAAACCGACCTCCAGACACCGAAAACGGCTGCTACAGGTGGCGAGGAAGGCTGGGGAAGGTGGTGGCACACCGGACGGCACACCAAAGGTGAGAAATCAGCAGTTTCAGGCATCAAATGGCGGTGAGGGTGAAGATCAGGGAAGAAGATGCTTCGGGGGCAAAATGGTAATTTTTCCAAAAATTTGATTTTTGATATATTATATGTATATATATATACTTTATACTATATATTAAAATAATATTAAATTACACACATTAAATATACACCACACACTTAATATTTAATATTAATTAAAAATAATTAAATAACAATAAAATAAATAAACAATTAATAAAATATTAGGGTAATATTAATTAAACCCTAATTAAATAAATAAGTACACATAGGCTTTATTTAGTATTTTAAAAATATGTATGAGTTCATGCAAGTCCGAAAATATATTTAAAATAATTAATAATGAATTATTTACGTGAAAATTTTCCCAAAAATAAAAGTCTCGGGAAAATTTTACGTAAAGCACTGTAAATAATACACAATAATTAAAATAGGTTTTAAATACATATCAACTCGTAAAAATATCATAATATATATACAAAAATTATTAACACTGCATACCCCGGTACAGTGTAAAAATATTTAAAAACACGGGATATTACAAAATGTCATTTTATCTGTGTATATATATATCAAAATATGTTTATGTGTTTATTATATAATGTGTGTGAATATATATATATATATATATATATATATATACACACACACACACATTCAATATGAAGAACATAAAAATATACAAACAATAAAAGAAAAAAAAACAGTACCTACCTTCCTTCTCTCTCTCTCAGTCTCGTCGATGTCTCGTCGGTGTGCCTCTCCCTTCACCGGATGCCAGCCAGCCATCCTCCTCGTTCCGCCATCACCTCCTCATCCCTTTTTCTTCATCTTCTTCCTCTGGAACGCTGGAATAGTGGTTGAAGCATCAATGGCATAATCTTATTTTCACAATCACCGGAGGCATCACAAGTGGCAGGAGCTAGCTTTTCCGGTATCGTTCAATTCGTTAAGCTCCGAGGAGGTTGATTCCGAGCTTGGTTTTAGCTCTATCTTGATCTTTGGTGAGTTTTAGTTGATTTTTGATTTACGCTTTAGAGTTTTTCCATTTTTTTTTCGATTGATCTTGTGTGTTTTTGTAATATCCCGAATTTTTAAATATTTTTATATTGCATCGGGATATGCAGTGTTAATAATTTTTGTATATATATTTATGATATTTTTATGAGTTTGTTGTTTGTTTAAAGCTAATTTTAATTATTTTATATTATTTTAAGTACTTTACGTAAAATTTTCCCGAAAATTGTATTTTCGGGGAAATTGACACGTAAATAAATTAATACTATTTATTTTAACTAGTTTTATGAATTTGCATGAACTCATATATAATTTTAAAGTGCTAAAATAAAATGTATATATGTGTATTTATTTAAATTAATTAGAGCTTAATTAATTTCCTTAATTTTATTATTTAATTTTTGTATTAATTAATTTTAAGTTTATAAATTATTAAACATATTAAAATATGTGTGTGGTGTATATTTAATGTGTGTGAAATTTTATATTATTATAATATATAGTGTGAATATATATATATATATATACATATATACATAATTTTTTTATCAAAAAAACCAAAACTTCCCTTTATTTACAGTTTTGCCCCTCCTTCATCTTCTTCCTCCCAAAACGTTTTCTTCCATTTCCAGCCACTTCCAAGCTGGTTTTCTTGCTGTTACTATGCCCCTCAGCCTTCCTCCTCCACCTCCAGCCATTTCCACCACTTGAAACACTCTTTTCCGACGAGTTTTGGCCGGATTTTCTTCAAGGAGCCAAAAATCAACTTAGCTCCGACCAAGCACTTTCCGGCCACCAAATTTGATGCCGTCAGTCTCTATATTCTCCTTGAGCTCTGGTGAGTGTAATTCCAAGCTTTGTTTCACTTTATTTGTTCTAGAATTGCTTAGATTTCAATTTCTTCAAATCAGCCATTTTGGGTTTCAATTTTTTTTAGCTTTAATTTGATTGATTCATGAAAACTTCCTTCACAAACTTTGTTCCTGGAAGCTTAATCTACATGCTGTAATTTTTTTAGAATTTTTGGAATTTATTTTAATTTTTGTGAATTTTTGATTATTTTATTATTATTTTCTAATTTTCGAAAATTAATTAATTAAATTATGAAATTGTGTTTTATGGTGATTATAGGAGTTTAAATGAATTATAGAAATTTATTTGTAATTTTTGTGAATTTTTATGTATTTATTTGGAATTTATTAAGTTTATGTAATTTTGAAAAATAGGGTTAATTATGTGTTTAATTGAAATAAATTGGTAAATTGAGTATATTTATTGATATTATTGAATTATATATTGAGAAATTAATTTTTGAGTAATTATATAATTTTTGGTGAATTTTTGAACATTTATAGTGAATATATATATAGGGGTATTTTGGTAATTTTATACTAAATTGGTTAAAAATGTAATTAAATTGGTTTTAATAGTTATTTAGGGTATAAAAATGATTTCTGCAAATTTTTAGTATTTTTAACTAATTAAAACTATTTTTCGTAAATTATTTTCAAATTATATATAATATACTATTTTTCTAAATAAATGGGTTTTTATTGATTTTTAGTATGTTTTAGGGTTAATTACGTAATTTGGATTTATAAAATATATTTTTATTATATAAGGGCATTTTCGGTATTTTATAAATATTCTGTGAATTGTGAACCTCGGTTGGTGAATTGTAGTTTGGAGTCCGACCGAGGGATTTTGGTTGTAATTCTGTGTTTATTCCGAAGTGTATTTCTTTGCAGGACCGGCTCTACTCTTTGAGTAGAGAGATGTCCGTTTTACAGGGGAGGTTCTGCTGGATTTTCGGTAGAATCCTCGTAAAACGTGATGTCCGATCAAATTCCTATTCTAATTCTGTGTCTAAAATTCTAGATCGAGTCTTTAGAATTTTTCGTTAAATTTATTCTAACTTCATGTTGTCATTTGTTTGTCTAGCTGCGCCGAGACTGAGACCTAACAGATCAGGCCCGACGAGTTTGTCTCGTGGAGCGCTAACATGTGAGTTATTATACTGTATATATATGCACTGCATATAGGGTGCATTAATTAGAATTTTTCATTTTCATTGTATGTTTTAAAAAATGATTTAAATTATAATATTTTTTGGTATATCTAGGGTTGCATTCTTATATATATGCATATTAAATAATTATGCATGTTAGTTTGATATATGCACATTAAACAATTAGGTTTAGGTTTAATACATTTGAGTAATATACACATGTTTTAAAATGTACACTCAGACATAATTATTTTATTAAATGATTAGTATACCTTAGGTATAGTTTTATTAGATTTTAAGGTTTATTCTTCAATAATTGCATGTTAAATTATAAACCTACACTTAAATTATTTTTAAGTTTATTTTTGATATATTTTTTATTTATTTCCGAATAAATAAATATTTTATTATTAAATTAAATCTAGCACATTAGTGGTATATTTAGGGTTTATTTTTGATATATGCATGCTAGATAATTAGGTTTTATTTTTAGTATATTTGTGAATATATGTTAAACGCAAACACGTATTTAAATGAATATTTATACATAAATGTTTTATTAAATGATTTGTGTACTTAGGGTATATCTTTTGCATATTTAAGTATATTTTTAAGATAATGCATGTTATATTATTGTTACCCATTTAAATTGTTTTTAACTATATTAATGATTTATCTTTAGTTTATTTCGTATTTTATTTGACAGACACACATATATATATATATATATATATATATTATATATATATATATATATATATATATATATATATATATATATACCTGAAATATACTAGGTATATTTTTGGTATATATATATATGGTTGGTTTTACTATTATGAATATTGTTCTACATTAATTATTTTCCGAATGAATGATTTATTTTAAGTGAAGGATATCAATAGAACGTGCTTCCTAGTGGGCAGCACTAGGATCGTGTACGTACTGGTACGATAGATAAGGATTGAGTGAGAGTTAAAATTGGGTTATTATAATTGATTTAATTGATTTGACTAAGATTAATGGTATGTTAGATAGTGTGATTGCAGGGCCAATCACACTGACAGTCGGATTGCTGGAGCTCGGTTGACTTAGTGTCTCGGGGCCAGTCTACTGTCCATAAGTGAATTGAATGATCTATTGGGTTGATTGAGATGTGAGGTGATAGATAGTATGATTGCTGGAGCTCGGTTTACCAAGTGTCTCGGGGCCAATCACACTGACAGCCAGACTGCTGGAGCTCAGTCGACTTAGTGTCTCGGGATCAGTCTGCTGTCCAGATTGGAATAAGTGTTCTATTTGGAATCAAGTGAGCCTGTATGGCTAGAGTGATGATGGGATTGTTTGAGGTTGTTATTATTTAGGGTTCTATGGATCCTTCATAAATTAAAATAAACGTTTTCTACATTTACTATATTTATAAAAGCAAAGTTTGACATTCGTGTGAATTGTGTGTATATACATACATATATAATAATGCCTGATTGTTATGGTTTATTTTGCACGTATATATAGTATAATAATTCACTCAGTGAGGTTTGACCCCCCTCAATTATTTTTTTCAGGAGATTCCATATCGTCGGACCTTAGTTGTAGAGTTCCTCACCGGTGTTCTTCAGTCCCGGCTATTTTATGCAAATGTATATTCTGAACTTTGAATTGTATTCTAGAAACTGCATTAGTAGTGTTATTATATTGGAAGTGTATTATTTTGTTTGGATATTATATACTATGAGAATTTGTATTTGAATATTGTATGAATATGTATTCATTTATAAAAGGTTTTGGAGTATTTATTTTATATATTGATTCAGAAAAATTTTAATTTGGTTGTACTTTTATTTAATTATTGCATGATTTTATTTTCTTAGGCTTGCTACGGGTTCCGGATTCGAAAGAATTCCCGTTCCCTAGCGCCGGTCATGACTCCTAGTTTGGGTCGTGATAGTTTTAGATAATTTACCTTAACAAATGTTGTTCCTAGATGATTAATCTATATGAAAATATTTTTGTTTTGATTTTTAGAATTTCTTTGAAATTTTGTTAAATTTTTATTATTTTATTATTATTTATCTAATTTTCATAAATTTATTTATTTAATTATAAAATTTGTTGAATTAGTGTTATTATGAGTTAATATTAATCTTTGAGTAAAGAAAATAATTTTTGAGAATATTGTGTAATTTTAAGAAATATTTATAGTTTATGTAATTTTGGAATTTTAAGTTAAATGTGTATTTTTGGTAGAAATTAGAGTTTAATTATGTGTTTTAGTTGATATTATAATGTTATTTGTTGGTAAAATAATTTTTATGAATTTATATAATTTTTATGGAATTTTATATAATTTATGTGTATTTTAGAATTATTAGATTAAATATGTATTTTTATAGAAATTATTGGTTAAATAAGTGATTTGGCTGATATTAGTATATTATATGATGATTAAATAATTTTAATGATTTTATATAATTTATGAGGAAATTATTTAGTATGTTGGATATTTTATATTATAGGGGTAAATGTCTAATTTTATGTTAATTATAGTTAAATATTATGTTTAGTTGATTTTATAATTATTTAAGGTATTAAAATGATTTTTACAAATTAATTACTATTTTTAACTAATTAATACTATTTTTGAAAAATTGTTTGCAAATAATATATTATATATTATTTTGGAAATAAAATGGGTTTTAAACTAATTTTTTTATATAATTAAACTATGTATGCAATTAAACGTGAACTTTATTATGTTATGTTGAATAATTGTAAAATTTGAATTTTTATTAATATTATATAATATTTGAGATCTTATTAGTTAAATTATGATAATTTTGGGAATATCATGTAAATAATAAGTGTATTTGTTATTTTGAGATTAAATGTGTGTTTTATTATTTTTGTGATGATAAATTGTGATTTTAAATGTTATTTGCAATTTATGTTAATTTAATTGTAAAATGGGAATTTTATTCCATTTATGAATTTTTATTATCAAATATTATTGTAATATCCCGTATTTTTTAAATATTTTAATACTGCATCGGGATATGTAGTGTTAATAATTTTGCATATAATTATGATATTTTTACGAGTTAATATGTATTTAAAACTTATTTTAATTATTGTATATTATTTTAAGTGCTTTACGTAAAATTTTCCCTAGAATACTATTTTCAGAAAAATTTTCACGTAAATAATTTACCATTAATTATTTTAAATAGATTTCCATATTTGCATGCACTCATACATATTTTTAAAGTACTAAATAACGTATATATGTGTAATTATTTAATTAGGGTTTAATTAGTTACCCTAATATTTTATTATTTATTAATTAGTTTTATTATTATTTAATTATTTTTATTTATTATATAAATTATTAAAATATTAAATTATGTGTGTGGTGGGTAATTTTTCTAAGTATTATATTAATATACTATATTATAAATTATTAAACTATTATTAATATTATAATATATATATATATATATATATATATATATATATATATACAAATTTTTTTTTTATTATTTCTTTTCTTTTCTCTTCCATTTTCTCCTCCTTCCCCGATCGTCCCTCACGTGAATCCGGCCACTGTCATGCCATTCTCTTGTCGTCGGTGTGTCTCCCGGCATGCCACCGTCTTCTTCAGCAGCTCCGCCGCTCCGGTCGTCTTCTCCGGCGCCGAGCAACTCGATTTCTGCCATTTTTGGCCGAAAGTTCAAGCTTCCATGGTTCTTCCTCCTCCGGCCACCAAACTTCACATTTTCGGTGTCTTTGGACTCCTCAAGCAACGGTGATCTTGATTCTAGCTTTGGTTTGAGCTCAAACTCTTTTGGTTTTTCTGTTTTTCAATTTTTCCAATTTGGTCAAAATTGGTTTTTGAATTTTTTTTGAATTTTTCTTGTTGATTCATGAAAAGTCCCTTAACAAATTTTGATCCTATTAGCTCAATCTACATGAGTGAATTTTTGGGAATTATTTTGATTTTTGGGTATTTTTTAATATTTTAATATTATTTTCTAATTTTTGAAAATTAATTAAATAAATTATGAAATTGTGTTTTATGATAAATATAGGTGTTGAAATGAATTATAGAAATTTATTTATAATTTTAATGAATTTCTATGTATTTATTTAGGTTTATGTAATTTTGGAAAATTAGGTTAATTATGTTTTTAATTGAAATTAATTAGCTAATTGAGTTTAATTATTGATATTATTGATAAATATGTGGAGAAAATTAATTTTAGATAATTATACTATTTTTGGTTAATTTTTGGAGTAATTTTAGTATATTTATATATATAAGGGCATTTTAGTAATTTTACCCTAAATTGACTGAAAATGTAATTTAATTGGTTTTAATAGTTATTTAAGGTATAAAAATGATTTATACAAATTATTGAGTATTTTTAATTAATTAAAATTATTTTTCGTGAATTATTTTCAATTATATATATAATATACGATTTTTTCTAATAAAATGAGTTTTTATTGGTTTTTACTGTGTTTTAAGGTTAATTATGAAATTTCTACTTATAAAATGTATTTCTATGATATAAGGGTATTTTTAGTATTTTTATAATTGTTCTCTGAATTGTGGACCTCGGTCGGTGATTTGTAGTTTGAAGTTCGACCGAGGGATTTTGATTGTGTTTTGTGTTTATTTTCGAAGTGTGTTTCTTTGTAGGGCCGGCTCTACTCTTTGAGTAGAGAGATGTCCGTTTTATAGGGGAGGTTCTGCCGGATTTTTGGTAGAATTCTCGTAAAACGTGATATCCGGTCAAACCCTAATTCTGATTCTGTGTCTAATATTCTAGATCGAGTTTTTAGGATTTTCTGTTAGGTTTATTCTGATGTCTATTATTTATTGTTTGTTTAGTTGCACCGAGACCGAAGCCTTGTGGACCAGGCCCGTTGGATCCATCTCGAGGAGCGCACTAAGTGTGAGTTACTATTTTATATATATGTGCTCTAGGGTGCATGATTCTAGAAATATACGCTTTATTTTGATTAAACATGCATAAATGGTTTAGTTATTGCTTAAGTTTATTTTTAGTTTATTTTTGGTTTATTTTGGTATATTTTCAAATTATATGCATGTTTTATTAATAAATTATTCTTAAAATGTTTTTATGTATATTCTTGGTATATTCTTAGTTTATTTTGTAATTATATTGGATTTATTTGACGTATATATACTCGAAATATACCTGGTTTATTTTTAATATATTTCTAGTATATATATGGTTTATGTTGTAATTTATTTCAAATTCATGCATCATTTACTTTTATGAATGTATGCTTTATATTTTAATGAAGGATATCAATAGAACATGCTACCTAGTGAGCAGCACTAGGACCGAGTACGTACCGGTACGCTTATAGCATTTAGGCTATATTACTAACCAGTTTGAGGATATTGATTGGTTATGATTATTTGATGTGTGAGATATGGTTTGGAGGTGTGATTGCTGGAGCTCGATTGACCTAGTGTGTCGGGGCCAATCACACTGACAGTCAGACTGCTGGAGCTCAGTTGACTTAGTGTCTCGGGGCCAGTCTACTGTCCAAATGGATCAAGTGACCATATTTGGAATAAGTGAGCCTATATGGCTAGAGTGTTGTCTAACACTGTTTGAGGTTGTGATTTTTCTAGGGTTCTATTTGATCCTTCATAAACGATGATTTTCAATAAAATATTGTAATATCCCGTGTTTTTAAATATTTTTACATTGTATCGGGATATGCAGTGTTAATAATTTTAGTATATGTATCATGCTATTTTACGAGGTTGATGTGTATTTAAAACCTATTTTAATTATTGTGTATTATTTATAGTGCTTTACGTAAAATTTTCCAGGGACTTGCATTTTCGGGGAAATTTTCACGTAAATAATTTATTATTAATTATTTTAAATATATCTTCGGACTTGCATGAACTCATACGTATTTTTAAATTACTAAATAGAGCCTATGTGTGTATATATTTATTTAATTAGGGTTTAGTATTTTACCCTAATATTTTATTAATTAATTAATTATTTTATTGTTATTTAATTATTTTTAATTAATATTAAATTTTAAAATATTAAATATTAAGTGTGTGGATGTGATTTTTTTCAAATATTTTATTAAAATTATTTTTTTATTATTATTTTTCTTTTTTCTTTTTCTTTTCTTTTTCTTTTCTTTTTCTTCTTCTTCTTCTTCCCGTGCGCGACCACCTTCCCCTCCCGCTGCAACTCCCGATCCCCGGCAGTCGGTGTGCCTCCCGGCTTACCACCGTCGTCCTCAACCGTTCCCCACCGCCAGCAGCCTCCTTCCCCGATGTCGGCAGCCCCTTTTCTTCCATTTTGGTTGAAATTCCCCTCCTCGCCGTTCACCAACTTTTTGGCCACCATTTTTGACACCGCTAGTCTCTTTCTTCTCCTTGAGCTCCGATGAGTGTGATTCTAGCTTTGGTTTGAGCTTAAACGGTCTTGATTTGCTTAGGTTTCGAATTTTCCAATTCGGCCATATTAGGGTTTTTGATTTTTTTGAGCTTTGAATTGATTGATTCATGAAAAATCCCTTCACAAATGTTGATCCTAGTAGCTTAATCTACATCTATGAATTCTTTTGGAATTTTTGGAGATTATTTTGATTTTTGGGTATTTTTGAATATTTTAATATTATTTTCTAATTTTCTGTAATATCCCGTGTTTTTAAAATATTTTTACACTGTACCGGGATATGCAGTGTTAATAATTTCTGTATTTTATATGATATTTTTACGAGTTAATATGTATTTAAAACCTATTTTAATTACTGTATATTATTTTCAGTGTTTTACGTAAAATTTTCCCGAGACTTGCATTTCCGGGGAAATTTTCAAGTAAACAATGTATTATTAATTATTTTAAATGTATTTACGGACTTGCATGAACTCATGCGTATTTTTAAATTATTAAATAAAGCATGTGTGTGTATATTTATTTAATTAGGGTTTATTATTACCCTAATATTTTATTAAGTATTTATTTATTTTATTGTTATTTAATTAATTTTATTTAGTATAAATTATTAAAATATTAAATTTTATGTGTGTGGTGTATATTTGATGTGTGTAATTTAATATTATTTTAATATATAGTATAAAGTATATATATATACATATATTTGTCAAAATTACAAAAGTTTGGAAAATTACAAAACTGCCCCCGAGTCTCCTTCTTCCTCCCGATCCTTCCCCTTGCCGTCCGAGCGTCTGTCACACCATTTCTTCATAGTGGGTGTGCCGTCCGGTGTGCCACCGTCTTCCCCGACCAATTCCGCTGCCTGAGGAGGCCGTTTCCAGCGTCTGGAAGTCGATTTTGGCCGGAGAAGCCGAAAATCGATCCACCATCGATCATTCCGATTCCGGCCACCGTTTTCGACCCCGCCAGTCTCTTTCTTCTCCTTGAGCTCCGGTGAGTGTGATTCTAGCTTTGGTTTGAGCTAAAATGGTCTAGAATTGCTTAGGTTTCGATTTTGTCAATTTCGGCCTATTAGGGTTTTTGATTTTTTTGAGCTTCGAATTGGATGATTCATGAAAAATTCCTTCACAAATTTTGTTCCTAGTAGCTTAATCTACATGTATGAATTTTTGTAGAATTTTTGGAGATTTTTTGGATTTTTGGGTATTTTTGAATATTTTAATATTATTTTCTAATTTTCGGAAATTAATTATTTAAATTATGAAATTGGAGTTTATGGTTAAATTAGGTGTTGAAATGAATGATAGGAATTTATTTGGAATTTTTATGAATTTCTAAGTATTTATTTTGAATTATTGAAGTTTATGTGATTTTGAGAAATTAGGGTTAAATGTGTTTTTATTTGAATTTAATTGATTAATTGAGTTTAATTATTGATATTATTGATAAATATGTTGATAAAATTAATTTTGGATAAATGTATGATTTTTGGTGAATTTTTGAAGTAATTTAAGTATATTTATATATATATGGGTATTTTGGTAATTTTACCCTAAATTGTCTAAAAATGTAATTTAATTGGTTTTATTAGTTATTTAAGGTATAAAAATGATTTCTACAAAATATTTGGTATTTTTAATTAATTAAAACTATTTTTCGTGAATTATTTTCAATTATATATATAATATACGATTTTTCTAATAAATTGAGTTTTAATCGGTTTTTATAGTGTTTCAAGGTTAATTATGTAATTTTTACCTATGAGATGTATTACTATGTTGTGAAGATATTTTCGGTATACTTGGAATATGTTCTGTGTTTGTGGATCCCGGTCGGTGGACTGTAGTTTGGAGTCCGACCGTGGGATTTTGATTGTGTTGAGCCTATTTTTTTCGAAGTGTATTTTCTTTGCAGGGTCGGCTCTACTCTTTTGAGTAGAGAGATGTTCATTTTACAGGGGAGGTTCTGTCGGATTTTCGATAGAATTCTCGTAAAACGTGATGTCCAGTCGAACCCTAATTCTGTTTTCGTATTTTAATACTCTAGATTGAATTCTAGGATTTCTATTAGGTTTATTCTGATGTCGATTATTTATTGCTTGTTTAGTTGCGCCGAGACCGAGGGCTAGTGGACCAGGCCCGTCGGACCTGTCTCGTGGAGCGCATTAGGTGAGTTACTATACTATATATATATGCTTAGGATGCATGATTTAGAAATGCATGTTTTATATTGATTAAAGATGCATAAATAATTTGATTATTTCTTAAGTTTACATTAAGTATATTTTTGGTATATAATAAATTATATGCATGTTTTGTGAATAAAATATATTTAAAATGTTTTTAAATATGTTTCCAGCTTAATTTATAATTTGATTGAATTCATTTGATATATATATACTCGAAATATACCTGGTTTACATTTGGTATATTTCCGGTATATATATGGATTATATTGTTATTTCATTTACATTCATGCATCATTTATTTTTATGAATGAATGTTTTATATTATTAATGATGAAGGATATCAATAGAACGTGCTACCTAGTGGGCAGCACTAGGACCGAGTACGTACCGGTACGCCTATAGCTTTAGGCTATGTTACTAACTATTTGTGGATATTGAATTGATATGATTATCGATATATGAGATGTGGTTTGTGGGTGTGATTGCTGGAGCTCGGTTAACCAAGTGTCTCGGGGCCAATCACACTGGCAGTCAGACTGCTGGAGCTCGGTTGACTTAGTGTCTCGGGGCCAGTCTACTGTCCAAATGGATTAAGTGGATATATTTGGAATAAGTGAGCCTGTACGGCTAGAGTGTTGTTTAACACTATTTCTGAGGTTGCGATATTCTAGGGTTCTATGTGATCCTTCATAAAAGATGATTTTCAAATAAAATATATAAAAATGATTTTATTGCATCTGTGTGTATTTGCCTATATATATATACATATTATATATACTGTTGACTGTATGCATTATCACTTAGTGTGTATATATATATATTATAGTAATTCACTCAGTGAGGTCTAACTCCCCTCCGTTGACTATTTTTCAGGAGAGTCAACTTCTTCAGACCTCAGTAGCAGGTCGATACGCCAGATTTCTTCCGCCCTGGCTTCTTTATGTAAATTGTCTACTTGAGTCTTATTTATTTTATCTAGACACTATAGTAGTTGTGAATTATAGTGTTGGATTTCATGTATTTTATTTTTAAAGAGATGTATTATGTTGAAACTGGATTTGTATAAAGAGATTATATATTTATGAGATAAGATTTGATTTAAATCCAGTTGATGTGGATAATATTATGATATTATGATTTTCATTTCCGCTGCATATATATTGGTTATTGTTATTATTGCATGTTTATTTTATTTTTAGGCTTGCTACGGGTTTCGGATTCGAAAGAATTCCCGTTCCCTAGTGCCGGTCATGGCCCCTGTTTTGGATCGTGACATTTTCGGAAATTAATTAATTAAATTATGAAATTGTGTTTTATGGTTAAATTAGGTGTTGAAATGAATTATACGAATTTATTTGTAATTTTTATGAATTTCTATGTATTTATTTTGAATTATTGAAGTTTATATGAATTTGGGAAATTAGGGTTAATTATGTTTTTAATTGAATTTAATTGGATAATTGAGTTTAATTATTGATATTATTGATAAATATGTTGAGAAAATTAATTTTGGATAATTTTATGATTTTTGGTGAATTTTTGAAGTAATTATAGTATATTTATATATATAAGGGCATTTTGGTAATTTTACCCTAAATTGGCTAAAAATGTAATTTAATTGGTTTTAATAGTTATTTAAGGTATAAAAATGATTTCTACAAATTATTTGGTATTTTTAACTAATTAAAACTATTTTTCGTGAATTATTTTCAATTATATATATAATATACGGTTTTACTAATAAAATGAGTTTTTATCGGTTTTTACTGTGTTTAAAGGTTAATTATGTAATTTTATAAAATGTATTTTTAGGTTTGAAGGGTATTTTTGGTATTATTAGAATTGTTCTGTGATTGTGGACCCCGATCGGTAGATTGTAGTCTGGAGTCCGACCGAGGGGTTGTGGTTGAGTGTTGAGCTTGTATTTCGAAGTGTGTTTCTTTGCAGGGTCGGCTCTACTTTTTGAGTAGAGAGATGTCCATTTTACAGGGGAGGTTCTACCAAATTTTTGATAGAATTCTCGTAAAACGTGATATCCGGTCGAACCCTAATCTCGATTCTGTGTTTAATACTCTAGATCGAATTCTAGGATTTCTGTTAGGTTTATTCTGATGTCTATTATTTATTGTTTGTTTAGTTGCACCGAGACCGAGGCCTAATGGACCAGGCCCGTCGGATTCATCTCGTGGAGCGCACTAAGTGTGAGTTACTATACTATATATATATGCCTTATGATGCATGATTTTAGAAATATATGTTTTACTTTGATTAAAATGCATAAATAATGTGATTTGTATTTAAGTATATTTTTTGTTTATTTTTGGTATATATCAAATTATATGCATGTTTTATTAATGAACTATGTTTAAAATGTTTTTAAATGTATCTTTAGTTTATTTTGTAATTTAACTGGATTTATTTGACGTATATATACTCGAAATATACCTGGTTTACTTTTGGTATATTTCCGGTATATATGGTTTATATTGTTATTTTATTTAAATTCATGCATCATTTATTTATTAATGGATGTTTTATATTTATTAATGAAGGATATCGATAGAATGTGCTACCTAGTGGGCAGCACTAGGATCGAGTATGTACCGATATGCCTATAGTATTTAGGCTATATTACTAACCATTTGTGGATATTGATTGATTATAATTATTTGATGTGTGAGATGTGATTGGGTGTGATTGCTGGAGCTCGGTTGACCAAGTGTCTCGGGGCCAATCACACTGGCAGTCAGACTGCTGGAGCTCGGTTGACTTAGTGTCTCGGGGCCAGTCTACTGTCCAAATGGATTAAGTGGATATATTTGGATCAAGTGAGTCTGTGTGGCTAGAGTGTTGTCTAACACTATTTTTGAGGTTGCGATATTCTAGGGTTCTATGTGATCCTTCATAAAAGATGATTTTCAATGAAATATATATATAAAATGATTTTATTACATCTGTGTGTATTTGCTTGTATATATACATATTAGATATATACTGTTGAGTGTATGCATTGTCATTTAGTGTGTATGCATATATATTATAGTAATTCACTCAGTGAGGTCTGACTCCCCTCCATTGATAATTTTTTAGGAGAGTCAACATCTTCAGACCTCAGTAGCAGGCCTGTATGCCGGATTTCTTCCGCCCCGGCTTCTTTGTGTAAACTGCTTACTTGAGTCTTATTTTTATAATCTAGACACTGTAGTAGTGGTAAATTAAATTATGGGATTTTATGTATTATATTTATGCGAGATATTGTATCATGTGGACTGAATTTGTATTAAAAGATTTATATATATGAGATGAGATTTGATTTAAATCCAGTTAGTGAAAATACTATTGTGATATTTATGATTTTCATTTCCGCTGCATTATATATTACTACTATTATTGCATGTTTTATTTTATTTTTAGGCTTGCTATGGGTTCCGGATTCGAAAGAATTCCTATTCCCTAGCGTCGGTCATGGCCCCTGTTTTGGGTCGTGACAAATATATAAAATGATTTTACTGCATTTGTGTGTATTTGCCTGTATATATACATATTAGATATATACTGTTGACTGTATGCATTGTCATTTAGTATGCATGTATATATATTATAGTAATTCACTCAGTGAGGTCTGACTCCCCTCTGCTGACCATTTTTCAGGAGAGTCATCTTCTTCAGACCTCAGTAGCATGCCTGTATGCCGGATTTCTTCCTCTCCGGCTTCTTTATGTAAACTGCTTATCTGAGTCTTGAGTTTTATTTTTATAATCTAGACATTGCAGTAGTTGTAAATAAATTGTGGGTTTTATGTATTATATTTGTGTGAGTTATGTACTTTGAATATATGAACTGGACATGTATTAAAGAGTTTATATATATATGAGACGAGAATTTGATTTAAATTCCCTGGTGGTGGATTATTATTTTTATATTTATGATTTTATTCCGCTTCACAATATTTTATTTAACTATGTTATTATTATTACTATTGCATGTCTATTTTATTTTTAGGCTTGCTATGGGTTCCGAATTCGAAAGAATTTTCGTTTCCTAGTGCCGGTCATGGCCCCTGTTTTGGGTCGTGACAATTATTTAAATTAACTTTTTATGTTTTAATTAGGAAATAAAGACTTTTAATTATTTTTATGAGTTTTTGATGATTTTTATTATTTTACTGTTTAATATTGTTGTTTGCATATTGTGAACCTCGGTTGGGGATTTGTGGAGTTTAGGGTCCCAAACTGAGGTGTTGTGTTTTGTAATTTTAGAAGTATGTTTTATATGCAGGATCAGCCTGTAATATCCCGTATTTTTAAATATTTTTACGCTGTACCGGGATATACAGTGTTAATAATTTTTATATATGTACTATGATATTTTTACGAGTTGATGTGTATTTAAAACCTATTTTAATTATTGTGTATTATTTAAAGTCCTTTACGTAAAATTTTTCCGGGACTTGCATTTTCGAGGAAATTTTCACGTAAATATTTTATTATTAATTATTTTAAATATATTTACGGACTTTCATGAACTCATACGTATTTTTAAATTACTAAATAAAGCCTATGTGTGTATATATTTATTTAATTAGGGTTTAATTTATTCCCTAATATTTTATTATTTGTTTATTAATTTTATTGTTATTTAATTATTTTATTTATTATTAAATTGTAAATATTAAGTGTGTGGTGTGTGATTTTTCCCAAATATTTAATTAAAATTATTTTTTTCTTTTTTCTTTTTTCTTTTTCTTTTCTTTTTCTTTTTCTTTTTCTTTTTTTTTTCTTTTCTTTTCTTCTTCTCCTTTCTTCTTCCCGAGCTCGATCCTTCTCCCCTCCCACTGCAACTTCTAACCACCTACCGTCGATGTGCCGCCAGCAGCTCCGCCTTCCCTAGTCAGCTGCTCCGTCGCCCCTAACCTCCTTCCCCGGCGCCGGCTAGCTCCCATTTTCCCTATTTTGGCCGAAACTTCCCTCCTCGCCGTTCACCAACTTTTCGGCCACCATTTTCAACACCGCCAGTCTCTTTATTCTCCTTGAGCTCCGGTGAGTGTGATTCTAGCTTTGGTTTGAGCTTAAATGGTCTTGATTTGCTTAGGTTTTGAATTTTCAATTTCGGCCATATTAGGGTTTTTGATTTTTTTGAGATTCGAATTGATTGATTCATGAAAACTCCCTTCACAAATGTTGATCCTAGTAGCTTAATCTTCATGTATATATTTTTGTAGAATTTTTGGAGATTATTTTGATTTTTGGGTATTTTTGAATATTTTAATATTATTTTCTAATTTTGGGAAATTAATTAAATAAATTATGAAATTGTGTTTTATGATAAATATAGGTTTTTAAATGAATTATAGGAATTTATTTGGAATTTTTATGAATTTCTAAGTATTTATTTTGAATTATTTAAGTTTATGGAATTTTTGGAAAATAGGGTTAATTATGTTTTTAATTAAAATTAATTGGTTAATTGAGTTTAATTATTGAAATTATTGTTAAATATGTTGATAAAATTAATTTTGGATAATTATACTATTTTTGGTGAATTTTTGAATGAATTTTAGTATATTTACATATATAGGGGTATTTTGGTAATTTTACATAAAATTGGCTAAAAATGTAATTTAATTGGTTTAATAGTTATTTAAGGTATAAAAATTATTTCTAAAAATTATTTAGTATTTTTAATTAATTAAAACTATTTTTCGTGAATTATTTTCAATTATATATATAATATACGATTTTTCTAATAAAATGAGTTTTTATCGGTTTTTATTGTGTTTAAAGGTTAATTATGTAATTTTTACCTATAAAATGAATTTCTATGTTATAAGGGTATTTTTGGTATTTCTAAAATTATTATGTGTTTGTGGACCCCGGTCGGTAGACTGTAGTTTGGAGTCCGACCGAGGGGTTGTAGATTTGTTGTTGTGCCTATTTTTCGAAGTGTGTTTCTTTGCAGGGTCGGCTCTACTCTTTGAGTAGAGAGATGTCCGTTTTACAGGGGAGGTTCTGCCGAATTTTTGATAGAATTCTCGTAAAACGTGATATCCAGTCGAACCCTAATTTCGATTATGTGTTTAATATTCTAGATCGAATTATAGGATTTCTGTTAGGGTTATTCTGATGTCTGTTATTATTGTTTGTTTAGTTGCGCCGAGACCGAGGCCTAGTGGACCAGGCCCATCGGACCCATCTCATGGAGCGCACTAAGTGTGGGTTACTATTTTATATATATGTGCTTTAGGATGCATGATTTTAGAAATATATGTTTTATCTTGATTAAATATGCATAAATGATTTAATGATTACTTAAGTTTATATTTAGTTTATTTTTAGTTTATTTTAAATTATATGCATGTTTTATTAATGAACTGTGTTTAAAATGTTTTCAAATATATCTCTAGTTTATTTTGTAATTTAATTGGATTTATGTGACGTATATATACTCGAAATATACTTGGTTTACTTTTGGTATATTTCCAGTATATATATGGTTTATAATGTTATTTTATTTGAATTCATGCATCATTTATTTGTGAATGAATGTTTTATAATTATTAATGAAGGATATCAATAGAATGTGCTACCTAGTGGGCAGCACTAGGACCGAGTACGTACCGGTGCGCCTATAGCATTTAGGCTATATTACTAACCATTTGTGGATATTGATTGGATATGATTATTTGATGTGTGAGATGTGATTTGGGTGTGATTGCTGGAGCTCGGTTGACCAAGTGTCTCGGGGCCAATCACACTGACAGTCAGACTGCTGGAGCTCGATCGACTTAGTGTCTCGGGGCCACTCTACTGTCTAAATGGATTAAGTGGATATATTTGGAATAAGTGAGCCTATATGGTTAGAGTGTTGTCTAACACTATTTTCGAGGTTGCGATATTCTAGGGTTCTATGTGATCCTTCATAAATGATGATTTTCAATAAGATATATAAAATGATTTTATTGTATCTGTGTGTATTTGCTTGTATACATACATATTAGATATATACTTTGATTGTGTGCATTGACATTTAGTATGCATGTATATATATTATAGTAATTCACTCAGTGAGGTCTGACTCCCCTCCGTTGACTAATTTTTTTCAGGAGAGTCATCTTCTTCAGACCTCAATAGCAGGCCTATACGCCGGATCTTCTGCCCCGGCTTCTTTATGTAAACTGCTTCTCTGAGTCTCGAGTTTTATTTTATCTAGACACTGCAGTAGTCATGTAATATCCCGTGTTTTTAAAATATTTTTACACTGTATCGGGATATGCAGTGTTAATAATTTTTGTATATATATTATGATATTTTTACGAGTTGATATGTATTTAAAACCTATTTTTATTATTGTGTATTGTTTACAGTGTTTTACGTAAAATTTTCCCGAGACTTGCATTTTCGGGGAAATTTTCATGTAAATAATTTATTTTTAATTATTTTAAATATATTTTCAGACTTGCATGAACTCATACGTATTTTTAAAATACTAAATAAAGCCTATGTGTAATTATTTATTTAATTAGGGTTTAATTAATATTATCCTAATATTTTATTATTTGTTTATTAATTTATTGTTATTTAATTATTTTATTTATTATTAAATTATTAAAATATTAAATTATATGTGTGTGGTGTAAATTTAATGTGTGTGATTTTATTATTATTTAATTATATAGTATAAAGTATATATATATACATATAGATTATTAAAACAAAAGGATTTGGAAAATTATCGTTTAGCCCCTCCCTTCTCCTTCTTCTTTCCCGATCGTCTACCGTCACTGCGCCTCCCATTCCAGCACGTCGGACCGCCCTTTGCCGCCACCAGCTATCGCCAACCTTCTTCCCCTTCCTTCCTCTTCCTCTCCGACGTGACCAGGCCTCCGGAAGCCCGCTGGAACGCCCGGAATCCGCCATGGCAGCAAGTTGAGCTCCTCGCCGTCGATGACGATTCCGGCCACCGTTTTTAACACCACCGGTCTCTTTATTCTCCTTGAGCTCCGGTGAGTGTGATTCTAGCTTTGGTTTGAGCTGAAATGGTCTTGATTTGCTTAGGTTTCGATTTTTCGAATTCGGCCATATTAGGGTTTTTGATTTTTTTGAGCTTTGAATTGATTGATTCATGAAAACTCCCTTTACAAATGTTGATACTAGTAGCTTAATCTACATGTATGAATTTTTTTGGAATTTTTGGAGATTTTTTGGATTTTTGGGTATTTTTGAATATTTTAATATTATTTTCTAATTTTCGGAAATTAATTAAATAAATTATGAAATTGTGTTTTATGGTAATTATAGGTGTTTAAATGAATTATATAAATTTATTTGGAATTTTTATGAATTTCTAAGTATTTATTTTGAATTATTTGAGTTTATGTAATTTTGGGGAAAATTAGGTTAATTATGTTTTTAATTGAATTTAATTGGTTAATTGAGTTTAATTATTGATATTATTGAAAAATATGTTGATAAAATTAATTTTGAATAATTGTATAATTTTTGGTGAATTTTTGAAGTAATTATAGTATATTTATATATATAGGGGTATTTTGGTAATTTTACCCTAAATTAGCTAAAAATGTAATTTAATTGGTTTTAATAGTTATTTAAGGTATAAAAATGATTTCTATAAATTATTTAGTATTTTTAACTAATTAAAACTATTTTTCGTGAATTATTTTCAATTATATATATAATATACGATTTTACTAATAAAATGAGTTTTTATTGGTTTTTACTGTGTTTTAAGGTTAATTATGTAATTTCTACCTATAAAATGTATTTCTATGTTATAAGGATATTTTTGGTATTTTTATAATTATTCTGTGTTTGTGGATCCCGGTCGGTAGACTGTAGTTTGGAGTCTGACCGAGGGGTTGTGGTTGAGTGTTGAGCTTGTTTTTCGAAGTGTGTTTCCTTGCAGGGTCGACTCTACTCTTTTGAGTAGAGAGATGTCCATTTTACAGGGGAGGTTCTGTCGAATTTTTAGTAGAATTCTCGTATAACGTGATATCCGATCGAACCCTAATTCTGTTTCTGTATTTAATACTCTAGATCGAATTCTAGGATTTCTGTTAGGTTTATTCTGATCTCGGTTATTTATTGCTTGTTTAGTTGCACCGAGATCGAGGGCTAGTGGACCAGGCCCGTCGGACCCGTCTCGTGGAGCGCAATAGGGTGAGTTACTATACTATATATATATATGCTTAGGATGCATGATTTAGAAATACATGTTTTATGTTGATTAAATATGCATAAATAATTTGATTATTTCTTAAGTTTATATTTAGTTTATTTTGGTTTATTTTTGGTATATATTAAATTATATGCATGTTTTGTTAATAAATTATATTTAAAATTTTTTTAAATATATTTCGAGCTTAATTTATGATTTAATTGGGTTTATTTGACGTATATATACTCGAAATATACTTGGTTTACTTTTGGTATATTTCTAGTATATATATGGTTTATGTTGATATTTTATTGAACTTCATGCATCATTTATTTTTGTGAATGAATGTTTTATGTTTATTAATGAAGGATATCAATAGAACGTGCTACCTAGTGGGCAGCACTAGGACCGAGTACGTACCGGTACGCCTATAGTATTTAGGCTATAATACTAACTTATTTATGGATATTGATTGAATGTGATTATTGATGTGTGAGATATGGTTTGGAGGTGTGATTGCTGGAGCTCGGTTGACCAAGTGTCTCGGGGCCAATCACACTGGCAGTCAGACTGCTGGAGTTCGATTGACTTAGTGTCTCGGGGCCAGTCTACTGTCTAAATGGATTAAGTGGATATATTTGGATTCAGTGAGCCTGTATGGCTAGAGTGTTGTCTAACACTGTTTTTGAGGTTACGATATTCTAGGGTTCTATGTGATCCTTCATAAAAGATGATTTTCAATGAAAAATATATAAAATAATTTTATTACATCTGTGTGTAATTGCTTGTATATATACATATTATATATATATATATATATATATATATACTATTGATTGTATGCATTATCATTTAGTGTGTATGTATATATATTATAGTAATTCACTTAGTGAGGTCTGACTCCCATCCGTTGACTATTTTTCAGGAGAGTCAACATCTTCAGACCTCAGTAGCAGGTCGATACGCCGGATTTCTTCCACCCCGGCTTCTTTGTGTAAACTGCTTACTTGAGTCTTATTTTTATAATCTAGACACTGCAGTAGTTGTAAATTAATGATGAGACATTATGTACTTTATTTATGCGAGATGCATTTTAAGAAATTGAACTGGATTGTATTAAAAAGATTTTATATATATATGATGAGTTGAGATTTATATTAAATCCAGTTAATGAAATTGTTATTATGATATTTATGATTTTTATTTTTACTGCATTTTATATTGTTACTATTATTGCATGTTTTTATTTTATTTTTTTTAGGCTTGCTACGGGTTCCGGATTCAAAAGAATTCCCGTTCCCTAGCCCCGGTCATGGCCCCTGTTTTGGGTCGTGACAAAGTTGGTATCAGAGCGGAGTTCTGTGTCAGGGCTTAGTTATGTGAGTTGTGGCCCTAGTTTTCAGAGTTGTGTTTTCTGTTGAACTACTGCAGTGTATTAGGTTCGAGTATGTCTTGATAAGTATTCCTTATGGTAGTTTTTAGCGTTATTCCTCCGTTGTCTGTTTTGTCTGAATCTTTCCGTTTGTCTTTTCAGAATGAGGAGGCGAGCGCATGTCGCTCCACCGATCGTTGAGGCCGAGGATGATGAGTCTTTTCAGGATGAGGTTTTACCTCCTGAGCAGCCAGTTAGACGTAGAGGTCGTGGCAGAGGTAGACCTTGAGGAGTGGCAGGTCGCAGTAGGCAGAGAGAGTTACAGGACGAGGAGCCTGTAGAGCCTGAATTTGATGTTCCTGTTTCTCCAGTCGTTCAACCTGTTCAGCCTGCCTATCAGTAGGGTATGTCTGACCTTGAGGCAGCTTTATTCTATGCCCGAGTTGGCAGGATTGCTTTTGATGGTACTTTCGATCCATTAGATTTTCTGCACGTGATTGAGACTAGGACTCAGACTGCTCATACTGAGTACCAACGGATCATGATCGTCGAGTTGTCTATTGAGGGACCAGCTCTAGATTGGTTCATTCAGATGATCCAGCCTTATATGATGACGATGATGTGGGCTCAGTTCTGAGAGCGATTTATGAGGAGATTCTATCCAGAGCCTCTTCGTTTGAGCTATCGTCTTCGTTTGACCAGTATTTCTAGTGGAGATCGATCTGTAGAGGAGTACACCCGAGAGTTTCTTCGTTTGGGTAGATAAGTTGAGGATCTGATGCGAGATCAGTATTTTACGGTCACTACCTACGTTACTGGTTTGGGTTCTGCTTTTACTGGTATGCCTACAGTAGGTCTTACTCTCGAGTCTGTGATTGAGTTAGCCAAGGAGATTAAGCTGAGGCTAGTTAGGCAAGGAGCGATGCCTGATTATTACCAGCTAGGAGTTCAGTCGAGTGGATTACAGGCTACTTCGTATTTGAGTTTTCATGTTGGATCGAGTAGTCAGCAGCGAGGTCCGACTCAGCAGAGTCAGAGACAGCAACAACGAGTGCATCAGAGTAGTAGACATGGCCGTGGAGGTCAGCGTAGATCATTCAGATTTGGGTCAGGTGCTTCGAGTAGCAGCAGTGGTCATAGTTCTGGAACAGTTGCCAGCGTTTGTCAGACTTATGGTAGAGTCCATTAGGGACCATGTTATCTGACACCACTGACATGCTTCAGATGCGGGCAGACAGGACATTTTGCCAGATCGTGTCCTTACTCTGGGTATCAGTAGCAGCAGATTCCGCGATTCCCACAGCAGTCGATTGCTAGTGCTACACCCGTGCCATTTCAGTTACCACCAGCCCAGCATCAGAGTTCCACTCAGCTTGTTCCACAGCAGAGTCGTGGTAGAGGTACTAGAGGAGATGCCAGAGGTATTGGCCAGGCTTCTACCAGTCAGCAGGGAGGTCGAGGTCAAGCCAGAGTTTTTCATCTTACTCAGCAGGATGCTTAGGCATCTAATGTAGTCGTGGCAGGTATTGTTTCTGTTTGTTACCTGGATGCATGGGTTTTGTTTGATCCGAGTGCCACACATTCGTTTGTTTCTCCCGTTTTTGCTTCTAAATCTTATTGGCAAGCTTCGAGGATGGCTTTTCCTTTGTCTGTTGCCACTCCTTTAAGCGATTCCTTGGACACCGATATTGTTCTTTCTGGTTATCCAGTTCTCGTGGGAGATAGAGAATTACCCGCTGATTTGATTCTGTTGGATGTGATGGAGTTTGATGTTATTCTGGGAATGGATTGGTTATCTCAACACTATGCCGTGGTAGATTACAGGAATAAAGAGGTGACTTTCAGAATTCCTGGTGAAGAAGATTTTAAGTTTGTGGGTGATAGGAGTTCAGCACCTCAGAATCTTATTTCTGCTATTATGGCTAGGAAGTTGTTGAGGAAAGGTTGTCAGGGATATTTGGCATTGGTCAGGGATACTTCAGTGGAGAAGTTATTACTCACAGATGTTTCGGTTGCTTGTGAGTTTCCTGATGTTTTTCCTGAGGAGTTGCCAGGTTTACCACCTCACAGAGAGATTGAGTTCTATATAGATGTGGTTCCAGGTACTACTCCTATCTATGCCACCCTATAGAATGGCTCCTGTAGAGTTGAAAGAGTTGAAGGAGCAGTTGCAAGAGTTGTTGGATAAAGGTTTCGTCAGACCTAGTGTTTCTCCTTGGGGTGCACCGGTCCTGTTTGTGAAGAAGAAGGATGGTACCCTGAGACTGTGCATTGACTACAGAGAGTTAAATAAGGTAACAGTGAAGAACAAGTATCCTCTCCCGAGGATAGATGACTTGTTTGATAAGCTACAGGGTGCACAGTTCTTTTCTAAGGTTGATTTGAGGTCGGGTTATCATCGGTTGTGGATTAGTGAAGCTGATATTCCTAAGACAGCGTTCCGCACTCGATATGGCCATTATGAGTTTCTGGTGATGTCTTTCGGTTTGACTAATGCACCAGCAGCTTTTATGGACCTGATGAACAGGGTATTCAGACCATATGTGGATCAGTTTATAGTAGTCTTCATCGATGATATACTGGTTTATTCAAGGAGTATGGAAGAGCATGTATATCATTTGAGGATTGTACTACAGACACTGAGAGATCATCAGCTTTATGCTAAATTCTCGAAGTGTGATTTCTGGATGGAGAGTGTTTCTTTTCTTGGACACGTAGTGTCTAAAGAAGGTATTCAGGTTGATCCACAGAAGATTGAAGCAGTGTCTGCGTGGCCTAGACCTACTTCTGTTATAGAGATTTGAAGTTTTCTAGGTTTAGCTGGGTATTATAGGCGGTTTATGCAGGATTTTTCCCGAATAGCAGCCCCTATGACTCGCTTGACTCAGAAGAATGTTAGATTCGAGTGGTCAGAAGCTTGTGAGAATAGTTTTCAATTGTTGAAGGAGAAGTTGACTACAGCGCCAGCATTAGCTTTGCCTAATAGTGTGTAATATCCCGTGTTTTTAAAATATTTTTACACTGTACCGGGATATGCAGTGTTAATAATTTCTGTATTTTATATGATATTTTTACGAGTTAATATGTATTTAAAACCTATTTTAATTACGGTGTATTATTTTCAGTGTTTTACGTAAAATTTTCCCGAGATTTGCATTTTCGGGGAAATTTTCACGTAAACAATGTATTATTAATTATTTTAAATGTATTTACGGACTTGCATGAACTCATGCGTATTTTTAAATTATTAAATAAAGCCTGTGTGTATAATTATTTAATTAGGGTTTATTATTACCCTAATATTTTATTAAGTATTTATTTGTTTTATTGTTATTTAATTAATTTTATTTAGTATAAATTATTAAAATATTAATATTTTTATGTGTGTGGTGTATATTTGATGTGTGTAATTTAATATTATTTTAATATATAGTATAAAGTATATATATATACATATATTTGTCAAAAATCAAAAAGTTTGGAAAATTACCATTTTGCCCCTGACTTCTTCTTCTTCCTCCCGATTCTTCCCTTCTCCATTTCTGGTCGCTGCCGTGCCGTTTCTTCACCGTGGGTGTGCCGTCCGGTGTGCCACCGTCTTCCCCGACCAATTTCGCCGCCTGAGGAGGCCGTTTTCGGCGTCTGGAGATCGATTTTGGCCGAAGAAGCCGAAAATCGATCCACCGTCGATCACGCCGATTCCGGCCACCATTTTTGACACCGCCAGTCCCTTTCTTCTCCTTGAGCTCCGGTGAGTGTGATTCTAGCTTTGGTTTGAGCTAAAATGGTCTAGAATTGCTTAGGTTTCGATTTTGTCAATTTCGGCCTATTAGGGTTTTCGATTTTTTTGAGCTTCGAATTGGATGATTCATGGAAACTTCCTTCACAAATGTTGTTCCCAGTAGCTCAATTTACATGTATGAATTTTTGTATAATTTTTGGAGATTGTTTGGATTTTTGGGTATTTTTGAATATTTTAATATTATTTTCTAATTTTCGGAAATTAATTATTTAAATTATGAAATTGGAGTTTATGGTTGAATTAGGTGTTGAAATGAATTATAGGAATTTATTTGGAATTGAATTATTGAAGTTTATGGAATTTTGGAAAAATTAGGTTAAATGTGTTTTTATTTGAATTTAATTGGTTAATTGAGTTTAAATATTGATATTATTGATAAATATGTTGAGAAAATTAATTTTGGGTAATTGTATGATTTTTGGTGAATTTTTGAAGTAATTTAAGTATATTTATATATATAGGGGTATTTTGGTAATTTTACTCTAAATTGTCTAAAAATGTAATTTAATTGGTTTTAATATTTATTTAAGGTATAAGAATGATTTCTACAAAATATTTAGTATTTTTAACTAATTAAAACTATTTTTTCGTGAATTATTTTCAATTATATATATAATATACGGTTTTTCTAAGAAAATGAGTTTTAATCGGTTTTTACAGTGTTTCAAGGTTAATTATGTAATTTTTTGCCTATGAGATGTATTTCTATGATTTAAGGATATTTTTGGTATATTTGAATTATGTTCTGTGTTTGTGGACCCCGGTCGGTGGACTGTAGTTTGGAGTCCGACCGTGGGATTTTGATTGTGTTGAGCTCATTTTTCGAAGTGTATTTTCTTTGCAGGGTCGGCTCTACTCTTTTGAGTAGAGAGATGTCCGTTTTACAGGGGAGGTTCTGCCAAATTTTCGATAGAATTCTTGTAAAACGTGATATCCAGTCGAACCCTAATTTTTGATTCTGTGTTTAATACTCTAGATTGAATTCTAGGATTTCTATTAGGGTTATTCTGATGTCGATTATTTATTGCTTATTTAGTTGCACCGAGATCGAGGGCTAGTGGACCAGGCCCGTCGGACCTGTCTCGTGGAGCGCATTAGGTGAGTTACTATACTATATATATATGCTTAGGATGCATGATTTAGAAATGCATGTTTTATGTTGATTAAATATGCATAAATAATTTGATTATTTCTTAAGTTTACATTAAGTATATTTTTGGTATATAATAAATTATATGCATATTTTGTGAATAAAATATATTTAAAATGTTTTTAAATATATTTCTGGCTTAATTTATAATTTGATTGAATGTATTTGATATATATATACTCGAAATATACCTGGTTTATGTTTGGTATATTTTCGGTATATATATGGTTTATATTGTTGTTTTATTTAAATTCATGCATCATTAATTGTGAATGAATGTTTTATATTTATTAATGAAGGATATCAATAGAACGTGCTACCTAGTGGGCAGCACTAGGACCGAGTACGTACCGGTACGCCTATAGCTTTAGGCTATAATACTAACTTATTTGTGGATATTGATTTGATTATGATTATTGATATGTGTGAGATGTGGTTTGGGTGTGATTGCTGGAGCTCGGTTGACCAAGTGTCTCGGGGCCAATCACACTGGTAGTCAGACTGCTGGAGCTCGGTTGACTTAGTGTCTCGGGGCCAGTCTACTGTCCAAATGGATTAAGTGGATATATTTGGAATAAGTGAGCCTGTGTGGCTAGAGTGTTGTTTAACACTATTTTCTGAGGTTGCGATATTCTAGGGTTCTATGTGATCCTTCATAAATTGGGATTTTTCAGTAAAATATATAAAAATGATTTTTCTGCATCTGTATGAATTTGCCTGTATATATACATATTATATATATACTGTTGACTGTATGCATTATCACTTAGTGTGTATGTATATATATTATAGTAATTCACTCAGTGAGGTCTGACTCCCCTCCGTTGACTATTTTTCAGCAGAGTCAACTTCCTCAGACCTCAGTAGCAGGTCGATACGTCGGATTTCTTTCGCCCCAGCTTCTTTATGTAAACTGTCTACTTGAGTCTTATTTATTTTATCTAGACACTGCAGTAGTTGTGAATTAAAGTATTGGATTTCATGTACTTTATTTTAAAGAGATGTATTATATTGAAACTGGATTTGTATTAAAGATTATACATCTATGTGATGAGATGAGTTTTGAATTAATCCAATTGATATGGATGATATTATGATATTATGATTTTTATTTTCCGCTGCATATTATATTATTACTGTTATTATGGCATGATTTATTTTATTTTTAGGCTTGCTACGGGTTCCGGATTCGAAAGAATTCCCGTTCCCTAGCGCCGGTCATGGCCCCTGTTTTGGGTCGTGACATAGTGTGGATAAGTTCACAGTTTATTGTGATGCCTCTAGAATTGGCCTTGGTTGTGTGTTGATGCAAAATGGAAGGGTGATAGCCTATGCTTCGAGGCAGTTGAAGAAGCATGAGCAGAACTATCCTACACATGACCTTGAGATGGCTACAGTGATCTTTGCTTTGAAGATTTGGAGACATTATCTGTACGGGCTGACTTGTGAGATATTTACTGATCATAAGAGCCTTAAGTACATTTTCCAGCAGAGAGATTTGAATCTGAGGCAGAGAAGATGGTTGGAACTGTTGAAAGACTATGATTGCGAGATCTTATATCATCCGGGTAAAGCTAATGTGGTAGCAGATGCCTTGAGTAGGAAGTCCTCAGGTAGTCTTGCTCACATCAGTGTTGAGAGGAGACCATTGATCCAGGAGTTGCATCTGTTGGTGGATCAAGGTCTGATGATGAAGATCAGTAGATCAGGTGGACTGCTAGCTCAGTTTAAAGTGCGATCTGTACTAAGGGATAGGATTAAAGTAGCTCAGAGCTGAGATCCTATTATAGAAGAGCTTACAAAGAATGTCAGAGCAGGGAAGTTCACTGATTTCACACTCGATGATGATGGTGTGTTGTGGATCAGTGGTAGATTGTGTGTTCCTGATGTGGATGACTTGAGAGAGGAGATTTTAGAGGAAGCACATTCTACAGCCTACAGCGTTCATCCAGGTGTCACTAAGATGTACCACAGTATCAGAGATCTATACTGGTGGGATGGATTGAAGAAGGATGTCGCTGATTATGTGGCTAAGTGCTTGATGTGTCATCAAGTGAAAGCCAAACATCAGAAGCCTTCTGGGAAGCTTCAGCCTCTTCCTATTCCCAAGTGGAAGTGGGAAAGGATAGCTATGGATTTTGTGGTCGGTTTACCTCGTTCGAAGGATGGATACGACTCCATCTGGGTGATCGTAGACAGATTGATGAAGTCTGCACATTTCTTGCCTGTGAAAGCCACATATTCAATTGCTAGGTTGGCAAAGTTGTATGTGAAGCATATTGTGTGCCTTCATGGAGTACCTATGTCCATTGTGTCAGATAGAGGTTCGGTGTTTACTTCTCGTTTTTGACAGAAGTTGCAAGAAGCGATGGGCACTAGGTTGGATTTCAGTACTGCTTTCCATCCTCAGAAAGATGGTCAGTCTGAGAGGACGATCCAGACATTGGAAGATATGTTGAGAATGTGTGTCCTAGATTTGGGAGGTAGCTGGGATGATCATTTGCCGATCGTTGATTTTGCATATAATAACAGCTACCATAGCAGTATTGGCATGGCACCGTATGAGGCGTTGTATGGAAGGAAGTGTAGATCCCCTTTGAGTTGGGATGAGATTGGTGAGAGAGCTTTGACTGGACCTGAGATGGTTCAGGATGCTGCAGAGAAAGTCACCATGATTAAGCGAAGACTAGAGACCCGCAGTTAGCAGACAGAAGAGTTATGCGAATCCTAGGCGCAGAGAGGTGGAGTTTCAGGTTGGAGATTTCATTTTTCTGAAGGTATCTCCGATGAAGGGTGTGATGAGATTTGGTAGGAAGGGTAAGTTAGCACCCGAGATATATCGGACCGTTTGAGATTCTGGAGAGAGTTGGCACTGTTGCATATCGGTTGGATTTGCCTCCGAGTATGTCACAGTTGCATCCAGTATTTCATATCTCGATGCTGAGGAAGTATATCTCAGACCCTTCACACGTGTTGCAGCCTGACAGTGTGGAAGTGAGTGAAGATTTGACGTTTGTGGAAGAACCTGTGGCAATCATAGATTATCAAGTTCGACAGTTGCGATCGAAGCAGATTCCGATGGTCAAGGTTCTGTGGCGTAGCAACAGAGTCGAGGAGCATACGTGGGAGACTGAAGCTAAGATGCGAGCTTCTTACCCGTATCTCTTTCCTTCCTGATTCTGTAATCTTTTCTTTTTGGAATTCGGGGACGAATTCTTGTAAGGGGGGAAGACTGTAATATCCCGTGTTTTTTAAAATATTTTTACACTGTACCGGGATATGCAGTGTTAATAATTTTTGTATATATATTATGATATTTTTACGAGTTGATATGTATTTAAAACCTATTTTTATTATTGTGTATTATTTACAGTGCTTTACGTAAAATTTTCCCGGGACTTGTATTTTCGGGGAAATTTTCATGTAAATAATTTATTGTTAATTATTTTAAATATATTTTCAGACTTGCATGAACTCATATGTATTTTTAAAATACTAAATAAAGCCTATGTGTAATTATTTATTTAATTAGGGTTTAATTAATATTACCCTAATATTTTATTATTTGTTTATTAATTTATTGTTATTTAATTATTTTATTTATTATTAAATTATTAAAATATTAAATTATATGTGTGTGGTGTAAATTTAATGTGTGTGATTTTATTATTATTTAATTATATAGTATAAAGTATATACATATACATATAGATTATTAAAACAAAAGGATTTGGAAAATTATCGTTTAGCCCCTCCCTTCTCCTTCTTCTCTCCCGATCGTCTACCGTCACTGCGCCTCCCATTCCAGCACACCGGACCGCCCTTCGCCGCCACCAATTGTCGCCAACCTTCTTCCCCTTCCTTCCTCTTCCTCTCCGACGTGACCAGGCCGCTAGAAGCCCGCTGGAACACCTGAAATCCGCCATGGCAGCAAGTTGAGCTCGTCGCCGTCGACGATGATTCCAGCCACCATTTTCAACACCGCCAGTCTCTTTCTTCTCCTTGAGCTCGGTGAGTGTGATTCTAGCTTTGGTTTGAGCTGAAATGGTCTTGATTTGCTTAGGTTTCGATTTTTCGAATTCGGCCATATTAGGATTTTTGATTTTTTTGAGCTTCGAATTGATTGATTCATGAAAACTCCCTTTACAAATGTTGATCCTAGTAGCTTAATATACATGTATGAATTTTTATGGAATTTTTGGAGATTTTTTGGATTTTTGGGTATTTTTGAATATTTTAATATTATTTTCTAATTTTCGGAAATTAATTAAATAAATTATGAAATTGTGTTTTATGATAATTATAGGTGTTGAAATGAATTATAGAAATTTATTTGGAATTTTTATGAATTTCTAAGTATTTATTTTGAATTATTTGAGTTTATGTAATTTTGGGAAAATTAGGTTAATTATGTTTTTAATTGAATTTAATTGGTTAATTGAGTTTAATTATTGATATTATTGACAAATATGTTGAGAAAATTAATTTTGAATAATTTTATAATTTTTGGTGAATTTTTGAAGTAATTATAGTATATTTATATATATAGGGGTATTTTGGTAATTTTACCCTAAATTAGCTAAAAATGTAATTTAATTGGTTTTAATAGTTATTTAAGGTATAAAAATGATTTCTATAAATTATTTAGTATTTTTAACTAATTAAAACTATTTTTCGTGAATTATTTTCAATTATATATATAATATACGGTTTTACTAATAAAAATGAGTTTTTATTGGTTTTTACTGTGTTTTAAGGTTAATTATGTAATTTCTACCTATAAAATGTATTTCTATGTTATAAGGATATTTTTGGTATTTTTATAATTATTCTGTGTTTGTGGACCCCGGTCGGTAGATTGTAGTTTGGAGTCCAACCGAGGGGTTATGGTTGAGTGTTGAGCTTGTTTTTTGAAGTGTGTTTCCTTGCAGGGTCGGCTCTACTCTTTTGAGTAGAGAGATGTCCATTTTACAGGGGAGGTTCTGTCGGATTTTCGGTAGAATTCTCGTAAAACGTGATATCCGGTCAAACCCTAATTTTGTTTCTGTATTTAATACTCTAGATCGAATTCTAGGATTTCTGTTAGGTTTATTCTGATGTCGGTTATTTATTGCTTGTTTAGTTACGCCTGAGACCGAGGGCTAGTGGACCAGGCCCGTCGGACCCGTCTCGTGGAGCGCAATAGGGTGAGTTACTATACTATATAAATATGCTTAGGATGCATGATTTAGAAATACATGTTTTATGTTGATTAAATATGCATAAATAATTTGATTATTTCTTAAGTTTATATTTAGTTTATTTTGGTTTATTTTTGGTATATATTAAATTATATGCATGTTTTGTTAATAAATTATATTTAAAATGTTTTTAAATATATTTCGAGCTTAATTTATGATTTAATTGGGTTTATTTGACGTATATATACTCGAAAATATACCTGGTTTACTTTTGGTATATTTCTAGTATATATATGGTTTATGTTGATATTTTATTGAACTTCATGCATCATTTATTTTTGTGAATGAATGTTTTATGTTTATTAATGAAGGATATCAATAGAACGTGCTACCTAGTGGGCAGCACTAGGACCGAGTACGTATCGGTACGCCTATAGTATTTAGGCTATAATACTAACTTATTTGTGGATATTGATTGAATGTGATTATTGATGTGTGAGATATGGTTTGGAGGTGTGATTGCTGGAGCTCGGTTTGACCAAGTGTCTCGAGGCCAATCACACTGGCAGTCAGACTACTGGAGCTCGGTTGACTTAGTGTCTCGGGGCCAGTTTACTGTCTAAATGGATTAAGTGGATATATTTGGATTCAGTGAGTCTGTATGGCTAGAGTGTTGTCTAACATTGTTTTCGAGGTTGCGATATTCTAGGGTTCTATGTGATCCTTCATAAAAGATGATTTTCAATGAAAAATATATAAAATGATTTTATTGCATCTGTGTGTAATTGCCTGTACATATACATATTATATATATACTGTTGATTGTATGCATTATCATTTAGTGTGTATGTATATATATTATAGTAATTCACTCAGTGAGGTCTGACTCCCCCTCCGTTGACTATTTTTTAAGAGAGTCAACATCTTCAGACCTCAGTAGCAGGTCGATACGCCGGATTTCTTTCGCCCCCGGCTTCTTTGTGTAAACTACTTACTTGAGTCTTATTTTTTTAATCTAGACACAACAGTAGTTGTAAATTAATGATGAGACATTATGTACTTTATTTATGCGAGATGCATTTTAAGAAATTGAACTGGATTGTATTAAAAAGATTTTATATATATGTGATGAGTTGAGATTTAAATTAAATCCAGTTAATGAAATTGTTATTATGATATTTATGATTTTTATTTCCGCTGCATTTTATATTGTTACTATTATTGCATGTTTTTATTTTATTTTTTTTAGGCTTGCTACGGATTCCGGATTCGAAAGAATTCCCGTTCCCTAGCGCCGGTCATGGCCCCTATTTTGGGGTCGTGACAAGTCATTAAATATTTAAAGAGATGTTGTATTATATTTGAACTGGATTTGTATAAAGATTTATATATATGTAATGATGAGAATTTGATTTAAATCCAGTTGGCGCATATGCTATTATTATATTTATGATTTTTATTTCCGCTGCATTTAATATTGTTATTATTACTATTGCATGTTTATTTTATTTTATTTTATTTTTAGGCTTGCTACGGGTTCCGGATTCGAAAGAATTCCCGTTCCCTAGCGCCGATCATGGCCCCTGTTTTGGGTCGTGACAAAGTTGGTATCAGAGCGGAGTTCTGTGTCAAGGCTTAGTTTTGTGAGTTGTGGCCCTAGTTTTCAAAGTTGTGTTTTCTGTTGAACTACTGCAGTGAATTAGGTTCGAGTATGTCTTGATAAGTATTCCTTGCTTTAGTTTTCTATGTTATTCCTCCGTTGTCTGTTTTGTCTGAATCCTTCCATTTGTCTTTTCAGAATGAGGAGGCGAGCGCATGTCGCTCCACTGGTCGTTGACCTCGAGGATGATGAATCTTTTCAGGATGAGGTTTTACCTCCTGAGCAGCTAGTTAGACGTAGAGGTCATGGCAGAGGTAGACCTCGAGGAGCGGTAGGTCGCCGTAGGCAGAGGAGAGTTACAGGACGAGGAGCCTGTTGAGCCTGAGTTTGAGGATGTTCCTGTTCCTCCATTTGTTCAGCCTGCCTATCAGCAGGGTATGTCTGACCCTGAGGTAGCTTTTTTCTATGCCTGAGTTGGCAGGATTGCATTCGATGGGACTTCTGATCCATTAGATTTTCTGCATGCGATTGAGACGAGGACTCGAACTGCTCACAACCGAGTACCAGCGGATCATGATCGTCGAGTTGTCTATCGAGGGACCAGCCCTAGATTGGTTTATTCAGATGATCCAGCCTTATATGATGACGATGACATGGGCTCAGTTCAGAGAGCGATTTATGAGGAGATTCTGTCCAGAGCCTCTTCGTATGAGCTATCGTCTCCGATTGACCAGCATTTCTCATGGAGATCGATCTATAGAGGAGTACACCCAAGAGTTTCTTCGTCTGGGTATATATGCAGAGGATCTAATGTGAGATCAGTATTTTACAGTCACTACCTATGTTACTGGTTTGGGTTCTGCTTTTGCTGGTATGCCTACAGTGGGCCTTACTTTGGAGTTTGTGATTGAGTTGGCTAAGGAGATTGAGTTGAGACTAGTTAGGCAAGGAGCGATGCCTGATTATTACCAGTTGGGAGTTCAGTCGAGTGGATTGCAGGCTACTCCATATTCGAGTTTTCATATTGGTTCGAGTAGTCAGCAGTGAGGTCTGACTCAGCAGAGTCAGAGACAGCAGCAACGAGTGCATCGGAGCAGTAGACATGGCCGTGGAGGTCAGCGTAGATCATTTAGATTTAGGTCAGGTGCTTCGAGCAGCAGCAGTGGTTGTGGTTCTAGATCAGCGACCAGTGTATGCCAGACCTACGGTAGAGTCCATCAGGGACCGTGTTATCTGACACCACTGACATGCTTCAGATGCGGGCAGACAGGACATTTTATCAGATCGTGTCCTTACTTCAGGTATCAGCAGCCACAGATTCTGTGATTCCCACAGTAGTCGATTGCTAGTGCTGCACCCGTGCCATTTCAATTACCACCAGCTCAACATCAGAGTTCCACTCAGCTTGTTCCACAGCAGAGTCGTGGTAGAGGTACTAAAGGAGGTGCCAGAGGTGTTGGCCAGGCTTCTACCAGTCAGCAGGGAGGTCAAGGTCAGGCCAGAGTTTTTCATCTCACTCAGCAGGATGCTCAGGCATCTAATGCAGTCGTGGCAGGTATTGTTTCTATTTGTTACCTGGATGCACGAGTTTTGTTTGATCCGGGTGCCACGCATTCGTTTGTTTCTCCCATTTTTGCTTCTAAATCTTGTTGGCAAGCTTCGAGGATGGCTATTCCTTTGTTCGTTGCCACTCCTCTAAGCGATTCCTTGGACATCGATATTGTTCTTTCTGGTTTTCCAGTTCTCGTGGGAGATAGAGAATTATCTGCTGATTTGATTTTGTTAGATGTGATGGAGTTTGATGTTATTCTGAGGATGGATTGGTTATCTCAACACTATGCCGTGGTAGATTGCTGGAATAAAGAGGTGACGTTCAGAATTCCTAGTGAAGTAGAGTTTAAGTTTGTGGGTGATAGGAGTTTAGCACCTCAAAATCTTATTTCTGCTATTACGGCTAGGAAGTTGTTGAGGAAAGGTTGTCAAGGATATTTGGCATTGGTCAGGGATACTTCAGTGGAGAAGTTGTCACTCACAGATGTTCCTGTTGCTTATGAGTTTCCTGATGTTTTTCCCGAGGAGTTGCCAGGTTTACCACCTCACAGAGAGATAGAGTTCTGTATAGATGTGGTTCCAGGTACTACTCCTATATCTATGCCACCCTATAGAATGGCTCCTGCAGAGTTGAAAGAGTTGAAGGAGCAGTTGCAAGAGTTGTTGGATAAGGGTTTCATTAGACCTAGTGTTTCTCCTTGGGGTGCACCAGTCCTGTTTGTGAAGAAGAAGGATGGTACCCTGAGACTATGCATTGACTACAGAGAGCTGAACAAGGTGACAGTGAAGAACAAGTATCCTCTCCCGAGGATAGATGACTTGTTTGATCAGCTACAGGGTGCACAGTTCTTTTCTAAGATTGACTTGAGGTTGGGTTATCATCAGTTGCGGATTAGTGAAGCTGATATTCCTAAGATAGCATTTCGCACGCGATATGGCCATTATGAGTTTCTGGTGATGTCTTTCGGTTTGACTAATGCACCAGCAGCTTTTATGGACCTGATGAACAGGGTATTCAGACCATATGTGGATCAGTTTGTGGTAGTATTCATCGATGATATACTGGTTTATTCAAGGAGTATGGAGGAGCATGTATATCACTTGAGGATTGTACTACAGACACTGAGAGATCATCAGCTTTATGCTAAATTCTCGAAGTGTGATTTCTGGATGGAGAGTGTTTCTTTTCTTGGACATGTAGTGTCTAAAGAAGGTATTCAAGTTGATCCACAAAAGGTTGAGGCAATGTTTGAGTGGCCTAAACCTACTTCTGTTACAGAGATTCGGAGTTTTCTAGGTTTAGCCGGGTATTATAGGCAGTTTGTGTAGGATTTTTCCAGAATAGCAGCCCCTATGACTCGCTTGACTCAGAAGGATGTTAGATTCGAGTGGTCAGAAGCTTGTGAGAATAGTTTTCAATTGTTAAAGGAGAAATTGACCACAACGCTAGTATTAGCTTTGCCTAATAGTGTGGACAAGTTCACAGTTTATTGTGATGCCTCTGGAATTGGCCTTGGTTGTGTGTTGATGCAGAATGGAAGGGTGATAGCCTATGCTTCGAGGCAGTTGAAGAAGCATGAGCAGAACTATCCTACACATGATCTTGAGATGGCTGCAGTGATCTTTGCTTTGAAGATTTGGAGACATTATCTGTACGGGGTGACTTATGAGATATTTACTGATCACAAGAGCCTTAAGTACATTTTCCAGCAAAGAGATTTGAATCTGAGGCAAAGGAGATGGTTGGAATTGTTGAAGGATTATGACTGTGAGATATTATATCATCCGGGTAAAGCTAATGTGGTAGTAGATGCCTTGAGTAGGAAGTCCTCAGGCAGTCTTGCTCACATCAGTGTTGAGAGGAGACCGTTGATCCAGGAGTTGCATCTGTTAGTGGATCAAGGTCTGATGATGAAGATCAGTAGATCATGTGGACTGCTAGCTCAGTTTAAAGTGCGATTTGTACTGAGGGATAGGATTAAAGCAGCTCAGAGCTGAGATCCTATTCTGGAAGAGCTTATAGAGAATGTCAGAGCAGGGAAGTTCACTGATTTCACACTCGATGATGATGGTGTGTTGTGGATCAGTGGTAAATTGTGTGTTCCTGATGTGAATGATTTAAGAGAAGAGATCCTAGAGGAAGCACATTCTACAGCTTATAGCGTACATCCAGGTGTTACTAAGATGTACCACAGTATCAGGGATTTATACTGGTGGGATGGATTGAAGAAGGATGTCGTTGATTATATTGCTAAGTGTCTGACGTGTCAACAAGTGAAAGCTGAGCATCATAAGCCTTCTGGGAAGCTTCAGCCTCTCCCTATTCCCGAGTGGAAGTGGGAAAGGATAGTTATGGATTTTGTGGTAGGTTTACCTCATTCGAAGGATGGATACGATTCCATCTGGGTGATTGTAGATAGGTTGACGAAGTCTGCATATTTCCTACCTGTGAAAGCCACCTATTCAGTTGCTAGATTGGCGAAGTTATATGTGAAGCATATTGTGTGCCTTCATGGAGTACCTGTGTCCATTGTATCAGATAGAGGTTCGGTGTTTACTTCTCATTTTTGGCAGAAGTTGCAAGAAGCGATGGGCACTAGGTTGGATTTCAGTACTGCTTTTCATCCTCAGACAGATGGTCAGTCTGAGAGGATGATCCAGACACTGGAAGATATGTTGAGGATGTGTGTCCTGGATTTAGGAGGTAGCTGGGATGATCATTTGCCACTCGTTGAGTTTGCATATAATAACAGCTACCATAGCAGTATTGGTATGGCACCGTATGAGGCGTTGTATGGAAGGAAGTGTAGATCCCCTTTGAGTTGGGATGAGATTGGTGAGAGAGCTTTAACTGGACCTGAGATGGTTCAGGATGCTGCAGAGAAAGTCACCGTGATTAAGCGCAGATTAGAGACTGCAGTTAGTAGACAGAAGAGTTATGCGGATCCTAGGCGCAGAGATGTGGAGTTTCAGGTTGGAGATTTTATTTTTCTGAAGGTATCTCCGATGAAGGGTGTGATGAGATTTGGCAGGAAGGGTAAGTTAGCACCGAGATATATTGGGTCGTTTGAGATTCTGGAGAGAGTTGGCACTGTTGCATATCGGTTGGATTTGCCTCCGAGTATGTCACAAGTGCATCCAGTATTTCATATTTCGATGTTGAGGAAGTATATCTCAGACCCTTCACATGTGTTGCAGCCTGACAGTGTAGAAGTGAGTGAAGATTTGACGTTTGTGGAAGAACTGTGGCAATCGTTGATTATCAAGTTCGAAAGTTGCGTTCGAAGCAGATTCCGATGGTCAAGGTTCTGTGGCGTAGCGATAGAGTTGAGGAGCATACGTGGGAGACTGAAGCTAAGATGCGAGCTTCTTACCCGTATCTCTTTCCTTCCTGATCCTATAATCTTTTCTTTCTGGAATTTAGGGACGATTTCTTGTAAGGGGGGAAGACTGTAATATCCCGTATTTTTAAATATTTTTACACTGTACCAGGATATACAGTGTTAATAATTTTTGTATATATATTATGATATTTTTACGAGTTGATGTGTATTTAAAATTTATTTTAATTATTATGTATTATTTAAAGTCCTTTACGTAAAATTTTCCCGGGGACTTGCATTTTCGGGGAAATTTTCACGTAAATATTTTATTATTAATTATTTTAAATATATTTACGGACTTGCATGAACTCATACGTATTTTTAAATTACTAAATAAAGCCTATGTGTGTATATATTTATTTAATTAGGGTTTAATTTATTCCCTAATATTTTATTATTTGTTTATTAATTTTATTGTTATTTAATTATTTTATTTATTATTAAATTGTAAATATTAAGTGTGTGGTGTGTGATTTTTCCCAAATATTTTATTAAAATTATTTTTTTCTTTTTTTTCTTTTTTCTTTTTTCTTTTTATTTTCTTTTTCTTTTTCTTTTCTTTTCTTTTCTTTTCTTTCTTCTCCTTTCTTCTTCCCGAGCTCGATCCTTCTCCCCTCCCGTTGTAACTTCTGACCACCTACCGTCGGTGTGCCACCAGCAGCTCCGTCTTCCCCAGCCAGCTGCTCCGCCGCCCCCTAACCTCCTTCCCCGGCGCCAACTAGCTCCCATTTTCCCCATTTTGGCCGAAACTTCCCTCCTCGCCGTTCACCAACTTTTTGGCCACCATTTTCAACATCGCCAATCACTTTCTTCTCCTTGAGCTCCGGTGAGTGTGATTCTAGCTTTGGTTTGAGCTTAAATGGTCTTGATTTGCTTAGGTTTTGAATTTTCAATTTCGGCCATATTAGGATTTTTTATTTTTTTCAGCTTCAAATTGATTGATTCATGAAAACTCCCTTCACAAATGTTGATCCTAGTAGCTTAATCTTCATGTATGAATTTTTTTAGAATTTTTAGAGATTATTTTGATTTTTGGGTATTTTTGAATATTTTAATATTATTTTCTAATTTTCGGAAATTAATTAAATAAATTATGAAATTGTGTTTTATGATAAATATAGGTGTTGAAATAAATTATAGGAATTTATTTGGAATTTTTATGAATTTCTAAGTATTTATTTTGAATTATTTAAGTTTATGGAATTTTTGGAAAATAGGGTTAATTATGTTTTTAATTAAAATTAATTGGTTAATTGAGTTTAATTATTGAAATTATTGATAAATATGTTAAGAAAATTAATTTTGGATAATTATACTATTTTTGGTGAATTTTTGAATGAATTTTAGTATATTTACATATATAGGGGTATTTTGGTAATTTTACACAAAATTGGCTAAAAATGTAATTTAATTAGTTTAATAGTTATTTAAGGTGTAAAAATGATTTCTACAAATTATTTAGTATTTTTAATTAATTAAAACTATTTTTCGTGAATTATTTTCAATTATATATATAATATACGGTTTTTCTAATAAAATGAGTTTTTATCGGTTTTTATTGTGTTTAAAGGTTAATTATGTAATTTTTACCTATAAAATGAATTTCTATGTTATAAGGGTATTTTTGGTATTTTTGAAATTGTTCTGTGTTTATGGACCCCGGTTGGTAGACTGTAGTTTAGAGTCCGACCGAGGGGTTGTGGATTTATTGTTGTGCCTATTTTTCGAAGTGTGTTTCTTTGCAGGGTCGGCTCTACTCTTTGAGTAGAGAGATGTCCATTTTACAAGGGAGGTTCTGCCGAATTTTGGGTAGAATTCTCGTAAAACGTAATATCCGGTCGAACCCTAATTTTGATTTTATGTTTAATATTCTAGATCGAATTCTAGGATTTCTGTTAGGGTTATTTTGATGTCTGTTATTATTGTTTGTTTAGGTGCGTCGAGACCGAGGCCTAGTGGACCAGGCTCGTCGGACCCATCTCGTGGAGCGCACTAAATGTGGGTTACTATTTTATATATATGTGCTTTAAGATGCATGATTTTAGAAATATATGTTTTATCTTGATTAAATATGCATAAATGATTTAATGATTATTTAAGTTTATTTTAAATTATATGCATGTTTTATTAATGAACTGTGTTTAAAATGTTTTCAAATATATCTCTAGTTTATTTTGTAATTTAATTGGATTTATGTGACGTATATATACTCGAAATATACCTGGTTTACTTTTGGTATATTTCCAGTATATATATGGTTTATAATGTTATTTTATTTGAATTCATGCATCATTTATTTGTGAATGAATGTTTTATAATTATTAATGAAGGATATCAATAGAACGTGCTACCTAGTGGGCAGCACTAGGAACCGAGTATGTACCGGTGCGCCTATAGCATTTAGGCTATATTACTAACCATTTGTGGATATTGATTGGATATGATTATTTGATGTGTGAGATGTGATTTGGGTGTGATTGCTGGAGCTCGATTGACCAAGTGTCTCGGGGCCAATCACACTGACAGTCAGACTGCTGGAGCTCGATCGACTTAGTGTCTCGGGGCCACTCTACTGTCTAAATGGATTAAGTGGATATATTTGGAATAAGTGAGCCTGTATGGCTAGAGTGTTGTCTAACACTGTTTTTGAGCTTGCGATATTCTAGGGTTCTATGTGATCCTTCATAAACGATGATTTTCAATAAGATATATAAAATGATTTTATTGCATCTGTGTGTATTTGCTTGTATACATACATATTAGATATATAGTTTGATTGTGTGCATTGACGTTTAGTATGCATGTATATATATTATAGTAATTCACTCAGTGAGGTCTGACTCCCCTCCGTTGACTAATTTTTTTCAGGAGAGTCATCTTCTTCAGACCTCAGTAGCAGGCCTATACGCCGGATTTCTTCCGCCCCGGCGTCTTTATGTAAACTGCTTCTCTGAGTCTTGAGTTTTATTTTATCTAGACACTGCAGTAGTCATTAAATATTTAAAGAGATGTTGTATTATATTTGAACTGGATTTGTATAAAGATTTATATATATGTAATGATGAGAATTTGATTTAAATCCAGTTGGCGCATATGCTATTATTATATTTATGATTTTTATTTCCGCTGCATTTAATATTGTTATTATTACTATTGCCTGTTTATTTTATTTTATTTTATTTTTAGGCTTGCTACGGGTTCCGGATTCGAAAGAATTCCCGTTCCCTAGCGCCGGTCATGGCCCTTGTTTTGGGTCATGACATAGCCCTACTTTTGTATGGAGATGTTCGTTTTACAGAGGAGACTCTGCAGAAATTTTGGGTAGATTTCTCGTAAAATATGACAACCAGTCCGGGTCTAGCTTTGAATTTTTGATTGAGTCTTTTTATAGTAATCCTAGAAGCGTAGAATTAGAAGTTTATTATAATTGTTGATGTTATTTTATTTTTCTGGCTGTGCCGAGACTGAGGCCTAACAGACCATGCCCGCCGAGTCTGTCTCATAGAGCGTGAATCTGTGAGTTATTATACTATATATATATATGTGTGTGTGTGTGTGTGTGTGTGTGTATTGCATTTAGGATGCATGACTTAGGATTTTTCTTTCATTTTCATTATATGTTTTTAAAAGTAATTTAATTTATAATATGATTAGGGTTATGTTTAGTATATTTTAGTATACATATATGTTTTTTAAATGTATATTCATTCATAATTGTTTATTTAAATGATTAGTATACTTTAGGTATATTTTTAGTATATTTTTTGGTTTATTTCTAAATAACTGCATGCCATGTTATTGATTTGTACTTAAATTGTTTTTAAGTATATTTTTGGTATATCTTTGATATATTTCCAAATAAATGTATGTTTTATTATTGATTTAAACCTAACATGTTATTGGTATATTTAGAGTTTATTTTTGATAGATGCATGCTAGATAATTAGGTTATTTTTGGTATATTTTGGATATGTGTTTAAACCTAAATGCATGTTTTAGTACATATACATGTTTTAAATGAATATTTATGAATAATCGTTTTATTAAATGATTTGTGTACTTAGGGTATATATTTAGTATATTTAGGTATATTTTTAAGTAAATACATGTTATATTAGTGAAACACACTTAAATTGTTTTAAATTATATTAATGGTTTATCTTTCATATATTTTATGTTTTATTTGATATATATATAACCGAAATATACTTGGTTTATTTTAGGTATATTTCTGGTATATATATGGTTTATTTTACTATTATGAATGATATTCTACATTATTTATTTTCCATATGAATGATTTATTATAAATAAAGGATATCAATAGAACGTGCTACCTAGTGGGCAGCACTGAGACCGTGTACGTACCAGTGCGATTTATCAGGGTTGAGTGAGAATTAATTATGGTGATTGTAATTGATTTGATTGATTTGATTAAGATTTATAGTGATGTGATTGAGAGTGTGATTGTTGGAGCTCGGTTGATCAAGTGTCTCGGGGCCAATCACACTGACAGTCAGACTGCGGGAGCTCGATTGACTTAGTGTCTCAGGGCTAGTCTACTATCCAAATTGGAATAAGTGATCTATTTAGATTTAAGTGAGCCTGTATGGCTAGAGTGATGATATGGTTGATTGAGGTTGCGATTAATAGGGTTCTATTCAATCCCTTATGAATTAAAATAAATGTTTTCTACATTTAGTATATTTATAAAAGCAGAGTTTGATATTTGTGTGAAATGCGTGAATATACATATATGTATATATATATATATATGAATGTATGATTGGATATGGTTTTAGATTGCATGTATATATAGTATAATAATTCACTCGGTGAGGTCTGACCCCCCTTCAATTATTTTTTTCAGGAGATCCTAGTAGTAGAGTTCTTTGCCGGTGTTCTTCCGTCCTGACTATTTTATGAAAATGTATAATTTGAACTTTGAATTGTATTTTAGAAACTACAGTAGTAGTGTTAATGTATCAGAAGAGTACTATTTAATTTTGATATTAAATACTCAGAGAGTTGTATTTTGAACATTGTATGAATATATTTATTTATAAAAGGATTTGGAGTATTTATTTTATTTATTGATTCAAAATTTTTTTAATTATGTCGTACTTTTTATGTATTTATTACATGATTTATTTTCTAAGGCTTGCTACGGGTTACAAATTCAAAAGAATTCTTATTCCCTAGCGCCAGTCATGACTCCTAGTTTGGGTCATGACAAAGTTAGTATCAGAGCCTAGGTTTAGAGATGTGGACCTAGGTTATCGAGTCCTGTTTTCTTTAGGACTATTGCAGTTAAATTAGGTTCGATCATGTCTTTGAAAAGTCTTCCTTGTATTAGGAATTTCGCATAACCGTTAGGATGTTTGTTGATGTTTGTGATTGGTTGAATTCTTTGTTTTATTTTGCTCTTTTCTGTTTTCCTTGAGCGTGAGTCACTCCATCAATTGATGAGATCGATGATAGTCTTTTGAGCATAAGGTTCTACCCCCTATGCAGCCTGTTAGGCGTAGGGGTAGAGATGGACTTAGAAGGCCAAATGATCGATGTTGATAGTGGGAACAACTGAATGAGGAGCTTGTGGCTTAGCATTGTGACGATGTTGTGTCTACAATAGGAGATTTGCAAGGTGCAGTGTCGAAACCTTCGATCGTACAGTAGATGTAATTTCTTTTTTCAGCAGTGAACTCGGGATATGTCAATTTTATGTATATTCTATATTCTGAATCCTGTTGAGTTTGCATGTCTTTTCAGCGTGGTGAATGCGAATTGTTTCTTCTACAGAGACAATATTGGTAATCAGTCTTTTTAAGTTGAGGTTGTGGTTATAGTTTCAGCCCTACTACACCTATCTAGTATAGGGGTAGGTCAGAGGCAACTGTAACTCAAAGGTCAAGGTAGTCATTGTAAGCGGTACAAGCACCCCTTTTGAACTCGAACAAGCGACATTTATGGCTGGGATAACCAAGGTTAATGAGAGCTTGATGGCATTTTAATTAAGTTTGACAATTGTTTGAGTATGCTTTGATGGAGGGAATTGGAAGATATCTAATGAATATGAAACACTCTCGTTCTCTTGATGGTAATCTGTCAATTCTGATTGCAGCATATAATTTGAGTTAAAGAGTGATTTCTAAGATACTTCCATCCACCTTCAAGGAGAGATAATTACCTGTGGCTGTTACTGCTCAAAGTAAGAGAAGAGCGATTAGTTGAGAGGAGTACTTGTAAACTCTTCAATTTGTTATGTCATGTTGAAGACGTGATATAGTATAAGAGGAGACTGGTAGAACTATCTGTTGCCAAATTAAGTTTGATATATATTGGCATTTGAACTAAGAACTGGAATTTAGTGGGTTATTTATGAATTTAGTCTTTTAGGTATAATTGATCTTGATGAGATGAGAATGGATTGTTTATTTCAGCACTATGCAGTGGTTGATTATTGAAGTAAAAAGGTGATTTTCAGAATTCCTAATGAAGAAGAGTTTAAGTTTGTTAGTGATAAGAGTTTTGCACCTCATAATCTTATCTCCACTATCACTACTAGAAAGATGATGAGGAAGGGTTGTCAGGAATACTTGGCTCTAGTCAAGGATACTTCAGTGGAGAAATTGTCTCTCACAGATATTCCAATTGCCTGTGAGTTTCCTGATATTTTTCTTAATGAGTTGCCAGGTTTACCACCTCACAGAGATTAAATTCTGTATTAATGTGGTTCCTAATATAACTTCTATTTCGACATAACCCTACAGAATGGCTCTTGCAGAGCTGTAGGAGTAATTGCAAGATCTGTTGGACAAGGGTTTTGTCAGACCTTATGTTTCTCCTTGGGGTGCACTAGTCCTGTTGGTAAAGAAGAAGGATAGTATACCTAGACTGTGCATTGATTACATAGAACTGAACGAGTATCCTCTCCCAAGGATAAATAATCTATCTGATCAACTTCAAGGTGCACAGTTCTTTTATAAGATTGATTAGAAGCCGGGTTATCATTAGTTGTGGATTAGTTTGTAATAGTCTTCATTAATGATATACTAGCATATTCGAAGTGAATGAAAGGGCACATATATCATTTGAGGACTGTACTACAGACACTAAGAGAATGTTAGTTTTATGCTAAATTCATGAAGTGTGATCCCTGGTTGGCGAGTGTTGTTTTTATTAGACATGTGGCGTTTAAAGATAGTATTCAAGTTGATCCACAAAGATCGAAGCAGTATCTAAGTGGCCCAGACTGACTACAACTATTGAGATTTGTAATTTTCTAGGTTTAGCTAGGTATTATAGGAGATCTGAGCAGAATTCTTTAGAATTGCAGCTCCTATGACCTGTTTAACTCAGAAGAATGTAAAGCTTGTGTGAACCGATGTTTGTTAGAATAGTTTTTAGTTGCTGAAGAAGACCGTTGATCCAAGGGTTACATAAGTTTTAGAGGATAAGATCTAACATCATTACAGTATTTCATTATATCATCATAGCATCTCATTACAGCATTTCATCATGACATTTCATTCCAGCATTTCATCATAACTGTAATAACCCTGGTTTTTAAATTATTTTATTAAGTAATGAGATATGTAGTATTAATAAAATTTACAAGTTAAATTTATTTTTCTATTTTATGATTAATAATTATTATTTTATGTTTAATAATATTTTCAACGTAAATATTTTATTTTAAAATTTTAAAATTTATGGATGGTAATATTTTAATAATATTAATTTATGCACATGATTATTTTTATCAACCTACATTATTTATTTTATTATTAAATCATTATCATTAGCATTATTTTTATTAATAGTATTAATTTTAATTGTTGTTAATCTTATATTATGTATACTATTGTGCATGTGTGTACCTATATATATATATATATATATATATATATATATATATATATATATATATATATATATGTATGTATGTATAGATTTAATGAGTGGTAAAGATTGATTGGAACTAAAGTTATATTATATTATATATATACAAAAGAAAATAATAATAAGTTAAAAAAATCATTTTCTTTTCCTTTCCTCCCACAAAGTCCCGACCCTCCCCTGTTACTGCACTTCTCTCCCTTTCGACGTCGGAGCTGCCATAGCTTCTATATATATATATATATATATATATATATAGTTTTAATGAGTGGTAAAGATTAATTGGAACTAAATTTATATTATATTATATATATACAAAAAAAAAAAACAAGTTACAAAAATCATTTTCTTTCCCTTTCCTCCTGTAAAGTCCCGACCCTCCCCTGTTACTGCATTTCTCTCCCTTCCGACGTCAGAGCTACCATAGCTTCAACCCATTGTCACCATCATCTGCTCATCTTCTTCCCGTCATTAGCACCATTGGAGAAGCTGCAGAAGTCGCTAAAAGTGACAGAATCAGCAGCGGCAACAGCTATGTTAGTGGTCACCAGAGGCATCACAGATGGCGGGAGCTAGCTTTTTTTGGTACCTGTAATATCCCGTGTTTTTAAATATTTTAATACTGTACTGGGATATACAGTGTTAATGATTTTTGTATATATATTATGATATTTTTACGAGGTTGATAAGTATTTAAAACCTATTTTAATTATTGTGTCTTATTTACAATGCTTTACGTAAAATTTTTCCAAGACTTTTATTTTTAGGGAAATTTTCACGTAAATAATTTATTATTAATTATTGTAAATATATTTTTGGACTTGCATGAACTTATACGTATTTTTAAAATACTAAATAAAGCCTATGCGTGTAATTATTTATCTAATTAGGGTTTAATATATTACCCTAATATTTTATTAATTAATTATTTGTTCTATTGTTATTTAATTATTTTTAATTAATATTAAATTTTAAAATATTAAATATTAAGTGTGTGGATGTGATTTTTTTCAAATATTTTATTAAAAATTATTTTTTTTCTTTTATTTTTTTCTTTTTCTTTTCTTTTTTCTTTTCTTTTCTTTTTCTTTGCTTCTCTTCTTCTCCTTCCTTCTTCCTTTCCCGTGCCTGACCACTTCCTCATCGCCAACCACCGTCTGTCATGTTGTTCCCTTGTCGTCGGTGTGCCTCTCAGCTTGCCACCTTCGTCCTCAGTCGTTCTTTGCCACCAGCAGCTCCTTCCCGACGCCGGCCAACCCATTTTCCCCATTTTGGCCGAAACTTCCTCTCCTCGCTGTCGACCACGATTCCGACCACCATTTTCAACATCGCCGGTCTCTTTCTTCTCCTTGAGCTTCGATAAGTGTGATTCTAGCTTTGGTTTGAGCTTAAATGGTCTTGATTTGCTTAGGTTTTGAATTTTCGAATTCGGCCATATTAGGGTTTTTTATTTTTTTGAGCTTCAAATTGATTGATTCATGAAAAATACCTTCACAAATGTTGATCCTAGTAGCTTAATCTACATGTATGAATTTTTGTGGAATTTTTGGAGATTATTTGGATTTTTGGGTATTTTTGAATATTTTAATATTATTTTCTAATTTTCGGGAATTAAATAAATAAATTATGAAATTGTATTTTATGGTTAAATTAGGTGTTGAAATGAATTATAGGAATTTATTTGGAGTTTTTATGAATTTCTATGTATTTATTTTGAATTATTGAAGTTTATGTAAATTTGGGAAATTAGGGTTAATTATGTTTTTAATTGAATTTAATTGGATAATTGAGTTTAACTATTAATATTATTGATAAATATGTTGAGAAAATTAATTTTGGATAATTATACTATTTTTGGTGAATTTTTGAAGTAATTATAGTATATTTATATATATAAGGGTATTTTGGTAATTTTATACAAAATTGGCTAAAAATGTAATTTAATTGGTTTTAATAATTATTTAAGGTATAAAAATTATTTCCACAAATTATTTAGTATTTTTAACTAATTAAAACTATTTTTCGTGAATTATTTTCAATTATATATATAATATACGGTTTTTCTAATAAAATGAGTTTTTATTGGTTTTTTACTGTGTTTAAAGGTTAATTTTGTAATTTCTATGTATAAAATGAATTTCTATGTTAAAAGGGTATTTTTGATATTTTCATAATTGTTCTGTGTTTGTGGACCCCGGTCGGTAGACTGTAGTTTGGAGTCTGACCGAGGGGTTGTGGTTAAGTGTTGAGCTTGTTTTTTAAAGTGTGTTTCTTTGCAGGGTCGGCTCTACTCTTTGAGTAGAGAGATGTCCGTTTTACAGGGGAGGTTCTGCCGAATTTTTGGTAGAATTCTCGTAAAACGTGATATCCGGTCGAACCCTAATTCTATTTCTGTGTCTAATATTCTAGATCGAATTCTAGGATTTTTTGTTAGGGTTATTCTGATTTTTGTCGTTATTATTTGTTTAGTTATGCCGAGACCGAGGCCTGGTGGACCAGGCCCGTCGGACCCATCTCGAGGAGCGCACTAATTTGTGAGTTGCTATTTTATATATATATGCTTTAGGATACATGATTTTAGAAATACATGTTTCATTTTGACTAAATATGCATAAATAATGTGATTTGTATTTAAGTATATTTTTGGTATATATTAAATTATATGCATGTTTTATTAATGAACTGTATTTAAAATGTTTTCAAATATATCTCTAGTTTATTTTTTAATTTAGCTGGATTTATTTGACGTATATATACTCAAAATATACCTGGTTTACTTTTGGTATATTTCCGGTATACATATGGTTTATATTGTTATTTTATTTAATTATATGCATCATTTATTATGAATAGATGTTTTATATTTATTAATGAAGGATATCAATAGAACGTGCTACCTAGTGGGCAGCACTAGGACCGAGTATGTACCAGTGCGCTTATAGCAGATAGGCTATGTTACTAACCATTTGTGGATATTGATTGAATATGATTATTTGATGTGTGAGATATGGTTTGGAGGTGTGATTGCTAGAGCTCGGTTGACCAAGTGTCTCGGGGCCAATCACACTGGCAGTCAGGCTGCTGGAACTCGGTTGACTTAGTGTCTCGGGGCCAGTCTACTGTCTAAATGGATTAAGTGTATATATTTGGATTAAGTGAGCCCATATGGCTAGAGTATTGTATAACACTGATTGAGGTTTCGATATCATAGGGTTCTATTTGATCCTTCATAAAAGATGATTTTCAATAAATATATATAATATGATTTTATTGCATCTGTGTGTATTTGCATGTATATATACATATTAGATATATATTGTTGACTGTATGCATTATCATTTAGTGTGTATGTATATATATTATAGTAATTCACTCAGTGAGGTCTGACTCCCCTCCGTTGATAATTTTTCAGGAGAGTCAATATCTTCAGACCTCAGTAGCAGGCCTGTACGCCAGATTTCTTCCGCCCCGGCTTCTTTGTGTAAATTGCTTACCTGAGTCTTATTTTTATAATCTAGACACTGCAATAGTGGTAAATTAAATTATGGGATTTTATGTATTTTATTTATGTGAGATATTGTATTATACTTGAACTGGATTTGTATTAAAAGATTTATATATGAGAGATGGATATTATTTTGGATATTTATGATTTTTATTTTCGCTGCATTATACATTATTATTATTATTGCAGGTTTTATTTTATTTTTAGGCTTGTTACAGGTTCCGGATTCAAAAGAATTCCCGTTCCCTAGCGCCGGTCATGGCCCCTGTTTTGGGTCGTGACCATTCGATCCCTTAAGCTCCGAGGAGGTTGATTCCAAGCTTGGTTTTAGCTCTAACTTGATCTTTGGTGAGTTTTAGTTGATTTTTTATTTAAGCTTTAGAGTTTTTCCATTTTTTTCGGTTGATCTTGTGTGTTTTGGATAATTTACCTTAACAAATGTTGTTTATAGAAGATTAATCTATATGAAAATATTTTTTTTATTTTTAGAATTTATTTGTAATTTTGTTAATTTTTTTATTTTTTTTATTATTATTTATATAATTTTCGTAAATTAATTTATTTCATTATAAAATTTGGCAAATTAGTGTTATTAGGAGTTAATAATAATTTTAGATTAAAGAAAAGAATTTTTGAGAATATTGAGTAATTTTAAGAATTATTTATATTTTATGTAATTTTGGAATTTTGAGTTAAATGTGTATTTTTAGTAGAAATTAGAGTTTAATTATGTGTTTTATTTGATATTATAATGTTATTTGTTGGTAAAATAATTTTTATGAATTTGTATAAATTTTATGGAATTTTATGTAATTTATGTGTATTTTTAATTATTAGGTTAAATACGTATTTTTATAGAAATTATTGGGTAAATAAGTGTTTTGGTTGATATTAGTATATTATATAATGATTAAATAATTTTAATGATTTTATATAATTTTTGAGGAAATTATTTAGTATATTGGATATTTTATATTATAGGGGTAAATGTCTAATTTTATGTTAATTATAGTTAAATATTATGTTTAGTTGATTTTATAATTATTTAAGGTATTAAAATGATTTTTACAAATTAATTACCATTTTTAACTAATTAATACTATTTTTCAAAAATTATTTTCAAATAATATATTATATATTATTTGGAAATAAAATGGGTTTTAAACTAATTTTTTTATATAATTAAATTGTGAATTTTATTATGTTATGTTGAACAATTGTAAAATTTAATTTTTATTAATATTATATAATGTTAGAGATTTTATTAATTAATTATGATAATTTTAAGATATTATGTAAATAATAAGTGTATTTATTATTTAAGATTAAATGTGTGTTTTATTATTTTTGTGATGATAAATTGTGATTTTAAATGTTATTTGCAATTTATGTTAATTTAATTGTAAAATGGGAATTTTATTCCATTTATGAATTTTTATTATCAAATATCATTTAAATTAAACTTTTATGTTTTAATTAGGAAATAAAGACTTTTAATTATTTTTATTGGTTTTTTATGATTTTATGATTTTACTGTTTAATATTGTTTGTTCATGTATTGTGAACCTCAGTTGGGTATTTATGGAGTTTGATGGTCCGAACCCAAGGTGTTGTGTTTGAGATTTTGAAAGTGTGTTTTCTGTGCAGGATCGGTCCTACTTTTGTAAGGAGATGTCCGTTTTGCAAAGGAGACTCTGCCGAAATTTTGATAGATTTCTCGTAAAATGTGACAACCGGTCCAGGTCTAATTTTGAATTTTCGATTAAGTCTTTCTATAGTAATCCTAGAAGCGTAGAATTCGAAGTTTATTCTAATTGTTGATGTTATTTTATTTTTCTAACTGCGTTGAGACCGAGGCCTAATTGATCAGGCCCGCGCGAGTCTGTCTCGTGGAGCGCAAATCTGTGAGTTATTATACTATATATATATGTATTGCATTTAGGATGCATGACTTAGGATTTTTCATTTTCATTATATGTTTTTAAAAGTAATTTAAATTATAATATGATTAGGGTTATGTTTAGTATATTTTAGTATATATACATGTTTTAAATGTATATTCATTCATAATTGTTTATTTAAATGATTAGTATACTTTAGGTATATTTTTAGTATATTTTAGGTTTATTACTAAATAACTGCATGCCACGTTATTGATTTATACTTAAATTGTTTTTAAGTAAATTTTTGGTATATCTTTGATATATTTCCAAATAAATGCATATTTTATTATTGATTTAAACCTAACATGTTATTGGTATATTTAGGGTTTATTTTTTATATATGCATGCTATATAATTAGGTTATTTTTGGTATATTTTTGGACATGTGTTGAACCTAAATGAATGTTTTAATACATATACATGTTTTAAATGAATATTTATGCATAATCATTTTATTAAATGATTTGTGTACTTAGAGTATATATTTAGTATATTTAGGTATATTTTTCAGTAAATGCATGTTATATTATTGAAACACACTTACATTGTTTTAAATTATATTCATGGTTTATCTTTAGTATATCTCATGTTTTATTTGACATATATATACCCGAAATATACTTAGTTTATTTTAGGCATATTTCTAGTATATATATGGTTTATTTTACTATTATGAATGATATGCTACATTATTTATTTTCCATATGAATGATTTATTATAAATGAAGGATATCAATAGAATGTGCTACCTAGTGGGCAACACTAAGACTGTGTACGTATCAGTGTGATAGATTTAGGTTTGAGTGAGGAATTATTTATGGTAATTATAATATGATTGAGATTATCTGATTGATTTGATTGAGATGTGATATGATTAAGAGTGTGATTGTTGGAGCTCGGTTGACCAAGTGTCTCGAGGCCAATCACATTGACAGTCAGACTGCTGGTATTCGGTTGACTAAGTGTCTCGGGGCCAGTCTATTGTCCAAAATGGAATAAGTGATCTATTTGGATTTAAGTGAGCCTGTATGGCTGGAGTGATGATATGGTTGATTGAGGTTGCGGTTAATAGGTGTAATATCTCGTATTTTTAAATATTTTTACACTGTACCGGGATATGCAGTGTTAATAATTTTTATATTATGATATTTTTACAAGTTGATATGTATTTAAAACCTATTTTAATTATTGTGTATTATTTATAGTGCTTTACATAAAATTTTCCCGAGACTTTTTTTTTCGGGAAAATTTTCACGTAAATAATTTATTATTAATTATATTAAATATATTTTTGGACTTGCATGAACTCATACGTATTTTTAAATTACTAAATAAAGTCTATGCGTGTAAATATTTATTTAATTAGGGTTTAGTATATTACCCTAATATTTTATTAATTAATTATTTGTTTATTTGTTATTTAATTATTTTTAATTAATATTAAATTTTAAAATATTAAATATTAAGTGTGTGGATGTAATTTTTTTCAAATATTTTATTAAAATTATTTTTTTATTATTTTTATTTTTTTTCTTTTTCTTTTCTTTTTCTTTTTCTTCTTTTTCTTCTTCTTCTCCTTCCCCGCGACCGACCACTCCCTCACCATCAACCACCGCTGCAACTGTCGTTCCCCTATTGTCGGTGTGCCTCCCGACTTGCCACCGTCGTTCCCAGCCATTCCCCATCGCCAACAGCCTTCTTCCCCGACGCCGACAGCCCCTTTTCTTCCATTTTGGCCGAAATTCTTCTCCTCGTCGTCGACCACGATTTCGGTCATCGTTTTTGACACCGCCGGTCTCTTTCTTCTCCTTGAGCTCCGATGAGTGTGATTCTAGCTTTGGTTTGAGCTTAAATGGTCTAGATTTGCTTAGTTTTGAATTTTCCCATTTCGACCATATTGGGTTTTTGATTTTTTTCGAATTTTTCTTTGTTGATTCATGAATAATTCCTTCACAAATGTTGATCCTAGTAGCTTAATCTACATTTATGAATTTTTGTGGAATTTTTGGAGATTTTTTGGATTTTTGGGTATTTTTGATTATTTTAATATTATTTTCTAATTTTCGAAAATTAATTAAATAAATTATGAAATTTTGTTTTATGGTTAAATTAGGTGTTGAAATGAATTATAACAATTTATTTGGAATTTTTATGTATTTATTTTGAATTATTGAAGTTTATGTAATTTTGGGAAAATTAGGTTAATTATGTTTTTAATTGAATTTAATTGGTTAATTGAGTTTAATTATTAATATTATTGATAAATATGTTGAGAAAATTAATTTTGGATAATTATACTATTTTTGGTGAATTTTTGAATGAATTTTAGTATATTTATATATATAGGGGTATTTTGGTAATTTTACCCTAAATTGGCTAAAAATGTAATTTAATTGGTTTTAATAGTTATTTAAGGTATAAAAATGATTTCTAAAAATTATTTAGTATTTTTAACTAATTAAAACTATTTTTCATGAATTATTTTCAATTATATATATAATATACGATTTTTCTAATAAAATGAGTTTTTATCGGTTTTTACTGTGTTTAAAGGTTAATTATGTAATTTCTACGTATAAAATGAATTTCTATGTTATAAGGATATTTTTGGTACTTCCTGAATTGTTCTGTGATTGTGGACCCCGGTCGATAGATTGTAGTCTGGAGTCCAACCGAGGGGTTGTGAATGAGATGTGGTGTTTATTTTCGAAGTGTGTTTCTTTGCAGGGTCGGCTCTACTCTTTGAGTAGAGAGATGTCCGTTTTACAGGGGAGGTTCTATCAAATTTTTGGTAGAATTCTCGTAAAACGTGATGTCCAGTCGAACCCTAATCCTGTTTTTGTGTTAAATACTCTAGATCGAATTCTAGGATTTTCTGTTAGGTTTATTCTAATGTCGGTTATTTATTATTTGTTTAGTTGCACCCAGACCGAGGGCTAGTGGACCAGGCCAGTCGGATCCATCTCGTGGAGCGCACTAATTTGTGAGTTACTATTTTATATATATATGCCTTAGGATGCATGGTTTAGAAATATACGTTTTATTTTGATTAAAATGCATAAATAATGTGATTTGTATTTAAGTATATTTTTGGTATATAATAAATTGTATATATGTTTTGTTAATAAATTATATTTAAAATATTTTTAAATATATTTCTAATTTAAATTGAAATTTAATTGAATTTATTTGGCGTATATATATACTCGAAATATACCTGGTTTACTTTTGGTATATTTTCGGTATATATATGGTTTATATTGTTATTTTATTTAAATTCATGCATCATTTATTTGTGAATGGATGTTTTATATTTATTAATGAAGGATATCGATAGAACGTGCTACCTAGTGGGCAGCACTGGGACCGAGTACGTACCGGTACGCCTATAGTATTTAGGCTATATTACTAACCATTTGTGGATATTGATTGATTATGATTATTTGATGTGTGAGATGTGATTGGGTGTGATTGCTGGAGCTCGGTTGACCAAGTGTCTCGGGGCCAATCACATTGGTAGTCAGACTGCTGGAGCTCTTGTTGACTTAGCGTCTCAGGGCCAGTCTACTGTCTAAATGGATTAAGTGGATATATTTGGATCAAGTGAGCCTGTGTGGCTAGAGTGTTGTCTAACACTGTTTTTGAGGTTACGATATTCTAGGGTTCTATGTGATCCTTCATAAAAGATGATTTTCAATGAAATATATATATAAAATGATTTTATTGCATCTGTGTGTATTTGCCTGTATATATACATATTAGATATATACTATTGATTGTATACATTGTCATTTAGTTTGTATGTATATATATTATAGTAATTCACTCAGTGAGGTCTGACTCCCCTCCGTTGACAATTTTTCAGGAGAGTCAACATCTTCAGACCTCAGTAGCAGGCCGATACGTCGGATTTCTTCCGCCCCGGCTTCTTTGTGTAAACTGCTTACTTGAGTCTTATTTTTATAATCTAGACACTGCAGTAGTTGCAAATTAAATGTGGGATTTTATGTATTTTATTTATGTGAGATATTGTATTATATTTGAAACTGGATTTGTATTAAAGATTTATATATATGAGACGAGATTTGACTTAAATCCAGTTGGTGAAAATACTATTGTGATATTTATGATTTTCATTTCCACTGCATTATATATTGCTGCTATTATTGCATGTTTTATTTTATTTTTAGGCTTGCTACGGGTTCCGGATTCGAAAGAATTCTCGTTCCCTAGCGTCGGTCATGGCCCCTGTTTTGGGTCGTGACAATAGGGTTCTATTTGATCCTTCATGTATAAAAATAAATGTTTTTTGCATTTATTATATTTATTAAAGCAGAGTTGACAATTGTATGAAATGTGTGAATATATATATATATATATATATATATATATATATATAATAATAATAATAATAATAATACTTGATTGGATATGGTTTAGATGCATGTATATATAGTATAATAATTCACTCAGTGAGGTTTGACCCCCCCCCCTTTCAAATAGTTTTTTTTAGGAGATCCTATATCTTCAGACCTTAGTAGTAGAGTTCTTCATCAGCGTTCTTCTGTCCCGGCTATTTTATGTAAATGTATAATTCAAACTCTGATTTGTATTCTAGAAACTGTAATAGTAGTGTTATTGTATCAAAAGAGTATTATTTTATTTTAATATTAAATACTCAGAGAGTTGTATTTGAACATTGTATGAATATATTTATTTATGAAAGGATTTAGAGTATTTATTTTATATTGATTCAAAAAATTTTAATTCTATCATATTTTTTATTTATTTAATGCATGATTTTATTTTTTAAGGCTTGATATGGGTTCCGACTTCAAAAGAATTCCGTTCCCTAGCGCCGGTCATGACCCTTAGTTTGAGTCGTGACAAAGTTGGTATTAGAGCCTAGGTTTAGAGATGTGGACCTAGGTTGTCAAGTTATGTTTTCTTTAGAACTACTGCAGTTAAATTAGGTTCAATCATGTTTTTGAAAATTCTTCCTTACATTAGGAATTTCGCAGAACTGTTAGTGTGTTGGTTGATGTTTGTGATTGGTTGAATTGTTTATTTTGTTTTGCTCTTTTCTATTTGCCTTAAGCGTGAGTCACTCCATCGATCGATGATAGTAATCTTTTGAGCATAAGATTCTACCCCCTATGCAGCCTATTAGGCGTAGGGGGTAAAGATGGACTTAGAAGGCCAGATGATCACCGTAGACAGCGGGAAAAATAGATGAGGAGCTTGTGGCTTAGCATTGCGATGATGCTGCTCATACAACAGGAGTTCCGCAGGGTGCAGTGTCAATACCTTCAGTTGTACAGCAGATGCAATTTCTATTTTAGCTAAGAACTCAGGATACATTAATTCTGCGTATATTCTATATTTTGAATCTTATTATGTTTCCATGTCTTTTCAGCATGGTGAATATAAATTATTTCTTCTGCAGAGATAATATTGGTAATCAGTCTTTTCAAGTTAAGGTTGTGGTTATAGTTTCAGCCCTACTACACCTATCTAGTATAGGGGTAGGTCAAAGGCAACTGTAACTCAAGGGTCGAGGTAGTCATTGTAAGCGGTGTAAGCATCCCTTTTAAACTTGAACAAGTGGCATTTATGGCTGGGATAGCCAAGATTAATGAGAGCTTGTTGGCATTTAGCTAAGTTTGACAGTTGTTTGAGTATGCTTTGATGGAGGAATTAGAAAATGTCTAATAAAGATGAAACACTCTTGTACTCTTGATGGTAAAGCTATGAGTTCATACTGCAGCATATGGTTAGAGTCTAAAGAGTGATTTCTAAGATATTTCCATCCATTTTCAAGGAAGGATAATTACTTGTGGCTATTATTGCGTAGAGTAAGAGAAGAGCAGTCAGTTGAGAAGAATACTGTAAACCCTTCAATCTGTTATGTCATGCTGAAGAAGTGATACAGTATAAGAGGAGACTAGTAGAACTGTGTGTTACAGGATTAAGTTTGATATATATTGGCATCTGAATCGAGAACTGGGATTCAAAGAGTTATTCATGAATTCAGTCTTTTGGGTGTAATGGATTTTGGTGTTATGTGGAGAATGGATTGTTTATTTCAGCACTATGCAGTGGTTGATTATTGGAGTAAAGAGGTGAATTTCAAGATTCCTAATAAAGAAGAATTTAGATTTGTTAGTGGCAAGAGTTCTGTACCTCAGAATCTTATCTCCACTATCACTGCTCGAAAGATGCTGAGGAAGGGTTGTCAAGAATACTTGGCTCTAGTCAAGGATACTTCAATGGAGAAGTTGTCTCTCACAGATGTTCCAATTGCTTGTGAGTTTCTTGATGTTTTCCTAATGAGTTGCCAAGTATACCACCTCATAGAGATTGAATTCTGTATTAATGTGGTTCTTGATATAACTCTAATTTGACACAACTGTACAGAATGGCACTTGCAAAGCTAAACAGCAATTACAAGATCTGTTAAACAAGGGTTTTGTCAGACCCAATGTTTCTCCTCAGGTGCACTAGTCCTGATGGTGAAGAAGAAGGATGGTACACCCAAACTGTGCATTGATTACATAGAACTGAATGAGTATCCTCTCCCAAGGATAAATAATCTATCTGATCAACTTCAAGGTGCACAGTTCGTTTCTAAGATTGATTTGAAGTCGGGTTATTGTTAGTTGTAGATCAGTTTGTAGTAGTCTTCATTGATGATATACTAGCGTATTTAATGTGAATGAAAGGGCACGTATATCAATTGAGGACTGTACTACAAACACTAAGGGAATGTCAGCTTTATATTGAATTCATGAAGTGTGGTCTCTAGGTGGAGAGTGTTGTTTTTTTTTGGACATATGGCATCTAAAGATAGTATTCAAGTGGATCCACAAAAGATTAAGCAGTATCTGAGTGGCCCAGACTGACTACAGTTGCTAAGATTTATAATTTTCTAGGTTTAGCTGGGTATTATAGGAGATCTGAGTAGAATTCTCTAGAATTTGCAGCTCCTATGACCTATCTAACTCAGAAGAATGTGAAGCTTGTGTGGCCAGATGTTTGTTAGAATAATTTCCAATTGCTGAAGAAAGACTGTTGATCCAAGGGTTACATGAGTTTTAGAGGATAAGATCTAACATCATTATAGTATCTCATCATATCATCATACCATCTCATTACATCACTTCATCATGACATTTCATCATAACATTCCTCATAGCATGTCATCATGGCATTTCATCATAGAATGACCTTCTGGTAAGATATGCATAAGTTAATTAAATAAGGTTGATATTGGAATTAGAGAAGAGAGATTTTATATGAACCTACAGTGTACATCCAGATGTATCACGGTATTAAGGAGCTGATGATATTTCTAAGTATTTAAATTGTAAGCAGGTGAAAAACTGAGCATCAGAAACCTTCTAGAAAGCTTTAATCTCTTCTGAACTTTGAGTGAAATGTGAGAAAATTGCTATGAATTTTGTGTTTGGTTACCTTATTCGAAGGATGGATGCGATTCCATTTGGGTGACTGTAGGCAGATTGATCAAGTCAACTAATTTTTGGCTAGTGAAAGCCACTTATTCAATAGCTAAGTTGGCTAAGCTGTATATGAAGCACTTTGTATGCCTGCGTAGAATACCTATGTCCATTATATGGTAGAGGTACAACATTTACCTCTCGATTTTGACAAAAGTTATTAGAAGCGATAGGCACCTGGTTGGATTTCTGTACTGCTTTTCATCCTCAAACAAATAGTCAGTCTAAGAAGATGATCCTGACACTGGAAGATATGTGAAAGATGTGTGTTTTGGATTTGAGAGGTAGTTGGGTTAATTATTTGCTACTTATGGAATTCCCTTATAATAACATCTACCATGGCAGTATTGGAATAATACCATATAAGGCTTGTATGGAGGAAAGTCTTATTTAGACCTAAGATTGTCCAGAATGCAACAGAGAAAGTTGTTGTGATCATAAAAAGATTAGAGACCACAGTTAACAGGCAGAAGAGCTATGCGGATCCAAGATGTAGAGTATGGAGTTTCAAATTGGGAACTATGTTTTCGAAGGTGTCTCCGAAGAATGGTGTGATGAGACTTGGTAAGGTTGCATATTTGTCACGACCCAAAACAGGGGCCATGACCGGCGCTAGGGAACGGGAATTCTTTCGAATCCGGAACCCGTAGCAAGCCTAAAATAAAATAAACATACAATAGTAATAACAACAGTATATAATGCAGCGGAAATAAAAATCATAAATATAATAATAACATATGCACCAACTGGATTTAAATCAAATACTCATATTATATATATATAAAACTCTTTTAATACAAATCCAGTTCAAATACAATACAACATCTCTTTAAATATTTAATGACTACTGTAGTGTCTAGATAAAATAAATCCAAGACTCAGAGAAGCAGTTTACACAAAGAAGCCGGGGCGGAAGAAATCCGGCGTACAGGCCTGCTACTGAGGTCTGAAGATGATGACTCTCCTGAAAAATAGTCAACGGAGGGGAGTCAGACCTCACTGAGTGAATTACTATAATATATATACATGCATGCTAAATGACAATGCATACAATCAATAGTATATATATAATATGTATATATACAGGCAAATTCACACAGATGCAGAAAAATCATTTTTTTTTATATATTTTATTGAAAATCGACTTTTATGAAGGATCAAATAGAACCCTATAATATCGAATCTCAAACAGTGTTAGACAACACTCTAGCCATACAGGCTCACTTAATCCAAATACATCCACTTAATCCATTTAGACAGTAGACTGGCCCCGAGACACTAAGTCAACCGAGCTCCAGCAGTCTGACTGTCAGTGTGATTGGCCTCGAGACACTTGGTCAACCGAGCTCCAGCAATCACACCCAAATCACATCTCACACATCAAATAATCATAACCAATCAATATCCACAATAGGTTAGTAATATAGCCTATCTGCTATAAGCGTACCGATACGTACTCGGTCCTAGTGCTGCCCACTAGGTAGCACGTTCTATTGATATCCTTCATTTTAAATATAAAACATACATTCATAAAAGTAAACGATGCATGAATTTAAATATAATAGCAACAATAACCATATATATACTAGAAATATACCAAAAATAAACCAGGTATATTTCGAGTATATATACGTCAAATAAATCCAATATAATTACAAAATAAGCTAGAAATATATTCAAAAATATTTTAAATATAATTAATTAACAAAACATGTATATAATTCAAAATATACAGGAAATAAAACAAAAATATACTTAAATACAAATCACATTATTTATGCATATTTAATCAAAATAAAACATGCATTTCTAAATCATGCACCCTAAACACATATATATATAAAATAGTAACTCACACTTAGTGCGCTCCACGAGATGGATCCGACGGGCCTGGTCCATTAGGCCTCAGTCTCGGCGCAACTAGACAAACAATAAATAACAGACATCAGAATAAACCTAATAGGAAATCCTAGAAAGTCGATCTAGAATATTAAACACAGAATCAAAATTAGGGTTCGACCGGACATCACGTTTTACGAGAATTCTACCAAAAATTTGGCAGAACCTCCCCTGTAAAATGGACATCTCTCTACTCAAAGAGTAGAGCCGACCCTGCAAAGAAATACACTTCGAAAATAAACACAAAATTACATTTACAACCCCTCGGTTGGACTCCAAACTACAGTCTACCGACCGGGGTCCACAAACATAGAACAATTTCAAAATACTAAAAATACCCTTATAACATAGAAATTCATTTTATAAGTAAGAATTACATAATTAACCTTTAAACACAATAAAAACCGATAAAAACTCATTTTATTAGTAAAACCGTATATTATATATATAATTGAAAATAATTCACGAAAAATAGTTTTAATTAGTTAAAAATACTAAATAATTTTTGGAAATCATTTTTATACCTTAAATAACTATTAAAACCAATTAAATTACATTTTTAGCCAATTTTGTGTAAAATTACCAAAATACCCCTATATATATAAATATACTATAATTACTTCAAAAATTCACCAAAAATAGTATAATTATCCAAAATTAATTTTCTCAACATATTTATCAATAATATCAATAATTAAACTCAATTATCCAATTAATTTCAATTAAAAACACAATTAACCCTAATTTTCCAAAATTACATAAACTTAAATAATTCAAAATAAATACATAGAAAGTCATAAAAATTCCAAATAAATTCCTATAATTCATTTCAACACCTATAATTACCATAAAACACAATTTCATAATTTATTTAATTAATTTCCGAAAATTAGAAAATAATATTAAAATATTTAAAAATACCCAAAAATCAAAATAATCTCCAAAAATTCCAAAAAAATTCAAAAATGAAGATTAAGCTACTAGGATCAACATTTGTGAAGGGATTTTTCATGAATCAAACAATTAGAAGCTCAAAAAAATCAAAAACCCTAATATGGCCGAAATTAAAAATTCAAAACCTAAGCAAATCAAGACCAATTCAGCTCAAACGAAAGCTAGAATCACACTCACCAGAGCTCAAGGAGAAGAAAGAGACTGGCAGTGTCAAAAACGGTGGCCGAAATCGCAAGGTGTGAAGAAATTGCAAACTCTCGACTTCCTGCCAAAAACCAACCTCTAGACGCCGGAAACGGCTGCTATAGGCGGCGAGGAAGGCTGGGGAAGGTGGTGGCACACCGGACGGCACATCAACAGTGAGAAATCGACAGTTGCAGGCGTCGGACGACGGTGAGGGTGAAGATTGGGGAAGAAGATGCTTCGGGGGCAAAATGGTAATTTTTCCAAAAGTTTGATTTTTGATATATTATATGTATATATATATACTTTTATACTATATATTAAAATAATATTAAATTACACACATTAAATATACACCACACACTTAATATTTAATATTTTAAAATTTAATATTAATTAAAAATAATTAAATAACAATAAAATAAATAAACAATTAATAAAATATTAGGGTAATATTAATTAAACCCTAATTAAATAAATAAGTACACATAGGCTTTATTTAGTATTTTAAAAATACGTATGATTTCATGCAAGTCCGAAAATATATTTAAAATAATTAATAATAAATTATTTACGTGAAAATTTCCCCGGAAATAAAAGTCTCGGGAAAATTTTACGTAAAACACTGTAAATAATACACAATAATTAAAATAGGTTTTAAATACATATCAACTCGTAAAAAATATCATAATATATATACAAAAATTATTAACACTACATATGTCACGACCCAAAACAGGAGTCATGACCGGCGCTAGGGAACGGGAATTCTTTCGAACCGGAACCCGTAGCAAGCCTAAAAATAAAAAAAATGCAATAATAACCATAAAAATATAATATGCAGCGGAAAATAAAATCATAAATATTACAATATCATCCATAACAACTGGATATAATTCAAAACTCATCACATCACATATATAATCTCATAAATATAATCTTTATACAAATCCAGTTTTAACATAATACATCTCTTTAAAATAAAGTACATAAAATCCAATACTTTAATTTACAACTACTGCAGTGTCTAGATAAAATAAATAAGACTCAAGTAGACAATTTACATAAAGAAGCCGGGGCGGAAGAAATCCGGCGTATCGACCTGCTACTGAGGTCTGAGGAAGTTGACTCTCCTGAAAAATAGTCAACGGAGGGGAGTCAGACCTCACTGAGTGAATTACTATAGTATATATACATACACTCTAAGTGATAATGCAAACAGTCAACAGTATATGAGTAATATGTATATATACAGGCAAGTTCATACAGATGCAGAAAAATCATTTTATATATTTTGTCTGAAAATCAACTTTTATGAAGGATCACATAGAACCCTAGAATATCGCAACCTCAGAAAAATAGTGTTAAACAACACTCTAGCCATACAGGCTCACTAATTCCAAATATATCCACTTAATCCATATGGACAGTAGACTGGCCCCGAGACACTAAGTCAACCGAGCTCCAGCAGTCTGACTGCCAGTGTGATTGGCCCCGAGACACTTGGTCAACCGAGCTCCAGCAATCACACCCCAAACCATATCTCACACATATCGATAATCATATCAAATCAATATCCACAAATAATTTAATAATATAGCCTAAAGCTATAGGCGTACCGGTACGTACTCGGTCCTAGTGCTGCCCACTAGGTAGCACGTTCTATTGATATCCTTCATTCTTAAATATAAAACATTCATTCACAAATACATGATACATGAATTTAAATAAATCAACAATATAAACCATATATATACCGAAAATATACCAAACATAAACCAAGTATATTTTGAGTATATATACGTCAAATAAATTCAATCAAATCATGAATTAAACTAAAAATATATTTAAAAACATTTTAAATATATTTTATTAATAAAACATGTATATAATTTATTATATACCAAAAATATACCAAAAATATACTTGAATATAAATCATGTTATTTATGCATAATTAGTCAAAATAAAACATGCATTTTCTAAATCATGCATCCTAAGCATATATATATAATATAGTAACTCACCTAATGCGCTCCACGAGACAGGTCCGACGGGCCTGGTCCACTAACCCTCGGTCTCGGCGCAACTAAACAAGAAATAATTACTCGACATCAGAATAACCCTAACAGAAATCCTAGAATTCAATCTAGAGTATTCAACACAGAATCGGAAATAGAATTAGGGTTCGACTGGATATCACGTTTTACGAGAATTCTACCGGAAATCCGGCAGAACCTCCCCTGTAAAACGGACATCTCTCTACTCAAAAGAGTAGAGCCGACCCTGCAAAGAAAATACACTTCAAAAATAAACACCACAATCAATCACAACCCCTCGGTCGGACTCCAGACTACAATCTGTCGACCGGGGGTCCACAAACACAGAAAATATATTCAAATATACCAAAAAATATCCTTAAATCATAAAAATACATTTTATAAATAAAAATCACATAATTGACCTTGAAACACTATAAAAATCGATTAAAACTCATTTTATTTGAAAAACCGTATATTATATATATAATTGAAAATAATTCACGAAAAATAGTTTTAATTAGTTAAAAATACCAAATATTTTGTAGAAATCATTTTTATACCTTAAATAAATATTAAAACCAATTAAATTACATTTTTAGACAATTTAGGGTAAAATTACCAAAATACCCCTATATATATATATATATACCTAAATTACTTCAAAAATTCACCAAAAATCATACAATTATCCAAAATTAATTTTCTCAACATATTTATCAATAACATAAATATTTAACTCAATTTACCAATTAAATTCAAATAAAAACACAATTAACTTAATTTTACAAAATCACATAAACTTCAATAATTAAAAATAAATACTTAGAAATTCATAAAAATTCCAAATAAATTCCTATAATTCATTTCAACACCTAATTCAACCATAAACTCCAATTTCATAATTTAAATAATTAATTTCCGAAAATTCGAAAATAATATTAAAATATTCAAAAATACCCAAAAATCCAAACAACCTCCAAAAATTCTACAAAAATTCATACATGAAGATTAAACTACCAGGAACAACATTTGTGAAGGAAGTTTCCATGAATCATCCAAATTGAAGCTCAAAAAAATCGAAAACCAAAAGTGGCCGAAATATTCAACTCAAAACCTAAGCAATTCTAAACCGTTTTAGCTCAAACAAAAGCTAGAATAACACTCACCGGAGCTCAAGGAGAAGATAGAGACCGGCGGTGTCGAAAACGGTGGCCGGATGAGGGAGAAACCACGTGAGGAATAGTGGGTGGTCCGGCGCCTACCTACGGGAAGAAGAAGAAGAAGAAGAAGAAAAAGAAAAAAGAAAGAAAAGGAAAGAGGAAAAGAAAAGAAAAAGAAAGAAAAAGGAAAAGAAAAAGAAAAAAAAAGAAAAAAAGAAAAAAAATAAATTTAATAATTTAATAATAAATAAAATAATCAAATAATAATAAATAAATAATAAAATATTAGGGTAATAATAAACCCTAATTAAATAAATATACACACACAAGCTTTATTTAATAATTTAAAAATATGTATGAGTTCATGCAAACCCGTAAATACATTTAAAATAATTAATAATACATTGTTTACGTGGAAATTTCCCCGAAAATGAAAGTCCCGGGAAAATTTTACGTAAAATACTGAAAATAATAGACAGTAATTAAAATAGGTTTAAAATACATATCAACTCATAAAAATATCGTATAAAATACAAAAATCACTGACACTGCATATCCCGGTACAGTGTAAAAATATTTTTAAAATTACGGGATATTACAGTCTTCCCCCCTTACAGGAATTCGTCCCCGAATTCTAAAAACAAGATTACAGAATCAGGAAGGAAAGAGATACGGGTAAGAAGCTCGCATCTCAGCTTCAGTCTCCCACGTATGCTCTTCAACTCTGTCGCTACGCCACAAAACCTTGACCATCGGAATCTGCTTCGATCGCAACTGTCGAACTTGAAAATCAACGATCGCCACAGGTTCTTCCACAAACGTCAAATCTTCACTCACTTCCACACTGTCAGGTTGCAACACATGTGAAGGATCTGAGATATACTTCCTCAACATCGAGATATGAAATACTGGATGCACCTGTGACATACTCGGAGGCAAATCCAACCGATATGCAACAGTGCCAACTTTCTCCAGAATCTCAAACGGTCCAATATATCTCGGTGCTAACTTACCCTTCTTGCCAAATCTCATCACACCCTTCATCGGAGATACTTTCAGAAAAACGAAATCTCCAACCTGAAACTCCACATCTCTGCGCCTAGGATCCGCATAACTTTTCTGTCTGCTAACTGCGGTCTCTAATCTGCGCTTGATCACGGCGACTTTCTCTGCAGCATCTTGAACCATCTCTGGTCCAGTCAAAGCTCTCTCACCGATCTCATCCCAACTCAACGGGGATCTACACTTCCTTCCATACAACGCCTCATATGGTGCCATGCCAATACTGCTATGGTAGCTGTTATTATATACAAACTCAACAAGCGACAAATGATCATCCCAGCTACCTCCCAAATCCAAGACACACATCCTCAACATATCTTCCAGTGTCTGGATCGTCCTCTCAGACTGACCATCTGTCTGAGGATGAAAAGCAGTACTGAAATCCAACCTAGTGCCCATCGCTTCCTGCAACTTCTGCCAAAAACGAGAAGTAAACACCGAACCTCTGTCTGACACAATGGACACAGGTACTCCATGAAGGCATACAATATGCTTCACATACAACTTCGCCAATCTAGCAACTGAATATGTGGCTTTCACAGGCAAGAAATGTGCAGACTTCGTCAACCTGTCTACAATCACCCAGATGGAATCGTATCCATCCTTCGAACGAGGTAAACCGACTACAAAATCCATAGCTATCCTTTCCCACTTCCACTCGGGAATAGGAAGAGGCTGAAGCTTCCCAGAAGGCTTCTGATGTTCGGCTTTCACTTGCTGACAAGTCAAGCACTTAGCAACATAATCAGCAACATCCTTCTTCAATCCATCCCACCAGTATAAATCTCTGATACTGTGGTACATCTTAGTAACACCAGGATGAACGCTGTAGGCTGTAGAATGTGCTTCCTCTAGGATCTCTTCTCTCAAATCATCCACATCAGGAACACACAATCTACCACTGATCCACAACACACCATCATCATCGAGTGTGAAATCAGTGAACTTCCCTGCTCTGACATTCTCTGCAAGCTCTTCTAGAATAGGATCTCGGCTCTGAGCTGCTTTAATCCTATCCCTTAGCACAGATCGTACTTTAAACTGAGCTAACAGTCCACCTGATCTACTGATCTTCATCATCAGACCTTGATCCACCATCAGATGCAATTCCTGGATCAATGGTCTCCTCTCCACACCGATGTGAGCAAGACTACCTGAAGACTTCCTACTCAAGGCATCTGCTACCACATTAGCTTTACCCGGATGGTAAAGAATCTCGCAATCATAATCCTTCAACAGTTCCAACCATCTCCTCTGCCTCAAATTCAGATCTCGCTGCTGGAAAATGTACTTAAGGCTCTTGTGATCAGTAAATATCTCACAAGTCACCCCGTACAAATAATGTCTCCAAATCTTCAAAGCAAAGATCACTGCAGCCATCTCAAGATCATGTGTGGGATAGTTCTGCTCATGCTTCTTCAACTGCCTCGAAGCATAGGCTATCACCCTTCCATTCTGCATCAACACACAACCAAGACCAATTCTAGAGGCATCACAGTAAACTGTGAACTTATCCACACTATTAGGCAAAGCTAATACTGGCGCTGTGGTCAACTTCTCCTTCAACAACTGAAAACTATTCTCACAAGCTTCTGACCACTCAAATCTAACATTCTTCTGAGTCAAGCGAGTCATAGGGGCTGCTATCCTGGAAAAATCCTGCACAAACCGCCTATAATACCCGGCTAAACCCAGAAAACTCCGAATCTCAGTAACTGAAGTAGGTCTAGGCCACTCAGATACTGCCTCAACCTTCTGTGGATCAACCTGAATACCTTCTTTAGACACTACGTGTCCAAGAAAAGAAACACTCTCCATCCAGAAATCACACTTCGAGAATTTAGCATAAAGCTGATGATCTCTCAGTGTCTGTAGTACAATCCTCAAGTGATATACATGCTCTTCCATACTCCTCGAATATATCAGTATATCATCAATGAAGACTACCACAAACTGATCCACATACGGTCGGAATACTCTATTCATCAGGTCCATAAAAGCTGCTGGTGCATTAGTCAAACCAAAAGACATCACCAGAAACTCATAATGACCATATCGAGTGCGGAACGCTGTCTTAGGAATATCAGCTTCACTGATCCGCAGCTGATGATAACCCGACCTCAAGTCGACCTTAGAAAAGAATTGTGCACCCTGGAGCTGATCAAACAAATCATCTATCCTCGGGAGAGGATACTTGTTCTTCACTGTCACCTTATTCAGCTCTCTATAGTCAATGCACAGTCTCAGGGTACCATCCTTCTTCTTCACAAACAGGACTGGTGCACCCCAAGGAGAAACACTAGGTCTGATAAAACCCTTCTCCAACAACTCTTGCAACTGCTCCTTCAACTCTCTCAACTCTGCAGGAGCCATACGATAGGGTGTCATAGATATAGGAGTAGTACCTGGTACCACATCAATACAGAACTCAATCTCTCTATGAGGTGGTAAACCTGGCAACTCCTCGGGAAAAACATCAGGAAACTCACAAGCAACAGGAACATCTGTGAGTGACAACTTCTCCACTGACGTATCCCTAACCAATGCCAAAAACCCCTGACAACCTTTCCTCAACAACTTCCTAGCTGAAATAACAGAAATAAGATTCTGAGGTGCTGAACTCCTGTCACCAACAAACTTAAAATCTTCTTCACCAGGAATTCTAAAAATCACCTCCTTATTCCTGCAATCAACCATGGCAAAGTGCTGAGACAACCAATCCATTCCCAAAATAACATCAAACTCCATCACATCCAACAAAATCAAATCAGCGGGTAATTCTCTATCTCCCACGAGAACTGGACAACCAGAAAGAACAATATCGGTGTCCAAAGAATCACTCAGAGGAGTGGCAACAGACAAAGGAAAAGCCATCCTCGAAGCTTGCCAACAAGATTTAGAAGCAAAAATAGGAGAAACAAAGGAATGCGTGGCACCCGGATCAAACAAAACCAAAGCATCCAGGTAACAAACAGAAAGAATACCTGCCACGACTGCATTAGATGCCTGAGCATCCTGCTGAGTCAGATGAAAAACTCTGGCCTGGCCTCGACCTCCCTGCTGACTGGTAGAAGCCTGGCCAACACCTCTAGCACCTCCTCTAGTACCTCTACCACGACTCTGCTGTGGAACAAACTGAGTAGAACTCTGATGCTGAGCTGGTGGTAACTGAAATGGCATAGGTGCAGCACTAGCAATCGACTGCTGTGGGAATCACGGAATCTGCTGCTGCTGATACCCGGGGTAAGGACACGATCTGGCAAAATGTCCTGTCTGCCCGCATCTGAAGCATGTCAATGGTGTCAGATAACACGGTCCCTGATGGACTCTACCACAAGTCTGACAAACACTGGCCGCTGATCCAGAACTACGACCACTGCTGCTGCTCGAAGCACCTGACCCAAATCTGAACGATCTACGCTGACCTCCACGACCATGTCTACTGCTCCGATGCACTCGCTGCTGCTGTCTCTGACTCTGCTGAGTCGAACCTCGCTGCTGACTACTCGAACCAACATGAAAACTCGAATACGGAGTAGCCTGCAATCCACTCGACTGAACTCCCAACTGGTAATAATCAGGCATCGCTCCCTGCCTAACTAACCTCAGCTCGATCTCCTTAGCTAGCTCAATCACAGACTCGAGAGTAAGACCTGCTGTGGGTATACCAGCAAAAGCTGAACCCAAACCAGTAACATAGGTAGTAACAGCGAAATACTGATCTCGCATCAGATCCTCAGCATATCTACCCAGACGAAGGAACTCTCGGGTATACTCCTCTACTGATCGATCTCCACGAGAAATACTGGTCAATCGAAGACGATAGCTCAAACGAAGAGGCTCTGGACAAAATCTCCTCATGAATCGCTCTCGAAACTGAGCCCATGACATCGTCATCATATAGGGCTGGATCATCTGAATAAACCAATCCAAAGCTGGTCCCTCGACAGACAACTCAACGATCATGATCCTCTGGTACTCGGTATGAGCAGTCCGAGTCCTAGTCTCAATCGCATGCAGAAAATCTAAAGGATCAGAAGTACCATCAAAAGCAATCCTGCCAACTCTGGCATAGAACAAAGCTGCCTCAGGGTCAGACATACCCTGCTGATAGGCAGGCTGAACAGGCTGAACAACTGGAGGAACAGGAACATCAAAATCAGGCTCAACCGGCTCCTCGTCCTGTAACTCTCTCTGCCTACGGCGACCTGCCGCTCCTCGAGGTCTACCCCTGCCACGACCTCTACGTCTAACTGGCGGCTCAGGAGGTAAAACCTCATCCTGAAAAGACTCATCATCCTCGGCCTCAACGACCGGTGGAGCGACACGCGCTCGCCTCCTCATTCTGAAAAGACAAACGGAAAGATTCAGACAAAACAGACAACGGAGGAATAACGCTGAAAACTACAGCAAGGAATACTCATCAAGACATACTCGAACCTAATACACTGCAGTAGTCCAACAGAAAACACAATTTTAAAACTAGGGCCACAACTCACATAACTAAGCCCTGACATAGAACTCCACTCAGAAACGAACTTCGCTCTGATACCAACTTTGTCACGACCCAAAACAGGAGTCATGACCGGCGCTAGGGAACGGGAATTCTTTCGAATCCGGAACTCGTAGCAAGCCTAAAAATAAAAAAAATGCAATAATAACCATAAAAATATAATATGCAGCGGAAAATAAAATCATAAATATTACAATATCATCCATAACAACTGGATATAATTCAAAACTCATCACATCACATATATAATCTCATAAATATAATCTTTATACAAATCCAGTTTTAACATAATACATCTCTTTAAAATAAAGTACATAAAATCCAATACTTTAATTTACAACTACTGCAGTGTCTAGATAAAATAAATAAGACTCAAGTAGACAATTTACATAAAGAAGCCGGGGGCGGAAGAAATCCGGCGTATCGACCTGCTACTGAGGTCTGAGGAAGTTGACTCTCCTGAAAAATAGTCAACGGAGGGGAGTCAGACCTCACTGAGTGAATTACTATAGTATATATACATACACTCTAAGTGATAATGCAAACAGTCAACAGTATATGAGTAATATGTATATATACAGGCAAGTTCATACAGATGCAGAAAAATCATTTTATATATTTTGTCTGAAAATCAACTTTTATGAAGGATCACATAGAACCCTAGAATATCGCAACCTCAGAAAAATAGTGTTAAACAACACTCTAGCCATACAGGCTCACTAATTCCAAATATATCCACTTAATCCATATGGACAGTAGACTGGCCCCGAGACACTAAGTCAACCGAGCTCCAGCAGTCTGACTGCCAGTGTGATTGGCCCCGAGACACTTGGTCAACCGAGCTCCAGCAATCACACCCCAAACCATATCTCACACATATCGATAATCATATCAAATCAATATCCACAAATAATTTAATAATATAGCCTAAAGCTATAGGCGTACCGGTACGTACTCGGTCCTAGTGCTGCCCACTAGGTAGCACGTTCTATTGATATCCTTCATTCTTAAATATAAAACATTCATTCACAAATACATGATACATGAATTTAAATAAATCAACAATATAAACCATATATATACCGAAAATATACCAAACATAAACCAAGTATATTTTGAGTATATATACGTCAAATAAATTCAATCAAATCATGAATTAAACTAAAAATATATTTAAAAACATTTTAAATATATTTTATTAATAAAACATGTATATAATTTATTATATACCAAAAATATACCAAAAATATACTTGAATATAAATCATGTTATTTATGCATAATTAGTCAAAATAAAACATGCATTTTCTAAATCATGCATCCTAAGCATATATATATAATATAGTAACTCACCTAATGCGCTCCACGAGACAGGTCCGACGGGCCTGGTCCACTAACCCTCGGTCTCGGCGCAACTAAACAAGAAATAATTACTCGACATCAGAATAACCCTAACAGAAATCCTAGAATTCAATCTAGAGTATTCAACACAGAATCGGAAATAGAATTAGGGTTCGACTGGATATCACGTTTTACGAGAATTCTACCGGAAATCCGGCAGAACCTCCCCTGTAAAACGGACATCTCTCTACTCAAAAGAGTAGAGCCGACCCTGCAAAGAAAATACACTTCAAAAATAAACACCACAATCAATCACAACCCCTCGGTCGGACTCCAGACTACAATCTGTCGACCGGGGTCCACAAACACAGAAAATATATTCAAATATACCAAAAATATCCTTAAATCATAAAAATACATTTTATAAATAAAAATCACATAATTGACCTTGAAACACTATAAAAATCGATTAAAACTCATTTTATTTGAAAAACCGTATATTATATATATAATTGAAAATAATTCACGAAAAATAGTTTTAATTAGTTAAAAATACCAAATATTTTGTAGAAATCATTTTTATACCTTAAATAAATATTAAAACCAATTAAATTACATTTTTAGACAATTTAGGGTAAAATTACCAAAATACCCCTATATATATATATATATACCTAAATTACTTCAAAAATTCACCAAAAATCATACAATTATCCAAAATTAATTTTCTCAACATATTTATCAATAACATAAATATTTAACTCAATTTACCAATTAAATTCAAATAAAAACACAATTAACTTAATTTTACAAAATCACATAAACTTCAATAATTAAAAATAAATACTTAGAAATTCATAAAAATTCAAAATAAATTCCTATAATTCATTTCAACACCTAATTCAACCATAAACTCCAATTTCATAATTTAAATAATTAATTTCCGAAAATTCGAAAATAATATTAAAATATTCAAAAATACCCAAAAATCCAAACAACCTCCAAAAATTCTACAAAAATTCATACATGAAGATTAAACTACCAGGAACAACATTTGTGAAGGAAGTTTCCATGAATCATCCAAATTGAAGCTCAAAAAAATCGAAAACCAAAAGTGGCCGAAATATTCAACTCAAAACCTAAGCAATTCTAAACCGTTTTAGCTCAAACAAAAGCTAGAATAACACTCACCGGAGCTCAAGGAGAAGATAGAGACCGGCGGTGTCGAAAACGGTGGCCGGATGAGGGAGAAACCACGTGAGGAATAGTGGGTGGTCCGGCGCCTACCTACGGGAAGAAGAAGAAGAAGAAGAAGAAAAAGAAAAAGAAAGAAAAGGAAAGAGAAAAGAAAAGAAAAAGAAAGAAAAAGGAAAAGAAAAAGAAAAAAAAAGAAAAAAGAAAAAAAATAAATTTTAATAATTTAATAATAAATAAAATAATCAAATAATAATAAATAAATAATAAAATATTAGGGTAATAATAAACCCTAATTAAATAAATATACACACACAAGCTTTATTTAATAATTTAAAAATATGTATGAGTTCATGCAAACCCGTAAATACATTTAAAATAATTAATAATACATTGTTTACGTGGAAATTTCCCCGAAAATGAAAGTCCCGGGAAAATTTTACGTAAAATACTGAAAATAATAGACAGTAATTAAAATAGGTTTAAAATACATATCAACTCATAAAAATATCGTATAAAATACAAAAATCACTGACACTGCATATCCCGGTACAGTGTAAAAATATTTTTAAAATTACGGGATATTACAACATACCCCGATACAGTGTAAAAATATTTAAAAACATGGGATATTACAATATTGGTTGGCTTTGCCTCCAAATCTATTTCATGTGCATCCAGTGTTCCATGTCTCGATACTGAGCGAGTGTATTTCGGACACTTCGCACATATTGCAGTCAGACAATGTAGAATTGAACGAAGATATGAAGTTTAAGAAGGAATCAATTGCGATTGTAGATTATCAAGTTCAATAATTATGTTCGAAGCAGTTTCTGATGGTCAAGGTGTTGTGGCGAAGCAATAACGTGGAAAAGCTTACTTGGGAGACTAAAGTTGAGATGTGAGCTTCTTACCCGTATCTCTTTCCTTCTTGATCCTTGCAATATTCTTTTCTTGGAATTCGAGTACGAATTCTTATAAGGAGGGGAGACTGTAATAACCCTGGTTTTTAAATTATTTTATTAAGTAATGAGATATGCAATGTTAATAAAATTTAAAAGTTAAATTTATTTATTTATTTTTCTATTTTATGATTAATAATTATTATTTTATGTTTAATAATATTTTCAACATAAATATTTTATTTTAAAATTTTAAAATTTATTATTTCGGATGGTAATATTTTAAAAATATTAATTTATGTACATGATTATTTTTATCAACCTACATTGTTTATTTTATTATTAAATCATTATCATTGGCATTATTTTTATTATTTAATATTATTATGAACATTATATTATTAATAGTATTAATTTTAATTGTTGTTAATCTTATATTGTGTATACTATTGTGCATGTGTGTGTACCTATATATATGTATAAATATATATATATATATATATATATATATAGAGAGAGAGAGAGAGAGAGAGAGAGAGAGAGATTTAATGAGTGGTAAAGATTGATTGGAACTAAAGTTATATTATATTATATATATACAAAAAAAAAAAAACAAGTTACAAAAATCATTTTCTTTCCCTTTCCTCCCGCAAAGTCCCAACCCTCCCCTGTTACTACGCTTCTCTCCCTTCTGACGCTGGAGTTGCCATAGCTTTAACCCATCGTCACCATCATTTGCTCATCTTAGTCCCGTCATTAGCACCATTGGAGAAGCTGCAAAAGCCGTCGGAAGTGACAGAATCAACAGCGGCAACAACTGTATTGGTGGTCACTGAAGGCATTACAAACGGCGGGAGCTAGCTTTTTCGGTACCGTTCGATCCTATAAGCTCTAAGGAGGTTGATTCCGAGCTTGGTTTTAGCTCTAACTTGATCTTTGGTGAGTTTTAGTTGATTTTTTATTTAAGCTTTAGAGTTTTTCCATTTTTTTCGATTGATCTTGTGTGTTTTGGATAATTTACCTTAACAAATGTTGTTTATAGATGATTAATGTAATATCCCGTGTTTTTAAAATATTTTTACACTGTACCGGGATATACAGTGTTAATAATTTGTGTATATATTACGATATTTTCATGAGTTGATATGTATTTAAAATCTATTTTTATTACTGTGTATTATTTTCAGTGTTTTACGTAAAATTTTCCCGGGACTTGCATTTTCGGGGAAATTTTCACGTAAATAATGTATTATTAATTATTTTAAATGTATTTTCGGACTTGCATGAACTCATACGTATTTTTAAAATACTAAATAAAGACTATGTGTGTGAATATTTATTTAATTAGGGTTTAATATATATTACCCTAATATTTTATTATTTATTTACTTATTTATTGTTATTTAATTATTTTATTTATTATTAAATTATTAAAATTATTTTATTATTATTTTATTAATATTTTATTTTTTTATTTTTTTTCTTTTTCTTTTTTTTTCTTTTTTCTTTTCTTTTTCTTTTTCTTTTCTTTTTTTTCTTTTCTTTCTTTCTTTTTCTTTTTTTTTCTTCTTCTTCTTCTTCTTTCCTCCCGCGTGCCCGACCACCATCCTCCCTTCCCTCCCGCTGCAACTCCGGCCACCTACCGTCGATGTGCCTCCCGGCTTACCACCGCCATTCCCAGCTGTCCCCCGCCGCCAGCAGCTCCCTTCCCCGGCGCCGGCAGCTCCATTTTCCATTCTTGGCCGAAAATTGTCCCTTTACCGTTTCTCCCAATTTCGGCCACCGTTTTCGACACCGCCGGTCTCTTTATTCTCCTTGAGCTCTGGTGAGTGTGATTCTAGCTTTGGTTTGAGCTAAAATGGTTTAGATTTGCTTAGGTTTCGATTTTTCGAATTCGGCCACATTAGGGTTTTTTATTTTTTTGAGCTTCGAATTGAATGATTCATGAAAAATCCCTTCACAAATGTTGTTCCCAGTAGATCAATCTACATGTATGAATTTTTGTAGAATTTTTGGAGATTTTTTGGATTTTTGGGTATTTTTGAATATTTTAATATTATTTTCTAATTTTCGGAAATTAATTATTTAAATTATGAAATTGGAGTTTATGGTTAAATTAGGTGTTGAAATGGATTATAGGAATTTATTTGGAATTTTTATGAATTTCTAAGTATTTATTTTGAATTATTGAAGTTTATGTGATTTTGAGAAATTAGGTTAAATGTGTTTTTAATTGAATTTAATTGGTTAATTGAGTTTAATTATTGATATTATTGATAAATATGTTGAGAAAATTAATTTTGGATAATTGTATAATTTTTGGTGAATTTTTGAAGTAATTTAAGTATATTTATATATATAGGGGTATTTTGGTAATTTTACCCTAAATTGGTTAAAAATGTAATTTAATTGGTTTTAATAGTTATTTAAGGTATAAAAATTATTTCTACAAATTATTTAGTATTTTTAACTAATTAAAACTATTTTTCATGAATTATTTTCAATTATAAATATAATATACGGTTTTACTAATAAAATGAGTTTTTATCGGTTTTTACAGTGTTTTGAGGTTAATTATGTAATTTCTACCTATAAAATGTATTTCTATGTCGTAAGGATATTTTTGGTATTTTCGAAATTATTCTGTGTTTGTGGACCCCGATCAGTGGACTGTAGTTTGGAGTCCGACCGTGGGATTTTGATTGTGCCTTGTGTAGTTTTTCGAAGTGTATTTCTTTGCAGGGTTGGCTCTACTCTTTTGAGTAGAGAGATGTCCGTTTTACAGGGGAGGTTCTGCCGGATTTTTGGTAGAATTCTCGTAAAACATGATATCTAGTCGAACCCTAATTTCCGATTATGTGTTTAATACTCTAGATTGAATTCTAGGATTTCTGTTAGGTTTATTCTGATGTCGATTATTTATTGTTTGTTTAGTTGCGCCGAGACCGAGGGCTAGTGGACCAGGCCCGTCGGACCTGTCTCGTGGAGCGCATTAGGTGAGTTACTATACTATATATATATGCTTAGGATGCATGATTTAGAAATGCATGTTTTATGTTGATTAAATATGCATAAATAATTTGATTATTTCTTAAGTTTACATTAAGTATATTTTTGGTTTAGTTTAGGTATATATTAAATTATATACATGTTTTGTAAATAAAATATACTTAAAATGTTTTTAAACATATTTCCAGCTTAATTTATAATTTGATTGAATTCATTTGACATATATATACTCGAAATATACCTGGTTTACTTTTGGTATATTTCTGGTATATATATGGATTATATTGTTATTTCATTTACATTCATGCATCATTTATTTTTGTGAATGAATGATTTATATTATTAATGAAGGATATCAATGGAACGTGCTACCTAGTGGGCAGCACTAGGACCGAGTACGTACCGGTACGCCTATAGCTTTAGGCTATATTACTAACTATTTGTGGATATTGATTTGATATGATTAATTGATATGTGAGATGTGGTTTGGAGGTGTGATTGCTGGAGCTCGGTTGACCAAGTGTCTCGGGGCCAATCACACTGGCAGTCAGACTGCTGGAGCTCGGTTGACTTAGTGTCTCGGGGCCAGTCTACTGTCCAAAAGGATTAAGTGGATATATTTGGAATAAGTGAGCCTGTATGGCTAGAGTGTTGTCTAACACTATTTCTGAGGTTGCGATATTCTAGGGTTCTATGTGATCCTTCATAAACTGGGATTTTCAATAAAATATATAAAAATGATTTTCTGCATCTGTGTGAAATTGCCTGTATATATACATATTACATATATACTGTTGACTGTATGCATTATCACTTAGTGTGTATGTATATATATTATAGTAATTCACTCAGTGAGGTCTGACTCCCCTCCGTTGACTATTTTTCAGGAGAGTCAACTTCTTCAGACCTCAGTAGCAGGTCGATACGCCGGATTTCTTCCGCCCCGGCTTCTTTGTGTAAATTATCTACTTGAGTCTTATTTATTTTATCTAGACACTGCAGTAGTTGTGAATTAAAGTATTGGATTTCATGTATTTTATTTAAAGAGATGTATTATGTTGAAACTGGATTTGTATTAAAGAGATTTTATATATGCGATGAGATTTTGATTTAAATCCAGTTGGTGTGAATAATATTATGATATTGTGATTTTTTATTTTCGCTGCATATTATATTGTTATTGTTATTATTGTATATTTATTTTATTTTTAGGCTTGCTACGGGTTCCGGATTCGAAAGAATTCCCGTTCCCTAGTGCCAGTCATGGCCCCTGTTTTGGGTCGTGACAATTAATCTATATGAAAATATTTTTATTTTTATTTTTAGAATTTATTTGTAATTTTGTTAATTTTTTTTATTATTTATATAATTTTTGTAAATTAATTTATTTAATTATAAAATTTGTTGAATGAGTGTTATTAGGAGTTAATAATAATTTTAGAGTAAAGAAAATAATTTTTGAGAATATTGTGTAATTTTAAGAAATATTTATAGTTTATGTAATTTTAGAATTTTGAGTTAAATGTGTATTTTTGGTAGAAATTAGAGCTTAATTATGTGTTTTATTTGATATTATAATGTTATTTGTTGGTAAAACAATTTTTATGAATTCATATAAATTTTTTGGAATTTTATATAATTTATGTGTATTTTAGAATTATTAGATTAAATATGTATTTATATAGAAATTATTGGGTAAATAAGTGTTTTGGTTGATATTAGTATATTATATAATGATTAAATAATTTTAATGATTTTATATAATTTTTGAGGAAATTATTTAGTATATTGGATATTTTATATTATAGGGGTAAATGTGTAATTTTATGTTAATTATAGTTAAATGATATGTTTAGTTGATTTTATAATTATTTAAGGTATTAAAATGATTTTTACAAATTAATTACCATTTTTAACTAATTAATACTATTTTTTAAAAATTATTTTCAAATAATATATTATATATTATTTTGGAAATAAAATGGGTTTTAAACTAATTTTATAATATAATTAAATTGTGAATTTTATTATGTTATGTTGAATAATTATAAAATTTAATTTTTATTAATATTATATAATGTTAGAGATTTTATTAGTTAATTATGATAATTTTAAGATATTATGTAAATAATAAGTGTATTTGTTATTTTAAGATTAAATGTGTGTTTTATTATTTTTGTGATGATAAATTGTGATTTTAAATGTTATTTGCAATTTATGTTAATTTAATTGTAAAATAGGAATTTTATTCCATTTATGAATTTTTATTATCAAATATCATTTATATTAAACTTTTATGTTTTAATTAGGAAATAAAGACTTTTAATTATTTTTATGGGTTTTTTATGATTTTATGATTTTACTGTTTAATATTGTTTATTCATGTATTGTGAACCTCGGTTAGGTATTTATGGAGTTTGGGGGTCCCAACCTGAGGTGTTGTGTTTGAGATTTTGGAAGTGTGTTTTCTATGCAGGATCGGCCCTAGTTTTGTAGGGAGATGTCCGTTTTATAGAGGAGACTCTGTCAAAATTTTGGTATATTTCTCGTAAAACATGACAACCGATCTGGGTCTAGTTTTGAATTTTCGATTAAGTCTTTCTATAGTAATCCAAGAAGCGTAGAATTCAAAGTTTATTCTAATTGTTGATGTTATTTTATTTTTCTAGCTGCGCTGAGACTGAGGCCTAACGAACCAAGCCCGCCGAGTCTGTCTCATGGAGTGCGAATCTATAAGTTATTATATTATATACATATGTATTGCATTTAGGATGCATGACTTAGGATTTTTCATTTTCATTATATGTTTTTAAAAGTAATTTAAATTATAATATGATTAGGGTTATGTTTAGTATATTTTAGTATATATACATGTTTTAAATGGATATTCATTCATAATTGTTTCTTTAAATGATTAGTATACTTTAGGTATATTTTTAGTATATTGTAGGTTTATTCCTAAATAACTGCATGCCACATTATTGATTTATACTAAAATTATTTTTAAGTATATTTTTGGTATATCTTTAGTATATTTCCAAATAAATACATGTTTTATTATTGATTTAAACCTAACATGTTATTGGTATATTTAGGGTTTATTTTTGATATATGCACGCTAGATAATTAGGTTATTTTTAGTATATTTTTTGACATGCGTTAAACCTAAATGCATATTTTAGTACATATACATGTTTTAAATGAATATTTATGCATAATCGTTTTATTAAATGATTTGTGTACTTAGAGTATATCTTTAGTATGTTTAGGTATATTTTTAATTAAATGCATGTTATATTATTGAAACACACTTACATTGTTTTAAATTATATTCATGGTTTATCTTTAGTATATCTCATATTTTATTTGACATATATATATCCGAAATATACTTGGTTTATTTTAGGTATATTTCTGGTATATATATGGTTTATTTTACTATTATGAATGATATGCTACATTATTTATTTTTCGTATGAATGATTTATTATAAATGAAGGATATCAATAGAACGTGCTACCTAGTGGGCAGCACTAGGACCGTGTACGTGCCGATGCGATAGATTTAGGTTTGAGTGAGGAATTATTTATGGTAAGTATAATATGATTGAGATTATCTAATTGATTTGATTGAGATGTGATGTGATTAAGAGTGTGATTACTGGAGCTCGGTTGACCAAGTGTCTCGGGGCCAATCATACTGATAGTTAGACTGCTGGAGCTCGATTGACTTAATGTCTCGGGGCCAGTCTATTGTCCAAAATGGAATAAGTGATCTATTTGGATTTAAGTGGGCCTATATGGCTAGAGTGATGTTATGGTTGATTGAGGTTGTAGTTAATAGGGTTCTATTTGATCCTTCATGTATAAAAATAAATGTTTTCTGCATTTATTATATTTATTAAAGCAGAGTTGACATTTGTATGAAATGCATGTATATGCATATATATATATATATATATATATATATATATATATATATATATATATATATATATATATATATATATAAGAATGCTTAACTGGATATGGTTTAGATGCATGTATATATAGTATAATAATTAACTCAGTGAGGTCTAACCCCCCCCCCCCTCAAATATTTTTTTCAGGAGATCCTATATCGTCAGACCTTAGTAGTAGAGTTCTTCGCCAGCATTTTTCCATCCCGACTATTTTATGTAAATGTATAATTCGAACTCTGATTTGTATTCCAAAAACTGTAGTAGTAGTGTTATTGTATCAGAAGAGTATTATTTTGTTTTAATATTAAATACTTAGAGAGTTGTATTTGAACATTGTATGAATATATTTATTTATGAAAGGATTTGGAGTATTTATTTTATATTGATTCAAAAAATTTTAATTCTATTGTATTTTTTATTTATTTATTGCATGATTTTATTTTCTAAGGCTTGCTACGGGTTCCGGATTCGAAAGAATTCCCATTCCCTAGCGCCGGTCATGACTCCTAGTTTGGGTCATGACAATAACATTTCATTATAACATTCATCATAGCATGTCATCATGGCATTTCATCATAGAATGATATTCTGGCAAGAGATGCACAAGTTAATTATTTAGGGTTGATGTTGGAAAATTTGAGAAAAAAGATTCTATATAACTTGCGGAATGAGGTTACAATATACATCTGGATGTTACCAAGATGTACCACAGTATTAAGGATTAGTACTGGTGGGATAGATTGAAGAAGGATATGGCAGATTATATTTCTAAGTGTTTAATTTCCCAGCAAGTGAAAACTGAACATCAGAAGCCTTCTGGGATGATTATTTGTTGCTTATAGAGTTTCAGATTAAAGACTGTGTTTCCAAAGGTATTTCCGAAGAATGGTATGATGAGACTTACTGGACAATGTAGAAGTGAGTGAAGATCTGAAGTTCAAGAGAGAATCAATTGTGATTGTAGATTATTAAGTATGACAGTTAAGTTCGAAGTAGTTTTTTATGGTCAAGATGTTGTGGCGAAGCAACAACGTAAAAGAGCTTACCTGGAAGACTGAAGTTGAGATACGAGCTTCTGACTCGTATCTTTTTCCTCCTTGATTTTTATAATAATTCTTTTCTTGAATTCAGGGATGAATTTATGTAAGGAGGGGAGACTGTGATAACCCTGATTTTTAAATTATTTTATTAAATAATGAGATATGCAGTGTTAATAAAATTTAAAAGATAAATATAATTATTTTACTATTTTGTGATTTATTATTATTATTTTATGTTTAATTGAATTTCTATGTAAATATATTATTCTAGAACTTATTATTTTAGACGTTTAAATTCCATTGTGTATATTTATTATTTTCGAATACTATTATTCTGATAACGTTAATTTAGAGAATGGTTATTTTAATATTATTTTTAAGTACTAATATTATTATTATTTTATCTTTTATGTAAATGTTATATTTTTAAGTGTTAATGTATATGTGTGTTTATATATATATATGTGTGTGTGGGTGAGATATTTATGTATTGTGTGGTGGAGATTTATTATGATATTAGTGTTATTTTGAGGAGAATTATTTTAAGTATTAGTATTATTTTATTAAATGGCATAATTTTGACTATTATTTTAAGTAGTTCATTATTTATTTTATTAGAATTATCATTAGTATTATTTGTGTTATTATTATTTATTGTTAAATGTCATTTTATGTGTGTATATATATGTCACGACCCAAAACAGGGGCCATGACCGGCGCTAGGGAACGGGAATTCTTTCGAATCCGGAACCCATAGCAAGCCTAAAAATAAAATAAAACATACAATAATAACAACACTTAATGCAGCGGAAATAAAATCATAAATATAAAAATAATAATCCACCATGGTATTTAAATCAAATCCTCATCTCATATATAAATAACTCCTTTAATACAAGTTTCAGTTCAAATTCTTAAAATACATAGCTCACACAAATATAATACATGAAACCCATAATTTATCTACAACTACTGCAGTGTCTAGATTATAAAATAAAACTCAAGACTCAGATAAGCAGTTTACATAAAGAAGCCGGGGCGGAAGAAATCTGGCGTACAGGCCTGCTACTAAGGTCTGAGAAAGAAGACTCTCTTGAAAAATGGTCAACAGAGGGGAGTCAGACCTCACTGAGTGAATTATTATAATATATATACATGCATACTAAATGACAATGCATACAGTCAACAGTATATATCTAATATGTATATATACAGGCAAATACATACAGATGCAATAAAATCATTTTATATATTTTTATTGAAAATCGTTGTTTATGAAGGATCGAATAGAACTGTAATATCCCGTGTTTTTAAATATTTTAATACTGTACCGGGATATACAGTGTTAATAATTTTTGTATATATATTATGATATTTTTATGAGTTGATATATATTTAAAAACCTATTTTAATTATTGTGTATTATTTACAGTGTTTTACATAAAATTTTTCCGGGACTTGCATTTTCGGGGAAATTTTCACGTAAATAATTTATTATTAATTATTTTAAATATATTTTCGGACTTGCATGAACTCATACGTATTTTTAAATTACTAAAAACCGTGTATGTGTGCAATATTTATTTAATTAGGGTTTAATATATGTTACCCTAATATTTTATTATTTGTTTATTAATTTATTGTTATTTAATTATTTTTATTTATTATTATTAAATTATTAAAATATTAAATTATATGTGTGGATGTGAAATTTTTTCAAATATTTTATTAAAATTTTTATTATTTTTCTTTATCTTTTTTTTTTCTTTTTTTTTTTTCTTTTTTTTTCTTTTTCTTTTCTTTTCTTTTTTCTTCTTCTTCTTCTCCTTCCCCACGCCCAACCACTCCCTCACCACCAACCACCGTCTGTCACGCCGTTCCCCTACCGTCGGTATGCCTCCCGGCTTGCCACCGCCGTCCCCAGCCCTTCCCCGGCGCCAGCAGCCTCTTTTCTTCTTTTGGCCGAAACTTCTTCTCCTCGCCGTCGACGACGATTCCGGCCACCATTTTTGACACCGTCGGTCTCTTTCTTCTCCTTGAGCTCCGGTGAGTGTGATTCTAGCTTTGGTTTGAGCTTAAATGGTGTAGATTTGCTTAGTTTTGAATTTTCCCATTTCGGCCATATTGAGTTTTGATTTTTTTCGAATTTTTCTTGGTTCATTCATGAATAATTCCTTCAAAAATTTTTATCCTAGTAGCTTAATCTATATTTATGAATTTTTTTGGAATTTTTGGAGATTTTTTGGATTTTTGGGTATTTTTGATTATTTTATTATTATTTTCTAATTTTTGAAAATTAATTAAATAAATTATGAAATTGTGTTTTATGGTTAAATTAGGTGTTTAAATGAATTATAGGAATTTATTTGGAATTTTTATGAATTTCTAAGTATTTATTTTGAATTATTGAAGTTTATGTAAATTTGGGAAATTAGGGTTAATTATGTTTTTAATTGAATTTAATTGGTTAATTGAGTTTAATTATTTATATTATTGGTAAATATGTTGAGAAAATTAATTTTGGATAATTGTATACTTTTTGGTGAATTTTTGAAGTAATTATAGTATATTTATATATATAAGGGCATTTTGGTAATTTTACACAAAATTGGCTAAAAATGTAATTTAATTGGTTTTAATAGTTATTTAAGGTATAAAAATGATTTCTAAAAATTATTTGGTATTTTTAACTAATTAAAACTATTTTTCGTGAATTATTTTCAATTATATATATAATATACGGTTTTACTAATAAAATGAGTTTTATCGATTTTTACTGTGTTTAAAGGTTAATTATGTAATTTCTACCTATAAAAAGTATTTTTAGGTTTTAAGGATATTTTTGGTATTATCAGAATTATTCTGTGAATTGTGGACCCCGGTCGGTGGACTGTAGTTTGGAGTCCGACCGTGGGATTTTGATTATGCTCTGTGTAGTTTTTTGAAGTGTATTTCTTTGCAAGGTCGGCTCTACTCTTTGAGTAGAGAGATGTCCATTTTACAGGGGAGGTTCTGTCGAATTTTTGATAGAATTCTCGTAAAACGTGATGTCTAGTCGAACCCTAATTCTGTTTTTGTGTTTAATATTCTAGATCGAATTCTAGGATTTCTATTAGGTTTATTCTGATGTCTGTTGTTATTATTTGTTTAGTTACGCTGAGACCGAGGGCTAGTGGATCAGGCCCGTCGGATCTATCTCGTGGAGCGCACTAATTTGTGAGTTACTATTTTATATATATGTGTGTTTTAAGGTGCATGTTTTAGAAAAGTATGCTTTATTTTAGTAAAATATGCATGAATGATCTAAGTATTACTTAGGTTTACTTTTGGTATATTTTCGGTATATTTTGGTATATTTTCAACTATATGCATGTTTTATAACTAAATTATTCTAAAAAATGCTTTTATGTATATTTTGGTATATTTTAGTTTATTTTGTAATTGTATTGGATTTATTTGACATATATATACTCGAAATATACCTGGTTTATTTTTGGTATATTTCTAGTATATATATGGTTTATGTTGTTATTTTATTTAAATTCATGCATCATTTATTTTTATGAATGGATGTTTTATATTTATTAATGAAGGATATCAATAGAACGTGCTACCTAGTGGGCAGCACTAGGACCGAGTACGTACCGGTATGATGATAGATTGTAGGTTGAATTACTAACTTGTTTGTGGATATTGATTTGGATGGATTGATTTATGTGATGTGAGATATGATTGATGGTGTGATTGTTGGAGCTCAGTTGACCAAGTGTCTCGGGACCAATCACACAGGCAGTCAGACTGCTGGAGCTCGGTCGACTTAGTGTCTCAGGGCCAGTCTACTGTCTAAATGGATTAAGTGGATATATTTGGAATAAGTGAGCCTGTATGGCTAGAGTGTTGTCTAACACTATTTTCGAGGTTGCGATATTCTAGGGTTCTATGTGATCCTTCATAAACGATGATTTTCAATAAAAATATATAAAATGATTTTTACTGCATCTGTGTGAATTTGCCTATATATATACATATTATATATAGTGTTGACTGCATGCATTGTCATTTAGTGTGTATGTATATATATTATAGTAATTCACTCAGTGAGGTCTGACTCCCCTCCGTTGATAATTTTTCAGGAGAGTCAACATCTTCAGACCTCAGTAGCAGGCCTGTATGCCGGATTTCTTCCGCCCCGGCTTCTTTGTGTAAACTGCTTACTTGAGTCTTATTTTTATAATCTAGACATTGCAGTAGTTGTAAATTAAATCGTGGGATTTTATGTATTTTATTTATGCGAGATGCATTTTAAGACAATGAACTGGATTGTACTAAAAAGATTATATATATATGTGATGAGTTGAGATTTAAATTAAATCCAGTTAATGAAATTGTTATTATGATATTCATGATTTTTATTTCTGCTGCATTATATATTGCTACTATTATTGCATGTTTTATTTTATTTTTAGGCTTGCTACGGGTTCCGGATTCGAAAGAATTCTCGTTCCCTAGCGTCGGTCATGGCCCCTGTTTTGGGTCATGACAAGAACCCTAGAATATCGCAACCTCAAAACAGTGTTAGACAACACTCTAGCCATACAAGCTCACTTATTCCAAAATATTCATTTGTTCCATTTGGACAGTAGACTGGCCCCTAGACACTAAGTCAACCGAGCTCCAGCAGTCTGACTGTCAGTGTGATTGGCCCCGAGACACTTGGTCAACCGAGCTCCAGCAATCACACTCCCAAATCATATCACACATCAAATAATCAATCCAATTAATATCCATAAATGGTTAGTAATATAGCCTGAATGCTATAAGCTTACCGGTACGTACTCGGTCCTAATGCCACCCACTAGGTAGCACGTTCTATTGATATCCTTCATTAAAATATAAAGCATACATTCATAAAAGTAAATGATGCATGAATTGAATAAAATAGCAACATAAACCATATATATACTAAAAATATACCAAAAGTAAACCAGGTATATTTCGAGTATATATAAGTTAAATAAATCCAATTACATTACAAAATAAACCAAAATTGTATTTGAAAACATTTCAAACATAATTCATTAATAAAACATGCATATAGTTTAAAATATATAGAAAATTTTAATATCCCGTGTTTTTAAATATTTTTATACTATACCGGGATATATATTACGATATTTTTACGAGGTTGATAAGTATTTAAAATCTGTTTTAATTATTGTGTATTGTTTACAGTACTTTACGTAAAATTTTTACGGGACTTGCATTTTCGTAGAAATTTTCACGTAAATAATTTATTATTAATTATTTTAAATATATTTTCGGACTTGCATGAACTCATACGTATTTTTAAATTACTAAATAGAGCCTATGTGTGTATATATTTATTTAATTAGGGTTTAGTATTGTCATGACCCAAAACAGGGGCCATGACCGGCGCTAGGGAACGGGAATTCTTTCGAATCCGGAACCCGTAGCAAGCCTAAAAATAAAATAAAACATGCAATAATAACAATAACAGTAATATATATATGCAGTGGAAATAAAAATCATAAATATAATAATAACATTCTCATCACTGGATTTAAATCAAATCTCATCTCATATATATAAATCTTTCAATACAAATCCAGTTTCAATGTAATACATCTCTTTAAATAAAATACATGAAATCCCACATTTTAATTTACGACTACTGCAGTGTCTAGATTATAAAAATAAGACTCAAGTAAATAGTTTACACAAAGAAGCCGGGGCGGAAGAAATCCGGCATATCGACCTGCTACTGAGGTCTGAAGAAGTTAACTCTCCTGAAAAATAGTCAACGGAAGGGAGTCAGACCTCACTGAGTGAATTACTATAATATATATACATACACACTAAGTGACAATGCATACAATCAACAGTATATATATATCTAATATATATACAGGTAAATTCACACAGATGCAGAAAAATCATTTTATATGTTTTATTGAAAATCATCGTTTATGAAGGATCACATAGAACCCTAGAATATCGCAACCTCGAAAACAGTGTTAAACAACACTCTAGCCACACAGGCTCACTTAATCCAAAGATATCTACTTAATCCATTTAGACAGTAGACTGGCCCCGAGACACTAAGTCAACCGAGCTCCAGCAGTCTAACTGTCAGTGTGATTGGCCCTGAGACACTTCGTCAACCGAGCTCCAGTAATCACACCTCCAAACCATATCTCACACATATCAATAATCACATCAAATCAATATCCATAAATAAGTTAGTAATATAGCCTAAATACTATAGGCGTACCGGTATGTACTCGGTCCTAGTGCTGCCCACTAGGTAGCACGTTCTATCGATGTCCTTCATTAATAATATAAATCATTCATTCACAAAAATAAATGATGCATGAAGTTCAATAAAATAACAACATAAACCATATATATACTAGAAATATACCAAAAGTAAACCAGGTATATTTCGAGTATATATACGTCGAATAATTCCAATACAATTACAAAATAAATTAAAAATATACCAAAATATACATAAAAGCATTTTTAAGAATAATTTAGTTATACAACATGCATATAGTTAAAAATATACTAAAATATACCAAAAATAAACCTAAGTAATACTTAAATCATTTATGCATATTTTATTAAAATAAAGCATACTTTTCTAAAACATGCATCCTAAAGCATATATATATAGTATAGTAACTCACCTAATGCGCTCCACGAGACGGGTCCGACGGGCCTAGTCCACTAGCCCTCGGTCTCGGTGCAACTAAACAAGCAATAAATAATAGACATCAGAATAAGCCTAATAGAAATCCTAGAATTCGATCTAGAGTATTAAATATGGAAACATAATTAGGGTTCGACTGGACATCACGTTTTACGAGAATTCTATCGAAAATTCGACAGAACCTCCCCTGTAAAACGGACATCTCTCTACTCAAAAGAGTAGAGCCGATCCTGCAAGGAAATACACTTCGAAAAAACTACACAGAGCACAATCAAAATCCCACGGTCGAACTCCAAACTACAGTCCACCGACTGGGGTCCACAATCACAAAATAATTTCAGAAATACCAAAAATACCCTAATAACATAGAAATACATTTTATACGTAGAAATTACATAATTAACCTTTAAACACTATAAAAACCGATAAAAACTCATTTTATTAGAAAAACCGTATATTATATATATAATTGAAAATAATTCATGAAAAATAGTTTTAATTAGTTAAAAATACTAAATAATTTGTAGAAATCATTTTTATACCTTAAATAAGTATTAAAACCAATTAAATTACATTTTTATCCAATTTTGTGTAAAATTACCAAAATACCCCTATATATATAAATATACTAAAATTACTTCAAAAATTCACCAAAAATTATACAATTATCTAAAATTTATTTTCTCAACATATTTATCAATAATATTAATAATTAAACTCAATTACCCAATTAAATTCAATTAAAAACAGAATTAACCCTAATTTCCCAAATTACATAAACTTCAATAATTCAAAATAAATACTTAGAAATTCATAAAAATTCCAAATAAATTCCTATAATTCATTTCAACACCTAATTCAACCATAAAACAAAATTTAATAATTTAAATAATTAATTTCCGAAAATTAGAAAATAATATTAAATATTTAAAAATACCCAAAAATCCAAAAAATCTCCAAAAATTCCAAAAAAATTCAAACATGTAGATTAAGCTACTAGGAACAATATTTGTGAAGGGAGCTTTCATGAATCAATCAATTTGAAGCTCAAAAAAATCAAAAACCCTTATGTGATCGAAATTGAAAATTTAAAACCTAAGCAATTCTAGACCATTTCAGCTCAAACCAAAGCTAGAATCACACTCATCAGAGCTCAAGGAGAAGAAAGAGACCGGCGGTGTCAAAAATGGTGGCTGGAATCGGCGTGATCGACGGTGGCCAAAGTTTCGGCTTCTCCGGCCAAAATCGACTTCCAGGCACCGAAAACGGCTACCACAGGCGACGAAAGAGGTTGGGAAAGGTGGTGGCACACCGGACGGCACACCAATGGTGAGGAAATGACGGGCGTCCGGACGGCGAAGGGAAGCAAATCGGGGAAGAAGGAGGCTCGGGGGCAAAATGGTAATTTTCCAAAGTTTTGGTTTTTTGATATATTATATGTATATATATATAGATTATACTATATATTAAAATAATATTAAATCACACACATTAAATATACACCACACACATAAAATTTAATATTTTAATAATTTATACTAAATAAAAATAATTAAATAACAATAAAATAAATAAATAATTAATATAATATTAGGGTAATACTAAACCCTAATTAAATAAATAATTATATGTATACACGGTGTTTAATATTTTAAAAATATGTATGAGTTCATGCAAGTCCGAAAATATATTTAAAATAATTAATAATAAATTATTTACGTGAAAATTTCCCCGAAAATGCAAGTCCCGGGAAAATTTTACGTAAAGTACTGTAAATAAGACACAGTAATTAAAATAGATTTTAAATACATATCAACTCGTGAAAATATCGTAATATATATTCAAAAATTATTAACACTGTATATCCCGATACAGTGTAAAAATATTTTAAAAACACGGGATATTACAGTCTTCCCCCCTTACAAGAATTCGTCCTCGAATTCCAAAAAAAACAAGATCAAGAAGGAAAGAGATACGGGTAAGAAGCTCGCATCTCAGCTTCAGTCTCCCATGTATGCTCCTCGACTCTATCGCTACGCCACAAAACCTTGACCATCGGAATCTGTTTCGAACGCAACTGTCGAACTTGAAAATCAACGATCGCAACAGGTTCTTCCATAAACATCAAATCTTCACTCACTTCCACACTGTCAGGTTGCAACACGTGTGAAGGGTCTGAGATATACTTCCTTAACATCGAGATATGAAATACTGGATGCACCTGTGACATACTCGGAGGCAAATCCAACCGATATGCAACAGTGCCAACTCTCTCCAGAATCTCAAACGGTCCGATATATCTCGGTGATAACTTACCCTTCCTACCAAATCTCATCACACCCTTCATCGGAGATACTTTCAGAAAAATAAAATCTCCAACCTGAAACTCCACATCTCTGCGCCTAGGATCCGCATAACTCTTCTGTTTGCTAACTGCGGTCTCTAATCTTCGCTTAATCACGATGACTTTCTCTGCAGCATCTGAATCATCTCAGGTCCAGTCAAAGCTCTCTCACCAATCTCATCCCAACTCAAAGGGGATCTACACTTCCTTCCATACAACGCCTCATACGGTGTCATACCAATACTGCTATGGTAGCTGTTATTATATGCAAACTCAACAAGTGGCAAATAATCATCCCAGCTACCTCCCAAATCCAGGACACACATCCTCAACATATCTTCCAGTGTCTGGATCATCCTCTCAGACTGACAATCTGTCTGAGGATGAAAAGCAGTACTGAAATCTAACCTAGTGCCCATCGCTTCCTGCAACTTCTGTAAAAAACGAGAAGTAAATACCGAACCTCTATCTGATACAATGGACACAGGTACTCCATGAAGGCACACAATATGCTTCACGTACAACTTCGCCAATCTAGCTACAGAATAAGTGATTTTTACAGGTAGGAAATGTGCAGACTTCGTCAACCTGTCTATAATCACCCAGATGGAATCGTGTCCATCTTTCGAACGAGGTTAAACCGACCACAAAATCCATAGCTATCCTTTCCCACTTCCACTCGGGAATAGGAAGAGGCTGAAGCTTCCCAGAAGGCTTCTGATGTTTGGCTTTCACTTGTTGACACGTCAAACACTTCGCAACATAATCAGCGACATCCTTCTTCAATCCATCCCACCAGTATAAATCTCTGATACTGTGGTACATCTTAGTAACACCTGGATGAATGCTGTAAGCTGTAGAATGTGCTTCCTCTAAAATCTCCTCTCTCAAATCATCCACGTTAGGAACACACAATCTACCACTGATCCACAACACACCATCATCATCGAGTGTGAAATCAGTGAACTTCCCTGCTCGAACATTCTCTGCAAGCTCTTCTAGAATAGGATCTCAACTCTGAGCTGCTTTAATCCTATCCCTCAGTACAGATCGCACTTTAAATTGAGCTAGCAGTCTACTTAATCTACTAATCTTCATCATCAGACTTTGATCCACCAACAAATATAACTCCTGGATCAATGGTCTCCTCTCAACGCTAATATGAGCAAGACTGCCTGAGGACTTCCTACTCAAGGCATCTGCTACCACATTAGCTTTACCCGGATGATATAAGATCTCACAATCATAATCCTTCAATAGTTCTAACCATCTCCTCTGCCTCAGATTCAGATCTCGCTGCTCGAAAATGTACTTAAGGCTCTTGTGATCAGTAAATATCTCACAAGTCACCCGTACAAATAATGTCTCCAAATCTTCAAAGCAAAGATCACTGCAGCCATCTTAAGATCATGTGTAGGATAGTTCTGCTCATGCTTCTTCAACTGCCTCAAAGCATAGGCTATCACCCTTCCATTCTGCATCAACACACAACCAAGACAAATTCTAGAGGCATCACAGTAAACTGTGAACTTATCTACACTATTAGGCAAAGCTAACACTGGCGCTGTGGTCAACTTCTCCTTCAACAACTGAAAACTATTCTCACAAGCTTCTGACCACTCAAATCTAACATTCTTCTGAGTCAAGCGAGTCATAGGGGCTGCTATTCTAGAAAAATCCTGCACAAACTGCCTATAATACCCGGCTAAACCCAGAAAACTTCAAATCTCAGTGACAGAAGTAGGTCTAGGCCATTCAGATATTGCCTCAATCTTCTGTGGATCAACCTGAATACCTTCTTTAGACACCACGTGTCCAAGAAAAGAAACACTCTCCATCCAAAATTCACACTTCGAGAATTTAGCATAAAGCTGATGATCTCTCAATGTCTGCAGTACAATCCTCAAATGATATACATGCTCTTCCATACTCCTCGAATATACTAGTATATCATCAATGAAGACTACCACAAACTGATCCACATACGGTCTGAATACTCTGTTCATCAGGTCCATAAAAGCTGCTGGTGCATTAGTCAAACCAAAGGACATCACCAGAAACTCATAATGACCATATCGCGTGTGGAACGCTGTCTTAGGAATATCGGCCTCACTAATCCGCAACTGATGATAACCCGACCTCAAGTCAACCTTAGAAAAGAACTATGCACCTTGTAGCTGATCAAAACAAATCATCTATCCTCGAGAGAGGATACTTGTTCTTCACTGTCACCTTATTCAGCTCTCTGTAGTCAATGCACAGTCTCAGGGTACCATCCTTCTTCTTCATAAACAGAACTGGTGCACCCCAAGGAGAAACACTAGGTCTGATGAAACCTGTATCCAACAACTCTTGCAACTGCTCCTTCAACTCTTTCAACTCTGTAGGAGCCATTATGTAGGGTGGCATAGATATAGGAGTAGTACCTGGAACCACATCTATACAGAACTCAATCTCTCTATGAGGTGGTAAACCTGGCAACTCCTCGAAAAAAACATCAAGAAACTCACAAGCAATAGGAACATCTGTGAGTGACAACTTCTCCACTGAAGTATCCCTGACCAATGCCAAATATCCCTGACAACCTTTCCTCATCAACTTCCTAGCCGTAATAGCAGAAATAAGATTCTGAGGTGCTGAACTCCTATCACCAACAAACTTAAATTCTACTTCATTAGGAATTCTGAAAGTCACCTCTTTATTCCTGCAATCTACCACGGCATAGTGCTGAGATAACCAATCCATTCCCAGAATGACATCAAACTCCATCGCATCCAACAAAATCAAATCAGCGGGTAATTCTTTATCTCCCATGAGAACTGGACAACCAGAAAGAACAATATCGACGTCCAAAGAATCGGAATGCGTGGCACCCGGATCAAACAAAACCCAAGCATCCAGGTAACAAATAAAAACAATACCTGCCACGACTGCATTAGATGCCTGAGCATCCTGCTGAGTAAGATGGAAAACTCTGGCCTGACCTCGACCTCCCTGCTGACTAGTAGAAGCCTGGCCAACACCTCTGGCACCTCCTCTAGTACCTCTACCACGACTCTGCTGTGGAACAAACTGAGTGGAACTCTGATGCTGAGCTGGTGGTAACTAAAATGGCACGGGTGCAGCACTAGCAATCGACTGCTGTGGGAATCGTGGAATCTGCGGCTGCTGATACCCAAAATAAGGACACGATCTGGCAAAATGTCCTGTCTGCCCGCATCTGAAGCATGTCAGCGGTGTCAGATAACACGATCCCTGATGGACTCTACCACAAGTCTGACAAACACTGGCCACTGATCCAGAACTACGACCACTGCTGCTGCTCGAAGCACCTGATCCAAATCTAAATGATCTACGCTGACCTCCACGGCCATGTCTACTGCTCCGATGCACTCGCTGCTGCTGTCTCTGACTCTGCTGAGTCGGACCTCACTGCTAACTACTCGAACTAATATGAAAACTCGAATACGGAGTAGCCTGCAATCCACTCGACTGAACTCCTAGCTAGTAATAATCAGGCATCGCTCCCTGCCTAACTAATCTCAGCTCAATCTCCTTGGCCAACTCAATCACAGACTCAAGAGTAAGACCTGCTGTGGGCATACCAGTAAAAGCTGAACCCAAACCAGTAACATAGGTAGTGACCGTAAAATACTGATCTCGCATCAGATCCTCAGCATATCTACCCAGACGAAGAAACTCGCAGGTATACTCCTCTACAGATCGATCTCCATGAGAAATACTGGTCAAACGAAGATGATAACTCAAACGAAGAGGCTCTGGATAAAATCTCCTCATAAACCGCTCTCAAAACTGAGCCCACGTCATCGTCATCATGTAAGGCTGGATCATCTGAATGAACCAATCTAAGGCTGGTCCCTCGACAGACAACTCAACGATCATGATCCGTTGATACTCGGAATGAGCAGTCCGAGTCCTAGTCTCAATCGCATGTAGAAAATCTAACGGATCGGAAGTACCATCAAAAGCAATCCTGCCAACTCGGGCAAAGAACAAAGCTGCCTCAGGGTCAAACATACCCTACTGATAGGCAGGCTGAACAGGCTGAACTACTGGAGGAACAGGAACATCAAACTCAGGCTCAACAGGCTCCTCGTCCTGTAACTCTCTCTGCCTACGACGACCTGCCACTCCTCGAGGTCTACCTCTGCCACGACCTCTACGTCTAATTGGCTGCTCAGGAGGTAAAACCTCATCTAGAAAAGACTCATCATCCTCGGCCTCAACGACCGGTGGAGTGACACGCGCTCGCCTCCTCATTCTGAAAAGACAAATGGAAAGATTCAGACAAAACAGACAACGGAGGAATAACATTGAAAACTAAGCAAGGAATACTTATCAAGACATACTCGAACCTAATTCACTGCAGTAGTCCAACAGAAAACACAACTTTAAAACTAGGGCCACAACTCACAAAACTAAGCCCTGACACAGAACTCTGGTCTGATACCAACTTTGTCACGACCCAAAACAGGGGCCATGACCGGCGCTAGGGAACGGGAATTATTTTGTCACGACCCAAAACAGGGGCCATGACCGGGGCTAGGGAATGGGAATTCTTTCGAATCCGAAACCCGTAGCAAGCCTAAAAATAAAATAAAATATGCAATAGTAATAATAATAATATCAAATTTACAGCGGTAATAAAAATCGTAAATATAATAATAACATTTTCATCAACTGGATTTAAATCAAATCTCAGCTCATCACATATATATAAATCTTTGAATACAAATTCCAGTTCAAATTCTTAAAATGCATCTCACATAAATAAAATACATAATATCTCACAATTAATTTACAACTACTGTAGTGTCTAGATTATAAAAATAAGACTCAAGTAAGCAGTTTACACAAAGAAAGCCGGGGCGGGAAGAAATCCGACGTATAGGCCTGCTACTGAGGTCTGAAGATGTTTGACTCTCCTGAAAAATTTTCAACGGAGGGGAGTCAGAACCTCACTGAGTGAATTACTATAATATATATACATACACACTAAATGACAATGCGTACAATCAACAGTATATATATATATCTAATATATATACAGGCAAATTACACACAAATGCAATAAAATCATTTTTATATATAATTTTATTGAAAATCATCTTTTATGAAGGATCACATAGAACCCTAGAATATCGCAACCTCGGAAACAGTGTTAGACAACACTCTAGCCATACAGGCTCACTGAATCCAAATATATCCACTTAATCCATTTAGACAGTAAGACTGGCCCCGAGACACTAAGTCAACCGAGCTCCAGCAGTCTGACTGCCAGTGTGATTGGCCCCGAGACACTTGATCAATCGAGCTCCAGCAATCACACCTCCAAATCCATATCTCACACATCAATAATCATAACCAATCAATATCCATAAGTGAGTTAGTAATATGGCCTAAATACTATAGGCGTACCGGTACGTACTCGGTCCTAGTGCTGGCCCACTAGGTAGCACGTTCTATCGATATCCTTCATCATTAATAATATAAAACATTCATTCACAAAAATAAATGATGCATGAAGTTCAATAAAATATCAACATAAACCATATATATACTAGAAATATACCAAAAGTAAACCATGTATATTTCGAGTATATATACGTCAAATAAATCCAATTAAATCATAAATTAAGCTCGAAATATATTTAAAAACATTTTAAATATAATTTTATTCATAAAACATGCATATAATTTACTATATACCAAAAATAAACCAAAAATATACTTAAATACAAATCACGTTATTTATGCATATTTAGTCAAAATGAAACATGTATTTTCTAAAATCATACATCCTAAAGCACATATATAAAAAAATCGTAACTCACCCTAGTGTGCTCCACGAGACGAGTCCGACGGGGCCTGGTCCACTAGCCCTCGGTCTCGGCGGAACTAAACAAGCAATAAATTAACCGACATTAGAATAAGCCTAACAGAAATCCTAGAATTCGATCTAGAGTATTAAACATAGAATTGAGATTAAGGTTCGACCGGATATCACGTTTTACGAGAATTCTACCAAAAATCCGGTAGAACCTCCCCTGTAAAACGGACATCTCTCTACTCAAAAGAGTAGAGCCGACCCTACAAGGAAATACACTTCGAAGTACAAACACCACATCTCATTCACAACCCCTCGGTCGGGACTCCAGACTATAATCTACCGATCGGGGTTCACAACACAAAACAATTCAGAAAATACCAAAAATACCCTTAAAACCTAAAAATTACATTTTATAAGTAGAAAATTACATAATTAACCTTTAAACATGGTAAAAACTGATAAAAACTCATTTTTTTAGAAAAACTGTATTTAATATATATATAGTTGAAAATAATTCACGAAAAATAGTTTTAATTAGTTAAAAATACTAAATAATTTGTAGAAATCATTTTTATACCTTAAATAACTATTAAAACCAATTAAATTACATTTTTAGACAATTTAGGGTAAAATTACCAAAATACCCCTATATACATAAATATACTTAAATTACTTCAAAAATTCACCAAAAATTTATACAATTATCCAAAAATAATTTTCTCAACATATTTATCAATAATATTAAATAATTAAACTCAATTAACCAATTAATTTCAAATAAAAACACATTTAACCTAATTTTCCCAAAATTCCATAAACTTCAATAATTCAAAATAAATACTTAGAAATTCATAAAAATTTCCAAATAAATTCCTATAATTCATTTCAACACCTAATTTAAACCATAAAACACAATTTTCATAATTTAAATAATTAATTTCCAAAAATTAGAAAATAATATTAAAAATTCAAAAATACCCAAAAATCCAAAAAATATCCAAAAATTCCAAAAAAAATTCATACATGTAGATTAAGCTACTAGGATCAACATTTGTGAAGGGATTTTTTCATGAATCAATCATTTGGGACCTTAAAAAAATTAAAAACCCTAATGTGACCGAAATTAAAAATTCGAAACCTAAGCAATTCTAGACCATTTTAGCTCAAACCAAAGCTAGAATCACACTCATCAGAGCTAAGGAGAAGAAAGAGACCAGTGGTGTCGAAAATCGTGGCCGGAAATCGACGTGATCGACGGTGGCCAAAGTTTCGGCTTCTCCGGCCAAAAATCGACTTCCAAGCGTCGAAAACGCTACCACAGGCGGCGAAAGAGGCTGGGAAAGGTGATGGCCCACCGGACGGCACACCAAAGGTGAGAAAATGGCATGAAAAGCGTGCCGGACGGCGAGGGAAGCAAAATCGGGTAAGAAGGAGGCTCAGGGGCAAAATGGTAATTTTGCAAAGTTTTGGTTTTTTTTGATATATTATATGTATATATATATAGATTATACTATATATTAAAATAATATTAAATCACACACATTAAATATACACCACACACATAAAATTTAATATTTTAATAATTTATACTAAATAAAAATAATTAAATAACAATAAAACAAATAAATAATTAATATAATAATTAGGGTAATACTAAACCCTAAATTAAATAAATAATTATTTGTATACACGGTGTTTAATATTTTTAAAATATGTATGAGTTCATGCAAGTCTGAAAATATATATTTAAAATAATTAATAATAAAATATTTACGTGAAAATTTCCCCGAAAAATGCAAGTCCCGGAAAAATTTTACGTAAAGCACTGTAAACAATACACAATAATTAAGATAGATTTTAAATACATATCAACTCGTGAAAATTATCGTAAATATATATTCAAAAATTATTTAACACTGTATATCTCGGTACAATGTAAAAATATTTTAAAAACACGGGATATTACATCTTTTGAATCTGGAATCCGTTAGCAAGCCTAAAAATAAAATAAAACATGCAATAATAAACAATAACAGTAATATATATATGCAGCGGAAGTAAAAATCATAAATATAATAATAACATTCTCATCACTGGATTTAAAATCAAATCTCATCTCATATATATAAATCTTTCAGTACAAATCCAGTTTCAATGTAATACATCTCTTTAAATAAAATACATGAGATCCCACATTTTAATTTACGACTACTGCAATGTCTAGATTATAAAAATAAAGACTCAAGTAAATAGTTTACACAAAGAAGCCGGGGCGGAAGAAATCCGGCGTATCGACCTGCTACTGAGGTCTGAAGAAGTTGACTCTCCTGAAAAATAGTAAACGGAGGGGAGTCCAGACCTCACTGAGTGAATTACTATAATATATATACATACACACTAAGTGACAATGCATACAATCAACAGTATATATATATTCTAATTTATATACAGGTAAATTCACACAGAGTGCAGAAAAATCATTTTATATGTTTTATTGAAAATTATCGTTTATGAAGGATCACATAGAACCCTAGAATATCGCAACCTCGAAAACAGTGTTAAACAACACTCTAGCCACACAGGGCTCACTTAATCCAAAGATATCCACTTAATCCATTTAGATAGTAGACTGGCCCCAAGACACTAAGTCAACCGAGCTCCAACAGTCTAACTGCCAGTGTGATTGGCCCCGAGACACTTGGTCAACCGAGCTCCAGCAATCACACCTCCGAAACCATATCTAACACATATCAATAATCACATCAAATCAATATCCACAAATAAGTTAGTAATATAGCCTAAATACTATAGGCGTAACCGGTACGTACTTCGGTCCTAGTGCTGCCCACTAGGTAGCACGTTCTATCGATTATCCTTCATTAAATAATATAAATCATTCATTCACAAAAATAAATGATGCATGAAGTTCAATAAAATAACAACATAAACCATATATATACTAGAAATATACCAAAAGTAAACCAGGTATATTTCGAGTATATATACATCGAATAATTCCAATTACAATTACAAAATAAACTAAAAATATACCAAAATATACATAAAAGCATTTTTTAAGAATAATTTAGTTATACAATATGCATATAGTTGAAAAATATACTAAAATATACCAAAAAATAAACCTAAGTAATACTTAAATCATTTATGCATATTTTATTAAAATAAAGCATACTTTTCTAAAACATGCATCCTAAAGCATATATATATAGTATAGTAACTGTAATATCCCGTGTTTTTTTAAAATATTTTTTACACTGTACCAGGATATACAGTGTCAATAATTTTTATGCATTTATACGATATTTTTATGAGTTTGATATGTATTTTAAACCTATTTTAATTACTGTCTATTATTTTCAGTATTTTACGTAAAATTTTCTCGGGGACTTTCATTTTCGGGGAAATTTCCACGTAAAACAATGTATTATTAATTATTTTAAATGTGTTTACGGGTTTGCATGAACTCATACATATTTTTAAATTATTAAATAAAGCCTGTGTGTGTATATTTATTTAATTAGGGTTTTATTATTACCCTAATATTTTATTATTTATTTATTATTATTTGATTATTTTATTTATTATTAAATTATTAAAATTTATTATTTTATTATTATTTATTTATTAATATTTAATTATTTTAATTTATTTTCTTTTTTTTTTCTTTTTTTTTTCTTTTCCTTTTTCTTTCTTTTTCTTTTTCTTTCTCTTTCCTTTTTCTTTCTTTTTTCTTTTTCTTCTTTCTTCTTCTTTCTCTCCCGCAGGCGCCGACCACCATTTTTTTTCTCCACCGCCGTTTCTCCCTCCTCCGGCCACCGTTTTCGGACACCGCCAGTCTCTATCTTCTCCTTGAGCTCCGGTGAGTGTTAATTCTAGCTTTGGTTTGAGCTAAAATGGTCTAGGAATTGCTTAGGTTTCGATTTGAAAATTTCGGCCTCTTTGGGTTTTCGATTTTTTTTGAGCTTTGATTTGGATGATTCATGGAAACTTCCTTCACAAATGGTTGTTCCTGGTAGCTTAATCTTCATGTATGAATTTTTACAGAATTTTTGGAGGTTTTTTTGGATTTTTTGGGTATTTTTGAATATTTTAATATTATTTTCTAATTTTCGGAAATTAATTATTTTAAATTATGAAATTGGAGTTTATGGTTGGAATTAGGTGTTGAAATGAATTATAGAAATTTATTTGGAATTTTTTATGAATTTCTAAGTATTTATTTTTAATTATTGAAGTTTAGGTGATTTTGGAAAATTAAGTTAATTGTGTTTTAAATTGAATTTAATTGGTTAATTGAGGTTTAATTATTGATATTATTGATAAATATGTTGAGAAAAATTAATTTTGGATAATTGTATGATTTTTGGTGAATTTTTGAAGTAATTTAGGTATATATATATATATAGGGGTATTTTGGTAATTTTACCCTAAATTGTCTAAAAAATGTAATTTAATTGGTTTTTAATATTTATTTAAGGTATAAAAATGATTTCTACAAAATATTTAGTATTTTTAACTAATTAAAACTATTTTCCGGGAATTATTTTCAATTATATATATAATATTACGGTTTTTTCTAATAAAATGAGTTTTTAATCGATTTTTACAGTGTTTCAAGATTTATTATGTAATTTCTACGTATGAAATGTATTTTTTATGATTTAAGGATATTTTTGGTATATTTGAATATATATTCTGTGTTTGTGACCCCGGTCGACAGATTGTCAGTCTGGAGGTCCGACCGAGGGGTTGTGATTGATTGTGGTGTTTATTTTTCGAAGTGTATTTTTCTTTGCAGGGGTCGGCTCTACTCTTTTGAGTAGAGAGATGTCCGTTTTACAGGGGAGGTTCTGTCGGATTTCCGGTAGAATTCTCGTAAAACGTGATATCCAGTCGAACCCTAATTTCCGATTCTGTGTTAAAATACTCTTAGATTTAATTTCTAGGATTTTCCTGTTAGGGTTATTCTGATGTCGATTAATTATTTCTTGTTAGTTGCGCCGAGACCGAGGGTTAGTGGACCAGGCCCGTCGAGGTTTAAAATACATATCAACTCATAAAAATATCGTATAATGCATAAAAATTATTGACACTGTATATCCCGATACAGTGTAAAAATATTTAAAAAAAAACACGGGATATTACAATTTATATTCAAGTATATTTTTGGTATATAATAAATTATATACATGTTTTATTAATAAAATATATTTAAAATGTTTTTAAATATATTTTTAGTTTAATTCATGATTTGATTGGATTTATTTGACATATATATACTCAAAATATACCTGGTTTACGTTTGGTATATTTTCGGTATATATATGGTTTATATTGCTATTTCATTTATATCCATGCATCATTTATTTTTGTGAATGAATGTTTTATATTTAAGAATGAAGGATATCAATAGAACGTGCTACCTAGTGGGCAGCACTAGGACCGAGTACGTACCGGTACGCCTATAGTATTTAGGCTTTATTACTGACTATTTGTGGATATCGATTTGATTATGATTATTGATATGTGAGATGTGGTTTGGGTGTGATTGCTGGAGCTCGGTTGACCAAGTGTCTCGGGGCCAATCACACTGGCAGTCAGACTGCTGGAGCTCGGTTGACTTAGTGTCTCGGGGCCAGTCTACTGTCCATATGGATTAAGTGTATATATTTGGAATCAGTGAGCCTGTATGGCTAGAGTGTTGTTTAACACTATTTTTCTGAGGTTGCGATATTCTAGGGTTCTATGTGATCCTTCATAAAAGTTGATTTTCAGACAAATATATAAAATGATTTTTCTGCATCTGTATGAATTTGCCTGTATATATACATATTACTCATATACTGTTGACTGTATGCATTATCACTTAGAGTGTATGTATATATATTATAGTAATTCACTCAGTGAGGTCTGACTCCCCTCCGTTGACTATTTTTCAGGAGAGTCAACTTCCTCAGACCTCAGTAGCAGGTCGATACGCCGGATTTCTTCCGCCCCGGCTTCTTTATGTAAATTGTATACTTGAGTCTTATTTATTTTATCTAGACACTGCAGTAGTTGTGATTTTCAGTAGTTGTGAATTAAAGTATTTGTTTTAAAGAGATGTATTATAGTAAAACTGGATTTGTATAAAGATTATACATTTATGAGATTATATATGCGATGTGATGAGTTTTGAATTAAATCCAATTGATATGGATGATATTGTAATATTTATGATTTTTATTTTCCGCTGCATATTATATTTTTATGGTTATTATTGCATATTTATTTTATTTTTAGGCTTGCTACGGGCTCCGGATTCGAAAGAATTCCCGTTCCCTAGCGCCGGTTATGGCCCCTGTTTTGGGTCGTGACAGTAACTCACCTAGTGCGCTCCACGAGACGGGTCCAATGGCCCTGGTCCACTAGCCCTCGATCTCGGTGCAACTAAACAAGCAATAAATAATAGACATCAGAATAAGCCTAATAGAAATCCTAGAATTCGATCTAGAGTATTAAATACAGAAACAAAATTAGGGTTCGACTGGACATCACATTTTACGAGAATTCTACCAAAAATTCGGCAGAACCTCCCCTGTAAAATGGACATCTCTCTACTCAAAAGAGTAGAGCCGACCCTGCAAGGAAATACACTTCAAAAAACTACACAGAGCACAATCAAAATCCCACGGTCGGACTCCAAACTACAGTCCACCGACCGGGGTCCACAATCACAAAATAATTTCAGAAATACCAAAAATACCCTAATAACAAAATACATTTTATACGTAGAAATTACATAATTAACCTTTAAACACTATAAAAACAGATAAAAACTCATTTTATTAGAAAAACCGTATATTATATATATAATTGAAAATAATTCACGAAAAATAGTTTTAATTAGTTAAAAATACTAAATAATTTTTAGAAATCATTTTTATACCTTAAATAACTATTAAAACCAATTAAATTACATTTTTATCCAATTTTGTGTAAAATTACCAAAATACCCCTATATATATAAATATACTAAAATTACTTCAAAAATTCACCAAAAATTATAAAATTATCTAAAATTTATTTTATCAACATATTTATCAATAATATTAATAATTAAACTCAATTACCCAATTAAATTCAATTAAAAACACAATTAACCCTAATTTCCCAAATTACATAAACTTCAATAATTCAAAATAAATACTTAGAAATTCATAAAAATTCCAAATAAATTCCTATAATTCATTTCAACACCTAATTCAACCATAAAACAAAATTTAATAATTTAAATAATTAATTTCCGAAAATTAGAAAATAATATTAAATATTTAAAAATACCCAAAAATCCAAAAAATCTCCAAAAATTCCAAAACAATTCATACATGTATATTAAGCTACTAGGAACAACATTTGTGAACGCAGTTTTCATGAATCAATCAATTCGAAGCTCAAAAAAATCAAAAACCCTAATGTGACCGAAATTGAAAATTCAAAACCTAAGCAATTCTAGACCATTTCAGCTCAAACCAAAGCTAGAATCACTCTCACCGGAGCTCAAGGAGAAGAAAGCGACTGGCGGTGTCAAAAATGGTGGTCGGAATCGACGGTGGCCAAAGTTTCAGCTTCTCCGGCCAAAACCGACTTCCAGGCGCCGGAAACGGCTACCACAGGCGGTGGAAGAGGCTGGGGAAGGTGGTGGCACACCGGACGGTGAAGGGAAGCAAATCGAGGAAGAAGGAGGCTCGGGGGCAAAATGGTAATTTTCTAAAGTTTTGGTTTTTTGATAAATTATATGTATATATATATAGATTATACTATATATTAAAATAATATTAAATCACACACATTAAATATACACCACACACATAAAATTTAATATTTTAATAATTTATACTAAATAAAAATAATTAAATAACAATAAAACAAATAAATAATAAATATAATATTAGGGTAATACTAAACCCTAATTAAATAAATAATTATATGTATACACGGTGTTTAATATTTTAAAAATATGTATGAGTTCATGCAAGTCCAAAAATATATTTAAAATAATTAATAATAAATTATTTACGTGAAAATTTCCCTGAAAATGCAAGTCCCAGGAAAATTTTACGTAAAGCACTGTAAATAAGACACAGTAATTAAAATAGATTTTAAATACATATCAACTCGTGAAAATATCGTAATATATATTCAAAAATTATTAACACTGTATATCCCGGTACAGTGTAAAAATATTTTAAAAACACGGGATATTACAGTCTTCCCCCCTTACAAGAATTCGTCCCCGAATTCCAAAAAAAACAAGTTCAAGAAGGAAAGAGATACGGGTAAGAAGCTCGCATCTCAGCTTCAGTCTCCCACGTATGGTCCTCGACTCTATCGCTACGTCACAAAACCTTGACCATCGGAATCTGTTTCGAACGCAACTGTCGAACTTGAAAATCAACGATGGCCACAGGTTCTTCCACAAACGTCAAATCTTCACTCACTTCCACACTGTCAGGTTGTAACATGTGTGAAGGGTCTGAGATATACTTCCTCAACATCGAGATATGAAATACTGGATGCACATGTGACATACTATGAAATATTATAGTATATTTATATATATAAGGGCATTTTGGTAATTTTACCCTAAATTGGCTAAAAATGTAATTTAATTGGTTTTAATAGTTATTTAAGGTATAAAAATGATTTCTACAAATTATTTGGTATTTTTAACTAATTAAAACTATTTTTCGTGAATTATTTTCAATTATATATATAATATACGGTTTTACTAATAAAATGAGTTTTTATCAGTTTTTACTGTGTTTAAAGGTTAATTATGTAATTTCTACCTATAAAATGTATTTTTAGGTTTTAAGGGTATTTTTGGTATTATCAGAATTGTTCTGTGATTGTGGACCCCGGTCGGTAGATTGTAGTCTGGAGTCCGACCGAGGGGTTGTGGTTGAGTGTTGAGCTTGTATTTCGAAGTGTGTTTCTTTGCAAGGTCGGCTCTACTCTTTGAGTAGAGAGATGTCCATTTTACAGGGGAGGTTCTGCCGAATTTTCGGTAGAATTCTCATAAAACGTGATATCCGGTCGAACCCTAATCTCGATTCTGTGTTTAATACTCTAGATCAAATTCTAGGATTTCTGTTAGGTTTATTCTGATGTCTATTATTTATTGTTTGTTTAGTTGTACCGAGACCGAGGCCTAGTGGACCAGGCCCATCGGATTCATCTCGTGGAGCGCACTAAGTGTGAGTTACTATACTATATATATATGCCTTAGGATGTATGATTTTAGAAATATATATTTTATTTTGATTAAAATGCATAAATAATGTGATTTGTATTTAAGTATATTTTTGGTTTATTTTTGGTATATATTAAATTATATGCATGTTTTATTAATGAACTATGTTTAAAATGTTTTTAAATGTATCTTTAGTTTATTTTGTAATTTAACTGGATTTATTTGACGTATATATACTCGAAATATACCTGGTTTACTTTTGGTATAGTTTCGGTATATATATGGTTTATATTGTTATTTTATTTAAATTCATGCATCATTTATTTGTGAATGGATGTTTTTATATTTATTAATGAAGGATATCGATAGAACGTGCTACCTAGTGGGCAGCACTAGGACCGAGTACGTACCGGTACGCCTATAGTATTTAGGCTATATTACTAACCATTTGTGGATATTGATTAATTATGATTATTTGATGTGTGAGATGTGATTGGGTGTGATTGCTGGAGCTCGATTGACCAAATATCTCGGGGCCAATCACACTGGCAGTCAGACTGTTGGAGCTCGGTTGACTTAGTGTCTCGGGGCTAGTCTACTGTCTAAATGGATTAAGTGGATATATTTGGATCAACTGAGCCTGTGTGGCTAGAGTGTTGTCTAACACTATTTTTGAGGTTGCGATATTCTAGGGTTCTATGTGATCCTTCATAAAAGATGATTTTCAATAAAAAATATATATATAATGATTTTATTGCATCTGTGTGTATTTGCCTGTATATATACATATTAGATATATATTGTTGACTGTATGCATTGTCATTTAGTGTGTATGTATATATATTATAGTAATTCACTCAATGAGGTCTGACTCCCCTCCGTTGACAATTTTTCAGGAGAGTCAACATCTTCAGACCTCAGTAGCAGGCCTGTACGCCGGATTTCTTCCGCCCCGGGTTCTTTATGTAAACTGCTTACTTGAGTCTTATTTTTATAATCTAGACACTGCAGTAGTGGTAAATTAAATTATGGGATTTTATGTATTATATTTATGCGAGATATTGTATCATGTGGACTGGATTTGTATTAAAAGATTTATATATATGAGATGAGATTTGATTTAAATCCAGTTAGTGAAAATACTATTGTGATATTTATGATTTTCATTTTTGCTGCATTATATATTGCTACTATTATTGCATGTTTTATTTTATTTTTAGGCTTGCTACGGGTTCCGGATTCGAAAGAATTTCCGTTCCCTAGCGCCGGTCATGGCCCCTGTTTTGGGTCGTGACAAAAATAAACCAAAAATAAACTAAGTACTGCTCAAATTATTTATGCATATTTAATCAAAATAAAACATACATTTCTAAATCATGCACCCTAAAGCATATATGTATAAAATAGTAACTCACACTTAGTGCGCTCCTCGAGATAGGTCCGATGGGCCTGGTCCACTAGGCCTCGGTCTTGATGCAACTAAACAAATAAAAATAACGGTCATCAGAATAAACCTAACAGAAATCCTAGAAACTCGATCTAGAATATTAGACACATAATTAAAATTATGGTTCGACCGGACATCACGTTTTACGAGAATTCTACCAAAAATTCGATAGAACCTCCCCTGTAAAATGGACTTCTCTCTACTCAAAGAGTAGAGTTGGCCCTGCAAAGAAACACACTTCGAAAAATAGACACAGAAACATATCCACAACCTCGGTCGGACTCCAAACTACAGTTTACCGATCGGGGTCCATAATCACAGAATAATTATGAAAATACCAAAAATACCCTTATATCATAGGCATACATTTTATAAGTATAAATTACATAATTAACCTTAAAACATAGTAAAAACCGATAAAAACTCATTTTATTAGATAAATCGTATATTATATATATAATTTGAAAATAATTCACGAAAAATAGTTTTAATTAATTAAAAATACTAAATCATTTGTATAAATCATTTTTATACCTTAAATAACTATTAAAACCAATTTAATTACATTTTTAGCCAATTTAGGGTAAAATTACCAAAATACCCCTATATATAAATATACTAAAATTACTCCAAAAATTCACCAAAAATAGTATAATTATTCAAAATTAATTTTCTCAATGTATTTATCAATAATATCAATATTTAAACTCAATTAAATAATTAATTTCAATTAAAAACACAATTAACCCTATTTTCTCAAAATTACATAAACTAATTAAATTCAAAATAAATACATAGAAATTCATAAAAATTCCAAATAAATTTCTATAATTCATTTCGACACCTATATTTATCATAAAACACAATTTCATAATTTATTTAATTAATTTTCGAAAATTAGAAAATAATAATAAAATATTCAAAAATACCCAAAAATCAAAATAATTCCCAAAAATTCTAAAAAAAATCACACATGTAGATTAAGCTGAGGGAAACAAAATTTGTGAAGGAATTTTTCATGAATCAATCAATTTGAAGTTCAAAAAAATCAAGAACCCTAAAATGGCCGAATTACCAAAATCGAAACCTAAGCAAATCAAAACCATTTTAAGTGAAAAAAAGTTTGGAATCACACTCACCGGAGCCCAAGGAGAAGAAAGAGACCGGCGATGTCAAAAATGGTGACCGGAAACGTCATGAACGACGGTGAGAAAGAATTCGGCTTCTCCGGCCAAAACAAGCTTTCCGACACCGGAAAGGGGCTCTGCAGTTGGCGGAACGGCTGGAGGAAGGAGGTGGCACACCTGGAGGCACACCGACTGCAAGAGAATGGAATGACAGTGGCCGGATTAGTGTGAGGGAGGTGATCGGGGAAGAAGGAGCTTCGGGTGGCACAATGGTAAATAACTCAAACTTTATACTTTTGTTTAATATTAAAAATGTATATGTATATATATATACTTTACACTATATATTAAAATAATATAAAATCACACACATTAAATATACACCACACACATATAATTTAATATTTTAAAATTTAATACACTAAAAAAAATATTTAAATAATATTAAAACTAATAATAAATAATAAAATATTAGGGTAATTAATTAAACCCTAATTAAATAAATACACATATATATTTTTATTTAGTACTTTTAAAAATATATATGAGTTCATGCAAGTCCGGAAATCTATTTAATATAATTAATAGTAAATTATTTACGTGAAAATTTTCCCGAAAATGCAAGTCCTTAGTAAAATATTTAAAATAACATAAAATAATAAAAATCAATTTTAATTAAATAACAACTCATGAAATATCATAAATATATACAAAAATTATTAACACTGCATATCCCGATGCAGTATAAAAATATTTAAAAACACGGAATATTACAATATATATATATCAAAATATGTTTATGTGTTTATTATATCATGTGTGTGAATATATATATATATATATATATACACACACACACACATTCAATGTGAAGAACATAAAAAATATACAAACAACAAAAGAAAAAAAAAAACAGTACCTACCTTCCTTCTCTCCCGCTCGGTTCCGGTCAGTGTCTCGTCGATGTGCCTCTCCCTTTACTGGATGCCAGCCATCCATCCTCCTCTTTCCGCCATCACCTCCTCCTCCCTTCTTCTTCATCTTCTTCCTCTACAACACCGAAATAGTGGCTGAAGCATCAACGACAGCATGTTGCTTTCACAATCACCAGAGGCATCACAGTGGCGGGAGCTAGCTTTTCCGGTACCACTCAATCCCTTAAGCTCCGAGGAGGTTTATTCCGAGCTTGGTTTTAGCTCTAACTTGATCTTTAGTGAGTTTTAGTTGATTTTTGATTTAAGCTTTAGAGTTTTTCCATTTTTTTTTATTGATCTTGTGTGTTTTAGATAATTTACCTTAACAAATGTTGTTCATAGATGATTAATCTATATGAATTTTTTTTTTATTTTTAGAATTTATTTGAAATTTTGTTAAATTTTTATTATTTTATTATTATTTATCTAATTTTTGTAAATTTATTTATTTAATTATAAAATTTGTTGAATTAGTGTTATTATGAGTTAATATTAATTTTAGAGTAAAGAAAATAATTTTTGAGAATTTTGTGTAATTTTAAGAAATATTTATAGTTTATGTAATTTTGGAATTTTGAGTTAAATGTGTATTTTTGGTAGAAATTAGAGTTTAATTATGTGTTTTAGTTGATATTATAATGTTAGTTGTTGATAATTTTTATGAATTTATATAATTTTTATGGAATTTTATATAATTTATGTGTATTTTAGAATTATTAGATTAAATATGTATTTTTATAGAAATTATTGGTTAAATAAGTGATTTGGTTGATATTAGTATATTATATGATGATTAAATAATTTTAATGATTTTATATAATTTTTGAGGAAATTATTTAGTATGTTGGATATTTTATATTATAGGGGGTAAATGTCTAATTTTATGTTAATTATAGTTAAATATTATGTTTAGTTGATTTTATAATTATTTAAAGTATTAAAATGATTTTTGCAAATTAATTACTATTTTTAACTAATTAATACTATTTTTCAAAAATTGTTTTCAAATAATATATTATATATTATTTTGGAAATAAAATGGGTTTTAAACTAATTTTTTTATATAATTAAACTATTTAAGCAATTAAACGGGAACTTTATTATGTTATGTTGAATAATTGTAAAATTTGAATTTTATTAATATTATATAATATTTGAGATCTTAGTAGTTAAATTGTAATAATTTTGGGAATATTATGTAAATAATAAGCGTATTTGTTATTTTGAGATTAAATGTGTGTTTTATTATTTTTGTGATGATAAATTGCGATTTTAAATGTTATTTGCAATTTATGTTAATTTAATTGTAAGATGGGAATTTTATTCCATTTATGAATTTTTATTATCAAATATTATTTAAATTAAACTTTTATGTTTTAATTAGGAAATAAAGACTTTTAATTATTTTTATGAGTTTTTGATGATTTTTTTTAATTTTACTGTTTAATATTGTTGTTTGTGTATTGTGAACCTCGGTTGGGGATTTGTGGAGTTTAGGATTCCAACCGAGGTGTTATGTTTTGTGATTTTAGAAGTATGTTTTCTGTGTAGGATCGGCCCTACTTTTGTAGGGAGATGTCTGTTTTACAGAGGAGACTCTGCTAAAATTTCAGTAGATTTCTCATAAAATGTGACAACCGGTCTAAGTCTAGTTTTGAATTTCTGATTGAGTCTTTCTATAGTAATCCTAAAAACGTAGAATTTGAAGTTTATTCTAATTGTTGATGTTATTTTATTTTTCTAACTGCACTGAGATTGAGGCCTATCATATTATACAAACATAAATACATTATTATACTGATGTCTGAATGTCTGTATTTTATAGTGTATGTGTATATATATAATAATAATTCACTCAGTGAGGTCTGACCCCTTCAATATTTTTTTAGGACATTCTATTTCGTCAGACCTCAGTATTAGACGCTTCGCCAATCTTCTTGAGCCCTGGTTGTTTTACGTAATTTTTATATCTAAACTCTTATTTGTACTCTACCAACTGCAGTAGTAGTATTTGAGTGATGTAGTGTTTAACATTTTTTTTATAACTGAGATTTGTGTTTGATGAATTATGTATGTTATATTTTAATATATGCTATAAGAAATTCTTTTAATATTATTTTAAGTTTTAAATTCTTTGATACTCATATATTATATTCTCGTGTGCTTTTATTTTTTTAAGGCTTACTATGGGTTCAAGTTTATAGTAATTCTCATTTCCTAGCACCAGTCATAGCTCCTGGGTTGGGTCATGACACTTCAGTAGTTAGTAGTTTAATGTATGTCATGGTGTGTACATGGCTAAGTATTGCATACTCAGTTGGAGTTGTGAGTCGATTCCTTTCAAATCCTGGAAAAGAGCATTAGCCTGCAGTGAATGGATTTTTAGGTATCTTCATGGAACATCCAAAATATGTTTGTGTTTTAAAGATGTCAAACCTATGTGTCACGACCCAAAACAGGGGTCATGACCGGCGCTAGGGAACGAGAATTCTTTCGAATCCGGAACCCGTAGCAAGCCTAAAAATAAAATAAAACATGCAATAATAATAACAATATATAATGCAGTGGAAATAAAAATCATAAATATCCAAAATAATATCCATCTCCCATATATAAATCTTTTAATACAAATCCAGTTCAAATATAATACAACATCTCTTTAAATATTTAATGACTACTGCAGTGTCTAGATAAAATAAACCCAAGACTCAGAGAAGCAGTTTACACAAAGAAGCCGGGGCGGAAGAAATCCGGCATATGGGCCTGCTACTGAGGTCTGAAGATGTTGACTCTCCTGAAAAATTATCAACGGAGGGGAGTCAGACCTCACTGAGTGAATTACTATAATATATATACATACACACTAAATGACAATGCATAAAGTCAACAGTATATATGTCACGACCCAAAACAGGGGCCATGACCGGCGCTAGGGAACGGGAATTCTTTCGAATCCGGAACCCGTAGCAAGCCTAAAAATAAAATAAAACATGCAATAATAGTAGCAATATATAATGCAGCGGAAATAAAAATCATAAATATCATAATAACAATTTCATTAACTGGATTTAATTTAAATATCAACTCATCACATATATATAAAATCTTTTTAATACAATCCAGTTCAATTTCTTAAAATGCATCTCGCATAAATAAAATACATAATGTCTCATAATTAATTTACAACTACTGCAGTGTCTAGATAAAGTAAACCCAAGACTCAGAGATGCAGTTTACACAAAGAAGCCGGGGCGAAAGAAATCCGGCGTATCGACCTGCTATTGAGGTCTGAAGATGTTGACTCTCCTGAAAATAGTAAACGGAGGGGAGTCAGACCTCACTGAGTGAATTACTATAATATATATACATACACACTAAATGACAATGCATACAGTCAACAGTATATATCTAATATGTATATATACAGGCAAATACACACAGATGCAATGAAATCATTTTATATATATTTAATTGAAAATCATTATTTATGAAGGATCAAATAGAACCCTAGAATATCGCAACCTCGGAAACAGTGACAACACTCTAGCCATACAGGCTCACTTATTCCAAATATATCCACTTAATCCATTTAGACAGTAGACTGGCCCCGAGACACTAAGTCAACCGAACTCCAGCAGTCTGACTGCCAGTGTGATTGGCCCCGAGACACTTGGTCAACCGAGCTCCAGCAATCACACCCAAACCATATCTCACATATATCAATAATCACACTTAATCAATATCCATAAATAGTTAGTGATATAGCCTAAATACTATAGGCGTACCGGTACGTACTCGGTCCTAGTGCTGCCCACTAGGTAGCACGTTCTATTGATATCCTTCATCATTAATAATATAAAACATTCATTCACAAAAATAAATGATGCATGAAGTTCAATAAAATTATCAACATAAACCATATATATACTAGAAATATACCAAAAGTAAACCAGGTATATCTCGAGTATATATATGTCAAATGAATTCAATCAATTTACAAATTAAGCTAGAAATATATTTAAAAACATTTTAAATATAATTTATTTACAAAACATGCATATAATTTAATATATACCAAAAATAAACCAAAAATATACTTAAATACAAGTCATATTATTTATGCATATTTAATCAAAATAAAACATATATTTCTAAATCATGCATCCTAAAGCATATATATATATAGTATAGTAACTCACCCTAGTGCGCTCCACGAGACGGGTCCAACGGACCTGGTCCACTAGCCCTCGGTCTCGGCGCAACTAAACAAACAATAAATAATAGACATTAGAATAAACCTAACAGAAATCCTAGAATTCGATCTAGAGTATTAAACACAGAATTGAGATTAGGGTTCGACTGGATATCACGTTTTACGAGAATTCTACCAAAAATTCGACAGAACCTCCCCTGGTAAAACAGATATCTCTCTACTCAAAAGAGTAGAGCCGACCCTACAAAGAAATACACTTCGAAAAACAAACACCACATCTCATTCACAACCCCTCAGTCGGACTCTAGACTATAATCTACCGACCAGGGTCCACAATCACAGAATAATTTAGGAAATACCAAAAATATCCTTATAACATAGAAATACATTTTATAGGTAGAAATTACATAATTAACCTTAAAACACAGTAAAAATCGATAAAATTTCATTTTATTAGAAAAACCGTATATTATATATATAATTGAAAATAATTCACGAAAAATAGTTTTAATTAGTTAAAAATACTAAATAATTTGTAGAAATCATTTTTATACCTTAAATAACTATTAAAACCAATTAAATTACATTTTCAGCCAATTTTGTGTAAAATTACCAAAATACCCCTATATATATAAATATACTAAAATTACTTCAAAAATTCACCAAAAATTATACAATTATCCAAAATTAAATTTCTCAACATATTTATCAATAATATTAATAATTAAACTCAATTAACCAATTAATTCAATTAAAAACACATTTAACCTAATTTTCCCAAAATTACATAAACTTCAATAATTCAAAATAAATACTTAGAAATTCATAAAAATTCCAAATAAATTCCTATAATTCATTTAAACACCTAATTTAACCATAAAACACAATTTCATAATTTAAATAATTAATTTCCGAAAATTAGAAAATAATATTAAAATATTCAAAAATACCCAAAAATCCAAAAAATCTCCAAAAATTCCACAAAAATTCAAAAATTTAGATTAATCTACTAGGAACAATATTTGTGAATGGAGTTTTCATGAATCAATCATTTCGAAGCTCAAAAAAATTGAAAACCCTAATGTGATCGAAATTGAAAATTCAAAACCTAAGCAATTCTAGACCATTTAAGCTCAAACCAAAGCTAGAATCACACTCATCGGAGCTCAAGGAGAAGAAAGAGACCAGCGGTGTCGAAAATGGTGGTCGGAATCGTCGTCGACGGTGAGGAGAAGAATTTCGGCCAAAAATGGAAAAAATAGCTCGCCGACGTCGAGGGACGGCTGGGAACGACGGTGGCAAGCCAGGAGGCACACCGACGGTAGGTGATTGGCGTGACAGACGGTGGTGAGGGGTGGTCGGGCGCTCGGGAGAAGAAGAAGAAGAAGAAAAAGAAAAAGAAAAAGAAAAAGAAAGAAAAGAAAAAGAAAAGAAAAAAGAAAAAGAAAAAGAAAAAAGAAAAATAATAAAAAAATAATTTTAATAAAATATTTAAAAAAAAATCACACCCACACATATAATTTAATATTTTAATAATTTAATAATAAATAAAATAATTAAATAACAATAAATTAATAAACAAATAATAAAATATTAGGGTAATATATATTAAACCCTAATTAAATAAATATTTACACACATAGGCTTTATTTAGTATTTTAAAAATACGTATGAGTTCATGCAAGTCCGAAAATATATTTAAAATAATTAATAATAAATTATTTACGTGAAAATTTTCCCGAAAATGCAAGTCCCGGGAAAATTTTACATAAAGCACTATAAATAATACACAATAATTAAAATAGATTTTAAATACACATCAACTAGTAAAAATATCATAGTATATATACAAAAATTATTAACACTGTATTTCCCGGTACAGTGTAAAAATGTTTAAAAATACGGGATATTACAATATATCTAATATGTATATATACAGGCAAATACACACAGATACAATAAAATCGTTTTATATATAGTTTACTGAAAATCATCGTTTATGAAGGATCAAATAGAACCCTATGATATTGAAACCTCAATCAGTGTTAGACAACACTCTAGCCATATAGGCTCACTTAATCCAAATATATCCACTTAATCCATTTAGACAGTAGACTAGCCCCGAGACACTGAGTCGACCGAGCAGCAGCAGTCTAACTGCCAGTGTGTGTAATATCCCGTGTTTTTAAAATATTTTTACACTGTACGGGATATACAGTGTTAAAATTTTTTGAATATATATTACGATATTTTCACGAGTTGATATGTATTTAAAATCTATTTTAATTACTGTGTCTTATTTACAGTGCTTTACGTAAAATTTTCCCGGGACTTGCATTTTCGGGGAATTTTTCACGTAAATAATTTATTATTAATTATTTTAAATATATTTTCGGACTTGCATGAACTCATACATATTTTTAAAAATATTAAACACCGTGTATACATATAATTATTTATTTAATTAGGGTTTAGTATTACCCTAATATTTTATTAATTATTTATTTGTTTTATTGTTATTTAATTATTTTATTAGTATAAATTATTAAAATATTAAATTATATGTGTGTGGTGTATATTTAGTGTGTGTAATTTAATATTATTTTATTATATAGTATAAAGTATATATATATACACATTATATATAAAAAAAAATCAAATTTTGGAAAATTACAAAACTGCCCCTGAGCCTCCTTCTTCCTCGATCTTCACCCTCACCGCCGTCCGGTCACTGCCATGCCGATTTCTCACCGTTGGTGTGCCGTCCGATGTGCCACCACCTTCCCCAGCCTCTTCCGCCGCCTGTGGTAGCCGTTTTCGGCATTTGGGAGGTCGGTTTTGGGCCGGAGAAGCCGAAACTTTGGCCATCATCGATCACGTCGATTTCGACCACCGTTTTCGACACCACCAGTCTCTTTCTTCTCCTTGAGCTCCGGTGAGTGTGATTCTAGCTTTGGTTTGAGCTAAAATGGTCTAGAATTGCTTAGGTTTTGATTTTTTGATTTTGGCCTATTAGGGTTTTTGATTTTTTTGAGCTTCAAATTGATTGATTCATGGAAAATCCTTCACAAATGTTGATCCTAGTAGCTTAATATTCATGTATGAATTTTTTTGGAATTTTTGGAGATTTTTTGGATTTTTGGGTATTTTTGAATATTTTAATATTATTTTCTAATTTTCGGAAATTAATTATTTAAATTATGAAATTGTGTTTTATGGTTAAATTAGGTGTTTAAATGAATTATAGGAATTTATTTGGAATTTTTATGAATTTCTAAGTATTTATTTTGAATTATTGAAGTTTATGTAATTTTGGGGAAAATTAGGTTAAATGTGTTTTTTATTTGAAATTAATTGGTTAATTGAGTTTAATTATTGATATTATTGATAAATATGTTGAGAAAATTAATTTTGGATAATTGTATAATTTTTTGGTGAATTTTTGAAGTAATTATGGTATATTTATATATAGGGGTATTTTGGTAATTTTACCCTAAATTGGTTAAAAATGTATTTAATTGGTTTTAATAGTTATTTAAGGTATAAAAATGATTTCTACAAATTATTTGGTATTTTTACCTAATTTAAAACTATTTTTCGTGAATTATTTTCAATTATATATATAATATACGGTTTTTCTAATAAAATGAGTTTTTAACGGTTTTTACAGTGTTTTAAGGTTAATTATGTAATTTCTACGTATAAAATGTATTTCTATGTTATAAGGATATTTTTGGTATTTTTTGGAATTATTCTGTGGTTGTGGACCCCGGCCGGTAGACTGTAGTTTGGAGTCCGACCGAGGGGTTGTGGATTTGTGTTGAGCCTGTTTTTTGAAGTGTATTTCTTTGCAGGGTCGACTCTACTCTTTTGAGTAGAGAGATGTCCGTTTTACAGGGGAGGTTCTGTCGAATTTTCGATAGAATTCTCGTAAAACGTGATATCCAGTCGAACCCTAATTTCTGATTCTGTATTAAATACTCTAGATCGAATTCTAGGATTTCTGTTAGGTTTATTCTAATGTCTATCGTTATTTGTTTGTTTAGTTGCGTCGAGACCGAGGGCTAGTGGATCAGGGCCGTCGGACCCGTCTCGTGGAGCGCACTAGGTGAGTTACTATACTATATATATATACATTAGGATGCATGTTTTAGAAAAGTATGCTTTATTTTAATAAAATATGCATAACGGATTTAAGTATTACTTAGGTGTATTTTCGGTATATTTTGGTATATTTTTCAACTATATGCATGTTGTATAACTAAATTATTCTTAAAAATGCTTTTATGTATATTTTGGTATATTTTAGTTTATTTTGTAATTGTATTGGATTTATTTGACGTATATATACTCGAAATATACCTGGTTTATTTTTGGTATATTTCTAGGTATATATATGGTTTATGTTGAGATTTTATTGAACTTCATGCATCATTTATTTTTGTGAATGAATGTTTTACATTATTGATGATGAAGGATATCAATAGAACGTGCTACCTAGTGGGCAGCACTAGGACCGAGTACGTACCGGTACGCCTACAGCTTTAGGCTATATTACTAACTATTTGTGGATATTGATTTGATGTGATTATTGATATGTGTGAGATATGGTTTGGAGGTGTGATTGCTGGAGCTCGGTTGACCAAGTGTCTCGGGGCCAATCACACTGGCAGTCAGACTGCTGGAGCTCGGTTGACTTAGTGTCTCGGGGCCAGTCTACTGTCTAACTGGATAAGTGGATATATTTGAAATAAGTGAGCCTATGTGGCTAGAGTGTTGTCTAACACTATCTGAGGTTTTCGATATCATAGGGTTCTATGTGATCCTTCATAAAAGATGATTTTTAATAAAAATATATAAAATGATTTTATTGCATCTGTGTGTAATTGCCTGTATATATATATATATATATATATTATATATATATACTGTTGATTGTATGCATTATCATTTAGTGTGTATGTATATATATTATAGTAATTCACTCAGTGAGGTCTGACTCCCCTCCGTTGACTATTTTTCAGGAGAGTCAACTTCTTCAGACTTCAGTAGCAGGTCGATACGCCGGATTTCTTCCGCCCCGGCTTCTTTGTGTAAATTATTTACTTGAGTCTTATTTTTGTAATCTAGACACTGCAGTAGTTGTGAATTAAAGTGTGGGATTTCATGTATTTTATTTAAAGAGATGTATTATATTGAAACTGGATTGTATTAAAGAGATTTTATATATGCGATGAGTTGAGATTTGATTTAAATCCAGTGATGAAAATGTTATTATTATATTTATGATTTTTATTTTCGCTGCATATTATGTGGTTATTGTTATTATTGCATGATTTATTTTATTTTTAGGCTTGCTACGGGTTCCGGATTCGAAAGAATTCCCATTCCCTAGCCCCGGTCATGGCCCCTGTTTTGGGTCGTGATAAAGTTGGTATCAGAGCAGAGTTCTGTGTCAGGGCTTAGTTATGTGAGTTGTGGCCCTAGTTTTAAAGTTATGTTTTTTGTTGGACTACTGTAGTGTATTAGGTTTGAGTATGTCTTGATAAGTATTCCTTGCTGTAGTTTTCAGCATTATTCCTTCGTTGTCTATTTTGTATGAATTTTTCCGTTTGTCTTTTCAGTATGAGGAGGCGAGCGCGTGTTGCTCCACCGGTCGTTAAGGCCGAGGATGATGAGTCTTTTCAGGATGAGGTTTTACCTCTTGAGCAGCCAGTTAGACGTAGAGGTCGTGGCAGAGGTAGACCTCGAGGAGCGACAGGTCGTCGTAGGCAGAGAGAGTTACAGGACGAGGAGCCTGTAGAGCCTGAGTTTGATGTTCCTGTGCCTCCAGTTGTTCAGCCTGTTCAGCCTGCCTATCAGCAGGGTATGTCTGACCCTGAGCAACTTTGTTCTATGCCCGAGTTGGCAGGGATTGCTTTTGATGGTACTTCTGATTCGTTAGATTTTTTGCATGCGATTGAGACTAGGACTCGGACTGCTCATACCGAGTACCAGCGGATCATGATTGTTGAGTTGTCTGTCGAGGGACCAGCTCTAGATTGGTTCATTTAGATGATCCAGCCTTACATGATAACGATGACATGGGCTCAGTTCCGAGAGCGATTTATGAGGAGATTTTATCCAAAGCCTCTTCGTTTGAGCTATCGTCTTCGTTTGACCAGTATTTCTCGTGGAGATCGATCTGTAGAGGAGTATACCCGAGAGTTTCTTCATTTGGGTAGATATGCTGAGGATCTGATGCGAGATCAGTATTTTGCAGTCACTACGTATGTTACTGGTTTGGGTTCAGCTTTTGCTGGTATGCCTACAGCAGGCCTTACTCTGGAGTCTGTGATTGAGTTGGCCAAGGAGATTGAGCTGAGGCTAGTTAGGCAGGGAGCAATGCCTGATTATTACCAACTAGGAGTTCAGTCGAGTGGATTGCAGGCTACTCCGTACTCTAGTTTTCATGTTGGTTCGAGTAGTCAGCAGAGAGGTCCGACTTAGCAGAGTCAAAGACAACAGTAGTGAGTGCATCGGAGCAGTAGACATGGCCGTGGAGGTCAGCGTAGATCATTCAAATTTGGGTCAGGTGCTGTCGAGCAGCAGTAGTGGTCGTAGTTCTGGATCAGCGACCAGTGTTTGTCAGACTTGTGATAGAGTCCATCAGGGACCGTGTTATCTGACACCACTAACATGTTTCAGATGCGGACAGACAGGACATTTTGCCAAATCGTGTCCTTATTTCGGGTATCAGCAGCAGCAGATTCCGCGATTCCCACAGCAGTCGATTGCTAGTGCAGCACCCGTGCCATTTCAGTTACCACCAGCCCAGCATCAGAGTTCCACTCAGTTTGTTCCACAGCAGAGTCATGGTAGAGGTACTAGAGGAGGTGCCAGAGGTATTGGCCAGGCTTCTACCAGTCAGCAGGGAGGTCAAGGTCAGGCCAGAGTCTTTCATCTTACTCAGTAGGATGCTCAGGCATCTAATGCAGTCGTGGTAGGTATTGTTTCTGTTTGTTACCTGGATGCTTGGGTTTTGTTTGATCCGGGTGCCACGCATTCATTTGTTTCTCCTGTTTTTACTTTTAAATCTTATTGCAAGCTTCGAGGATGGCTTTTCCTTTGTCTGTTGCCACTCCTCTGAGTAATTCCTTGGACGCCGATATTATTCTTTCTGGTTGTCCAGTTCTCGTGGGAGATAGAGAATTACCCGTTGATTTGATTCTGTTGGATGTGATGGAGTTTGATGTTATTTTGGGAATGGATTGGTTATCTCAGCACTATACCGTGGTAGATTGCAGGAATAAAGAGGTGACTTTCAGAATTCCTGGTGAAGCAGATTTTAAGTTTGTTGGTGATAGGAGTTCAGCACCTCAGAATCTTATTTCTGCTATTACAGCTAGGAAGATGTTAAGGAAAGGATGTCAGGGATATTTGGCATTGGTCAGGGATACTTCAGTGGAGAAGTTGTCACTCACAGATGTTCCTGTTGCTTGTGAGTTTCCTGATGTTTTTCCCGAGGAGTTGCCAAGTTTACCACCTCACAAAGAGATTGAGTTCTGTATAGATATGGTTCCAGGTACTACTCCTATATCTATGCCACCCTACAGAATGGCTCCTATAGAGTTGAGAGAGTTGAACGAGCAGTTGCAAGAGTTGTTGGATAAAGGTTTTATCAGACCTAGTGTTTCTCCTTGGGATGCACCAGTCTTGTTTGTGAAGAAGAAGGATGGTACCCTGAGACTGTGCATTGACTACAGAGAGTTGAATAAGGTAACAGTGAAGAACAAGTATCCTCTCCCGAGGATAGATGACTTGTTTGATCAGCTACAGGGTGCACAGTTCTTTTCTAAGGTTGACTTGAGATCAGGTTATCATCAGCTGCGTATCAGTGAAGTCGATGTTCCTAAGACAGCGTTTCGCACTAGATATGGCCATTATGAGTTTCTGGTGATGTCTTTTGGTTTGACTAATGCACCAGCAGCTTTTATGGACCTGATAAACAGGGTATTCAGACCGTATGTGGATCAGTTTGTGGTAGTCTTCATTGATGATATACTAGTATATTCGAGGAGTATGGAAAAGCATGTATATCATTTGAGGATTGTACTACAGACACTGAGAGATCATCAGCTTTATGCTAAATTCTCGAAGTGTGATTTCTAGATGGAGAGTGTTTCTTTTCTTGGACACGTAGTGTCTAAAGAAGGTATTCAGGTTGATCCACAGAAGATTGAGGCAGTATCTGAGTGGCCTAGACCTACTTCTGTTACTGAGATTCGGAGTTTTCTAGGTTTAGCCAGGTATTATAGGCGGTTTGTGCAAGATTTTTCCAGGATAGCAGCCCCTATGACTCGCTTGACTTAGAAGAATGTTAGATTCGAGTGGTCAGAAGCATGTGAGAATAGTTTTCAGTTGTTAAAGGAGAAGTTGACCACAGCACCAGTATTAGCTTTGCCTAATAGTGTGGATAAGTTCACAGTTTACTGTGATGCCTCTAGAATTGGTCTTGGTTGTGTGTTGATGCAGAATGAAAGGGTGATAGCATATGCTTCGAGGCAGTTGAAGAAGCATAAGCAGAACTATCTCACACATGATCTTAAGATGGCTGCAGTGATCGTTGCTTTGAAGATCTGGAGACATTATTTGTACGGGGTGACTTGTGAGATATTTACTGATCATAAGAGCCTTAAGTACATTTTCCAGCAGAGAGATTTGAATCTGAGGCAGAGGAGATGGTTAGAACTGTTGAAGGATTATGATTGCGAGATTCTATATCATCCGGGTAAAGCTAATGTGGTAGCAGATGTCTTGAGTAGGAAGTCCTCAGGTAGTCTTGCTCACATCAGTGTTGAGAGGAGACCATTGATCAAGGAATTGCATTTGTTGGTGGATCAAGGTCTGATGATGAAGATTAGTAGATCAGGTGGACTACTAGCTCAATTTAAAGTACGATCTATACTAAGGGATAGGATTAAAGCAGCTCAGAGCCGAGATCCCATTCTAGAAGAGCTTGTAGAGAATGTTCGAGCAGGGAAGTTCACTGATTTCACACTTGATGATGATGGTGTGTTGTGGATCAGTGGTAGATTGTGTGTTCCTGACGTGGATGACTTAAGAGAAGAGATCCTAGAGGAAGCACATTCTACAGCCTACAGCATTCATCCGGGCATTACTAAGATGTACCACAGTATCAGAGACTTATACTGGTGGGATGGATTGAAAAAGGATGTCGTTGATTATGTTGCGAAGTGCTTGACGTGTCAGCAAGTGAAAGCCGAACATCAAAAGCCTTCTGGGAAGCTTCAGCCTCTTCCTATTCCCGAGTGGAAGTGGGAAAGGATAGCTATGGATTTTGTGGTCGGTTTACCTCGTTCGAAGGATGGATACGACTCCATCTGGGTGATTGTAGACAGGTTGACGAAGTCTGCACATTTCTTGCTTGTGAAAGCCACATATTCAGTTACCAGATTGGCGAAGTTGTATGTGAAGCATATTGTGTGCCTTCATGGAGTACCTGTGTCCATTGTGTCAGATAGAGGTTCGGTGTTTACTTCTCGTTTTTGCCAGAAGTTGCAAGAAGCGATGGGCACTAGGTTGGATTTCAGTCCTGCTTTTCATCCTCAAACAGATGGTCAGTCTGAGAGGACGATCCAGACATTGGAAGATATGTTGAGGATGTGTGTCTTGGATTTGGGAGGTAGCTGGGATGATCATTTGTCACTTGTTGAGTTTGCATATAATAACAGCTACCATAGCAGTATTGGTATGGCACCGCATGAGGCATTGTATGGAAGGAAGTGTAGATCCCCTTTGAGTTGGGATGAGATTGGTGAGAGAGCTTTGACTGGACCTGAGATGATTCAGGATGCTGCAGAGAAAGTCATCGTGATTAAGCGCAGATTAGAGACCGCAGTTAGCAAACAGAAGAGCTACGCGAATTCTAGGCGCAGAGATGTGGAGTTTCAGGTTGGAGATTTCATTTTTCTGAAAGTATCTCCGATGAAAGGTGTGATGAGATTCGATAGGAAGGGTAAGTTAGCACCGAGATATATTGGACCGTTTGAGATTCTGGAGAGAGTTGGCACTATTGCATATCGATTGGATTTGCCTCTGAGTATGTCACAGGTGCATCCAGTATTTCATATCTCGATGTTGAGGAAGTATATCTCAGACCCTTCACACGTGTTGCAACCTGACAGTATAGAAGTGAGCGAAGATTTGACGTTTGTGGAAGAACCTGTGGCGATCATTGATTTTCAAATTCGACAGTTGCATTCGAAACAGATTCCGATGGTCAAGGTTTTATGGCGTAGCGACAGAGTCAAGGAGCATACGTGGGAGACTGAAGCTGAGATGTGAGCTTCTAACCCGTATCTCTTTCCTTCCTGATTCTGTAATCTTTTCTTTTTGAAATTCGGCGACGAATTCTTGTAAGGGGGGGAGACTGTAATATCTCGTGTTTTTAAAATATTTTTACACTGTACCGGGATATACAGTGTTAAAAATTTTTGAATATATATTACGATATTTTCACGAGTTGATATGTATTTAAAATCTATTTTAATTACTGTGTCTTATTTACAGTGCTTTACGTAAAATTTTCCCGGGACTTGCATTTTCGGGGAATTTTTCACGTAAATAATTTATTATTAATTATTTTAAATATATTTTCGGACTTGCATGAACTCATACATATTTTTAAAAATATTAAACACCGTGTATACATATAATTATTTATTTAATTAGGGTTTAGTATTACCCTAATATTTTATTAATTATTTATTTGTTTTATTGTTATTTAATTATTTTATTTAGTATAAATTATTAAAATATTAAATTATATGTGTGTGGTGTATATTTAGTGTGTGTAATTTAATATTATTTTATTATATAGTATAAAGTATATATATATATACACATTATATATCAAAAAAAACCAAATTTTGGAAAATTACAAAACTGCCCCCGAGCCTCCTTCTTCCCCGATCTTCACCCTCACCGCCGTCCGGTCGCTGTCGTGCTGATTTCTCACCGTTGGTGTGCCGTCCGGTGTGCCACCACCTTCCCCAGCCTCTTCCGCCGCCTGTGGTAGCCGTTTTCGACGTCTGCAGGTTGGTTTTGGCCGGAGAAGCCGAAACTTTGGCCACCGTCGATCACGTCGATTCCGGCCACCGTTTTCGACACCACCAGTCTCTTTCTTCTCCTTGAGCTCTGGTGAGTGTGATTCTAGCTTTGGTTTGAGCTAAAATGGTCTAGAATTGCTTAGGTTTTGATTTTTCGATTTCGGCCTATTAGGGTTTTTGATTTTTTTGAGCTTTGAATTGATTGATTCATGGAAAATACCTTCACAAATGTTGATCCTAGTAGCTTAATATTCATGTATGAATTTTTTTGGAATTTTTGGAGATTTTTTGGATTTTTTGGGTATTTTTGAATATTTTAATATTATTTTCTAATTTTCGGAAATTAATTATTTAAATTATGAAATTGTGTTTTATGGTTAAATTAGGTGTTTAAATGAATTATAGGAATTTATTTGGAATTTTTATGAATTTCTAAGTATTTATTTTGAATTATTGAAGTTTATGTAATTTTGGGAAAATTAGGTTAAATGTGTTTTTATTTGAAATTAATTGGTTAATTGAGTTTAATTATTGATATTATTGATAAATATGTTGATAAAATTAATTTTGGATAATTTTATAATTTTTGGTGAATTTTTGAAGTAATTATGGTATATTTATATATATAGGGGTATTTTGGTAATTTTACCCTAAATTGGTTAAAAATGTAATTTAATTGGTTTTAATAGTTATTTAAGGTATAAAAATGATTTCTACAAATTATTTGGTATTTTTAACTAATTAAAACTATTTTTCGTGAATTATTTTCAATTATATATATAATATACGGTTTTTCTAATAAAATGAGTTTTTAACGATTTTTACAGTGTTTTAAGGTTAATTATGTAATTTCTACATATAAAATGTATTTCTATGTTATAAGGATATTTTTGGTATTTCTGGAATTATTCTGTGGTTGTGGACCCCGATCGGTAGACTGTAGTTTGGAGTCCGACCGAGGGGTTGTGGATTTGTGTTGAGCCTGTTTTTCAAAGTGTATTTCTTTGCAGGGTCGGCTCTACTCTTTTGAGTAGAGAGATGTCCGTTTTACAAAGGAGGTTCTGTCGGATTTTTGGTAGAATTCTCGTAAAACGTGATATCCAGTCGAACCCTAATTTCTGATTCTGTGTTAAATACTCTAGATCGAATTTTAGGATTTCTGTTAGGTTTATTCTAATGTCTGTCGTTATTTGTTTGTTTAGTTGCGTCGAGACCGAGGGCTAGTGGATCAGGCCCGTCGGACCCGTCTCATGGAGCGCACTAGGTGAGTTACTATACTATATATATATACATTAGGATGCATGTTTTAGAAAAGTATGCTTTATTTTAATAAAATATGCATAACGGATTTAAGTATTACTTAGGTGTATTTTCGATATATTTTGGTATATTCTCAACTATATGCATGTTGTATAACTAAATTATTCTTAAAAATGCTTTTATGTATATTTTGGTATATTTTAGTTTATTTTGTAATTGTATTGGATTTATTTGACGTATATATACTCGAAATATACCTGATTTATTTTTGGTATATTTCTAGTATATATATGGTTTATGTTGAGATTTTATTGAACTTCATGCATCATTTATTTTTGTGAATGAATGTTTTACATTATTGATGATGAAGGATATCAATAGAACGTGCTACCTAGTGGGCAGCACTAGGACCGAGTACGTACCGGTACGCCTATAGCTTTAGGCTATATTACTAACTATTTGTGGATATTGATTTGATGTGATTATTGATATGTGTGAGATATGGTTTGGAGGTGTGATTGCTGGAGCTCGGTTGACCAAGTGTCTCGGGGCCAATCACACTGGCAGTCAGACTGCTGGAGACACTAAGTCAACCGAGCTCCAGCAGTCTAACTGCCAGTGTGATTGGCCCCGAGACACTTGGTCAACCGAGCTCTAGCAATCACACCCAAACCATATCTCACACATATCAATAATCATAATCAATCAATATCCGCAAATGATTAGTAGTATAGCCTAAATACTATAGGCGTATCGGTACGTACTCGGTCCTAGTGCTGCCCACTAGGTAGCACGTTCTATTGATATCCTTCATCATTAATAATATAAAACATTCATTCACAAAAAAATAAATGATGCATGAAGTTCAATAAAATCTCAACATAAACCATATATATACTAGAAATATACCAAAAATAAACCAGGTATATTTCGAGTATATATACATCAAATAAATCCAATACAATTACAAAATAAACTAAAATATACCAAAATATACATAAAAGCATTTTTAAGAATAATTTAGTTATACAACATGCATATAGTTGAAAATATACCAAAATGTACTGAAAATACACCTAAGTAATACTTAAATCCGTTATGCATATTTTATTAAAATAAAGCATACTTTTCTAAAACATGCATCCTAAAGTATATATATATAGTATAGTAACTCACCTAGTGCGCTCCACGAGATGGATCCGATGGGCCTGGTCCACTAGCCCTCGGTCTCGGCGCAACTGAACAAACAAATAACGACAGGCATTAGAATAAACCTAATAGAAATCCTAGAATTCGATCTAGAGTATTTAACACAGAATCAGAAATTAGGGTTCGACTGGATATCACGTTTTATGAGAATTCTATCAAAAATCCGACAGAACCTCCCCTGTAAAACGGACATCTCTCTACTCAAAAGAGTAGAGCCGACCCTGCAAAGAAATACACTTCGAAAAACAGGCTCAACACAAATCCACAACCCCTCGGTCGGACTCCAAACTACAATCTACCGATCGGGGTCCACAAACATAGAATAATTCCAGAAATACCAAAAATATCCTTATAACATAGAAATACATTTTATACGTAGAAATTACGTAATTAACCTTAAAACACTGTAAAAATCGATAAAAACTCATTTTATTAGAAAAACCGTATATTATATATATAATTGAAAATAATTCACGAAAAATAGTTTTAATTAGTTAAAAATACTAAATAATTTGTAGAAATAATTTTTATACCTTAAATAACTATTAAAACCAATTAAATTACATTTTTAACCAATTTAGGGTAAAATTACCAAAATACCCCTATATATATAAATATACTTAAATTACTTCAAAAATTCACCAAAAATTATACAATTATCAAAAATTAATTTTCTCAACATATTTATCAATAATATTAATAATTAAACTCAATTAACCAATTAAATTCAATTAAAAACATAATTAACCCTAATTTCTCAAAATCACATAAACTTCAATAATTCAAAATAAATACTTAGAAATTCATAAAAATTCTAAATAAATTCCTATAATTCATTTCAACACCTAATTTAACTATAAAACACAATTTCATAATTTAAATAATTAATTTTAGAAAATTAGAAAATAATATTAAAATATTCAAAAATACCCAAAAATAAAAAAAATCTCCAAAAATTCCACAAAAATTCATACATGTATATTAATCTACTAGGAACAAAATTTGTAAAGGGAGTTTTCATGAATCAATCAATTCAAAACTCAAAAAAATCGAAAACCCTAACTTGGCTGAATTCGAAAAATCAAAACCTAAGCAAATCTAAACCATTTCAGCTCAAAAAAAAGCTAGAATCACACTCACCGGAGCTTAAGGAGAAGAAAGAGACCGGCGGTGTCGAAAATGGTGGCCGAAATCGATGTGATCGACAGTGGCCAAAGTTTCGACTTCTCCGGCCAAAACCGACTTCTAGGCACCGGAAACGGCTACCATAGGCGGCGAAAGAGGCTGGGGAAGGTGGTGGCACACTGGACGGCACACCAATGGTAAGGAAACGGCGTGACAGGCGTCCGGACGGCGAAGGGAAGCAAATCGGGGAAGAAGGAGGCTCGGGGGCAAAATGGTAATTTTCCAAAGTTTTGGTTTTTTGATATATTATATGTATATATATATATATAGATTATACTATATATTAAAATAATATTAAATCACACACATTAAATATACACCACACACATAAAATTTAATATTTTAATAATTTATACTAAATAAAAATAATTAAATAACAATAAAACAAATAAATAATTAATATAATATTAGGGTAATACTAAACCCTAATTAAATAAATAATTATATGTATACACGGTGTTTAATATTTTAAAAATATGTATGAGTTCATGCAAGTCCGAAAATATATTTAAAATAATTAATAATAAATTATTTACGTAAAAATTTCCCCGAAAATGCAAGTCCCGGGAAAATTTTATGTAAAGCACTGTAAATAAGACACAATAATTAAAATAGGTTTTAAATACTTATCAACCCGTAAAAACATCGTAATATATACAAAAATTATTAACACTGCATATCCCGGTCAAATATAAAAATGTTTAAAAAATACGGGATATTACAGTCTTCCCCCCTTACAAGAATTCGTCCCCGAATTCCAAAAAAAAAAAAATAGGATCAAGAAGGAAAGAGATACGAGTAAGAAGCTCGCATCTCAGCTTCAGTCTCCCACGTATACTCCTCGACTCTATCGCTACGCCACAGAACCTTGACCATCGGAATCTGCTTCGATCGCAACTGTCGAACTTGAAAATCAATGATCGCCACAGGTTCTTCCACAAACATCAAATCTTCGCTCACTTCTATACTATCGGGCTACAACACGTGTGAAGGGTCTGAGATATACTTCCTCAACATCGAGATATGAAATACTGGATGCACTTGTGACATACTCGGAGGCAAATCCAACCGATATGCAACAGTGCCAACTCTCTCCAGAATCTCAAACGGTCCAATATATCTCGGTGCTAACTTACCCTTCCTGCCAAATCTCATCACACCCTTCATCGGAGATACTTTCAGAAAAACAAAATCTGCAACCTGAAACTCCACATCTCTGCGCCTAGGATCCGCGTAACTCTTCTGTCTACTAACTGCGGTCTCTAATCTGCGCTTAATCACGACGACTTTCTCTGCAGCATCCTGAATCATCTCAGGTCCCGTCAAAGCTCTCTCACCAATCTCATCCCAACTCAAAGGGGATCTACACTTCCTTCCATACAAAGCCTCATACGGTGCCATACCAATACTGCTATGGTAGCTGTTATTATATGCAAACTCAACAAGTGACAAGTGATCATCCTAACTACCTCCCAAATCCAGGACACACATCCTCAACATATCTTCCAGTGTCTGGATCGTCCTCTCAGACTGACCATCTGTCTGAGGATGAAAAGCAGTACTGAAATCTAACCTAGTGCCCATCGCTTCTTGTAACTTCTGCCAAAAATGAGAAGTAAACATCGAACCTCTGTCTGACACAATGGACACAGGTACATCATGAAGGCACACAATATGCTTCACATACAACTTCGCCAATCTAGCAACTGAATATATGGCATTCACAGGCAAGAAATGTGCAGACTTCGTCAACCTGTCTACAATCACCCAGATAGAATCGTATCCATCCTTCAAACGAGGTAAACCGACCATAAAATCCATAGCTATCCTTTCCCATTTCCACTCGGGAATAGGAAGAGGCTGAAGCTTCCTAGAAGTCTTTTGATGTTCGACTTTCACTTGCTGACACGTCAAGCACTTCGCAACATAATCAGCGACATCTTTCTTCAATCCATCCCACCAGTATAGATCTCCGATACTGTGGTACATCTTAGTAATGCCCGGATGAACGCTGTAAGCTGTAGAATGTGCTTCCTCTAAAATCTCCTCTCTCAAATTATCCATATCAGGAACACACAATCTACCACTGATCCACAACACACCATCATCATCGAGTGTGAAATCAGTGAACTTCCCTGCTCTGACATTCTCTGCAAGCTCTTCTAGAATAGGATCTCGACTCTGAGCTGCTTTAATCCTATCCCTCCGTATAGATTGCACTTTAAATTGAGCTAGCAGTCCACCTGATCTACTAATCTTCATCATCAGACCTTGATCCACCAACAGATGCAACTCTTGGATCAATGGTCTCCTCTCAACACCGATGTGAGCAAGACTGCCTGGGGACTTCCTACTCAAGGCATCTGCTACCACATTAGCTTTACCCGGATGATATAGAATCTCACAGTCATAATCCTTCAACAACTCCAACCATCTTCTCTGCCTCAGATTCAAATCTCTCTGCTGGAAAATGTACTTAAGGCTCTTGTGATCAGTAAATATCTCACAAGTCACCCCGTACAAATAATGTCTCTAAATCTTCAAAGCAAAGATCACTGCAGCCATCTCAAGATCATGTGTAGGATAGTTCTGCTCATGCTTCTTCAACTGCCTCGAAGCATAGGCTATCACCCTTCCATTCTGCATCAGCACTCAACCAAGGCCAATTCTAGAGGCATCACAGTAAACTGTGAACTTATCCACACTATTAGGCAAAGCTAACACTGGCGCTGTGGTCAACTTCTCCTTCAACAACTGAAAACTATTCTCACAAGCTTCTGACCACTCGAATCTAACATTCTTCTGAGTCAAGCGAGTCATAGGGGTTGCTATCCTGGAAAAATCCTGCACAAACCGCCTATAATACCCGGCTAAACCCAGAAAACTTCAAATCTCAGTGACAGAAGTAGGCCTAGGCCACTCAGATACTGCCTCAACCTTCTGTGGATCAACCTGAATACCTTCTTTAGACACTACATGTCCAAGAAAAGAAACACTCTCCATCCAGAAATCACACTTCGAGAATTTAGCATAAAGCTGATGATCTCTCAGTGTCTGTAGTACAATCCTCAAGTGATATACATGCTCTTCCATACTCCTCGAATATACTAGTATATCATCAATGAAGACTACCACAAATTGATCCACATACGGTCTGAATACCCTATTCATCAGGTCCATAAAAGCTGCTGGTGCATTAGTCAAACCAAAAGACATCACCAGAAACTCATAATGGCCATATCTAGTGCGGAACGCTGTCTTAGGAATATCAGATTCACTAATCCGCAACTGATGATAACCCGACCTCAAGTCAATCTTAGAAAAGAACTGTGCACCCTGTAGCTGATCAAACAAATCATCTATCCTCGGGAGAGGATACTTGTTCTTCACTGTTACCTTATTCAGCTCTCTATAGTCAACGCACAGTCTCAGGGTACCATCCTTCTTCTTCACAAACAAGACTGGTGCACCCCAAGGAGAAACACTAGGTCTGATGAAACCTTTATCCAACAACTCTTGCAACTGCTCCTTCAACTCTCTCAACTCTGCAGGAGCCATACGATAAGGTGGCATAGATATAGGAGTAGTACCTGGAACCACATCTATACAGAACTCAATCTCTCTGTGAGGTGGTAAACCTGGCAACTCCTCGGGAAAAACATCAGGAAACTCACAAGCAACAGGAACATCTGTGAGTGACAAATTCTCCACTGAAGTATCCCTGACCAATGCCAAATATCCCTGACATCCTTTCCTCAATAACTTCCTAGCTGTAATAGCAGAAATAAGATTCTGAGGTGCTGAACTCCTATCACCAACAAACTTAAACTCTTCTTCACCAGGAATTCTGAAAGTCACCTCTTTATTCCTGTAATCTACCATGGCATAGTGTTGAGATAACCAATCCATTCCCAAAATAACATCAAACTCCATCACATCCAACAGAATCAAATCAACGGGTAATTCTCTATCTCCCACGAGAACTGGACAACTAGAAAGAACAATATCGGCATCCAAGGAATCACTCAGAGGAGTGGCAACAGATAAAGGAAAAGTCATCCTCGAAGCTTGCCAACAAGATTTAGAAGCAAAAATGGGAGAAACAAACGAATGCGTGGCACCCAAATCAAACAAAACCCAAGCATCCAGGTAACAAACAGAAACAATACCTGCCATGACTGCATTAGATGCCTGAGCATATCTACCCAAACGAAGAAACTCTCGGGTGTACTCCTCTACAGATCGATCTCCATGAGAAATACTGATCAATCGAAGACGATGACTCAAACGAAGAGGCTCTGGACAGAATCTCCTCATGAATCGCTCTCGAAACTGAGCCTATGTCATCGTCATCATGTAAGGCTGGATCATCTGAATGAACCAATCTAAGGCTGGTCCATCGACAGACAACTCGATGATCATGATCCGCTGGTACTCGTTATGAGCAGTCCGAGTCTTAGTCTCAACCGCATGCAGAAAATCTAATGGATCGAAAGTACCATCAAACGCAATCCTACCAACTCGGGCATAGAACAAAGCTGCCTCAGGGTCAGACATACCCTGCTGATAGGCAGGCTGAACAGGCTGAACGACTGGAGGAATAGGAACATCAAATTCAGGCTCAACAGGCTCCTCGTCCTGTAACTCTCTCTGCCTACGGCGACCTGCCGCTCCTCGAGGTCTACCTCTACCAAGACCTCTGCGTCTAACTGGCTGCTCAGGAGGTAAAACCTCATCCTTAAAAGACTCATCATCCTCGGCCTCAATGACCGGTGGAGCGACATACGCTCGCCTCCTCATACTGAAAAGACAAACGAAAAAATTCAGACAAAATAGACAACGGAGGAATAATGCTGAAAACTACAGCAAGGAATACTTATCAAGACATACTCGAACCTAATACACTGCAGTAGTTCAATAGAAAACACAACTTGAAAACTAGGGCCACAACTCACATAACTAAGCCCTGACACAGAAATCTGCTCTGATACCAACTTTGTCACGACCCAAAACAGGGGCCATGTTCGGTGCTAGGGAACGGGAATTCTTTCGAATCCGGAACCCGTAACAAGCCTAAAAATAAAATAAATCATGCAATAATAATAATAACCACATAATATGTAGTGGAAATAAAAATCATAAATATAATAATAACATTTTCATCACTGGATTTAAATCAAATCTCATCTCATCACATATATAAAATCTCTTTAATACAATCCAGTTTCAATATAATACACCTCTTTAAATAAAATACATGAAATCCAATACTTTAATTCACAACTACTGCAGTGTCTAGATTATAAAAATAAGACTCAAGTAAATAATTTACATAAAGAAGCCGGGGCGAAAGAAAGCTGACGTATCGACCTGCTACTGAGGTCTGAAGATGTTGACTCTCCTGAAAAATAATCAACGGAGGGGAGTCAGACCTCACTGAGTGAATTACTATAATATATATACATACACAATAAATGATAATGCATACAGTCAACAGTATATATATAATATGTATATATACAGGCAATTACACATAGATGCAATAAAATCATTTTTATATATTTGTATTGAAAATCACAATTTATGAAGAATCACATAGAACCCTAGAATCTCGTAACCTCGAAAATAGTGTTAGACAACACTCCAGCCATACAGGCTCACTTAATCCAAATATATCCACTTAATCCATTTAGACAGTAGACTGGCCCCGAGACACTAAGTCAACCGAGCTCCAGCAGTCTAACTGCCAGTGTGATTGGCCCCGAGACACTTGGTCAACCGAGCTCCAGCAATCACACCCAAACCATATCTCACACATATCAATAATCATAATCAATCAATATCCGCAAATGATTAGTAGTATAGCCTAAATACAATAGGCGTACCGGTACGTACTCGGTCCTAGTGCTGCCCACTAGGTAGCACGTTCTATTGATATCCTTCATCATTAATAATATAAAACATTCATTCACAAAAAAATAAATGATGCATGAAGTTCAATAAAATCTCAACATAAACCATATATATACTAGAAATATACCAAAAATAAACCAGGTATATTTCGAGTATATATACGTCAAATAAATCCAATACAATTACAAATAAACTAAAATATACCAAAATATACATAAAAGCATTTTTAAGAATAATTTAGTTATACAACATGCATATAGTTGAAAATATACCAAAATATACCAAAAATACACCTATGTAATACTAAAATCCGTTATGCATATTTTATTAAAATAAAGCATACTTTTCTAAAACATGCATCCTAAAGTATATATGTATATAGTATAGTAACTCACCTAGTGCGCTTCACGAGATGGATCCGACGGGCCTGGTCCACTAGCCCTCAGTCTCGGTGCAACTAAACAAACAAATAATGACAGACATTAGAATAAACCTAACAGAAATCCTAGAATTCGATCTAGAGTATTTAACACAGAATCAGAAATTAGGGTTCGACTGGATATCACGTTTTACGAGAATTCTACCAAAAATCCGACAGAACCTCCCCTGTAAAACGGACATCTCTCTACTCAAAAGAGTAAAGCCGACCCTGCAAAGAAATACACTTTGAAAAATAGGCTCAACACAAATCCACAACCCCTCGGTCGGACTTCAAACTATAATCTACCGACCGGGGTCCACAAACACAGAATAATTCCATAAATACCAAAAATATCCTTATAACATAGAAATACATTTTATACGTAGAAATTACATAATTAACCTTAAAACACTGTAAAAATCGATAAAAACTCATTTTATCAGAAAAACCGTATATTATATATATAATTGAAAATAATTCACGAAAATAGTTTAATTAGTTAAAAATACTAAATAATTTGTAGAAATAATTTTTATACCTTAAATAACTATTAAAATCAATTAAATTACATTTTTAACCAATTTAGGGTAAAATTACCAAAATACCCATATATATATAAATATACTTAAATTACTTCAAAAATTCACCAAAAATTATACAATTATCAAAAATTAATTTTCTCAACATATTTATCAATAATATTAATAATTAAACTCAATTAACCAATTAAATTCAATTAAAAACATAATTAACCCTAATTTCTCAAAATCACATAAACTTCAATAATTCAAAATAAATACTTAGAAATTCATAAAAATTCCAAATAAATTCCTATAATTCATTTCAACACCTAATTTAACCATAAAACACAATTTCATAATTTAAATAATTAATTTCAGAAAATTAGAAAATAATATTAAAATATTCAAAAATACCCAAAAATCCAAAAAATCTCCAAAAATTCCAAAAAAATTCATACATGTATATTAAGCTACTAGGAACAACATTTGTAAAGGCCATTTTCATGAATCAATCAATTCAAAACTCAAAAAAATCGAAAACCCTAATATGGCCGAATTCGAAAAATCGAAACCTAAGCAAATCTAAACCATTTCAGCTCAAACAAAAGCTAGAATCACACTCATCGGAGCTTAAGGAGAAGAAAGAGACCGGCGGTGTCGAAAATGGTGGTCGAAATCGATGTGATCGACGGTGGCCAAAGTTTCGGCTTCTCCGGCCAAAACCGACTTCCAGGCGCCGGAAACGGCTACCACAGGCGGCGAAAGAGGCTGGGGAAGGTGGTGGCACACCGGATGGCACACCAACGGTAAGGAAACAGCGTGACAGGCGTCCGGACGGCGAAGGGAAGCAAATCGGGGAAGAAGGAGGCTCGAGGATAAAATGGTAATTTTCCAAAGTTTTGGTTTTTTGATATATTATATGTATATATATATAGATTATACTATATATTAAAATAATATTAAATCACACACATTAAATATACACCACACACATAAAATTTAATATTTTAATAATTTATACTAAATAAAAATAATTAAATAACAATAAAACAAATAAATAATTAATATAATATTAGGGTAATACTTGTCACGACCCAAAACAGGGGCCATGACCGGCGCTAGGGAACGGGAATTCTTTCGAATCCGGAACCCGTAGCAAGCCTAAAAATAAATAAATCATGCCATCATAACAGTAACACTATAATAAATGCAGCGGAAAAATAAAAATCATAATATCATAATATTATCCATATCAACTGGATATAAATAAAAATCTCATCTCATACATAAAATCTTTTTAATACAATCCAGTTTTAACATAATATATCTCCTTTAAAATAAAGTACATGAAATCCAATACTGTAATTCACAACTACTGCAGTGTCTAGATAAAATCAATAAAACTCAAGTAGACAATTTACATAAAGAAGCCGGGGCGGAAGAAATCCGGCGTATCGACCTGCTACTGAGGTCTGAGGAAGTTGACTCTCTTGAAAAATAGTCAACGGAGGGGAGTCAGACCTCACTGAGTGAATTACTATAATATATATACATACACTCTAAATGACAATGCATACAGTCAATAATACATGTCTAATATGTATATATACAGGCAATTCATACAGATGCAGAAAAATCGTTTTTATATATTTTATCTGAAAATCATCTTTTATGAAGGATCATATAGAACCCTAGAATATCGCAACCTCAGAAAATAGTGTTAAACAACACTCTAGCCATACAGGCTCACTTATACCAAATATATCCACTTAATCCATATGGACAGTAGACTGGCCCCGAGACACTAAGTCAACCGAGCTCCAGCAGTCTGACTGCCAGTGTGATTGGCCCCGAGACACTTGGTCAACCGAGCTCCAGCAATCACACCCACAAACCACATCTCACACATCAATAATCATAATCAAATCAATATCCACAAATAGTTAGTAATATAGCCTAAAGCTATAGGCGTACCGGTACGTACTCGGTCCTAGTGCTGCCCACTAGGTAGCACGTTCTATTGATATCCTTCATTAATAATATAAATCATTCATTCACAATAAATGATGCATGAATGTAAATGAAACAACAATATAAACCATATATATACCGAAAATATACCGAACATAAACCAGGTATATTTTGAGTATATATATGTCAAATAAATCCAATCAAATCATGAATTAAACTAAAAATATATTTAAAAACATTTTAAATATATTTTATTAACAAAACATGTATATAATTTATTATATACCAAAAATTATACCAAAAATATACTTGAATATAAATCACATTATTTATGCATATTCAGTCAAAATAAAACATGCATTTTCTAAATCATGCATCCTAAGCATATATATATATAATATAGTAACTCACCTAGTGCGCTCCACGAGACAGGTCCGACGGGCCTGGTCCATTAGCCCTCGGTCTCGGCGCAACTAAACAAGAAATAAATAACCGATATCAGAGTAACCCTAATAGAAATCCTAGAATTCAATCTAGAGTATTAAACACAGAATCGGAATTTAGGGTTCGACTGGACATCACGTTTTACGAGAATTCTACCGAAAATTCGGCAGAACCTCCCCTGTAAAACGGACATCTCTCTACTCAAAAGAGTAGAGCCGACCCTGCAAAGAAACACACTTCAAAATTCAAGCTCAACACAATCAAAATCCCACGGTCGGACTCCAAACTACAGTCCATCGACCGGGGTCCACAAACACAGAATGATTCCAGATATAACAAAAATATCTTTAAATCACAGGAATACATTTTATAAATAAAAATTACATAATTGACCTTGAAACACTATAAAAACCGATTAAAACTCATTTTATTAGAAAAACCGTATATTATATATATAATTGAAAATAATTCCCGAAAAATAGTTTTAATTAGTTAAAAATACTAAATAATTTGTAGAAATCATTTTTATACCTTAAATAAATATTAAAACCAATTAAATTACATTTTTAGACAATTTAGGGTAAAATTACCAAAATACCCCTATATATATAAATATACTTAAATTACTTCAAAAATTCACCAAATATCATACAATTACCCAAAATTAATTTTCTCAACATATTTATCAATAATATCAATATTTAAACTCAATTAACCAATTAAATTCAATTTAAAACACAATTAACCTAATTTTCCAAAATCACCTAAACTTCAATAATTAAAAATAAATACTTAGAAATTCATAAAAATTCCAAATAAATTCCTATAATTCATTTCAACACCCAATTCAACCATAAACTCCAATTTCATAATTTAAATAATTAATTTCCGAAAATTAGAAAATAATATTAAAATATTCAAAAATACCCAAAAATCCAAACAATCTCCAAAAATTCTACAAAAATTCATACATGTAGATTAAGCTACTAGGAACAACATTTGTGAAGGAAGTTTCCATGAATCATCCAATTCGAAGCTCAAAAAAATCGAAAACCCTAATAGGCCGAAATTGACAAATCGAAAACTAAGCAATTCTAGACCATTTTAGCTCAAACCAAAGCTAGAATCACACTCACCGGAGCTCAAGGAGAAGAAAGAGACTGGCGGTGTCGAAAACGGTGGCCGGAATCGGAAGTTATGAAGAAATGGAGCTTCGGTCGGAAATGGAGGAGAAAGGGCTTGCCGGCGCCGGGGAAGGGAGCTGGGGGCGGCGGAGTGGCTGGCTGAGGAAGGTGGAGCTCCTGGCGGCACACTGACGGCCGAAAATCGGAAGTTGCAGCGGTGAGGAGTGAGGTGGGTGGTCGGGCGCGCGGGAGAGAAGGGAAGAAGAAGAAGAAGAAAAAGAAAAAGAAGGAAAAGAAAAAGAAGGAAAAGAAAAGAAAGAAAAAGAAAAGAAAAAGAAAAGGAAAAGAGAAAAAAAAAAGAAAAAGAAAAAAGAAAAATAAAATAAAATAAAATAATTAAATATTAATAAAATAATAATAAAATAATTTAATAATAAATAAAATAATTAAATAACAGTAAATAAATAAATAAATAATAAAATATTAGGGTTATATATATTAAAACCTAATTAAATAAATATTCACACACGGCTTTATTTAATAATTTAAAAATACGCATGAGTTCATGCAAGTCCGTAAATACATTTAAAATAATTAATAATAAATTGTTTACGTGAAAATTTCCCCGAAAATGCAAGTCCCGGGAAAATTTTACGTAAAACACTGAAAATAATATACAGTAATTAAAATAGGTTTAAAATACATATCAACTCATAAAAATATCATATAAAATACAGAAATTATTAACTCTGCATATCCCGGTACTGTGTAAAAATATTTTAAAAACACGGGATATTACAGTCTTCCCCCCTTACAAGAATTCGTCCCCGAATTCTAAAAGATAAGATCAAGAAGGAAAGAGATACGGGTAAGAAGCTCGCATCTCAGCTTCAGTCTCCCACGTATGCTCTTCAACTCTGTCGCTACGCCACAGAACCTTGACCATCGGAATCTGCTTCGATCGCAACTGTCGAACTTGATAATCAACGATCGCCACAGGTTCTTCCACAAACGTCAAATTTTCACTCACTTCTACACTGTCGGGCTGCAACACGTGTGAAGGATCTGAGATATACTTCCTCAACATCGAGATATGAAATACTGGATGCACCTGTGACATATTCGGAGGCAAATCCAACCGATATGCAACAGTGCCAACTCTCTCCAGAATCTCAAACGGTCCAATGTATCTCGGTGCTAACTTACCCTTCCTGCCAAATCTCATCACACCCTTCATCGGAGATACTTTCAGAAAAACGAAATCTCCAACCTGAAACTCAACATCTCTGCGCCTAGGATCCGCATAACTCTTCTGTCTACTAACTGCGGTCTCTAATCTACGCTTGATCACGGCGACTTTCTCTGCAGCATCCTGAACCATCTCAGGTCCAGTCAAAGCTCTCTCACCAATCTCATCCCAACTCAACGGGGATCTACACTTCCTTCCATACAACGCCTCATATGGTGCCATACCAATACTGCTATGGTAGCTATTATTATATGCAAACTCAACAAGCGACAAATGATCATCCCAGCTACCTCCCAAATCCAAGACACACATTCTCAACATATCTTCTAGTGTCTGGATCGTCCTCTCAGACTGACCATCTGTCTGAGGATGAAAAGCAGTACTGAAATCCAACCTAGTGCCCATCGCTTCTTGCAACTTCTGCCAAAAACGAGAAGTGAACACTGAACCTCTATCTGACACAATGGACACAGGTACTCCATGAAGGCACACAATATGCTTCACATACAACTTCGCCAATCTAGCAATTGAATATGTGGCTTTCACAGGCAAGAAATGTGCAGACTTCGTCAACCTGTCTACAATCACCCAGATGGAATCGTATCCATCCTTCGAACGAGGTAAACCGACCACAAAATCCATAGTTATCCTTTCCCACTTCCACTCGGGAATAGGAAGAGGCTGAAGCTTCCCAGAAGGCTTCTGATGTTCGGCTTTCACTTGCTGACACGTCAAGCACTTAGCAACATAATCAGCAACATCCTTCTTCAATCCATCCCACCAGTATAGATCTCTGATATTGTGGTACATCTTAGTAACACCTGGATGTACGCTGTAGGCTGTAGAATGTGCTTCCTCTAAGATCTCCTCTCTCAAATCATTCACATCAGGAACACACAATCTACCACTGATCCACAACACACCATCATCATCAAGTGTGAAATCAGTGAACTTCCCTGCTCTGACATTCTCTGCAAGCTCTTCTAGAATAGGATCTCGGCTCTGAGCTGCTTTAATCCTATCCCTCAGTACAGATCGTACTTTAAACTGAGCTAACAGTCCACCCGATCTACTAATCTTCAACATCAGACCTTGATCCACCAACAGATGCAACTCCTGGATCAATGGTCTCCTCTCAACACCAATGTGAGCAAGACTACCTGAGGACTTCCTACTCAAGGCATCTGCTACCACATTAGCTTTACCCGGATGGTAAAGAATCTCGCAATCATAATCCTTCAACAATTCCAACCATCGTCTCTGCCTCAAATTTAAATCTCGCTGCTGGAAAATGTACTTAAGGCTCTTGTGATTAGTAAATATCTCACAAGTCACCCCGTACAAATAATGTCTCCAAATCTTCAAAGCAAAGATCACTGCAGCCATCTCAAGATCATGTGTAGGATAGTTCTGCTCATGCTTCTTCAACTGCCTCGAAGCATAGGCTATCACCCTTCCATTCTGCATCAACACATAACCAAGACCAATTCTAGAGGCATCACAGTAAACTGTGAACTTATCCACACTATTAGGCAAAGCTAATACTGGCGCTGTGGTCAACTTCTCCTTCAACAACTGAAAACTATTCTCACAAGCTTCTGACCACTCGAATCTAACATTCTTCTGAGTCAAGCGAGTCATAGGGGCTGCTATCCTGGAAAAATCCTGCACAAACCGCCTATAATACCCAGCTAAACCCAGAAAACTTCGAATCTCCGTAACCGAAGTAGGTCTAGGCCATTCAGACACTGCCTCAACCTTCTGTGGATCAACCTAAATACCTTCTTTAGACACTACGTGTCCAAGAAAAGAAACACTCTCCATCCAGAAATCACACTTCGAGAATTTAGCATAAAGCTGATGATCTCTCAGTGTCTGTAGTATAATCCTCAAATGATATACGTGCTTTTCCATACTCCTCGAATATACTAGTATATCATCAATGAAGACTACTACAAACTGATCCACATACGGTCTGAATACTCTGTTCATCAGGTCCATAAAAGCTGTTGGTGCATTAGTCAAACCAAAAGACATCACCAGAAACTCATAATGACCATATCGAGTGCGGAACGCTGTCTTAGGAATATCAGATTCACTAATCCGCAACTGATGATAACCTGACCTCAAGTCGACCTTAGAAAAGAACTGTGCACCCTGTAGTTGATCAAACAAATCATCTATCCTCGGGAGAGGATACTTGTTCTTCACCGTCACCTTATTCAGTTCTTTATAGTCAATGCACAGTCTCAGGGTACCATCCTTCTTCTTCACAAACAGGACTGGTGCACCCCAAGGAGAAACACTAGGTCTAATAAAACCCTTATCCAACAACTCTTGCAACTACTCCTTCAACTCTCTCAACTCTGCAGGAGCCATACGATAGGGTGGCATAGATATAGGAGTAGTACCTGGAACCACATCAATACAGAACTCAATCTCTCTATGAGGTGGTAAACCTGACAACTCCTCGGGAAAAACATCAGGAAACTCACAAGCAACAGGAACATCTGTGAGTGACAACTTCTCCACTGACGTATCCCTAACCAATGCCAAAAACCCCTGACAACTTTTTTTCAACAACTTCCTAGCTGTAATAGCAGAAATAAGATTCTGAGGTGCTGAACTCCTATCACCCACAAACTTAAAATCTTCTTCACCAGGAATTCTAAAAGTCACCTCCTTATTCCTGCAATCTACCACGGCGAAGTGCTGAGACAACCAATCCATTCCCAAAATAACATCAAACTCCATCACATCCAACCATATCAAATCAGCGGGTAATTCTCTATCTCCCACGAGAACTGGACAACCAGAAAGAACAATATCGGTGTCCAAAGAATCGCTCAGAGGAGTGGCAACAGACAAGGGAAAAGCCATCCTCGAAGCTTGCCAACAAGATTTAGAAGCAAAAATAGGAGAAACAAACGAATGCGTGGCACCCGGATCAAACAAAACCCATGCATTCAGGTAACAAACAGAAACAATACCTGCCACGACTGCATTAGATGCCTGAGCATCCTGCTGAGTCAGATGAAAAACTCTGGCCTGACCTCGACCTCCCTGCTGACTGGTAGAAGCCTGGCCAACACCTCTGGCACCTCCTCTAGTACCTCTACCACGACTCTGCTGAGTCGAACCTCGCTGCTGACTACTCGCACCAACATGAAAACTCGAATATGGAGTAGCCTGCGATCCACTCGACTAAACTCCTAGCTGGTAATAATCAGGCATCGCTCCCTGCCTAACTAATCTCAGCTCGATCTCCTTAGCTAGCTCGATCACAGACTCGAGAGTAAGACCTGCTGTGGGCATACCAGCAAAAGCTGAACCCAAACCAGTAACATAGGTAGTGACAGCGAAATACTGATCTCGCATCAGATCCTCAGCATATCTACCCAAACGAAGAAACTCTCGGGTATACTCCTCTACAGATCGATCTCCACGAGAAATACTGGTCAAACGGAGACGATAGCTCAAACGAAGAGGCTCTGGACAAAATCTCCTCATGAATCGCTCTCGAAACTGAGCCCATGTCATCGTCATCATATAAGGCTGGATCATCTGAATGAACCAATCCAAGGCTGGTCCCTCAACAGACAACTCAACGATCATGATCCTCCGGTACTCGGTATGAGCAGTCCAAGTCCTAGTCTCAATCGCATGCAGAAAATCTAAAGGATCAGAAGTACCATCAAACGCAATCCTGCCAACTCGGGCGTAGAACAAAGCTGCCTCAGGGTCAGACATACCCTGCTGATAGGCAGGCTGAACAGGCTGAACAACTGGAGGAACAGGAACATCAAACTCAGGCTCAACAGGCTCCTCGTCCTGTAACTCTCTCTGCCTACGGCGACCTGCCGCTCCTCGAGGTCTACCTCTGCCACGACCTCTACGCCTAACTGGCGGCTCAGGAGGTAAAACCTCATCCTGAAAAGACTCATCATCCTCGGCCTCAACGACCGGTGGAGCGACACGCGCTCGCCTCCTCATTCTGAAAAGATAAACGGAAAGATTCAGACAAAACAGACAACGGAGGAATAACGCTGAAAACTATAGCAAGGAATACTCATCAAGACATACTCGAACCTAATACACTGCAGTAGTCCAACAGAAAACACAACTTTAAAACTAGGGCCACAACTCACATAACTAAGCCCTGACACAGAACTCCACTCTGATATGAACTTCGCTCTGATACCAACTTTGTCACGACCCAAAACAGGGGCCATGACCAGCGCTAGGGAACGGGAATTCTTTCGAATCCGGAACCCGTAGCAAGCCTAAAAATAAATAAATCATGCCATCATAACAGTAACACTATAATAAATGCAGCGGAAAAATAAAAATCATAATATCATAATATTATCCATATCAACTGGATATAAATAAAAATCTCATCTCATACATAAAATCTTTTTAATACAATCCAGTTTTAACATAATATATCTCCTTTAAAATAAAGTACATGAAATCCAATACTGTAATTCACAACTACTGCAGTGTCTAGATAAAATCAATAAAACTCAAGTAGACAATTTACATAAAGAAGCCGGGGCGGAAGAAATCCGGCGTATCGACCTGCTACTGAGGTCTGAGGAAGTTGACTCTCCTGAAAAATAGTCAACGGAGGGGAGTCAGACCTCACTGAGTGAATTACTATAATATATATACATACACTCTAAATGACAATGCATACAGTCAATAATACATGTCTAATATGTATATATACAGGCAATTCATACAGATGCAGAAAAATCATTTTTATATATTTTATCTGAAAATCATCTTTTATGAAGGATCATATAGAACCCTAGAATATCGCAACCTCAGAAAATAGTGTTAAACAACACTCTAGCCATACAGGCTCACTTATACCAAATATATCCACTTAATCCATATGGACAGTAGACTGGCCCTGAGACACTAAGTCAACCGAGCTCCAGCAGTCTGACTGCCAGTGTGATTGGCCCCGAGACACTTGGTCAACCGAGCTCCAGCAATCACACCCACAAACCACATCTCACACATCAATAATCATAATCAAATCAATATCCACAAATAGTTAGTAATATAGCCTAAAGCTATAGGCGTACCGGTACGTACTCGGTCCCAGTGCTGCCCACTAGGTAGCACGTTCTATTGATATCCTTCATTAATAATATAAATCATTCATTCACAATAAATGATGCATGAATGTAAATGAAACAACAATATAAACCATATATATACCGAAAATATACCGAACATAAACCAGGTATATTTTGAGTATATATATGTCAAATAAATCCAATCAAATCATGAATTAAACTAAAAATATATTTAAAAACATTTTAAATATATTTTATTAACAAAACATGTATATAATTTATTATATACCAAAAATTATACCAAAAATATACTTGAATATAAATCACATTATTTATGCATATTCAGTCAAAATAAAACATGCATTTTCTAAATCATGCATCCTAAGCATATATATATAATATAGTAACTCACCTAGTGCGCTCCACGAGACAGGTCCGACGGGCCTGGTCCACTAGCCCTCGGTCTCGGCGCAACTAAACAAGAAATAAATAACCGATATCAGAGTAATCCTAATAGAAATCCTAGAATTCAATCTAGAGTATTAAACACAGAATCGAAATTTAGGGTTCGACTGGACATCACGTTTTACGAGAATTCTATCGAAAATTCGACAGAACCTCCCCTGTAAAACGGACATCTCTCTACTCAAAAGAGTAGAGCCGACCCTGCAAAGAAACACACTTCGAAATTCAAGCTTAACACAATCAAAATCCCACGGTCAGACTCCAAACTACAGTCCACCGACCGGGGTCCACAAACACAGAATGATTCCAGATATAACAAAAATATCTTTAAATCACAGGAATACATTTTATAAATAAAAATTACATAATTGACCTTGAAACACTATAAAAACCGATTAAAACTCATTTTATTAGAAAAACCGTATATTATATATATAATTGAAAATAATTCCCGAAAAATAGTTTTAATTAGTTAAAAATACTAAATAATTTGTAGAAATCATTTTTATACCTTAAATAAATATTAAAACCAATTAAATTACATTTTTAGACAATTTAGGGTAAAATTACCAAAATACCCCTATATATATAAATATACTTAAATTACTTCAAAAATTCACCAAAAATCATACAATTACCCAAAATTAATTTTCTCAACATATTTATCAATAATATCAATATTTAAACTCAATTAACCAATTAAATTCAATTTAAAACACAATTAACCTAATTTTCCAAAATCACCTAAACTTCAATAATTAAAAATAAATACTTAGAAATTCATAAAAATTCCAAATAAATTCCTATAATTCATTTCAACACCCAATTCAACCATAAACTCCAATTTCATAATTTAAATAATTAATTTCCGAAAATTAGAAAATAATATTAAAATATTCAAAAATACCCAAAAATCCAAACAATCTCCAAAAATTCTACAAAAATTCATACATGTATATTAAGCTACTAGGAACAATATTTGTGAAGGAAGTTTCCATGAATCATCCAATTCGAAGCTCAAAAAAATCAAAAACCCTAATAGGCCGAAATTGACAAATCGAAAACTAAGCAATTCTAGACCATTTTAGCTCAAACCAAAGCTAGAATCACACTCACCGGAGCTCAAGGAGAAGAAAGAGACCGGCGGTGTCGAAAACGGTGGCCGGAATCGGAAGTTATGAAGAAATGGAGCTTCGACCGGAAATGGAGGAGAAAGGGCTTGCCGGCGTCGGGGAAGGGAGCTGGGGGCGGCGGAGTGGCTGGCTGAGGAAGGTGGAGCTCCTGGCGGCACACTGACGGCCGTAAATCGGAAGTTGCAGCGGTGAGGAGTGAGGTGGGTAGTCGGGCGCGCGGGAGAGAAGGGAAGAAGAAGAAGAAGAAAAAGAAAAAGAAGGAAAAGAAAAGAAAGAAAAAGAAAAGAAAAAGAAAAGGAAAAGAGAAAAAGAAAAAAAAAGAAAAAGAAAAAAGAAAAATAAAATAAAATAAAATAATTAAATATTAATAAAATAATAATAAAATAATTTAATAATAAATAAAATAATTAAATAACAGTAAATAAATAAATAAATAATAAAATATTAGGGTTATATATATTAAACCCTAATTAAATAAATATTCACACACGGCTTTATTTAATAATTTAAAAATACGCATGAGTTCATGCAAGTCCGTAAATACATTTAAAATAATTAATAATAAATTGTTTACGTGAAAATTTCCCCGAAAATGCAAGTCCCGGGAAAATTTTACGTAAAACACTGAAAATAATATACAGTAATTAAAATAGATTTAAAATACATATCAACTCATAAAAATATCATATAAAATACAGAAATTATTAACTCTGCATATCCCGGTACTGTGTAAAAATATTTTAAAAACACGGGATATTACAATACTAAACCCTAATTAAATAAATAATTATATGTATACACGGTGTTTAATATTTTAAAAATATGTATGAGTTCATGCAAGTCCGAAAATATATTTAAAATAATTAATAATAAATTATTTACGTGAAAATTTCCTCGAAAATGCAAGTCCCGGGAAAATTTTACGTAAAGCACTATAAATAAGACACAATAATTAAAATAGGTTTTAGATACTTATCAACCCATAAAAACATCGTAATATATACAAAAATTATTAACACTGCATATCCCGGTAAAATATAAAAATATTTAAAAAATACGGGATATTACACGACCGAATATCACGTTTTACGAGAATTCTATCAAAAATTCTACAGAATCTCCCCTGTAAAACGGACATCTCTCTACTCAAAGAGTAGAGCCGACCCTGCAAAGAAACACACTTCAAAAATAAACACCACATCTCATTCACAACCCCTCAGTCGGACTCCAAACTACTGTCTACCGACCGGGGTCCACAAACACAGAACAATTTCAGAAATACCAAAAATACCCTTATAACATAGAATTTCATTTTATAAATAGAAATTACATAATTAACCTTTAAACACAATAAAAACCGATAAAAACTCATTTTATTAGTAAAATCGTATATTATATATATAATTGAAAATAATTCACAAAAAATAGTTTTAATTAGTTAAAAATACTAAATAATTTTTAGAAATCATTTTTATACCTTAAATAACTATTAAAACCAATTAAATTACATTTTTAGCCAATTTAGGGTAAAATTACCAAAATGCCCTTATATATATAAATATACTAAAATTGATTCAAAAATTCACCAAAAATAGTATAATTATCCAAAATTAATTTTCTCAACATATTTATCAATAATATCAATAATTAAACTCAATTAACCAATTAATTTTAATTAAAAACATAATTAACCCTAATTTCCCAAAGTTACATAAACTTAAATAATTCAAAATAAATACATAGAAATTCATAAAAATTCCAAATAAATTCCTATAATTCATTTAAACACCTAATTTAACCATAAAACACAATTTCATAATTTATTTAATTAATTTCCGAAAATTAGAAAATAATATTAAAATATTCAAAAATACCCAAAAATCAAAATAATCTCCAAAAATTCCAAAAAAATTAATACATGTATATTAAGCTACTAGGATAAACATTTGTGAAGGGAGTTTTCATGAATCAATCAATTAGAAGCTCAAAAAAAATCAAAAACCCTAATGTGGCCGAAATTGAAAATTCAAAACCTAAGAAAATCAAGACCATTTCAGCTCAAAAAAAAGCTATAATCACACTCACCGGAGCTCAAGGAGAAGAAAGAGACCGGCGGTGTCGAAAATGGTGGCCGAAATCGTCGTGATCGACAGTGGTTCGACTTTCGGCTTCTCCGACCAAAAATGGCTTCCAGGCGCCGGAATCAACTGTTACAGGGGGCGAAAGAGGCTAGGGAAGGTGGTGGCACACCGTAAGGCACACCAACAGCAAGGAAATGACGTGACAGATGGCGGACGGCGATGGGGAAGGTGATCGGGGAAGAAGATGTACACGGGGGCAAAATGGTAATTTTTTCAAAAGTTTGATTTTTAATGTATAATATGTATATATATATACTTTATACTATATATTAAAATAATATTAAATTACACACATTAAATATACACCACACACTTAATATTTAATATTTTAAAATTTAATATTAATTAAAAATAATTAAATAACAATAAAATAATTAATTAATTAATAAAATATTAGGGTAATATTAAACCCTAATTAAATAAATAAGTACACATAAGCTTTATTTAGTATTTTAAAAATATGTATGAGTTCATGCAAGTCCGAAAATATATTTAAAATAATTAATAATAAATTAGTTACGTGAAAATTTCCCCGAAAATGAAAGTCTCGAAAAAATTTTACGTAAAGCACTATAAATAATACACAATAATTAAAATAGGTTTTAAATACATATCAACTCGTAAAAATATCGTAATATATATACAAAAATTATTAACACTGTATATCCCGGTACAGTATTAAAATATTTAAAAACACGGGATATTACACTGTGTTAGCTGGATATATAGATGTAGATATGGCGGGAGATGTTGCTTCAAGAAAATCAACCTTTGGTTACCTAATTACTTTTGCAGGGGGAGTTGTGTCATGACAATCAAAATTACAAAAATGTGTTGCTTTATCTACCACTGAAGTAGAGTTTATTGCAGCAATGGAAGCTTGAAAGGAGAAATTCTTATCAAAATGGATAGCACTCTAACTATGGATGAAGAAGTTCTTAAATGAACTCGGTTTTCAACAAGATAAATATGAGTTATTTTGTGATAGTCAGAGTGTTATCCACTTTGATAAGAATTTCTCCTTTCATTCAAGGTCAAAGCATATTGATGTGAGATATCACTGGATACATGATGTATTGGAGAAAAAGTTATTGCAACTATAGAAGATTCATACTAATAAAAATGGATCAGACATGTTAATAAGGACTCTACCAGGGGAGAAGTTCGAATTTTGTCGATTGGGTATCAGAATGGTGATGATCTCCACATAGTCGGGAGGGGCAGAATTGTTGTAAGTCCCTCTTAGTGGAGCCCATAAATTTGAAAAGAAAAAAAAATGTCACATTTTGCTGCACTGAATTCGATACAGCAAATGTGGAATAAAAAAAACTTATTTTTGTTTTGTTTGTTTCTCATCCAAATGCCAAAATGCCTATATAAAGGCATTTGGATAGAGAAGCATCACATGAAAAGGAGTAGGCGAGCAACGGGAAGAGACAAAAATTGAGATCTCTGTGTGTGCTTATGAGGTAAAAGCCAAAGAAATTTTGCTTTGATGAGTGTGATAGAGTTTTAGGGATTTAGGAAAATTTTTGTTTCTCAAAGGGTGAGTGACAAAATATTGAGGTAATTATTTTTGGGGTGTTTAGGAAACACTTTGAGTGTCACTATTTTGGTGAGATTTTTTTGTAGCTCTAGTGTTGATCTAGAAAAGACTCTATATTATACTTACTATTTTTATAGTGAAAGAATTATTCTAATTTTGTCTCATGGACGTAACTCAAAAATTAATGATTAACCACGTTAAATATTGTCATTTTTATTATATACAGCAAGTTTTACCACATATTTTACTCATTCATTTGCCAATTTAATCACCTCTATTTATTTATTTATTTGATTATTTCTACAATAATTTTATTTTGTTTCTGTGAAAATTATGTCGTTACACCAACTTTATTAATTTTTCCAAAAAAAATACGCAACTTTCATTTTTGAATCAAATAGGCACAAAATTTTTCAAGTGAAATACACATGCCAAAAATAAGAGTAAGCATCGATCAATTCAATTTTTTGAACCAAATTGCTAAATCCAAATTACTAAAAAATATTTAATATAGAATAAAATACATTAATTTAGAAAAAATTAATATATGACTAATAAAATTAAAATAAAAATATTTTTTAATTGTATCATTAATAAATATAATTTAAACTCTATTGAATGAATAAATACAATTAAAAATTCATTCAAAATAAAATTATTATACCAGTCAACTGAGATAAAATGAAATATTTGGTTCAATTTGATTTTTTATTGAAAAAAAATATAAATCTATTAAAAATATACAAATTACTGAAATATACCAAATTATCAATTTTTTAATATAAAATAAAATTGAATAGAATATTAGTATCTAATCAAGTTAAATAAATATGTCAGTTGAATTAGGTTAATCATTTTAATAATTTTTTAACTTTTATTTATTCATTCAATAGAATTTAAAATATATTTATTAATGATATAATTAAAAATATTTTTATTATAATAAAAAAATTTAATTTGATAATTCAATTCTTATTAATTTGGTAAAATCAAACTGACCAATGTTCACTCTCCAACCTTGGATGTGCAATTCACTTGGCGAGTTGATTTAAAAACGAAAGCTGTATAATTTTAGGCCGAAAATGTCAAAAGAAGGTTTTCCTGCCCCAACCACGTAAGTTGAAGGGCTAACGTAAGCTTCTATCCATATATTCTATGACAAAAAACTTCACCTTTTCCTTATTTGAATTCATTCATGGAATATGAATATTTCTCATACTAAATCAGGTAAAGAACATATGAAAACTAGTGTTTAAAAAAAGATTAAGGAATACGAAAATAAACAATATATGTTCGATTGCTATACAATTGTGTTATTTTTATTATGTTTAATAAATTTTATGATTAAATATTTATTTTGTTGAATAATGGCCATGTTCTTAACTAAGGTCCAAATCTCAATTTTATGTTTTTGCATAATTAATTTACGAAGATACATAGTAATAAGCTCCGTATTTTTGGGCGTCAACAGTGAAATCTTGAAGGGACATTATTCAACAAGCACAGGAACTCTCCAATCGTGTGAAGGCTATAGGCTTTTATCTCTAAAACATTTTGCTTCTTAATGCTGACATTTCCTCATTATTTTCAAATTTGTCCATAAACATCTTTGATTCTCATATTATAAAGAAGTTTAGTGTGAGCCTCCATTTATAGAGATTAAACAAACCATAAATCTTAAAGATCAAACGAACCGCATAATTATTCGAATTGTCCCTAAATTTTATTTGTGATTTCAATTTACTTGTGAATCTTCAATTTGTAACTTTTTTATTAGAATTACAACAATTGAATATTTTTTTAAAAAAAAATTAATACAAACTACATAATAATTTTTTTTATTTATAAACAGTCATTTAAAATTCAAATTATAAACTAAACTTATAACAAATTATAAATATTTAATTTTTTATAAAATACAGTAATAAATATTAAATATTCTAATTACAATAGTTCATTTAATTCTTATCTTCTTTTTTTGTATTAAAAAAAATTCTAAAAATATTGTGTTTTGCACAAAAAAAAACTTATTAAATTTTAATTTATTGTATTCAACAAAATCACAATATATTGAATAAGATATTTTTGGTGAATATTAATCTCTTCTTATCTTACGTCAAATAATTCTTATTTTAAAACTTTTAAACTGTTAGTATTAGACTAGTTAAATAAACACAAATAATGAACAAAACTTTTTACAATGGAAGGCACGAAGAAAATAAAAATATCTATTTTATTTTATTTATTATTTTTAGAATCTATGAACTTATTTGAAAGAAAATAATTTTTTGGACTAAAATGATAATATTATATAACTTTAAGACTTAAAATTTTAAACCGAGACCACGTTCAAAACAAAAATCAAAATTTGGTGCCTATAAAGTTACAAATTGAAGTTTTATAACCAAATTGAAATCGCAGATAAAGTGTCACGACCCAAAACAGGGGCCATGACCGGCGCTAGGGAACGGGAATTCTTTCAAATCCGGAACCCGTAGCAAGCCTAAAAAATAAAATAAAACAAACATGTAATAGTAATAACAATATATAATGCAGCGAAAATAAAAATCATAAATATCACAATAACAATCCACCACAGGATTTAAATTAAATATTCATCTCATATATATAAATCTTTATACAAATCCAGTTCAAATATAATACAACATCTCTTTAAATATTTAATGACTACTGCAGTGTCTAGACAAAATAAAACTCAAGACTCAGAGAAGCAGTTTACACAAAGAAGCCGGGGCGGAAGAAATCCGGCGTATAGGCCTGCTACTGAGGTTTGAAGATGATGACTCTCCTGAAAAATTAGTCAACGGAGGGGAGTCAGACCTCACTGAGTGAATTACTATAATATATATACATGCATACTAAATGACAATGCATACAATCAATAGTATATATCTAATATGTATATATACAGGCAATACACACAGATGCAGTAAAATCATTATATATATATATTTTATCTGAAAACCACTGGTTATGAAGGATCAAATAGAACCCTAGAAAATCGCAACCTCAAATCAGTGTCAAACAACACTCTAGCCACACAGGCTCACTTAATCCAAATATATCCACTTAATCCATTTAGACAGTAGACTGACCCCGAGACACTAAGTCAACCGAGCTCCAGCAGTCTGACTGCCAGTGTGATTGGCCTCGAGACACTTGATTAACCGAGCTCCAGCAATCACACCCAAATCACATCTCACATATCAAATAATCATATTCAATCAATATCCACAAATGGTTAGTAATATAGCCTATCTGCTATAAGCGCACCGGTACGTACTCAGTCCTAGTGCTACCCACTAGGTAGCACGTTCTATTGATATCCTTCATTAATAAATATAAAACATTCATTCACAATAAATGATGCATGAATTTAAATAAAATAACAATATAAACCATATATTTACCGAAAATATATCAAAAGTAAACCAGGTATATTTCGAGTATATATACGTCAAATGAATCCAATCAAATTATAAATTAAACTAGAAATATATTTAAAAACATTTTAAATATAATTTATGAACAAAACATGCATATAATTTAATATATACCAAAAATAAACCAAAATAAACTAAATATAAACTTAAGAAATAATCAAATTATTTATGCATATTTAATCCAAATAAAACATGCATTTCTAAATCATGCATCCTAAGCATATATATATAAACTAGCAACTCACACTAGTGCGCTCCACGAGATGGGTCCGACGGGCCTGGTCCACTAGCCCTCGGTCTCGGCGCAACTAAACAAACAATAATGACATAAATCATAATAAACCTAACAGAAAATTCTAGAACTCGATCTAGAATATTAAACACAAAAACAGAATTAGGGTTCGATCGGACATCACGTTTTACGAGAATTCTATCGAAAATTCGGTAAAATCTCCCCTGTAAAACGGACATCTCTCCACTCAAAGAGTAGAGCCGACCCTGCAAAGAAACACACTTCGAAAAATAGGCACAACAACAAATCCACAACCCCTCGATCGGACTCCAAACTACAGTCTACCGACCGGGGTCCACAAACACATAACAATTATAAAAATACAAAAAATACCCTTATAACATAGAAATTCATTTTATAGGTAAAAATTACATAATTAACCTTTAAACACAATAAAAACCGATAAAAACTCATTTTATTAGTAAAACCGTAGATTATATATATAATTGAAAATAATTCATGAAAAATAGTTTTAATTAATTAAAAATACTAAATAATTTGTAGAAATCATTTTTATACCTTAAATAACTATTAAAACCAATTAAATTACATTTTTAGCCAATTTTATATAAAATTACCAAAATACCCCTACATATATAAATATACTATAATTACTTCAAAAATTCACCAAAAAATAGTATAATTATCCAAAATCAATTTTCTCAACATATTTATCAATAATATCAATAATTAAACTCAATTAACCAATTAATTTTAATTAAAAACATAATTAACCCTATTTTCTAAAAATTACATAAACTCAAATAATTCAAAATGAATACTTAGAAATTCATAAAAATTCCAAATAAATTCCTATAATTCATTTCAACACCTAATTTAACCATAAAACACAATTTCATAATTTATTTAATTAATTTCTGAAAATTAGAAAATAATATTAAAATATTCAAAAATAACCAAAAATCAAAATGATCTCCAAAAATTCCACAAAAATTCACACATGTAGATTAAGCTACTAGGATCAACATTTGTGAAAGGAGTTTTCATGAATCAATCAATTTGAAGTTCAAAAAAATCAAAAACCCTAATATGGCCGAAATTGAAAATTCAAAATCTAAGCAAATCAAGACCATTTAAGCTCAAACCAAAGCTAGAATCACACTCACCGGAGCTCAAGGAGAAGAAAGAGACTGGCGGTGTTGAAAATGGTGGCCGAAAAGTTGGTGAATGGCGAGGAGGGAAGTTTCGGCCAAAATGGGGGAAATGGGAGCTAGCCGGCGCCGGGGAAGGAGGTTAGGGGCGGCGAAGCAGCTGGAGAAGACGGCGACACGCAGGGGAGGCACTCTGACGGCCGGTGATTGGAGTAGCAGCGGGGAGAGGAAGATGGAGGAGGGTCGGGCTTGGGAAGGAAGAAGAAGAAGAAGAAGAGAAGAAAAGAAAAAAAAAAGAAAAAAAAAAGAAAAAGAAAAAATAATTTTAATAAAATATTTGAAAAAAATTACACACCACACATTATTATAATAATTTAAAATTTAATAATAAATAAAATAATTAAATAACAATAAAATTAATAAACAAATAATAAAATATTAGGGTAATAAATTAAACCCTAATTAAATAAATATATACACACATAAGCTTTATTTAGTATTTTAAAAATACGTATGAGTTCATGCAAGTCCGAAAATATATTTAAAATAATTAATAATAAATTATTTATGCGAAAATTTCTCTGAAAATGAAAATCTCGGAAAAATTTTACGTAAAGCACTATAAATAATACAAAATAATTAAAATAGGTTTTAAATACACATCAACTCGTAAAAATATCATAGTATATATACAAAAATTATTAACACTGTATATCCTGGTACAGTGTAAAAATATTTAAAAAAAATACGGGATATTACAGTCTTCCCCCCTTACAGGAATTCATCCCCGAATTCCAAAAAGAAAAGATTACAGGATCAGGAAGGAAAGAGATACGGGTAAGAAGCTCGCATCTCAGCTTCAGTCTCCCACGTATGCTCCTCGACTCTATTGCTACGCCACAGAACCTTGACCATCGGAATCTGCTTCGATCACAACTGTCGAACTTGAAAATCAACGATTGCCACAGGTTCTTCCACAAACGTCAAATCTTCACTCACTTCTATACTATCGGGCTGCAACACATGTGAAGGGTCTGAGATATACTTCCTCAGCATCGAGATATGAAATACTGGATGCACTTGCGACATACTTGGAGGCAAATTCAACCGATATGCAACAGTGCCAACTCTCTCCATAATCACAAATAGCCCAATGTATCTCGGTGCTAACTTACCCTTCCTGCCAAATCTCATCACACCCTTCATCGGAGATACCTTCAGAAAAATGAAATCTCCAACCTGAAACTCCACATCTCTGCGCCTAGGATTCGCATAACTCTTCTGTCTGCTAACTGCGATCTCTAATCTGCGCTTAATCACGGTGACTTTCTCTGCAGCATCCTGAACCATCTCAGGTCCAGTCAAAGCTCTCTCACCAATCTCATCCCAACTCAAAGGGGATCTACACTTCCTTCCATACAACGCCTCATGCGGTGCCATACCAATACTGCTATGGTAGCTGTTATTATATGCAAACTCTATGAGTGGAAAATGATCATCCCAGCTACCTCCCAAATCCAGGACACACATCCTCAACATATCTTCCAATGTCTGGAACGTCCTCTCAGACTGACTATCTGTCTGAGGATGAAAAGCAGTACTGAAATCCAACCTAGTGCCCATCGCTTCCTGCAACTTCTGCCAAAAATGAGAAGTAAACACCGAACCTCTATCTAACACAATGGACACAGGTACTCCATGAAGGCACACAATATGCTTCACATACAACTTCGCCAATCTGGCAACTGAATAAGTGGCTTTCACAGGCAAGAGATGTACAGACTTCGTCAACCTGTCTACAATCACCCAGATGGAATCGTATCCATCCTTCGAACGAGGTAAACCAACCACAAAATCCATAGCTATCCTTTCCCACTTCCACTCGGGAATAGAAAGAGGCTGAAGCTTCCCAGAAGGCTTCTGATGTTCAGCTTTCACTTGCTGACACATCAGACACTTAGCAACATAATCAGCAACATCTTTCTTCAATCCATCCCACCAGTATAGATCTCTGATATTGTGGTACATCTTAGTGACACCCGGATGAACGTTGTAAGCTGTAGAATGTGCTTCCTCTAAAACCTCTTCTCTTAAATCATCCACATCAGGAACACACAATCTACCACTGATCCACAACACACCATCATCATCAAGTGTGAAATCAGTGAACTTCCCTACTCTGACATTCTCTGTAAGCTCTTCTAGAAAAGGATCTCGGCTCTGAGCTACTTTAATCCTATCCCTCAGTACAGATCGCACTTTAAATTGAGCTAGCAGTCCACCTGATCTACTAATCTTCATCATCAAACCTTGATCCACCAACAAATGCAATTCCTGGATCAACGGTCTCCTCTCAACACTGATGTGAGCAAGACTGCCTGAGGATTTCCTACTCAAGGCATCTGCTACCACATTAGCTTTACCCGGATGATATAAGATCTCGCAATCATAGTCTTTCAACAGTTTCAACCATCTCCTCTGCCTCAAATTCAAATCTCTCTGCTGAAAAATGTACTTAAGGCTCTTGTGATTAGTAAATATCTCACAAGTCACCTCGTACAAATAATGTCTTCAAATCTTCAAAGCAAAGATCACTGCAACCATCTCAAGGTCATGTGTGGGATAGTTCTGCTCATGCTTCTTCAACCGCCTCGAAGCATAAGCTATCACCCTTCCATTCTGCATCAACACACAACCAAGGCCAATTCTAGAGGCATCATAGTAAACTGTGAACTTATCCACACTATTAGGCAAGGCTAATACTGGCGCTATGGTCAACTTCTCCTTCAACAACTGAAAACTGTTCTCACAAGTTTCTGACCACTCGAATCTAACATTCTTCTGAGTCAAGCGAGTCATAGCGGATGCAATTCTGGAAAAACTCTGCACAAACCGCCTATAATACCCGGCTAAACCCAGAAAACTTCGAATCTCTATAACAGAAGTCGGTCTAGGCCACTCAGACACTGCCTCAATCTTCTGTGGATCAACCTGGATACCTTCTTTAGACACCACGTGTCCAAGAAAAGAAACACTCTCCATCCAGAAATCACACTTCGAGAATTTAACATTGTAATATCCCGTGTTTTTAAAATATTTTTACACAGTACCGGGATATGCAGAGTTAATAATTTCTGTATTTTATATGATATTTTTATGAGTTAATATGTATTTTAGACCTATTTTAATTACGGTGTATTATTTTCAGTGTTTTACGTAAAATTTTTCTGGGACTTGCATTTTCGGGGAAATTTTCACGTAAACGATTTATTATTAATTATTTTAGATGTATTTACGGACTTGCATGAACTCATACATATTTTTAAATTATTAAATAAAATCGGTGTGTGTATATTTATTTAATTAGGGTTTATTATTTCCCTAATATTTTATTAAGTATTTAATTGTTTTAATTGTTATTTAATTAATTTTATTTGGTATAAATTATTAAAATATTAATATTTTTATGTGTGTGGTGTATATTTGATGTGTGTAATTTAATATTATTTTAATATATAGTATAAAGTATATATATATATATACATATATACATCAAAAATCAAAAAAATTTGCAAAATTACCAAATTGCCCCCGACATTTTCTTCTTCTTCTTCTTCTTCTCCTTCCCGCGCCCGACGACCACCACCCACCTCCACCGTCTGCAACTGCAGTTCCTTCATCGTCGGTGTGCCTCTCGGCTTGCCACCGTCGCCTCCAGCCGTTTCCCGCCGCCAGCAGCTCCCTTCCCCGGCGCCGGCGAGCTAGTTTTCCATTTTTGGCCGAAACTTGATCCTCCGTCGTTTCTCCCTCTTCTGGCCACCGTTTTCGACACCGCCGGTCTCTTTCTTCTCCTTGAGCTCCGGTGAGTGTGATTCTAGCTTTGGTTTGAGCTAAAATGGTCTAGAATTGCTTAGTTTTCGATTTGTAAATTTCGGCCTATTAGGGTTTTCGATTTTTTTGAGCTTCGAATTTGATGATTCATGGAAACTTCCTTCACAAATGTTGTTCCTAGTAGCTTAATCTACATGTATGAATTTTTGTAGAATTTTTGGAGATTGTTTGGATTTTTGGGTATTTTTGAATATTTTAATATTATTTTCTAATTTTCGGAAATTAATTATTTAAATTATGAAATTGGAGTTTATGGTTGAATTGGGTGTTGAAATGAATTATAGGAATTTATTTGGAATTTTTATGAATTTCTAAGTATTTATTTTTAATTATTGAAGTTTAGGTGATTTTGGAAAATTAGGTTAAATGTGTTTTTAATGGAAATTAATTGGTTAATTGGGTTTAATTATTAATATTATTGATAAATATGTTGAGAAAATTAATTTTGGGTAATTGTATGATTTTTGGTGAATTTTTGAAGTAATTTAAGTATATTTATATATATAGGGGTATTTTGGTAATTTTATCCTAAATTGTCTAAAAATGTAATTTAATTGGTTTTAATATTTATTTAAGGTATAAAAATGATTTCTACAAATTATTTAGTATTTTTAACTAATTAAAACTATTTTTCGTAAATTATTTTCAATTATATATATAATATACGGTTTTTCTAATAAAATGAGTTTTAATCGGTTTTTATAGTGTTTCAAGGTTAATTATGTAATTTTTACCTATAAAATGTATTTCTGTGATTTAAGGATATGTTCGGTATATCTGGAATTATTCTGTGCTTGTGGACCCCGGTCGGTGGACTGTAGTTTGGAGTCCGACCGTGGGATTTTGATTGTGTTGAGCTTGTATTTCGAAGTGTATTTTCTTTGCAGGGTCGGCTCTACTCTTTTGAGTAGAGAGATGTCCGTTTTACAGGGGAGGTTCTGCCGGATTTTCGGTAGAATTCTCGTAAAACGTGATATCCAGTCGAACCCTAATTTTCGATTCTGTATTTTAATACTCTAGATTGAATTCTAGGATTTCTATTAGGGTTACTCTGATATCGGTTATTTATTTCTTATTTAGTTGCGCCGAGACCGAGGGCTAGTGGACCAGGCCCGTCGGACCTGTCTCGTGGAGCGCATTAGGTGAGTTACTATATTATATATATATGCTTAGGATGCATGATTTAGAAAATGCATGTTTTATTTTGACTGAATATGCATAAATAATGTGATTTATATTCAAGTATATTTTTGGTATATAATAAATTATATACATGTTTTGTTAATAAAATATATTTAAAATGTTTTTAAATATATTTTTAGTTTAATTCATGATTTGATTGAATTCATTTGACATATATATACTCAAAATATACCTGGTTTATGTTTGGTATATTTTCGGTATATATATGGTTTATATTGTTATTTCATTTATATTCATGCATCATTTATTTTTGTGAATGAATGTTTTATATTTAAGAATGAAGGATATCAATAGAACGTGCTACCTAGTGGGCAGCACTAGGACCGAGTACGTACCGGTACGCCTATAGCTTTAGGCTATATTACTAACTATTTGTGGATATTGATTTGATTATGATTATTGATATGTGTGAGATGTGGTTTGGGTGTGATTGCTGGAGCTCGGTTGACCAAGTGTCTCGGGGCCAATCACACTGGCAGTCAGACTGCTGGAGCTCGGTTGACTTAGTGTCTCGGGGCCAGTCTACTGTCCAAATGGATTAAGTGGATATATTTGGAATAAGTGAGCCTGTATGGCCAGAGTGTTGTTTAACACTATTTTCTGAGGTTGCGATATTCTAGGGTTCTACGTGATCCTTCATAAATTGGGATTTTTCAGTAAAATATATAAAAATGATTTTTCTGCATTTGTGTGTATTTGCCTGTATATATATTAGATATATATATACTGTTGACTGTATGCATTATCATTTAGTGTGTATGTATATATATTATAGTAATTCACTCAGTGAGGTCTGACTCCCCTCCGTTGACTATTTTTCAGGAGAGTCAACTTCCTCAGACCTCAGTAGCAGGTCGATACGCCGGATTTCTTCCGCCCCGGCTTCTTTATGTAAATTGTCTACTTGAGTCTTATTTATTTTATCTAGACACTGCAGTAGTTGTGAATTACAGTATTGGATTTCGTGTATTTTGTTTTAAAGGAGATATATTATGTTAAAACTGGATTGTATTAAAGAGATTTTATGTATGGGATGAGATTTTTATTTATATCCAGTTGATATGGATAATATTATGATATTATGATTTTTATTTTCCGCTGCATATTATATTGTTACTGTTGTGATGGCATGATTTAATTATTTTTTAGGCTTGCTACGGGTTCCGGATTCGAAAGAATTCCCGTTCTCTAGCGCTGGTCATGGCCCCTGTTTTGGGTCGTGACAAAGTTGGTATCAGAGCGAAGTTCGTATCAGAGTGGAGTTCTGTGTCAGGGCTTAGTTATGTGAGTTGTGGCCCTAGTTTTAAAGTTGTGTTTTCTGTTGGACTACTGCAGTGTATTAGGTTCGAGTATGTCTTGATAAGTATTCCTTGCTTTAGTTTTCAGCGTTATTCCTCCGTTGTCTATTTTGTCTGAATCTTTCCGTTTGTCTTTTCAGAATGAGGAGGCGAGCGCGTGTCGCTCCACCAGTCGTTGAGGCCGAGGATGATGAGTCTTTTCAGGATGAGGTTTTACCTCCTGAGCCGCCAGTTAGACGTAGAGGTCGTGGCAGAGGTAGACCTCGAGGAGTGGCAGGTCGCCATAGGCAGAGAGAGTTACAGGACGAGGAGCCTGTTGAGCCTGAGTTTGATGTTCCTGTTCCTCCAGTTGTTTAGCCTGTTCAGCCTGCCTATCAGCAGGGTATGTCTGACCCTGAGGCAGCTTTGTTCTATGCCAGAGTTGGCAGGATTGCGTTTGATGGTACTTCTGATCCTTTAGATTTTCTGCATACGATTGAGACTAGGACTCGGACTGCTCATACCGAGTACCAGCGGATCATGATTGTTGAGTTGTCTGTTGAGGGACCAGCTCTAGATTGGTTCATTCAGATGATCCAGCCTTATATGATGACGATGACATGGGCTCAGTTTCGAGAGCGGTTCATGAGGAGATTTTGTCAGAGCCTCTTCGTTTGAGTTATCGTCTTCGTCTGACTAGTATTTCTCATGGAGATCGATCTGTAGAGGAGTATACCCGAGAGTTTCTTCGTCTGGGTAGATATGCCGAGGATCTGATGCGAGATCAGTATTTCACGGTTACTACCTATGTTACTGGTTTGGGTTCAGCTTTTGCTGGTATGCCTACAGCAGGTCTTACTCTGGAGTCTGTGATTGAGCTAGCTAAGGAGATCGAGCTGAGGTTAGTTAGGCAGGGAGCGATGCCTGATTATTACCAGTTGGGAGTTCAGTCGAGTGGATCGCAGGCTACTCCATATTCGAGTTTTCATGTGGGTTCGAGTAGTCAGCAGCGAGGTTCGACTCAGTAGAGTCAGAGACAGCAGCAGCGAGTGCATCGGAGCAGTAGACATGGCCGTGGAGGTCAGCGTAGATTGTTTAGATTCGGGTCAGGTGCTTCGAGCAGCAGTAGTGGTCGTAGTTCTGGATCAGCGGCCAGTGTTTGTCAGACTTGTGGTAGAGTCCATCAGGGACCGTGTTATCTGACACCACTGACATGTTTCAGATGCGGACAGACAGGACATTTTTCCAGATCGTGTCCTTATTCCGGATATCAGCAGCAGCAGATTCCGCGATTCCCACAGCAGTCGATTGCTAGTGCAGCGCCCGTGCCATTTCAGTTGCCACCAGCCCAGCATCAGAGTTCTACTCAGTTTGTTCCACAGCAGAGTCATGGTAGAGGTACTAGAGGAGGTGCTAGAGGTGTTGGCCAGGCTTCTACCAGTCAGCAGGGAGGTTGAGGCCAGGCGAGAGTCTTCCATCTGACTCAGCAGGATGCTCAGGCATCTAATGCAGTCGAGGCAGGTATTCTTTCTGTTTGTTACCTGGATGCTTTGGTTTTGTTTGATCCGGGTGCCACGCATTCGTTTGTTTCTCCTGTTTTTGCTTCTAAATCTTGTTGGCAAGCTTCGAGGATGGCTTTTCCTTTGTCTGTTGCCACTCCTCTGAGCGATTCCTTAGACGCCGATATTGTTCTTTCTGGTTGTCCAGTTCTCGTGGGAGATAGAGAATTACCCGCTGATTTGATTTTGTTGGATGTGATGGAGTTTGATGTTATTTTGGGAATGGATTGGTTATCTCAGCACTTTACCGTGGTTGATTCCAGGAATAAGGAGGTGATTTTTAGAATTCCTGGTGAAGTAGAATTTAAGTTTGTTGGTGATAGGAGTTCAGCACCTCAGAATCTTATTTCTGCTATTTCTGCTAGGAAGTTGTTGAAGAAAGGTTGTCAGGGGTTTTTGGCATTGGTCAGGGATACGTCAGTGGAGAAGTTGTCACTCACAGATGTTCCTGTTGCTTGTGAGTTTCCTGATGTTTTTCCCGAGGAGTTGCCAAGTTTACCACCTCATAGAGAGATTGAATTATGTATAGATGTGGTTCTAGGTACTACTCCTATATCTATGCCACCCTATCGTATGGCTCCTGCAGAGTTGAGAGAGTTAAAGGAGCAATTGCAAGAGTTGTTGGATAAAGGTTTTATCAGACCTAGTGTTTCCCCTTGGGGTGCACCAGTCTTGTTTGTGAAGAAGAAGGATGGTACCCTGAGACTGTGCATTGACTATAGAGAGCTGAATAAGGTGACAGTGAAGAACAAGTATCCTCTCCCGAGGATAGATGATTTATTTGATCAGTTACAAGGTGCACAGTTCTTTTCTAAGGTCGACTTGAGGTCGGGTTATCATCAGCTGCGGATTAGTGAAGTTGATATTCCTAAGACAGCTTTCCGCACTAGATATGGTCATTATGAGTTTCTGGTGATGTCTTTTGGTTTGACTAATGCACCAGCAGCTTTTATGGACCTGATGAACAGAGTATTCAGACCGTATGTGGATCAGTTTGTAGTAGTCTTCATTGATGATATACTAGTATATTCGAGGAGTATGGAAGAGCATGTATATCACTTGAGGATTGTACTACAGACACTAAGAGATCATCAACTTTATGCTAAATTCTCGAAGTGTGATTTCTGGATGGAGAGTGTTTCTTTTCTTGGACACGTAGTGTCTAAAGAAGGTATTCAGGTTGATCCACAGAAGGTTGAGGCAGTATCTGAATGGCCTAGACCTACTTCGGTTATGGAGATTCAAAGTTTTCTGGGTTTAGCCGGGTATTATAGGCGGTTTGTGCAGGATTTTTCTAGGATAGCAGCCCCTATGACTCGCTTGACTCAGAAGAATGTTAGATTCGAGTGGTCAGAAGCTTGTGAGAATAGTTTTCAGTTGTTGAAGCAGAAGTTGACCACAGCGCCAGTATTAGGTTTGCCTAATAGTGTGGATAAGTTCACAGTTTACTGTGATGCCTCTAGAATTGGTCTTGGTTGTGTGTTGATGCAGAATGGAAGGGTGATAGCCTATGCTTCGAGGCAGTTGAAGAAGCATGAGCAGAACTATCCCACACATGATCTGGAGATGGCTGCAGTGATCTTTGCTTTGAAGATTTGGAGACATTATTTGTACGGGGTGACTTGTGAGATATTTACTGATCACAAGAGCCTTAAGTACATTTTCCAGCAGCGAGATTTGAATCTGAGGCAGAGAAGATGGTTGGAATTGTTGAAGGACTATGATTGCGAGATTCTTTACCATCCGGGTAAAGCTAATGTTGTAGCAGATGCCTTGAGTAGGAAGTCCTCAGGTAGTCTTGCTCACATTGGTGTTGAGAGGAGACCATTGATCCAGGAATTGCATTTGTTGGTGGATCAAGGTCTGATGATGAAGATTAGTAGATCGGGTGGACTGTTAGCTCAGTTTAAAGTACGATCTGTACTGAGGGATAGGATTAAAGCAGCTCAGAGCCGAGATCCTATTCTAGAAGAGCTTGCAGAGAATGTTCGAGCAGGGAAGTTCACTGATTTCACACTTGATGATGATGGTGTGTTGTGGATCAGTGGTAGATTGTGTGTTCCTGATGTGGATGACTTGAGAGAGGAGATCTTAGAGGAAGCACATTCTACAGCCTACAACGTTCATCCAGGTGTTACTAAGATGTACCACAGTATCAGAGATTTATACTGGTGGGATGGATTGAAGAAGGATGTTGCTGATTATGTTGCTAAGTGCTTGACGTGTCAGCAAGTGAAAGCCGAACATCAGAAGCCTTCTGGGAAGCTTCAGCCTCTTCCTATTCCCGAGTGGAAGTGGGAAAGGATAGCTATGGATTTTGTGGTCGGTTTACCTCGTTCGAAGGATGGATACGATTCCATCTGGGTGATTGTAGACAGGTTGACGAAGTCTGCACATTTCTTGCCTGTGAAAGCCACATATTTAGTTGCTAGATTGGCGAAGTTGTATGTGAAGCATATTGTGTGCCTTCATGGAGTACCTGTGTCCATTGTGTCAGATAGAGGTTCAGTGTTCACTTCTCGTTTTTGGCAGAAGTTGCAAGAAGCGATGGGCACTAGGTTGGATTTCAGTACTGCTTTTCATCCTCAGACAGATGGCCAGTCTGAGAGGACGATCCAGACACTGGAAGATATGTTGAGGATGTGTGTCTTGGATTTGGGAGGTAGCTGGGATGATCATTTGTCGCTTTTTGAGTTTGCATATAATAACAGCTACCATAGCAGTATTGGCATGGCACCATATGAGGCATTGTATGGAAGGAAGTGTAGATCCCCGTTGAGTTGGGATGAGATTGGTGAGAGAGCTTTGACTGGACCAGAGATGGTTCAGGATGCTGCAGAGAAAGTCACCGTGATCAAGCGTAGTTTAGAGACCGCAGTTAGTAGATAGAAGAGTTATGCGGATCCTAGGCGCAGAGATGTGGAGTTTCAGGTTGGAGATTTTGTTTTCTGAAGGTATCTCCGATGAAGGGTGTGATGAGATTTGGCAGGAAGGGTAAGTTAGCACCGAGATACATTGGACCGTTTGAGATTCTGGAGAAAATTGGCACTGTTGCATATCGGTTGGATTTGCCTCCGAGTATGTCACATGTGCATCTAGTATTTCATATCTCGATGTTGAGGAAGTATATCTCAGATCCTTCACACGTGTTGCAGCCCGACAGTGTAGAAGTGAGTGAAGATTTGACGTTTGTGGAAGAACCTGTGGCGATCGTTGATTATCAAGTTCGACAGTTGCGATCGAAGCAGATTCCGATGGTCAAGGTTCTGTGGCGTAGCGACAGAGTTGAAGAGCATACGTGGGAGACTGAAGCTGAGATGCGAGCTTCTTACTCGTATCTCTTTCCTTCTTGATCTTATCTTTTAGAATTCGGGGACGAATTCTTGTAAGGGGGGGAAGACTGTAATATCCCGTGTTTTTAAAATATTTTTACACAGTACCGGGATATGCAGAGTTAATAATTTCTGTATTTTATATGATATTTTTATGAGTTAATATGTATTTTAGACCTATTTTAATTACGGTGTATTATTTTCAGTGTTTTACGTAAAATTTTCCCGGGACTTGCATTTTCGGGGAAATTTTCACGTAAACGATTTATTATTAATTATTTTAGATGTATTTACGGACTTGCATGAACTCATACATATTTTTAAATTATTAAATAAAATCGGTGTGTGTATATTTATTTAATTAGGGTTTATTATTTCCCTAATATTTTATTAAGTATTTAATTGTTTTAATTGTTATTTAATTAATTTTATTTGGTATAAATTATTAAAATATTAATATTTTTATGTGTGTGGTGTATATTTGATGTGTGTAATTTAATATTATTTTAATATATAGTATAAAGTATATATATATACATATATACATCAAAAATCAAAAAAATTTGCAAAATTACCAAATTGCCCCTGACATTTTCTTCTTCTTCTTCTCCTTCCCGCGCCCGACGACCACCACCCACCTCCACCGTCTGCAACTGCCGTTCCTTCACCGTCGGTGTGCCTCTCGGCTTGCCACCGTCGCCTCCAGCCGTTTCCCGTCGCCAGCAGCTCCCTTTCCCGGCGCCGGCGAGCTAGTTTTCCATTTTTGGCCGAAACTTGATCCTCCACCGTTTCTCCCTCTTCCGGCCACCGTTTTCGACACCACCGGTCTCTTTCTTCTCCTTGAGCTCCGGTGAGTGTGATTCTAGCTTTGGTTTGAGCTAAAATGGTATAGAATTTGCTTAGTTTTCGATTTGTAAATTTCGGCCTATTAGGGTTTTCGATTTTTTTTGATGATTCATGGAAACTTCCTTCACAAATGTTGTTCCTAGTAGCTTAATCTACATGTACGAATTTTTTTAGAATTTTTGGAGATTGTTTGGATTTTTGGGTATTTTTGAATATTTTAATATTATTTTCTAATTTTCGGAAATTAATTATTTAAATTATGAAATTGGAGTTTATGGTTGAATTGGGTGTTGAAATGAATTATAGGAATTTATTTGGAATTTTTATGAATTTCTAAGTATTTATTTTTAATTATTGAAGTTTAGGTGATTTTGGAAAATTAGGTTAAATGTGTTTTTAATGGAAATTAATTGGTTAATTGGGTTTAATTATTAATATTATTGATAAATATGTTGAGAAAATTAATTTTGGGTAATTGTATGATTTTTGGTGAATTTTTGAAGTAATTTAAGTATATTTATATATATATGGGTATTTTGGTAATTTTATCCTAAATTGTCTAAAAATGTAATTTAATTGGTTTTAATATTTATTTAAGGTATAAAAATGATTTCTACAAATTATTTAGTATTTTTAACTAATTAAAACTATTTTTCGTAAATTATTTTCAATTATATATATAATATACGGTTTTTCTAATAAAATGAGTTTTAATCGGTTTTTATAGTGTTTCAAGGTTAATTATGTAATTTTTACCTATAAAATGTATTTCTGTGATTTAAGGATATGTTCGGTATATCTGGAATTATTCTGTGCTTGTGGACCCCGGTCGGTGGACTGTAGTTTGGAGTCCGACCGTGGGATTTTGATTGTGTTGAGCTTGTATTTCGAAGTGTATTCTCTTTTGAGTAGAGAGATGTCCGTTTTACAGGGGAGGTTCTGCCGGATTTTCGGTAGAATTCTCGTAAAACGTGATATCCAGTCGAACCCTAATTTTCGATTCTGTATTTTAATACTCTAGATTGAATTCTAGGATTTCTATTAGGGTTACTCTGATATCGGTTATTTATTTCTTGTTTAATTGCACCGAGACCGAGGGCTAGTGGACCAAGCCCGTCGGACCTGTCTCGTGGAGCACATTAGGTGAGTTACTATATTATATATATATGCTTAGGATGCATGATTTAGAAAATGCATGTTTTATTTTGACTGAATATGCATAAATAATGTGATTTATATTCAAGTATATTTTTGGTATATAATAAATTATATACATGTTTGTTAATAAAATATATTTAAAATGTTTTTAAATATATTTTTAGTTTAATTCATGATTTGATTGAATTCATTTGACATATATATACTCAAAATATACCTGGTTTATGTTTGGTATATTTTCGGTATATATATGGTTTATATTGTTATTTCATTTATATTCATGCATCATTTATTTTTGTGAATGAATGTTTTATATTTAAGAATGAAGGATATCAATAGAACGTGCTACCTAGTGGGCAGCACTAGGACCGAGTACGTACCGGTACGCCTATAGCTTTAGGCTATATTACTAACTATTTGTGGATATTGATTTGATTATGATTATTGATATGTGTGAGATGTGGTTTGGGTGTGATTGCTGGAGCTCGGTTGACCAAGTGTCTTGGGGCCAATCACACTGGCAGTCAGACTGCTGGAGCTCGGTTGACTTAGTGTCTCGGGGCCAGTCTACTGTCCAAATGGATTAAGTGGATATATTTGGAATAAGTGAGCCTGTATGGCCAGAGTGTTGTTTAACACTATTTTCTGAGGTTGCGATATTCTAGGGTTCTACGTGATCCTTCATAAATTGGGATTTTTCAGTAAAATATATAAAAATGATTTTTCTGCATTTGTGTGTATTTGCCTGTATATATATTAGATATATATATACTGTTGACTGTATGCATTATCATTTAGTGTGTATGTATATATATTATAGTAATTCACTCAGTGAGGTCTGACTCCCCTCCGTTGACTATTTTTCAGGAGAGTCAACTTCCTCAGACCTCAGTAGCAGGTCGATACGCCAAATTTCTTCCGCCCCGGCTTCTTTATGTAAATTGTCTACTTGAGTCTTATTTATTTTATCTAGACACTACAGTAGTTGTGAATTACAGTATTGGATTTCGTGTATTTTATTTTAAAGGAGATATATTATGTTAAAACTGGATTGTATTAAAGAGATTTTATGTATGGGATGAGATTTTTATTTATATCCAGTTGATATGGATAATATTATGATATTATGATTTTTATTTTCCGCTGCATATTATATTGTTACTGTTGTGATGGCATGATTTATTTATTTTTTAGGCTTGCTACGGGTTCCGGATTCGAAAGAATTCCCGTTCCTTAGCGCCGGTCATGGCCCCTGTTTTGGGTCGTGACAAACATAAAGCTGATGATCTCTCAGTGTCTGCTGTACAATCCTCAAGTGATATACATGCTCCTCCATACTTCTCGAATAAACTAGTATATCATCGATGAAGATTACCACAAACTGATCCACATATGGTCTGAATACCCTGTTCATCAGGTCCATAAAAGCTGCTGGTGCATTAGTCAAACCAAAAGACATCACCAGAAATTCATAATGGCCATATCTAGTACGGAATGCTGTCTTAGGAACATCGGCTTCACTGATCCGCAGCTGATGATAACCCGACCTCAAGTCAACCTTAGAAAAGAACTGTGCACCCTGTAGCTAATCAAACAAGTCATCTATCCTCGGGAGAGGATACTTGTTCTTCACTGTCACCTTCTTCAGTTCTCTATAGTCAATGCACAGTCTCAGGGTACCATCCTTCTTCTTCACAAACAGGACTGGTGCACCCCAAGGAGAAACACTGAGTCTAATGAAACCTTTATCCAACAACTCTTGCAACTGCTCCTTCAACTCTTTCAACTCTGCAGGAGCCATTCTGTAGGGTGGCATAGATATAGTAGTAGTACCTAGAACCACATCTATATAGAATTCAATCTCTTTATGAGGTGGTAAACCTGGCAACTCCTCGAGAAAAACATCAGGAAACTCACAAGCAACAGGAACATTTGTGAGCGACAACTTCTCCACTGAAGTATCCCTGACCAATGCCAAATATCCCTTACATCCTTTCCTCAACAACTTCCTAGCCATAATAGCAGAAATAAGATTCTGAGGTGCTGAACTCCTATCACCCATAAACTTAAAATCTTCTTCATCAGGAATTCTGAAACGTCACCTCTTTATTCCTGCAATCTACCACGGCATAGTGCTGAGATAACCAATCCATTCCCAAAATAACATCAAACTCCATCACATTCAACAGAATCAAATTAGCGGGTAATTCTCTATCTCCCATGAGAACTGGACAACCAGAAAGAACAATATCAGTGTCCAAAGAATCGCTTAGAGGAGTGGCAACAGACAAAGGAAAAGCCATCCTCGAAGCTTGCCAATAAGATTTGAAAGCAAAAATGGGAGAAATGAACGAATGTGTGGCACCCGGATCAAACAAAACCCATGCATCCAGGTAACAAACAGAAACAATACCTGCCACGACTGCATTAGATGCCTGAGCATCCTGCTGAGTGAGATGGAAAACTCTAGCCTGTCCTCGACCTCCTTGCTGACTGGTAGAAGCCTGGCCAACACCTCTAGCACCTCCTCTAGTACCTCTACCACGACTCTATTGTGGAACAAGCTGAGTGGAACTCTGATGCTGAACTGGTGGTAACTGAAATGGCACGGGTGCAGCACTAGCAATCGACTGCTGTGGGAATCGCGAAATCTGCAGCTGCTGATACCCGGAATAAGGATACGATATGGCAAAATGTCCTATCTGCCCGCATCTGAAGCATGTCAATGGTGTCAGATAACACGGTCCCTAATGGACTCTACCACAAGTCTGATAAACGCTGGCAGCTGATCCAGAACTACGACCACTGCTGCTGCTTGAAGCACCTGACCCGAATCTGAATGATCTATGCTGACCACCACGACCATGTCTACTACTCCGATGCACTCGCTGCTGTTGTCTCTGACTCTACTGAGTCGGACCTCGCTACTGACTACTCGATCCAACATGAAAACTTAAATACGGAGTAGTCTGCAATCCACTCGACTGAACTCCCAGTTGGTAGTAATCAGGCATCGCTCCCTGCCTAACTAGCCTCAGCTCAATCTCCTTAGCCAACTCAATCACAGACTCCAGAGTAAGGCCTGCTGTAGGCATACCAGCAAACGTTGAACCCAAACCAGTAACGTAGGTTGTGACTGTAAAATACTGATCTCGCATCAGATCCTCAGCATATCTACCCAATTGAAGAAACTCTCGGGTGTACTCCTCTACAGATCGATCACCACGAGAAATATTGGTCAATCGAAGACGATAGCTCATACGTAGAGGCTCTGGACAGAATGTAATATCCCGTGTTTTTAAATATTTTAACACTGTACCAGGATATGCAGTGTTAATAATTTTTGTGTATATATATTATAATATTTTTACGAGTTGATATGTGTTTAAAACCTATTTTAATTACTGTGTCTTATTTACAGTGCTTTACGTAAAATTTTCCCAGGACTTGCATTTTCGGAAAAATTTTCACGTAAATAATTTATTATTAATTATATTAAATATATTTTCAGACTTGCATGAACTCATACGTATTTTTAAAATACTAAATGAAGCCTATGTGTACTTATTTATTTAATTAGGGTTTAATTTATTACCCTAATATTTTATTATTATTTGTTTATTAAATTAATATAATAATGTATGGTGTACAATTTTTTCACATATTTTATTTATACACTATATTATAATATATACATAATATTTTATTATTTCTTTTCTTTTTCTTTTTCTTTTCTTTTCTTTTCTTTCTTTTCTTTTTCTTCTTCTTCCTTCTTCCTTCCCCGTGCCCGACCACTTCCTCACCACCAACCACCGCTGCAACTCCAGATCCCCGACCGTCGGTGTGCCTCCCGGCTTGCCACCGTCGTCCTCAGTCGCTCCCTGCCGCCAGCAGCCTCCTTCCCCGGCGCCGGCAGCCTCTTTTCTTCCATTTTGCCCAAAATTCTTCTCCTCGCCGTTCACCAACTTTTCGGCTATCATTTTCGACACCGTTGGTCTCTTTCTTCTCCTTGAGCTCCGGTAAGTGTAGCTTTGGTTTGAACTTAAATGGTCTTGATTTGCTTAGGTTTTGAATTTTCCAATTAAGGCCATATTAGGATTTTTTATTTTTTTGAGCTTCGAATTGATTGATTCATAAAAACTCCCTTCACAAATGTTGATCCTAGTAGCTTAATCTACATGTATGAATTTTTGTGGAATTTTTGGAGATTATTTTGATTTTTGGGTATTTTTGAATATTTTAATATTATTTTCTAATTGTCGGAAATTAATTAATTAAATTATGAAATTCTGTTTTATGGTTAAATTAGGTGTTGAAATGAATTATATGAATTTATTTGGAATTTTTATGAATTTCTATATATTTATTTTGAATTATTGAAGTTTATGTAAATTTGGGAAATTAGGGTTAATTATGTTTTTAATTGAAATTAATTGATTAATTGAGTTTAATTATTGATAAATATGTTGAGAAAATTAATTTTGGTTAATTGTATAATTTTTGATGAATTTTTGAAGTAATTTTAATATATTTATATATAGGGGTATTTTGGTAATTTTACCCTAAATTGTCTAAAAATGTAATTTAAGTGGTTTTAATAGTTATTTAAGGTATAAAAATGATTTCTACAAATTATTTAGTATTTTTAACTAATTAAAACTATTTTTCGTGAATTATTTTCAATTATATATATGATATACGGTTTTACTAATAAAATGAGTTTTTATCGGTTTTACAGTGTTTTAAGGTTAATTATGTAATTTTTACTTATAAAATGAATTTCTATGTTATAAGGATATTTTTGGTAATTCTGAATTGTTCTGTATTTGTGGACCCCGGTCGGTAGATTGTAGTCTGGAGTCCGACCGAGGGGTTGTGGTTGAGTGTTGAGCTTGTATTTCGAAGTGTGTTTCTTTGCAGGGTCGGCTCTACTCTTTGAGTAGAGAGATGTCCATTTTACAGGGGAGGTTCTGTCGAATTTTCGATTGAATTCTCGTAAAACGTGATGTCCGGTCGAACCCTAATTTTGATTCTGTGTTTAATACTCTAGATCGAATTCTAGGATTTCTCTTAGGGTTATTCTGATGTCTATTATTTATTATTTGTTTAGTTGCGTCGAGACCGAGGGCTAGTGGACCAGGCCCGTCGGACCCATCTCGAGGAGCGCACTAATTTGTGAGTTACTATACTATATATATATGCCTTAGGATGCATGATTTTAGAAATATATGTTTTATTTTGATTAAAATGCATAAATAATGTGATTTGTATTTAAGTATATTTTTGGTTTATTTTTGGTATATATTAAATTATATGCATGTTTTATTAATGAACTGTGTTTAAAATATTTTTAAATGTATCTTTAGTTTATTTTGTAATTTAACTGGATTTATTTGACGTATATATACTCGAAATATACCTGATTTACTTTTGGTATATTTCCGGTATATATATGGTTTATATTATTATTTTATTTAAATTCATGCATCATTTATTTGTGAATGAATGTTTTATATTTATTAATGAAAGATATCAATAGAACGTGCTACCTAGTGGGCAGCACTAGGACTAAGTACGTACCGGTACGCCTATAGTATTTAGGCTATATTACTAACCATTTGTGGATATTGATTGATTATGATTATTTGATGTGTGAGATGTGATTGGGTGTGATTGCTGGAGGTCGGTTGACCAAGTGTCTCGGGGCCAATCACACTGACAGTCAGACTGCTGGAGCTCGGCTGACTTAGTGTCTCGGGGCCAATCTACTGTCTAAATGGATTAAGTGGATATATTTGGATCAAGTGAGCCTGTGTGGCTAGAGTGTTGTCTAACACTGTTTTTGAGGTTACGATATTCTAGGGTTCTATGTGATCCTTCATAAAAGATGATTTTCAATGAAATATATATATAAAAATGATTTTTACTGCATCTGTGTGAATTTACCTGTATATATACATATTACATATAGTGTTGACCGTATGCATTGTCATTTAGTGTGTATGTATATATATTATAGTAATTCACTCAGTAAGGTCTAACTCCCCTCCGTTGACTATTTTTCAGGAGAGTCAACATCTTCAGACCTCAGTAGCAGGCCGATACGTCGGATTTCTTCCGCCCCGACTTCTTTGTGTAAACTGCTTACTTGAGTCTTATTTTTATAATCTAGACACTGCAGTAGTTGTAAATTAAATTATGGGATTTTATGTATTATATTTATGCGAGATATTATATCATGTGGACTGGATTTGTATTAAAAGATTTATATATATATGAGATGAGATTTGACTTAAATCCAGTTGGTGAAAATAATAATATGATATTTATGATTTTTATTTCCGCTGCATTTGATATATTGTTATTATTATTGCATGTTTTATTTTATTTTTAGGCTTGCTACGGGTTCCGGATTCAAAAGAATTCCCGTTCCCTAACGCCGGTCATGACCCCTGTTTTGGGTCATGACAAAGTTGATATCAGAGCGGAGTTCTGTGTCAGGGCTTAGTTATGTGAGTTGTGGCCCTAATTTTCTGAGTTGTGTTTTCTGTTGAACTACTGCAATGAATTAGGTTTGAGTATGTCTTGATAAGTATTCCTTACTTAGTTTTCTGCGTTATTCCTCCGTTGTCTGAATCTTTTCGTTTGTCTTTTCAGAATGAGGAGGCGAGCGCGTGTCGCTCCACCGGTTGTTGAGGGCGAGGATGATGAGTCTTTTCAGGATGAGGTTTTACCTCCTGAGCAGCCAGTTAGACGTAGAGGTCGTGGCAGAGGTAGACCTCGAGGAGCGGCAGGTCGCCGTAGGCAAAGAGAGTTACAGGATGAGGAGCCTGTTGAGCCTGAGTTTGATGTTCCTGTTCCTCCAGTTGTTCAGCCTGCCTATCAGCAGGGTATGTCTGACCCTGAGGCAGCTTTGTTCTATGCCCGAGTTGGCAGGATTGCTTTTGATGGTACTTTCGATCCGTTAGATTTTCTACACGCGATTGAGACTCGGACTCAGACTGCTCATACCGAGTACCAGCGGATCATGATCGTCGAGTTGTCTGTTGAGGGACCAGCCTTAGATTGGTTCATTCAGATGATCCAGTCTTATATGATGACGATGACCTGGGCTCAGTTCAGAGAGAGATTTATGAGGAGATTTTGTCCAGAATCGCTTCGTTTGAGCTATCGTCTTCGTTTGACCAGTATTTCTCATGGAGATCGATCTGTAGAGGAGTACACCCGAGAGTTTCTTCGACTGGGTAGATATGCAGAGGATCTGATGCGAGATCAGTACTTCGTTGTCACTACATACGTTACTGGTTTGGGTTGAGCATTTGCTGGTATGCCTACAGCAGGCCTTACTCTCGAGTCTGTGATTGAGTTGGCCAAGGAGATTGAGCTGAGACTAGTTAGGCAGGGAGCGATGCCTGATTATTACCAGCTAGGAGTTCAGTCGAGTGGATTGCAGGCTACTTTGTATTCGAGTTTTCATGTTGGATCGAGTAGTCAGCAGGGAGGTTGAGGTCAAACCAGAGTTTTTCATCTTACTCAGCAGGAAGCTCAGGTATCTAATGCAGTCGTGGCAAGTATTGTTTCTGTTTGTTACCTGGATGCATGGGTTTTGTTTGATCCGGGTGCCACGCATTCGTTTATTTCTCCCGTTTTTGCTTTTAAATCTTGTTGGCAAGCTTCGAGGATGGCTTTTCCTTTGTCTGTTGCCACTCCTCTGAGCGATTCCTTGGATACCGATATTGTTCTTTCTGGTTGTCCAGTTCTCGTGGGAGATAGAGAATTACCCGTTGATTTGATTCTGTTAGATGTGATGGAGTTTGATGTTATTTTAGGAATGGATTGGTTATCTCAGCACTATGTTGTGGTAGATTGCAGGAATAAAGAGGTGACTTTTAGAATTCCTGATGAAGAAGAGTTTAAGTTTGTTGGTGATAGGAGTTCAGCACCTCAGAATCTTATTTCTGCTATTACGGCTAGAAAGTTGTCGAGGAAAGGATGTCAGGGATATTTGGCATTGGTCAGGGATACGTCAGTGGAGAAGTTGTCACTCACAGATGTTCCTGTTGCTTGTGAGTTTCCTGATGTTTTTCCCGAGGAGTTGCCAGGTTTACCACCTCATAGAGAGATAGAGTTCTGTATAGATGTGGTTCCAGGTACTACTCCTATATCTATGCCACCCTATCGTATGGCTCCTGCAGAGTTGAAGGAGCAGTTGCAAGAGTTATTGGATAAAGGTTTCATCAGACCTAGTGTTTCTCCTTGGGGTGCACCAGTCCTGTTTATGAAGAAGAAGGATGGTACCCTGAGACTGTGCATTGACTACAGAGAGCTGAATAAGGTGACAGTGAAGAACAAGTATCCTCTCCCGAGGATAGATGATTTGTTTGATCAATTACAGGGTGCACAGTTCTTTTCTAAGGTTGACTTGAGGTCGGGTTATCATCAGTTGCGGATTAGTGAAGCCGATGTTCCTAAGACAGCGTTCCGCACTAGATATGGCCATTATGAGTTTCTGGTGATGTCTTTTGGTTTGACTAATGCACCAGCAGCTTTTATGGACCTGATGAACAGGGTATTCAGATCGTATGTGGATCAGTTTGTGGTAGTCTTCATTGATGATATACTAGTATATTCGAGTATGGAGGAGCATGTATATCATTTGAGGATCGTACTACAGACACTGAGAGATCATCAGCTTTATGCTAAATTCTCGAAGTGTGATTTCTTGATGGAGAGTGTTTCTTTTCTTGGACACGTGGTGTCTAAAGAAGGTATTCAGGTTGATCCACAGAAGATTGAGGCGGTATCTGAATGGCCTAGACCTACTTCTGTTATAGAGATTTGAAGTTTTCTGGGTTTAGCCGGGTATTATAGGCGGTTTGTGCAAGATTTTTCTAGAATAGCAGCCCCTATGGCTCGCTTGACTCAGAAGAATGTTAGGTTCGAGTGGTCAGAAGCTTGTGAGAATAGTTTCCAATTGTTGAAGGAGAAATTGACCACAGCGCCAGTATTAGCTTTGCCTAATAATGTGGACAAGTTCAGAGTTTACTGTGATGCCTCTAGAATTGGTCTTGGTTGTGTGTTGATGCAGAATGGAAGGGTGATAGCCTATGCTTTGAGGCAGTTGAAGAAGCATGAGCAGAACTATCCTACACATGACCTGGAGATGGCTGCAGTGATCTTTGCTTTGAAGATTTGGAGACATTATTTGTACGGGGTGACTTGTGAGATATTTACTGATCACAAGAGCCTTAAGTACATTTTTCAGCAGAGAGATTTGAATCTGAGGCAGAGAAGATGGTTAGAATTGTTGAAGGATTATGATTGCGAGATTCTATATCATCCGGGTAAAGCTAATGTGGTAGCAGATGCCTTGAGTAGGAAGTCCTCAGGCAGTCTTGCTCACATCAGTGTTGAGAGGAGACCATTGATCCAGGAGTTACATCTGTTGGTGGATCAAGGTCTGATGATGAAGATTAGTAGATCAGGTGGACTGCTAGCTCAGTTTAAAGTGCGATCTGTACTGAGGGATAGGATTAAAGCAGCTCAGAGCCGAGATCCTATTCTAGAAGAACTTACAGAGAATGTTCGAGCAGGGAAGTTCATTGATTTCACACTTGATGATGATGGTGTGTTGTGGATCAGTGGTAGATTATGTGTTCCTGATGTGGATGATTTGAGAGAGGAGATTTTAGAGGAAGCACATTCTACAGCTTACAGCGTTCATCCGGGTGTTACTAAGATGTACCATAGTATTAGAGATCTATACTGGTGGGACGGATTGAAGAAGGATGTCGCTGATTATGTTACGAAGTGCTTGACGTGTCAACAAGTGAAAGCCGAACATCAGAAGCCTTCTGGGAAGCTTCAGCCTCTTCCTATTCCCGAATGGAAGTGGGAAAGGATAGCTATGGATTTTGTGGTCGGTTTACCTCGTTCGAAGGATGGATACGATTCCATCTGGGTGATTGTAGACAGGTTGACAAAGTCTGCACATTTCTTACCTGTGACAGCCACCTATTCAGTTGCTAGATTGGCGAAGTTGTACGTGAAGCATATCGTATGCCTTCATGGAGTACCTGTGTCCATTGTGTCAGATAGAGGTTCAGTGTTTACTTCTCGTTTTTGGCAGAAGTTGCAGGAAGCGATGGGCACTAGGTTGGATTTCAGTACTGCTTTTCATCCTCAAACAGATGGTCAGTCTGAGAGGACGATCTAGACACTGAAAGATATGTTGAGGATGTGTGTCCTGGATTTGGGAGGTAGCTGGGATGATCATTTGCCACTCATTGAGTTTGCATATAATAACAGCTACCATACTAGTATTGGCATGGCACCGTATGAGGCGTTGTATGGAAGGAAGTGTAGATCCCCTTTGAGTTGAGATGAGATTGGTGAGAGAGCTTTGACTGGACCTGAGATGGTTCAGGATGCTGCAGAGAAAGTCGCCATGATTAAGTGAAGATTAGAGACCGCAGTTAGCAGACAGAAGAGCTATGCGGATCCTAGGCGCAGAGATATGGAGTTTCAGGTTGGAGATTTCATTTTTTTGAAGATATCTCCGATGAAGGGTGTGATGAGATTTGGCAGGAAGGGTAAGTTGGCACCGAGATATATTGGACCGTTTGAGATTCTGGAGAGAGTTGGCATTGTTGCATATCGGTTGGATTTGCCTCCGAGTATGTCGCAAGTGCATCCAGTATTTCATATCTCGATGTTGAGGAAGTATATCTCAGACCCTTCACACGTGTTGCAGCCCGACAGTGTAGAAGTGAGTGAAGATTTGACGTTTGTGGAAGAACTTGTGGCGATCGTTGATTATCAAGTTCGACAGTTGCGTTCGAAACAGATTCCGATGGTCAAGGTTCTGTGGTGTAGCGACAGAGTCGAAGAGCATACGTGGGAGACTGAAGCTGAGATGCGAGCTTCTTACCTGTATCTCTTTCCTTCCTGATCCTGTAATCTTTTCTTTCTGGAATTCGGGGACGAATTCTTGTAAGGGGGGAAGACTATAATATCCCGTGTTTTTAAACATTTTAACACTGTACCGGGATATGCAGTGTTAATAATTTTTGTGTATATATATTATAATGTTTTTACGAGTTGATATGTGTTTAAAACCTATTTTAATTACTGGGTTTTATTTACAGTGCTTTACGTAAAATTTTTCCGGGACTTGCATTTTCGAAAAAATTTTCACGTAAATAATTTATTATTAATTATATTAAATATATTTTCAGACTTGCATGAACTCATACGTATTTTTAAAATACTAAATGAAGCCTATGTGTACTTATTTATTTAATTAGGGTTTAATTTATTACCCTAATATTTTATTATTATTTGTTTATTAAATTAGTATAATAATGTGTGGTGTACAATTTTTTCACATATTTTATTTATACACTATATTATAATATATACATAATATTTTATTATTTCTTTTTTTTTTCCTTTTTCTTTTCTTTTCTTTTCTTTCTTTTCTTTTTCTTCTTCTTCCTTCTTCCTTCCCTGTGCCCGACCACTTCCTCACCACCAACCACCGCTGCAACTCCCGATCCCCGGCCGTCGGTGTGCCTCTCGGCTTGCCACCGTCGTCCTCAGTCGTTCCCCGCCGTCAGCAGCCTCCTTCCCTGGCGCCGGCAGTCTCTTTTCTTCCATTTTGACCGAAATTCTTCTCCTCGTCGTTCACCAACTTTCTGACCACCATTTTCGACACCCGCCGATCTCTTTCTTCTCCTTGAGCTTCGGTGAGTGTGATTCTAGCTTTGGTTTGAGCTTAAATGGTCTTGATTTGCTTAGGTTTCGAATTTTCCAATTCGACCATATTAGGGTTTTTGATTTTTTTGAGCTTCGAATTGATTGATTCATGAAAACTCCCTTCACAAATGTTGATCCTAGTAGCTTAATCTACATGTATGAATTTTTGTGGAATTTTTGGAGATTATTTTGATTTTTGGGTATTTTTGAATATTTTAATATTATTTTCTAATTTTCGAAAATTAATTAATTAAATTATGAAATTGTGTTTTATGGTTAAATTAGGTGTTGAAATGAATTATATGAATTTATTTGGAATTTTTATGAATTTTTATGTATTTATTTTGAATTATTGAAGTTTATGTAAATTTGGGAAATTAGGGTTAATTATGTTTTTAATTGAAATTAATTGATTAATTGAGTTTAATTATTGATAAATATGTTGAGAAAATTAATTTTGGTTAATTGTATAATTTTTGGTGAATTTTTGAAGTAATTTTAATATATTTATATATATATGGGTATTTTGATAATTTTACCCTAAATTGTCTAAAAATGTAATTTAAGTGGTTTTAGTAGTTATTTAAGGTATAAAAATGATTTCTACAAATTATTTAGTATTTTTAATTAATTAAAACTATTTTTCGTGAATTATTTTCAATTATATATATGATATACGGTTTTACTAATAAAATGAGTTTTTATCGGTTTTTACAGTGTTTTAAGGTTAATTTTGTAATTTTTACTTATAAAATGAATTTCTATGTTATAAGGATATTTTTGGTAATTCTGAATTGTTCTGTATTTGTGGACCCCGGTCGGTAGATTGTAGTCTGGAGTCCGACCGAGGGGTTGTGGTTGAGTGTTGAGCTTGTATTTCGAAGTGTGTTTCTTTGCAGGGTCGGCTCTACTCTTTGAGTAGAGAGATGTCCGTTTTACAGGGGAGGTTCTGCCGAATTTTTTATAGAATTCTCCTAAAATGTGATGTCCGGTCGAACCCTAATTTTGATTCTGTGTTTAATACTCAAGATCGAATTCTAGGATTTCTCTTAGGGTTATTCTGATGTCTATTATTTATTGTTTGTTTAGTTGCGTCGAGACCGAGGGCTAGTGGACCAGGCCCGTCGGACCCATCTCGAGGAGCGCACTAATTTGTGAGTTACTATACTATATATATATGCCTTAGGATGCATGATTTTAGAAATATATGTTTTATTTTGATTAAAATACATAAATAATGTGATTTGTATTTAAGTATATTTTTGGTTTATTTTTGGTATATATTAAATTATATGCATGTTTTATTAATGAACTGTGTTTAAAATGTTTTTAAATGTATCTTTAGTTTATTTTATAATTTAACTGGATTTATTTGACGTATATATACTTGAAATATACCTGATTTACTTTTGGTATATTTTCGGTATATATATGGTTTATATTATTATTTTATTTAAATTCATGCATCATTTATTTGTGAATGAATGTTTTATATTTATTAATGAAAGATATCAATAGAACGTACTACCTAGTGGGCAGCACTAGGACCGAGTACGTACCGGTACGCCTATAGTATTTAGGCTATATTACTAACCATTTGTGGATATTGATTGATTATGATTATTTGATGTGTGAGATGTGATTGGGTGTGATTGCTGGAGCTCGGTTGACCAAGTGTCTCGGGGCCAATCACACTGACAGTCAGACTGCTGGAGCTCGGTTGACTTAGTGTCTCGGGGTCAGTCTACTGTCTAAATATATTAAGTGGATATATTTGGATCAAGTGAGCCTGTGTGGCTAGAGTGTTGTCTAACACTGTTTTTGAGGTTGCAATATTCTAGGGTTCTATATGATCCTTCATAAAAGATGATTTTCAATGAAATATATATATAAAAATGATTTTTACTGCATCTGTGTGAATTTGCCTGTATATATACATATTACATATAGTGTTGACTGTATGCATTGTCATTTAGTGTATATGTATATATATTATAGTAATTCACTCAGTGAGATCTAACTCCCCTCCGTTGACTATTTTTCAGGAGAGTCAACATCTTCAGACCTCAGTAGCAGGTCGATACGCCGGATTTCTTCCGCCCCAACTTCTTTGTGTAAACTGCTTACTTGAGTCTTATTTTTATAATCTAGACACTGCAGTAGTTGTAAATTAAATTATGAAATTTTATGTATTATATTTATGCGAGATATTGTATCATGTGGACTGGATTTGTATTAAAAGATTTATATATATATGAGATGAGATTTGACTTAAATCCAGTTGGTGAAAATAATAATATGATTTTTATGATTTTTATTTCCGCTGCATTTGATATATTGTTATTATTATTGCATGTTTTATTTTATTTTTAGGCTTGCTATAGGTTTCGGATTCGAAAGAATTCTCGTTCCCTAGCGTCGGTCATGGCCCCAGTTTTGAGTTGTGACACAGAATCTCCTGATAAATCTCTCTCTGAACTGAGCCCACGTCATCGTCATCATATAAGGCTGAATCATCTGAATGAACCAATCTAGGGCTGGTCCCTCGACAGACAACTCGACGATCATGATCCGCTGATACTCGGTGTGAGCAGTCCAAGTCCTCGTCTCAATCGCGTGCAGAAAATCTAACGGGTCGGAAGTACCGTCAAAAGCAATCCTGCCAACTCGGGCATAGAACAAAACTGCCTCAGGGTCAGACATACCCTGCTGATAGGCAGGCTGAATAGACTGAACAACTGGAGGCACAGGAATATCAAATTCAAGCTCAATAGGCTCCTCGTCCTGTAACTCTCTTTGCCTACGACAACCTGCTGCTCCTCGAGGTCTACCTCTGCCACGACCTCTACGTCTAACTGGCTGCTCAGGAGGTAAAATCTCGTCCTGAAAGACTCATCATCCTCGGCCTCAACGACCGGTGGAGCGACATGCACTCGCCTCCTCATTCTGAAAAGACAAACGAAAAGATTCAAACGAAATAGACTACAAAGGAATAACATAGAAAACTAAAGCAAGGAATACTTATCAAGACGTACTCGAACCTAATTCACTACAGTAGTTCAACAGAAAACACAACTCTGAAAACTAAGGCCACAACTCACACAACTAAGCCCTGACACAGAACTCCGCTCTGATACTAACTTTGTCACGACCCAAAACAAGGACCATGACCGGTGCTAGGGAACGAGAATTCTTTCGAATCCGGAACCCGTAGCAAGCCTAAAAAATAAAATAAAATAAACATGTAATAGTAATAACAATATATAATGCAACGAAAATAAAAATCATAAATATCACAATAACAATCCACCACGGGATTTAAATTAAATACTCATCTCATATATATAAATCTTTATACAAATTCAGTTCAAATATAATACAACATCTCTTTAAATATTTAATGACTACTGCAGTGTCTAGACAAAATAAAACTCAAGACTCAGAGAAGCAGTTTACACAAAGAAGCCAGGGCGGAAGAAATCCGGCGTATAGGCCTGCTACTGAAGTCTGAAGATGATGACTCTCCTGAAAAATTAGTCAACGGAAGGGAGTCAGACCTCACTGAGTGAGTTACTATAATATATATACATGCATACTAAATGACAATGCATACAATCAACATTATATATCTAATATGTATATATACAGGCAATACACACAGATGCAGTAAAATCATTATATATATATATTTTATCTGAAAACCACTAGTTATGAAGGATCAAATAGAACCCTAGAAAATCGCAACCTCAAATCAGTGTCAAACAACACTCTAGCCACACAGGCTCACTTAATCCAAATATATCCACTTAATCCATTTAGACAGTAGACTAGCCCCGAGACACTAAGTCAACCGAGCTCCAGCAGTCTGACTGCCAGTGTGATTGGCCCCGAGACACTTGGTCAACCGAGCTCCAGCAATCACACCCAAATCACATCTCACATATCAAATAATCATATTCAATCAATATCCACAAATGGTTAGTAATATAGCCTATCTGTTATAAGCGCATCGGTACGTACTCGGTCCTAGTGCTGCCCACTAGATAGCACGTTCTATTGATATCCTTCATTAATAAATATAAAACATTCATTCACAATAAATGATACATGAATTTAAATAAAATAACAATATAAACCATATATATACCGAAAATATACCAAACGTAAATCAGGTATATTTTGAATATATATACGTCAAATGAATCCAATCAAATTATAAATTAAACTAGAAATATATTTAAAAACATTTTAAATATAATTTATTAACAAAACATGCATATAATTTAATATATACCAAAATAAACTAAATATAAACTTAAGAAATAATCAAATTATTTATGCATATTTAATCCAAATAAAACATGCATTTCTAAATCATGCATCCTAAGCATATATATATATAATAGCAACTCATACTAGTGCGCTCCACGAGATGGGTCCGACGGGCCTGGTCCACTAGCCCTCGGTCTCGGTGCAACTAAACAAACAATAACGACAGAAATCAGAATAAACCTAACAGAAAATCCTAGAACTCGATCTAGAATATTAAACACAAAAACACAATTAGGATTCGATCGGACATCACGTTTTACGAGAATTCTACCGAAAATTCGACAGAACCTCCCATGTAAAACGGACATCTCTCTACTCAAAGAGTAGAGCCGACCCTGCAAAGAAACACACTTTGAAAAATAGGCACAACAACAAATCCACAACCTCTCGGTCGGACTCCAAACTACAGTCTACCGACCGGGGTCCACAAACACAGAACAATTATAAAAATACCAAAAATACTCTTATAATATAGAAATTCATTTTATAGGTAAAAATTACATAATTAACCTTTAAACACAATAAAAACCAATAAAAACTCATTTTATTAGTAAAACCGTATATTATATATAAAATTGAAAATAATTCACAAAAAATAGTTTTAATTAATTAAAAATACTAAATAATTTGTAGAAATCATTTTTATACCTTAAATAACTATTAAAACCAATTAAATTACATTTTTAGCCAATTTTGTGTAAAATTACCAAAATACCCCTACATATATAAATATACTATAATTACTTCAAAAATTCACCAAAAATAGTATAATTATCCAAAATTAATTTTCTCAACATATTTATCAATAATATCAATAATTAAACTCAATTAACCAATTAATTTTAATTAAAAACATAATTAACCCTATTTTCCAAAAATTACATAAACTCAAATAATTCAAAATGAATACTTAGAAATTCATAAAAATTCCAAATAAATTCCTATAATTCATTTCAACACCTAATTTAACCATAAAACACAATTTCATAATTTATTTAATTAATTTCCGAAAATTAAAAAATAATATTAAAATATTCAAAAATACCCAAAAATCAAAATAATCTCCAAAAATTCCACAAAAATTCACACATGTAGATTAAGCTACTAGGATCAACATTTGTGAAGGGAGTTTTCATGAATCAATCAATTCGAAGTTCAAAAAAATCAAAAACCCTAATATGACCGAAATTGAAAATTCAAAATCTAAGCAAATCAAGACCATTTAAGCTCAAACCAAAGCTAGAATCACACTCACCGGAGCTCAAGGAGAAGAAAGAGACCGGCGGTGTCGAAAATGGTGGCCAGAAAGTTGGTGAACGGCGAGGAGGGAAGTTTCGGCCAAAATGGGGGAAATGGGAGCTAGCCGGCGCCGGGGAAGGAGGTTAGGGGCGGCGGAGCAGCTGGAGAAGACAGCGACACGCAGGGGAGGCACTCTGACGGCCGGTGATCGGAGTAGCAGCAGGGAGAGGAAGATGGAGGAGGGTCGGGCTCGGGAAGGAAGAAGAAGAAGAAGAGAAGAAAAGAAAAAGAAAAAAAAAAAGAAAAAGAAAAAATAATTTTAATAAAATATTTGGGAAAAATCACACACCACATATTATTATAATAATTTAAAATTTAATAATAAATAAAATAATTAAATAATAATAAAATTAATAAATAAATAATAAAATATTAAGGTAATAAATTAAACCCTAATTAAATAAATATATACACACATAAGTTTTATTTAGTATTTTAAAAATACGTATGAGTTCATGCAAGTCCGAAAATATATTTAAAATAATTAACAATAGATTATTTACGTGAAAATTTTCCCGAAAATGAAAGTCTCTGAAAAATTTTACATAAAATACTATAAATAATACACAATAATTAAAATAGGTTTTAAATACACATCAACTCGTAAAAATATCATAGTATATATATAAAAATTATTAACACTGTATATCCCGTTACAGTATAAAAATATTTAAAAAAATACGGGATATTACATAACGTTCAATGATGATTACCCATCAAAGAACATACCCTTGAAATAAAACTGGTCCAAATTGTAAAGGGAATGGGGAATAAATATGTAATCCACAAAATCACGAGCAACCCTACTGTTTGATCACACTGAATTTTACAACCCCCCAATCTTGGTTTCCTTCCACGTATATACATGAACCAAAGTAGTTCAAGTGCTGTCTCAGCTTCAGTTTACAGATGGGATAAATTATTCAAGTCTAACTTAGCTTCCATGCTGCAGATATCAGCAAAAAGTGTACAGAAGGGATGAAAAAAAAACTCACCAACCCTACTTCTTCCGCAAACCTGAACCCGAAACTTGCCCTGCTGCCAAACTGTGAACAAAAAAAGCAGTGGATAGAGGAATGAGGGAAAGTAGCTAAATCTTCCCGGAATCCAAATGCATGAAATATTGATATTGACCAAAACTATACTACAAGACCACATGCATGGTAATAATAAGAATAAATGTCAGGAATACGCACTTTGGAGACTCTGAGCCAGGCCCATCAATTTCATAGGCAGGTTTCCTGTAAAATTGAATTGAAATCAAATCTTCACTTGCAGCAACTGCTGGCTCAGGTGATCCTTGCAGAAACACACTACTACTGCTTCTAGCACAAATTCCTGCAAGAAACGTTTCAAGTGTATTACTGCATTTATGTGAATACCATATTAAAATATTGGTTGGCATTAATATCAAACACAATTCCACACAAGAGACATTTACTGTTTGAATATTCTAGACTTTTTGCTGCAGATATCAGCGAAAAATGTACAGAAGAGAAGAAAAAAACTCAGCAACCCTACTTCTTCCGCAAACCTGAACCCAAAACTTGCCCTGCTGCCAAACTGTGAACAAAAAAAGCAGAGGATAGAGGAATGAGGGAAAGTAGCTAAATCTTCCCGGAATCCAAATGCATGAAATATTGACATTGACCAAAACTATACAACAAGACCACATGCATGGTAATAATAAGAATAAATGTCAGGGATATGCACCTTGGAGACTCTGAGCCAGGCCCATCAATTTCATAGGCAGGTTTCCTGTAAAATTGAATTGAAATCAAATCTTCACTTGCAGCAACTGCTGGCTCAGGTGATCCTTGCAGAAACACACCACTACTGCTTCTGGCACAAATTCCTGCAAGAAACGTTTCCAGTGTATTACGACATTTATGTGAATACCATATTAAACTATTGGTATGGCATTAATATCAAACACAATTCCACATGAGAGACATTCACTGTTAAACCTGAAGCCTTCTGCAAGATCAGCGGCAGCATGATTCTGAAAACTAGATTAAAAGTTAGAACTTAGAATGAAAGGCTGTAAAAATATGGAACAAAGAGTCCTCGACTCTTACTGTCACTTGCTGGGATATTGACCATCACTAAAGCAATGGACCACGATGAGCTGCCCAAAGGAATCCCATAGAGGAAAAAAAATCAGAAGGAAGCTATAGAGTAGCTTGATTCAGCACGCTATAAACTACAGTGAATCAGAGAACTAGCAATAAGGACAGAAGATTATGTGTTAACTCATTATGAAAAGAAGAGGGCTACAAATAGAGCCCATTATTTTGTTCCTTATTTGCTTTTCACTCAGATATCACCATTGCTCAGTTAACTGCTGAGAATAAGCAGGATTACAGGTGTTTGGAAGTCCAACGAAAAATTAGAGCATGCCATTTGTATTCTAATGGCATTTATCAAAAACAATTATCATAGGATTTCAATCAAGAAAAAAACAAACATATTCAGCCCAAAAGTAATATAATTTGAAATCCAGAATGTCCTGTGAAAATTGTTTGATTATCTGCTCAGATTCATTGCTAAAACTAGAATGACATGCTGATTTAAAATCATGAATATTGCAAAATGTTAATAAATCAAATAAGTTCATCAAATTTCAAAAATAATAAAAGTAAATGATGTAGCACAGACAGCATAAAATGCCCAAACCAACTTAATGTTTGAGTAGAGGGGATGGGAAGTTCATCATGGAAAAGCTATGAATTGTATAGGATACCCCCATGCAATGACCACAACTGTAAGCCAGAAAAAAATCATCGAAAGAAGGTAAAGGGCCATTTATTTTCTGTCTTTTGCAATCACTCTCATGCATCCACACCACACAATTACACTTAAGAACATTAGAGGCTTAGAGCCAAAGATGCAAATCAAATTAAATCACCAGGCTAAAGCCTCTAAAAATAACCCACGACTGCAACTAATTTGTTTACCAATCTGTTGAATGCATTTGCACATATATGCAAATTTTTTACTTGTTTATAAACTGGCACTGACATAGCAGTTGAGTCCTAATAATGGGTGCCCATGCCATAGAAGCATGCTACTTCCAATATGAAGTTGCTACAGGAAATAGTGTATTCCTGTATTCGTTGCTTCAAATGGTGAAATCTTTTGAGCTTTCATTGACATAATACTCAATATGGATTTGGTTTGACATTTTTTATAAATCACAAATTAATATAGAGACTGATGTATTAATATAAAGCCTGATGTATAATCACATATAAAGGAAAGGTTTCAGTTCAGGCTGAAGGTTGGAAAAGATTCCACTGTTTCGATATCTCAATGGGGAAAGAAGAAGAAGAAACAACTATATTCATCGTCAAAACCATAATGAAGCAATTAGGATGATGTGATGCCAAAGGTTGAGTAGCCTGGTGTATATCTCCCCCGAGGCATGTACAGGTCAAGCGTTCATCCTTGCCTCCCCTCTCCCCAGTTCATAAAACAAAATTAGGATGATGTGATCATGTAAACTCCTTGTCAAGGTGCAATCTAATAGCTAAATTTCCACATAAGGCTTAACAAATAGGATTTCAGTCATACTTCTGCATCACACAAGAGAACAAAGAATACCTAAGAAACAAATAAGACTGATAATAAACAATCTCCATTGATGACTTATACCAGACAAAATACGTTGGAAAAAAGGGCAAGAACAGGAGATGAATTGGGTTTGTAGTAGCAAGTCAAATGCAGCTGATATGGAACAACTTAACTAAGGCATATTGGTACAATCATCTTGTCAAAAACATAAACCATAACATCAAAACCAAATATAGATGGGTTCTTTTCAAGAAAAAAAGATAGATGTATACTCCAACGAGCATGCATGTAAGCAGGAACCTTTTCTAGGTTCTGATGAGTGCCATTGAGTAAATTTTGCATGCACTATCTAAGTAACTACAAGTAGTTAGGCAGCTAAGCCATATTAATGGCATATAAATTGTTCAATGCACTACTCTGAGTACCACACAGTAAAGAAAAGATGAAATTCCAAAATGCCATGATACCTTGAAAGATGAAGACAAGGCAGAAAAGAACAGTGATGATCAGGGCGTATATACTGCTGTTCCAAGATGATGATTTTGCTGGTCTCATCTTCTTTAGTGCCTTGATTCGTTCCATCCTAGCTCGTTTTTTCATGGCAAGCTCAGTGATTTCCTGCACTAACTTGCGGTCAGCAGCATCTAGTGATGGACCTTTAGGAGGCCTTGGTGGTTTAGGAGCCTTTCTAGGGTTCTTTTTCTTCTGTTTCTCTTCCCCAACCTTCTTGTTCCCAAGACCCATGTTCTGTAGACCCTCTTCCCCTTCTGAATTCTTATCTAACAACAACTCCACATTCTCATTAGCAATATCAGCAAATTTTGATGAATTCACCACTCCATCAAAACTCAATCGCCCACTCCAAACACTATCTAATACTATCTTGATTTGCGTATTTCTCAAAACAAGATCATTCATTCCATCCTCTTCGCTAGTTGTCCCTCCACTTTCAATATCTGCTTCAAGCTCTCTTTCTCTTGAGACCAAAGGATCCATCATACAAGGTAAATGATTAGGACACTGTTCCCCAGTCATTCATAAGTTTTGTTTTAAAAAAAGGTAATGTTGTTTTATCACAGAGCTCCAGTACTTTGAATTACATGAATTACCCTCCTACTACCTAGTGTAAATCTCATAAAAAAATACACTCTCCAAGTTCACACAATAGATAATCCTTTTCATCAGCTACAGTCTAAATTCAAGCCCAAGGCGTAGCACCACTCTAAATTCTGAAAAAACTAAGCAAAACCCTTGATCATAATGCACAAATAAATGGGTTTTTTAATGAGAACAAAAAATGTCACTCAAACCTCGAACAATTAAAAAAAAAAACCTGCATTTTTAAATGAAACGAGACATATCAAACAACAGATTTCAATGCAGTACATATATATATAAACTTCAAAAAAAAATCAAAAAAATTCAGAACAAACATAATCAAGAATTATGGATAACCCATATGAATAGAAAGTTCAGTTTTTTTTTTTCATTCCTGTTCTGTTAAATTATTGACTCTCATTTTAATTATAACCCATCAACCAAAACCACAAAATTGCCAAACCAGATACATTGACTTGGCAATAACAATTAGATTCACCAAAAAAAAAAAAAAAATTGACCAACAAAAATGCACCTTTTAAAGGAAGTAAGAAGCAGCCCTCAGTGAAAGGACAATCGAAAATTGGTCTTGTCGAGATGTATCCTTAAATTCGGAGCTGTTTTACTGTTTCACAGAACAAGACATAAAGTCTAAATATAGCTTTCAGAGAAGAGAAGAGAACATAGAAGACAGAAGACAGAAAAAAGAAAACACAGGTACCAGATATTTGTCTGCTTGCAACTTCACAATCACTATGGTCGAATAAAAGTAAGAATTTTTGAACCTGCCAAAGCTTATTCCAAGACGGCAACCGGTAATTGCCGGTAAATCATGAAGATTATATTTTTATTTTTTTAAATTCATAAAAGATAATAATAATAATAATAATAATAATCAACCCATTTTATTGTAAAAATAATATACTTAAATTTTGAACCCTCTCATTTTTAATTTTTATATGAAAAATTAATCAAATTCAATTCAATTAACTTTTAATTGTTTTTTAAGAATATCAATAGCATAAATTTTTTATCTAAATAAACTTTTATATATATATATATATATAGATACACACACAATATATACATTGAAGTAGTTGAATTGATTTTTCCTTTATTTGGAGTGGATCTCCAAAACACAATAGCCGACAGTAGGTGGCCAATACTGAACATTTTAATGAATTAATTTAAGTAGACAAGGAAAGAGGCACACATTGTTGAAGAGTTGCAGGCTGCTATTCTCAGTAACATACTCTCTACAGATTAAGAAATATAGTTAATATATATATAAAATATTATACTATTTTTATAATAATTTTTTGAACTAATTATTAATTTTATATATTTCTAAAAGTTATGTATATATAAATAAAAGTATAATAAAAAAATAATTAAAATATATTAATAATTAAAAACATCAAATAAATTAAAATAAAAAATCTGACTTAAAATGACAATTAAAAAGAAGCGAGGCATAACATAACATAACTATGTTATTGTATTGTATATGTATAGTTGTATTTTTAAAAGTTTTGGTTTCATCATGGTTTATTCTATTGTTTTTGTACACTATGTGCAAGCATTTTCTAAAAGAATGTTTGTCCACTGCATCCATTGCTAAATATTTTTTATTTATTGTGCTTTTCTTACCTGCTGGGCTACTTTTTTTTTTTGTATGTCATAATAAATTTAATTTAACTTTTTATATTAAAGTTTTAGAATGAATTTTTTTTATTTATAAAGAAATGAAAAAACTGCTTAGTCAAGAGTTCAATAAATGCCTTTTTTTATGAATTTTTGTCTACGTTTTTTATAATTTATTAAAATATATTTTAGATATTTATTTATATTTTAATATTAGATAATTAATATATTTAAAAAATATGTATTAATTATTTAAAAATTTAATGTAAAAGAGATACCTGATAGAGAGCACAGGCAAGTTGAATTGCTGTTTTTGACCACCACTCAAATTTACTCCTCTTTCCTTTATTTCAATAAGATTACCGTAAGGAAGCAACTCAAAATCCTTTACCAAGGAACATCTCTTCTGATACCGTCTAATATATTTCCGTCTAGTTAAGGGTTCCTTATCTCCTAAACAGTGACACCTAAATTAAGAAACAAGCAGATTCCATCTAGGATAACTACCCAAAAAGGAATTCTAAACAAAAAGGAATACTTTCCTACTAAAATTATGATTCATTATCTCATAAGGAATCTGACTCCTCTCATGTTTAAATATTGCTATATATAGAACCGTATATTCCTCGGGGCATCTCATTCTCACATATTCTTACTATTCTGTATTTTTAACTTAGATATCGGTGTGTTTGTGGGGACTCTATCCATTTTTTACCTTGTTTTCTGTTCGTGAATTGCAAGATATCTAATCCAAGAATTCCGGAAATCAACTATCATCTCCGGTGTATCCTGATATCGATGGCTATCCATGGAAGAGCCAAACAAAATGTTCTCCGTTATTGTTCCACTCTGGATCCAAGCTGTTTGAGAAACATAGGCAATCGTCCCACCAACCTGAAGCTGTAGGTCATAAGGACGGAACCAGATCATTAATCAGTAAAGAAATGCTAATTTTCCGCATAAAAGAGGTAATGCTAAAACACAAATATATGCTTAATCAAATACAAAATACTGAAGGCTATTGCAATTTTGCTGAGAATCCTAAATTTTTAGATGAAGAGAGATAGATCAGTAATGCTTGCAGTTCCCTAGGTATGGGGAACTTCTCCAAGAATTGCTGCTAAAATTGTCGATTTTCCAGAGCCAACTTCTCCACAGACAGCTACCTTTTCACCCTGTCTAATCTCTAAATTTACGTTTCTGAGATTGTATTTTGATGAATTCTCTTCCCACGAAAAATCAGCTGACTTGATAAGAATGGCATGGCTTGCATTCTTCACTGTTCGCTTCTGTCGGATATTTTCATTCTGTAATTCTGGTGCCTCGAGGAACTTCACAATACATGCAAAGGCTACCTTTGCTTGGATAACTACTCCAATCACATCAGGAACAGTTCTTATTGGGTCTTGAACAAGGCTCAGAGTCGCCACAAAAGTGAAAACATTATTAGCATGGACAGGAATTTTAAAGATATAGCAAGCACCAAAGGAAGCTGCAGAGACCAGAACAGGAGAAGACCAAAAGAGAATACTATTATAAGCTCTTCGTAATTGCACTGCTGACAACCATTTGTATTCTATTTTTCTTAAACTCTCTATAACACTCTTGAAATGGTCTCCCATGCATATAGTTTCAAAACCTTCACATTAACTAAAGCCTCCGTGCATGCCTTTAATCTCGCATCTTGTACCACCATAAGCTTGGTCTGAAACTTATGTTGTAGCTTTGCAAGCCGAGCATTGCACAACACAGTGATTATAATAACCACTAAAGCTGCAAGTGTAGCTAGCCCCATTGCATTGAAGAGAATGACGAGGGAGATGCAGAGCTGGAGGCTTGTTGTCCATGTCTGATGAAACCAAAAGGGGAACTGGCCAATTCTGTAAGCATCCACTGTAACATAGTTCATAATCTCACCACCAGAGTGCATCAATCTACCAGCATTTGATAACCTCAACTGCTTCCTATAGATTGCGACCGTGAGCAAAGACCTGACCTGCAAACCAATAAGCCTCAACCTGAAATATCACTGCCTTTGTGATAAGGACTCCAAGATTCTCGAAATTATAAGTGTTAAAGCCAACTCATAGCCTTCGTATTTGAAACTTGCTTTTCCATCAGCAACCAAAATGAAGTTGTTAAGAAGCAAAGGACCTGCTGATAGAGTAAGTATCTTTAGCAAAGCAAAGAACCCAGAAATGAGAATCTCTTTCCAGTGGCATGATATGATTGTCCTCAAGAGGGACGGGTGAGCGGATGATTCAGCTTGTTTTTGCTTGTTCAATTGCTCTAGGAACAGCAAATAACAGCTTTCTGCTCGGTCTGCCTGCCGCAACCCTGGTATATCCTCATCTTCAAGAGTCCTCCTTTCTTTACCCTTTTTCATCAGTAGATTCAACCACCAAAATGACATGCCACTGAAAAATCCTGCTTTAGCAAAAGGAGTAACTTGGACAACAGAGTCAGTTTTAGCGACGCCATTGGCCTTGCCACTTAAAGGTCCACAGAGGCCACTTTCACTGTCATCAATTTCTTCCTGGTGATAGCCCTTATAGGCACAAAACAGCAATAATATTGACCCTGGAGAAGAAACGATATCCAAAACTAACTTAGCTGATACTATGCTGCCTACAACAGCGGCAAACAGCGATAAGCCACAAATAATTCCGGCAACCAACAATACAAGAACAGATAACATCCGCAAAGGCATCCTTGGAAGATGGCTCCCTCGAAGGCTTATGGTTAAACCCACCAACAACCATGCCAACCCCTGAAAGAAAAGTAGCAACCACTTGCTCAAGGGTAGGGCAGTCCGGGTTTTCCTCAACTTCTCCTATAAGGTCCATATTGTTGAGATAACACGTTGATTAGCCTTAGCTGTATTTCTGTTTCAGTATTGTTAGGCTTATTATTGATTTAGTTAATGTTGTATTTATCTCTTTAACTTGTATCATCCTATATATACAACCTTATACTCATTTTACAAAGAATAATACATCAAAACCTTCATATGGTATCAGAGCTGCTAACAAATGGCAGGACAAATTATTCCCACCTCTTCTTTTCCTTCTCCTTCTCTTCCTATGACTACTACAACAAATCACAATCTGTCCATTAAATTAACCTTCAGAAATTTCCTCACCAGGAAAATCCAATTTCAACCTCTCCTTAATTATCATAAACTTACAGCCTTTATTGATAGCTCTATTATTGCACCACCAACTACAACTATAACTAATCCTCCTACTCCCAATCCAGAATATACCGAATGATATCAAAAAGATCAACTTTTACTCTCATGGATTTTCTCTTCTCTTTCTGAAGAAGTTTTTCCCTATGTTATTGGCATGACTACATCCTTTGCGGCTTGGCATGCACTAGAAAGTGCTTTTGGTTCTGTATCGTAGAACCGTCAATTACAACTCCACATTAAACTTCAAGAATTAAAGAAAAATGACTTATCAGTCACTTAATATTTGCAAAAAGCCAAAGCTTTAGCCGATGAACTTAGAGCAGTAGGTAGATCTCTTTCTCCTGCAGAATTCGATGTAATTATCTACCGCAACCTTGGCTATGAATTTCATAGCATTATTACAGCTTTAAATCAGCGACCCACACCAGTTACATTCGAAGAACTTAATGGGCAATTGGTGGCTCATGAAATTCTCATTAAAAATATTCATGAACCACCCACTGCACACATTGCAAGGCGATAATTTTCTGGTTCTTCCTCTCGGCCTCAACCTCTCATGGCATCACCTACTTCACCCTTTCCCAATAATCAGAGACCTTCCTTCTCAACAATGTCAGATATGTGGCTTCTATAATCATACAGCTGACAAGTGTCATCACCGCTATGAACCTCACAATCAAGTCACCTCTCCCTAGGCTCATTATGCAAACAGCACTAGTCTGATTCCCTATTATGGTTTCGGCACTACATCACCTCCTTACACAGCTGCATTTCATCCCAGCCCTTAGCACCTAGATACTGGTGCTTCCCATCATATGACACCGGATTCCTCTCATCTTGTCAATCTAGTTCCTTATGCTGGTAATAATAAAATTATTGTTGGCAATGGTCAGATCCTTCCTATCACACATACTGGTAAGTCATTCCATCATTCTCCATACTTTGATAAGGATTTCATTTTTAAAAATGTGCTTCATGTTCTAAATATTCAGAAATCTTTACTCTCTGTCCAAAAATTCACTACTGATAATTCTTGTTTTTTTGAATTTTGGCCTAACCATTTTTCTATCAAGGACTAGAACACTAGGGCAACCCTGTTATGAGGCTGGAGTAAGAATGGGTTGTATGTGATGCCACCATCCTCCATTCCATCAAAACAAACATTTCTCACTGAATCCACCTCCTTTGTAGACTGGCATGCTCGCTTGGGTCATCCACAACATTGCACTATTTCTAAAATTATTAGAGATCATCATTTACCTGTTTCCAATTCAATAAATTCTAGTTATTCTTCGTGTCATTTAGGCAAATTAGCTAAATTACCTTTTGCTAATGTCGAACATATTACAGGTGCTCCCTTTTAACTTATTCATTCAGACATTTAGGGTCCTTCCCTAATCACCTCTTATCATGGTTTCCATTATTTTATTTTTATTTGTTAATGATTTCACTAGATTCACCTGGATTTATTTTCTCAAAAATAAAAGTGATGTTCATTCTGTGTTTCTTCACTTTGAATCGTATGTACATCGACAATTCAATGCCAAAATCAAAGCTTTTCACTCAGATTGGGGCGATGAATTTCAAAAATTACATAAGCATTTTAAAATAAATGGCATTGTTCATCGCATAACTTGCCCATATACACATGAATAGAACGGGTTATCTGAACGAAAAATTCGTTATATTGTTGACACTGATTTGACATTATTAGCCCATTCTTATGTGCCATTTCGTTTTTAGACTTATGCTTTTCGTACAACCATAAATTCAATTAATGCATTACCCACCTCTACCTTAAATGATGAATCTCTATTTCAAAAATTATTTCACACATCTCCAAAATATTTGGAAACAAAAATTATTAGGTGTGCCATATTTCCTAACCTTCATCCATATAATAAACATAAATTTGCTTTTAAAAGCAAAGAATGTGTTTATTTAGGCAATTCTCATAATCATGCTGGCTTTGATTGTTTTGATCCATCATCTAATAAAATTTACACTGTCCAAAATGCTCATTTTAATGAGCAAAACTTCCCTTTTTTGCATGTCACCAACCCCACTTCATCATCAAGTCCCCATGCACACCCATGGCTCACATGGCAAGCACCACTCAATTCGGCTTCCACTACAAGTATGTCTCTACCTTCCCTTAATTTGTTACCTGACCCCACACATAATTCCACTCAAATTTTATCACCTTTATCCCTCCCTCTAGTCCTACATTTATCCAACAACTCATCATCACATCCACTCACAACAACCCACCCATCATCCATACCCACAACAACCCTCATCTCATTTGTACCTACAATCCTATCTTTATCCAACAACCCGTCCCCACCACTACCCACTACAACCCTTATCTCACCTAACAACTCACCATCTAATCCTTTCTCTTCCCCATCATCTTCTCCATACAAATTTAGACTGTTGCATGAAATATATCAACAGATTGATCCCTCATCGCAACAAACCTCAACCTTGTCCTCATCCCCTCTCCAACCATATTCTCCTATCCTTACCCAAACCAACTCATCTTCCCAACCATATAATTCTGTTGGTTTCCATTTAATTTTTTATCTCTCTAAAACCTCTCCACTCGACATTCCATCAAAATCGTCCCTTTCCCCACCATCTTGCACACATACTATGACACTTCGCCCTCATACAATTAGTAAATGCCAAGCACACATAGCTCTCTCTGAAAATACAAATATGAATTATTTGCAACATGAACCATTATTTCTTAAAGGTGCTATTCGATACAAAGAATGGAGAATGGCTATGGATGATGAAATCAGTGCTCTACAATCCACCACTACCTGGACTCTTGTCCCTACTCCATTAAATGCTAACATCATTGCCAACAAATGGATTTTTCATATTAAGAGAAATTCAAATGGCACCATAAACCGCTATAAAGCATGTCTTGTCACCAAGGGGTTTATACAAATTTTGGGTGTGGATTACAAAGAAACCTTTAGTCCTGTTATCAAAGCTACCACCATTCGAGTTGTTATAGCTCTTGCCATAATGAATCACTAGCCAATGCACCAACTTGATGCCTCCAATGCATTTCTCCATGGCCATGTTGAAGAGAATCTGTACATGTCATAACCACTTGGATACATTAATGCCATTTATCCTAACCATGTCTGTAAATTGCATAAATCTCTCTATGGTCTTAAGTAGGCCCCTAGAGCTTGGTTTGCTCGCCTCAATTCTTGTTTTCACAAGTTAAATTTTATCTCCTCTCAGGCTGATCACTCTCTCTTTATTCTCAAACATCAAACTAACATTGTTTTCTTGTTAGTCTATATGGATGATATTGTTATTATAGGTTCTTGTTCCAAACTTATTCGCACAGTCATCAAGTTACTTCAATAGGAATTTCCAATTCGTGACTTAGTCTCTCTACACTTCTTTCTTGGCTTGGAATTAAAACACCAACATGATGGCACTCTCCTCACCCAGACACGATATCTCACTGATGTACTTCACAAACATAGTATGGCCGATTGCAATCCATGCTCCACCCCGATGCAATCATCCACCACTTTGTCCAAATATGATGGCACCCCACTACCCAAAGGAGACACCTACAGACAGATTGTGGAAGCACTGTAATATGCCACCATTACTTGACCAGATATTGCCTATAGTGTTAACAAGCTTTGCCAATTCATGCATAATCCCATAAATGTCCATTGGAAAGCCCTTAAATGCCTACTTCGCTACATCCAAGGTACTAAGCATTTTGGGTTATTTTATTCAGCTACTACTTCTCCCACTCTTCAATGCTATACAAACAGTGATTGGGGTGGGGATTCGGATGATAGGAGGTCTACATCGGGCTATGCTATTTACTTGGGCTCTTCTTTTATTTCTTAGCTTGCCAAAAAGCAACCTACCATCGCTAGATCATCTACTGAATGTGAGTATAAAGCTATCGCAAATGCTACTTCTAAACTTATTTGGCTTTGTGGGCTTCTTCAAGAACTTGGACATCCAGTTACTACAATAACCATTTTCTATGATAATATTGGCGCAATTTATCTAAGTTCCAATCCGGTGTTTCATGCTCGCACAAAACACATCGAATTGGACTACCATTTTGTTCGTGAACAAGTATCTTCGAGATTTCTTCAACTAAGTTTTGTTAAAGGTCAAAATCAACTCGCCGACTTATTCACCAAATCCTTGCCATTAGCTCACTTTTGGAATCTATTGTCTCAGTTTCCTCTGCGTGATGCCATGGATTTGCGGGGGGATGTTGAGATAACACATTGATTAGCCTTAGATGTATTTCTATTTCAGTATTGTTAAGCTTATTATTAGTTTAGTTAATGTTGTATGTATCTCTTTAACTTGTATCATCCTATATATACAACCTTGTACTCATTTTACAAAGAATAATACATCAAAATCTTCACACATATGCCCAAGCACAAGTAGACCAATCCAAGACCTCCATTGAACATAGCGGAGCCTATCTACAATCTTGAAAAGCCTCGAAATGGAGATGGATTTTTGTCCCTTTTCGATGATGATTTTTGTATGCAGATGAATAGAAGCATAACCAAAATCAAGAAATATAGGAAAATCACCAAGGCATGATTGACACATGAAGTGGGCTGACTTAAAAACACAAAATAAGAACTTGACGGTCTTCCATTAATCTCTGAACTGCCAGAATCCCCACAAAACAGTGTCCAAAAGTCGTCCATGAGGTACTCATTATGTTCTCTAAACTGTGATCAGCACAAAACACTTGCTCTTATTAATTATCAATAAACTCATCAACTACTCTTGAAAGAATCTAACAAGAACCTTATTTGAACTTTTCACAATACAAACAACCATAGAGGCAAGAGGCCGATTATGCTGATAACAATAATTATAATGTTAATGGATAAAGTCGGCAAATACCCCAAGAAAGAAAGCAAGTATAAGAGATTGACAAAAAGGTCGAGTCTTTAATGCGTAACAAATAAAAAATTTCCTGCGATTAAAAGAAAGTAGAAAACTTGAAGTACACATATACCTTTGTATATATTTGGCCAAAAGCTAGGAAATATGTCCAATTCTCCTGCTTCTATGAATCACTAATGCTACGCAGAAATGATCAAAGCTTCGTCATCTTTTTCCAGTGCAATGCTGATGAAAAAGTTAATAGAATGTCCTGAATCAGAAAATTGATATCAATCAAGAAACTGAAAGCTGTTGAGCAACAAAAGGAGCATCAAGTAAACGTCAAAGAAAGTATATATACATATATATATATATATATATATATATATATATATATATATATATATATATATATATATAAACCAAAAGAACTAATATTAGACACGTCAGTAATACAAAATCTTTATTTGAGATCTAAATTAGATCATTTGAAGAAAATATTACTTCAAGAAAAAAACAAAATATGATATCAAAAGTAATTAAGTTCACAAATAATGACGTTACTACGCACTTGCAATCCTACAAATGTCTGCGTCCGCCAATAAAATAAGTCATTGTAAACAGAATACGTAATGTATAGAAATTAAGGCGAAAGGTCACTAACCTCTGTAAACAAAGAGATTATGAGTTTTAAATGACACAGAGATGGAGAAATAGAAAGTAGCAGAGGACAGAGTAAGATGTCATCATGGCTAACGTGTGGTGTTAGAGGGCTCTGTTGTGCGTTTTGTCTCCTTTCAGCTTTTTATCATCAATCTTCGCTTTGTCTTTTTTTATTCCATCTGCATGCACTTACATACATATATGTGCGCTGACAGAATTGAACTGCATAAAGTTTAATAGTTGCTTTTATATATGATTTGGTGTTGGAAAGTAATGGGCTCACACGTTTTTATTTTTTCTTGTAATTTGGGAAGATTACTCACTACCTACTATGTATAAAGAATTTCTTTTTTGGGTTAAGTGTAGGCGACGGAGTTTAATACATGTCTAAGTGTTTGCGATCACGGTATTATGTGAGTTTAAGGTCCATTAAAAAATACATATTATATTTTTAAAGTCTAAATGGAGATGAAGTCGCCCCCAGAATAAAAGTCGGGATATATTGTATAATAATTAGATCCCATGAAACTTCCCAGAAGCCGTCATCAAAGAATGGGTTCAGAAACTAAGTATGGGCTTTTGAATGTCCACCCGACCTTGCGATCGGCCTCCGTTTGTGTTTTATATTTTATTACCTTTAATTATCCGGTTATTCCTTTATTTACATACAATTTGGAATGGCCTTCAATCAATTGTTCAATTTAACACTTAAGTCCGAGTTTGCACATTAACTCAATTTCATGCCTTAAAGTCCCAAAATTCATCAAATTAATAAATCAAAATAATACATTGAAATGCAAAAGGGAATGGATTAAGGATTACAACACTTTTACACAAATAAAAGTATAACAAACCAAAAATATACTAAAATATACCAAGAGTAAACCAAGACTAAACTAGTTCTTAGACTTATAAAAACCTCTCAAGAAATAATTAAGGGATAAACCCTTAATGATTCAAGGAGATCAGTCTCAAGGATCCTACAAACGCTAAAATATTAGTCCCAAAATACGTAAAATCTCTCAAAAGAAAGCATTCAAACTAATTTACAAAAAAAAATTCATGCAAATAGAGGTTAAGAACTAAATAAATTAACTTAGAAGACATGATAGAGGCAGTCATATGCAAATAAATGAAGTATAAGAACCTAAACATGCCAGGGAATGAAAATCATGTATACATATTACAAAAATCTTAAAATAAAGGTGTGGATCGCCCTGTCTGAGTGGTGATCGCCTTTGTCAAGAGGCGATCACCTCATGCTAAAGAGGCAATGTCTCTTCACAGAGGCGTCACCTGATCAACAAGCAACCTGACTCTTAAAAAAGCTAAACTTTTATTCTAAGCAAATGATATGCAAATAAACAATCAGAAACTAGTTATTTTACTACTACATTCAACACCCTAACACATCACATTAATAACATGGCATGATAAATAGCATAAACTCAAAGTATACACTAAAGAAACAAATAAACTAAGTCATATTCAAGTCTAACATTAAAATGCCAAAGAAATAGATAGGATTTACTTAAGTATGAACTTTTGTTCCAATAGTTGGCCTTCATTTTGCCACATTTTATTACCCTACCTATCTCTACCATCAGTATGGTCAAAAATAGCTAATCGTATGACTAGTCCATGCATTTGAACCAAGACAACTTTCTTAAAACTTTATGGATAACTTATCTAGTACTTGGCCATGAAAAAGCATTCAGAGAAACATCAACTACAATGGAGATTTGTCTACCAATGATCAATACAAAGCATGGATACAATTGCAACAGATAGAAAAAGATGAGTTTATCATAAACAAAAGAACGATAGAGTTGGAAGCATTCAGCATCAGGGATGTTTAATAAAAGAAAAGGAAATAAAATTAGTTTATGAATCAAGTCTTTATTTCACTTTTATTAGAGTTTCCTTTTATACGAGTTAGATGGTTTGTAATAGACACTTAATGTAATGTTTAATAGTAATTTCAGCAATCTTATTTCATTTAACTCAAGCACAAGATGCATATACATTTTGCTTCTGACATAGCTCATGTTATTGCTTAGCTTGCCCTCACAAGTTTTCTAACTAACTATTTTCCTGCCCTCTCTCTCCTTTTACATGTCCCTAACTTTTGCCTAGACTACCTTTTTACAAGGTTTTCTACCCAATGAGACTTTTTAATTTTTTTCATTTTTTGTCTCTAATTTTTCCTAAGCAGTCTCTTTATGGGGTTTTCTTCCAAGCAAGACTTTTATAGAAAGTACTTTTTGAGCTTATCTAGGTTAATGGGCTCTCTAAATTCATTTCCTTCCAAGTCTACTAGGGTAGTGACACCCTTGGAGAATAGTTTCTTCACTAGATACGACCCTTCCTAATTCGGCTTGAACTTGCCTCGTGGATTAGTCATTATTAGCTTTGTGAGTTTTAGCACCAAATCCTCTTCTTTGATTTTTTCAAGCTTGATCTTCTTGTTATAAGCCTGAGCCATCCTTTATTGATATAATTGGGAGTGATACATCACTTTCAGTCTTTTCCCATCCAGTAATGTCAGCTACGCTAATTGGCTCTCTACCTATTGATATTCTAGGATTTTGGATTCCAAAAGAACCCTTAATGATCGAATCTCTACTTCTACTGGTAATACCGCCTCACACCCATATACTAAGGAGTATAGAATGAACTAAGTCAACATCCTTACAATAGTTCTATACCCCCCACAATGTGAATTACAGATAATCAGCCCAGTCTTGATAATTCTCCATCATCTTGGCCAAGATCCTCTTCACATTTTTATTTGCAACCTCGACTGCCCCATTCGCTTGTGGCCTATATGGAGATGATCAATGATGTTCAATCTTATATTCCTTCAACAGAACAGCCATCTTAGCTCGAAACTGATCATCGTTATCATTGATGATGTAATAGGGCAACCCATATCTGCAGATTATATTCTTCTCGATGAACTTTGCCATTTGTTTTGAACCCACAATGGTATAGGACTCAGCTTCGACCCATTTGGAGAAATAATCGATTGCCACCATAATGTATCGAAGACCATTTAATGCTCTCGGCCTTATTTCTCCTATAATATTGATTCCCCAAATGGCGAAGGGCCATGGAAAGGTCATTCCTTAAAGTTCCATAAAAGGTAGATGACTAACGTCTCCATAAGTCTGACAGCTATAGCATTTCTTCACAAATTTGACACAATCTGTTTCCATAGTCACCTAAAAGTAACTCTGACAAGCTATCTTCTTTGCCAAGATTATCTCATTCATGTATGGCCCACAAACTCCTTCATGTACTGCCTCCATCAACCTCAGAGCTTCACTTTTGTCAACACATCTCAAATGAACATGTTATAACCCGAATTTTTATAAATTATAAAATTTAATTTCTTGGATTTGCAGTGTTAATAATTAATTTATTTAAATTATGATATTTGATTATTAATGAAATTAAATTTGAAATTTTGAGACGAATATTATTTTAATAATATTTTTATTATTTTGGGATTAATTAGTGGTAATTAATATTTGATTATTATTATTTGTGTAATTGTATTAAATTTAAATTAATTGTTAAATATACATACATACATATATATATATATATATATATATATATATATATATATATATATATATATATATATATATATATATATATATATATATGGTGTGAAATAAAAAAAATAATATTAAATAATTTTATTTTTTTCCTTTGTTCTTTTTTTTTTTTTAAAAAAAAAGAAGTCAAACGTGCAATACCCTCCTCCTTCCCCTTCTTCTTGTTTTAATTCTTCTTTCTTTTTCTTTCTTTCTTTCTTCCTTACTCACCCCAACACCACCCATCACCTAATGTCATGTCATAACCCAAACTAGGAGTCATGATCGGTGCTAGGGAATGGGAATTCTTTCGAATCTGAAACCCGTAGCAAGCCTTAGAAAATAAAATCATACAATAAATAAATAAAAAGTACGATAGAATTAAAATTTTTCTGAATCAATAAACAAATTACATACTCCAAATCCTTCCATAAATAAATATATTCTTAAAGTGTTCGAATACAACTCTTTGAGTATTAAATATTAAAACAAAATAATACTCTTCTGATACAATAACATAACTACTGCAGTTTCTAGAATACAAATCAGAGTTCAGAATATACATTTACATAAAATAGCTGAGACTGAAGAACACCAGCGAGGAACTCTACTGCTAAGATCTGATAATATAGGATCTCCTGAGAAAGAATAATTAAAGGGGGTCAGACCTCACTGAGTGAATTATTATACTATATATACACGTAATCTAAAACATATCCAATCATGCATTCACATATATATAAATATATATTCATGCATTCCACACATTTGCAAACCCTGCTTATATAAATATACTAAATGTAGAAAACATTTAGTTCAATTCATGAAGGATCCATAGAACCCTAATAATAGCAACCTCAATCAACCCCATCATCACTCTAGTCATACAGGCTCACTAGATTCCAAATAGAACACTTATTCCAAATTGGACAGCTGAAGCGGGTTAAATTGTATACCCTAGTCTCTAGGACTTAGTATAGAGCAAGTAGGGGTGTCAAACACTCGGGAATTTGGAGCAATTTTGTATTAATCAAATAGATACTTAGATGGATAGGCAAATAAATTAGAGTAGGAATAATAATTACAGCAAATATGAAAATGTAACACTAATTAATTTCTAAAAATACAAAATAAAAGTTATATCAAATATATGTAAGAATCATAATTTAGAACATAAATAAGAACTTGTAAAATATTATCATATAAACATGTTGATTGGAAATTAGTATATAATCTTTAAGAGCAATTCTCATTGTCAATTAAAGGTATTTCCTCCTAGAGTCTACAAGCACTCTCGTTGTATTGCAGAGATAAGAGAAAACCAAAAAGCATATTATACTAATTATATTTCTCTTAAGATGAATTCCCTTTACGATACCCAGCAAAATTCTGATCTTAAGTAATTCCAATTATTTTCCACCAAATTACTCCAATTCTCACTGTAAGTAATTCAATTAACAAGTTATATATGGTGATCAAGCATACATAACATAATTAAGCACTAATTGAAATTAAATCATAAATAAAATAAGATAGAAATGTAGTTCTTACTTAATTCATAATTGGAATTCTCATACAAGATTTAGCCAAGATACATACTTAAAGAACAAAGAGAGGAAATCAAATAAAACTTAGAAAAGGGATAGAAAAAAAAGTGAATAGATAAAACCCTTTACAATCTTCTAACACTTGCTTGGTGTAGAATATCTTCCCTTCCTTTGTTGTTCTTCTTCTCTCTCTCTTCTTTTCTTTTTTTTTATTATTTTTGTATATATCTCCTCTTTCCTTTCAGAATTTATGCATATATATCATTTTTAAAAGCTGCAGGAAGTGTCTAGAATATGATTGAATTTGGAAAGGCACCACTTGACACTAGGGGTCACCATCCTATGTAGATATTGTAACTTCAAGGGCATTTTCGTTCATCCAAATGACTTTATTTTTAGAAAGTTCCTTCATCAAAGTTATAGAACTCTGTATTATCTTTCCATAACAACCTGAATCACTGAATTTTGACATCGGTAGACAAAGTTATGGCTGAAATACAAAAATTGCTCAAAGCTAAAAAGTTGTAACCCTGTGTAGAAGTAATGCATGGTGACGAGTCGTGAATGCTTGACGACTCGTCATAGAAGGATTTGGTGACGACTCGTGAAGGCTTCCAACTTGCTTCCTTTGGCTTCAAAATCTTAATTCTTCATTCTAAGAAGTCTAAAACTCCTTCCATGCACCAATTCAAGGCTAAAAACATGTATAAAACACACAAATAACAAATAAAAACACTTAGCAATAAAAATAACAATTGCATAATCAAATAAACACACAAACATAACAAAAATCACATGAAATAACAACTAAACTACCCTAAATAGCTATGCATATTTGCATTATATCAACAGCAGACTGACCCCGAGATACTAAGTCAACCGAGCTCCAACAGTCTGGCTGTCAGTGTGATTGGCCCCGAGACACTTGGTCAACCGAGCTCCAGCAATCACACTATCTATTACCTCACATCTCAACCAAATCAATGGATCATTTATTCCTTTATGGACAGTAGACTGACCCCGAGACACTAAGTCAACCGAGCTCCAACAATCTGACTGTCAATGTGATTGGCCCCGTAATCACACTATCTATCATATCATTAATCTCGGTCAAATCAATCAAATCAATTATAATCACCAAAATTGATTCTCACTCAACCTTTATCTATCGCACCGGTACGTACACAGTCCTAGTGCTGCCCACTAGGAAGCACGTTCTATTGATATCCTTAATTTAAAATAAATCATTCATTCAAAAAATAATTAATGTAGAACAATATTCATAATAGTAAAATCAATCATATATATATATATATATATATATATATATATATATATATATATATATATACCAAAAATATACCTAAAATATGCCCAGTATATTTTAGGTATATATTTACATATGTTAAATAAGGTATGAAATATACTAAAGGTAAACCATTAATATAGTTAAAACAATTTAAGTGCATTTTAATAATACAACATGCATTTGCTTAAAAATTTACCTAAATATACAAAGAATATACCCTACCTACACAAATCACTTAATAAAACAATTATGTATAAATATTCTTTTAAATATGTGTTTGTACTAAAACATGCGTTTAGGTTTAACATATATTCACAATATATCAAAATAACCTAATGTTCTAGCATGAATATATCACAATTAAACCCTACGTATACCACTAATATGTTAGGTTTGAATTAATAATAAAACATGAATCTATTTGGGAAATATATCAAAAATATACCAAAAATAAACTTAAAAACAATTTAAGTGTAGATTCATAATATAGCATGCAATTATTTAAGAATAAACCTAAAGTATACTAATCATTCAATAAAATAATTATGACTAAATGTACATTTAAAACATGTATATATATAAAAATACAAACCCTAGATATACCAAAAATATTATAAAAATATTATATTTTAAATCACTTTAAAAAAAACATATAATGAAAATGAAAAACCCTATGTGATGCATCCTATATGCAATGCATATATATACAGTATAATAACTCACTGGTGTGCACTCCTTGAGACAGACTCGACGAGCCTGGTCTGTTAGGCCTCAGTCTCAACGTAGCTAGAAAAATAAAATAATTGTCAGAATAAACTTCTAACTCTATACTTCTAGGATTACTATAAACAGATTCAATCAAGAATTCAGAATTAGACTCGGACCGGTTGTCACATTTTACGAGAAATCTACCAAAATTTCGACAGAGTCTCCTCTGTAAAGTGGACATCTCCCTACAAAAGTAAGGCCGATCCTGCACAGAAAACATACTTCAAGAATACACAGCTACACAACCCCTTAGTTAGACTCCCAAACTACAATTTTACCGACCGAGGCTCACAATTCACGAGATATACACATAACACATTTAAATGCAAGAAATACCAAAAATACCCTTGAGTAATCAAAATATAGCAATTTAAATATTTAAAATACTGAAAATAATTATTTAACTGATAATTACAATAAAACCCTAATTATAATAAAATATTATTAAAATCGATAATTCTTTATAAATTGATAAATATTGACCAAAATACATTTTAAAACTCCAAATTACACAATTAACCCTAAAACATATTATAAATTGATAAAAACTCATTTATTTAGAAAAATAGTATATTATATATAATTTGAAAATAATTTACGAAAAATAGTTTTAATTATTTAAAAATACTAAATAATTTTTAGAAATCATTTTTATACCTCAAATAACTATTAAAACTAATTTTATTATATTTTTAGCCAATTTAGTACCAAATTACCAAAATACCCCTACTATATATAAATTCACTATAATTATTCAAAAATTCACCAAAAATAGTATAATTACTCAAAAATTAATTTATCAACATATAATTCAATAATATCAACAAATATACTCAATTAACCAATTAATATCAACAAAATACATAATTAACCTAATTTTCTAAAAATCACATAAACTAAATAAATTCACAATAATTATACAAAAATCATAAAAATTAAAAATAAATTTCTAAAATTCATTTTAACACCTATAAACACCATAAATCATAATTTCATAATTTATTTAATTAATTTACGAAAATTAGAAAATATTAATAAAATAATCAAAAATTCACAAAAATCAAAATAATTCCCAAAAATTCCAAAAAAATTACCACATGTAGATTGAGCTACTAGGATCAATATTTTTGAAGGAAGATTGTATGAATCAACCAAATAGAAGCTCAAAAAATTCAAAAACCCTAGTAGGCTTTAAAATGAAAATTCAAAACCTAGGGAAATCTAGACCATTTCAAGTGAAAAAAAGCTTGGAAATGCACTCACCGGAGCTCAAGGAAGAGATAGAGACTGGTGGGGCTCAAAACGGTGGCCAGAAAGTCGTCGATCAGAGTTGAGAGCAACTTTTGGCAACTTGAAGGAAATTTGGTCAAACCACGCCGGAGAAGGAAGCTTTGGACGTCGGGAATGGCTAGAAGGGAAGGTGGCACGCCAGGAGGGCACAGTGACGGTGAAGGAACAGACTTTCAGTGGCTGGACGTGGAGGAGAAACAATCGGGAGAAGAGGAAGAAGAAAATGGCACAATGGTAATTATTTCAAACTCTATTTTAGTTATGTATATTATATATATATATATATATATATCTCCATTATTATTTTAATATCTAATATGATACACACAATAAATATGCACCACACACTTATTTTAATAATATATATACACATATATACATATATACACACTTAATTAATATTAAAACTATATAATTTAATTTAATTTAATTTAATTAAAATAAACCCTAATTTTAATTTAAATACATATATACGTATATATTTTATTCAACACTTTAAGATTATGCATGGACTCATGCAACCTCATAAAACCACTTAAAATAATTAATATTTATTTATTTACGTTTTAATTTCCCCGAAATAAAATTCCTAGGAAAATTTTACGTAAAGGACTTAAAAATAGTTAAAATAATTAAAATGACTTTAATAAATAATAAACTAATTAAAAATCAAAAATATATATGAAAATTATTAACATTGCATATTCCGATGCTGTTTAAAATTATTTTAAAACTCGGGATATTACATGCCACCACCACCAGCCACTACCTTACCACTATGGTCACCTCCAGACAGTGCCACTACCAGCTGCCTTTCACCCCTCCGGCGCTGCCACCCTCTTTTCTTTATTCTCCCTTTCAATTTCAAGCTTTGATCGAATCTTCTTCCTCTTGTCAATGGTCGGCCGAGCTTGATAACTCGTTCTCTTCATCTCGGAGTGGGCTTCATTTCCCCTTAATCAATTTGTCCAGGTAACTTCGATTACAACTCCGATTTTATGAAATTGTATTTAGGCAAATTTTGATTAATTTATGAAATTGATTTTAAATTAGGTTGATTTATGTTAAATTGACTTTAAATTATTGTTGTAGAAATTGTAAGCTTTCCAAAAATGTATTTAGATTTAATTTTGGAATTGATTTTTGAAATGACACTATTCCGAGTACGAACACTGTTCATGGTACTGTCCATGGGCCAAGAAAATTTTCTATTTCTAATAAAGTCTTTGATATATTTTGAGCAAACTTTGTGAAGAAAATTTATTGAAATTACATACCAAATTTTTATTATAGATTTTTGAATGTTTATGTGAAAAATGAATTTTTGAAAAAATTAGTATAAATTAGTAATTTTATATTTTAGTTGAAATTATTATTAATTATTATGTTTTGAATAGTTTTTGAATAATAAAAATTATTAAATTAATTTTTATGAATTATTTACTATTTTTAGCTAATTATTAGTAATTTCCAAAAAATATATGAATAATAAATTTTATTTATTTTATAAGCTTAAATGAGTTTTTAGTTATTTTTATTATATATTTGAGTAATTTAAATAATTAATTGTAATTAATGCTATTTAATTTCGAATACTAGTAGAATATATTTTTAATAATGAAATTTAATTATAAATGAGGATTTTATTATTTATTTTGGAAATAAATATTTTTTATGCTTTTATTATGTCAATAAATTGATTTGTGATATTTAAATGAATTTTTATGATTTTTGGTGAATTATTAGAATTTATAGTATTTTAATTAATTGTGGATTGAATTGGTTCTCAGTTGGGCGTGAATAGTAGTTAAAGGGCCCAACTCGAGATGTGGTGTTATGGAATTATTTGAAGTTTGTTTGCATGTAGGATCGGCTCTACTTTTGTAGAGAAAGGTCTGTTTTACATAGGAGACTGTGCCAAATTTTTGATAGAATTCTCGTAAAATATGACATCGGGTCGGTCCTAAGTTTGGAGTTCTAGACAAGTCATGTCCTAGATCGAGTTGTTCTTTAGAAATTCTAGAGGTATAAAATTAGGATTTTAATTCTAATATTATTATTATTATTTATTTTTTTTATAGTTGCGCTAAGACTTAGACCTATAGGATTAGGCTAGTCGAGTCATTTTAGAGAAGCGCACAACTGTGAGTTATTATTATATGTATGTATTGCATATAGAGAAGTTATTGGCATCTATATTTTTAATAGAATATGAATTTTAATAAATATTAATTTTTATTGTTAATATATATGTATGTTTGTTTGCATATATATATATATATATATATATATATATATATATATAAAGTTGAATATTTATTTGTATAAATTGGATACTTTACATATTTAATATGATTTTATTTATTTAATTATTTTTGATAAAATACTTTGGAGGATAGTAGTAAAATATGCTACTTAATGGGTTATACTAGAACTGTATGTACACTAGTACGTTAAAATGTTAGGATTTATATTATGGAATTTATTGATGTGAGATATGAATAATTGACTATTGAAATTTGTGGTAAGAGAATGATGTGTGTCACGACCCAAAATAGGGGCCATGACCGACGCTAGGGAACGGAAATTCCTTCGAATCCGGAACCCGTAGCAAGCCTAAAAAAATAAAATAAACATGCAATAATAATAATAATATATAATGCAGCGGAAATAAAAGTCATAAATAATAATAACATATGCATCAACTGGATTTAAATCAAATCCTCATCATCACATATATATATAAACTCTTTTAATACAAATCCAGTTCAAATATAATACAACATCTCTTTAAATATTTAATGACTACTGTAGTGTCTAGATAAAATAAAACTCAAGACTCAGAGAAGCAATTTACATAAAGAAGCCGGGGCGGAAGAAATTCGGCATACAGGCCTGCTACTGAGGTCTGAAGATGATGACTCTCCTGAAAAATAGTCAACGGAGGGGAGTCAGACCTCACTGAGTGAATTACTATAATATATATACATGCATACTAAATGACAATGCATAAAGTCAACAGTATATATCGAATATGTATATATACAGACAAATACACACAGATGCTGTAAAATCATTTTATATATATTTTACTGAAAATTATCGATTATGAAGGATCAAATAGAACCCTATAATATCGCAACCTCAAACAGTGTTAGACAACACTCTAGCCATACAGGCTCACTTATTTCTAAATATATTCACTTATTCCATTTGGATAGTAAACTGGCCCCGAGACACTAAGTCAACCGAGCTCCAACAGTCTGACTGTCAGTGTGATTGGCCCCGAGACACTTGGTCAACCGAGCTCCAGCAATCACACCCAAATCACATCTCACACATCAGATAAATCAATTCAAATCAAAAATCCTCAAACTGGTTAGTAATATAGCCTAAATGCTATAAGCGCACCGGTACATACTCGGTCCTAGTGCTGCCCACTAGGTAGCACGTTCTATTGATATCCTTCATTAATAAATATAAAACATTCATTCACAATTAAATAATGCATGAATTTAAATAACATAACAATATAAACCATATATATACTGGAAATATAACAAAAGTAAATCAGGTATATTTCGAGTATATATACGTCAAATAAATACAATTAAATTACTAAAATAAACTAGAGATATATTTGAAAACATTTTAAACACAGTTCATTAATAAAACATGCATATAATTTAATATTTACCAAAAATAAACCAAAAATATACTTAAATGCAAATCACATTATTTATGCATATTTAATCAAAATGAAACATGTATTTCTAAAATCATGCATCCTAAAGCACATATATATAAAATAGTAACTCACACTTAGTGCGCTCCACGAGATGGGTCTGACAGGCCTGGTCCACTAGGCCTCGGTCTCGGCGCAACTAAACAAACAAAAAATAACAGACATCAGAATAAACCTAACGAAAAATCCTAGAACTCGATCTAGAATATTAAACACAGAATCAAAATTAGGGTTCGACCGGACATCACGTTTTATGAGAATTCTATCGAAAATTCGGCAGAATCTCCCCTGTAAAATAGACATCTCTACTCAAAGAGTAGAGCCGACCCCGCAAAGAAACACACTTCGAAAAATAGGCACAACAACTCATCCACAACCCCTCGGTCGGACTCCAAACTACAGTCTACCAACCGGGGTCCACAATCACAGAACAATATAGAAATACCAAAAATACCCTTATAACGTAGAAATACATTTTATACATAGAAATTACATAATTAACCTTTAAACACAGTAAAAAACAATAAAAACTCATTTTATTAGTAAAATCGTATATTATATATATAATTGAAAATAATTCACGAAAAAGAGTTTTAATCAATTAAAAATACTAAATAATTTGTAGAAATCATTTTTATACCTTAAATAACTATTAAAACCAATTAAATTACATTTTTAGCCAATTTTGTGTAAAATTACCAAAATACCCCTATATATATAAATATACTAAAATTACTTCAAAAATTCACCAAAAATAGTATAATTATCCAAAATTAATTTTCTCAACATATTTATCAATAATATCAATAATTAAACTCAATTAACCAATTAAATTCAATTAAAAACACAATTAACCCTATTTTTCAAAAATTCCATAAACTAATTAAATTCAAAATAAATACATAGAAATTCATAAAAATTCCAAATAAATTTCTATAATTCATTTTAACACCTATATTTATCATAAAACACAATTTCATAATTTATTTAATTAATTTCCGAAAATTAGAAAATAATATTAAAATATTCAAAAATACCCAAAAATCAAAATAATCTCCAAAAATTCTACAAAAATTCATACATGTAGATTAAGCTAATGGGAACAACATTTGTGAAGGTATTTTTCATGAATCAATCAAATTAAAGTCCAAAAAATTCAAGAACCCTAATATGGCCGAAATCGAAAATTCGAAACCTAAGCAAATCATGACCATTTAAGATCAAACCAAAGCTAGAATCACACTCACCGGAGCTCAAGGAGAATAAAGAGACTGGCGGTGTCAAAAATGGTGGTCGAAAATGTCATGATCGACGGTGAAGAGGAATTCGGCTTCTCCGGCCAAAACCGACCTCCAGACGCCGAAAATGACTGCTACAAGCGGCGAGGAAGGCTGGGGAAGGTGGTGGCACGCCGGACGGCACACCAATGGCAAGGAATCAGAGTGACAGGCGGTGGGACGGCGATGAAGGCAATCGGGGAAGAAGGAGTTCGATCGGGGGCAAAAATGTAATTTTTTAAAAGTTCTGTTTTTTGACATATTATATGTATATATATATACTTTATACTATATAATAAAATAATATTAAATTACACACATTAAATATACACCACACACATATAATTTAATATTTTAAAATTTAATAATAAATAATAATTAAATAACAATAAAATTAATAAACAAATAATAAAATATTAGGGTAATATATTAAACCCTAATTAAATAAATATATACACACATAGACTTTATTTAGTAATTTAAAAATACGTATGAGTTGATGCAAGTCCGTAAATCTATTTAAAATAATTAATAATAAAATATTTACGTGAAAATTTTCCCGAAAATGTAAGTCCCGGGAAAATTTTACGTAAAGGACTTTAAATAATACACAATAATTAAAATAGATTTTAAATACACATCAACTCGTAAAAATATCATAATATATATACAAAAATTATTAACACTGCATATCCCGATGCAGTATTAAAATATTTAAAAACACGGGATATTACAATGTGATTGCGGGAGCTCAGTTGACCAAGCGTCTTGGGGCCAATCATGCTGATAGTGAGACTTCGGGAGCTCAGTTGACTTAGTGTCTCAAGACCAGTCTACTGTCCAAAAATTAAGAAGAGAAATATTTTGGAATTAAATGAGACTGTTGGCTAGTAAGGTTCAGTGATTGAGGTTGCGAAATATTTTAGGGTTCGGCTCCGATCCTTCACCGCATTTATTATATAAAAATGGATTTCGAGCATCTGTATGAAATGCATATACATATTAAAAAAATAAATATATTATTATACTGATGCTTGAGTGTCTATATTTTTTTAGTTTGCGTGTATATATATAATAATAATTCACTCAGTGAGGTTTGACCCCCTTAATATTTTTTCAGGATCTTTTACTTCAGAGCTCCCTATGAGACTTATTTGTCAGACTCTTTCCTCCTCAACCAATTTATGTAAATATTGAACCATTGCTTTTATTGTATTTTAGTAAATGCTATAGTAGTAGTGCTTCTTGTTTTAGTATTTAATATTGTATTAGACAATGATTCTGTATTTGAATATTATACGAATATACTTTCTTATGTTATGATATGAATTTCTTTTATATTAATTAAGTTTTTAATTATGATGTATTTTTATGTTATGTTTGCATGTGTTTTTATTTTAAGGTTTGTTACGGGTTCCGGATTCATAAGAATTCCCGTTCCCTAGCATCCATTATGACTCCCCAATTTAGGTCGTGACAAAGTTGGTATCAAAGCCTAGGTTTTAGTGTTTTGGACCTAGGTTGGTAGAGTTGTGTTTTCTTTGAAACTACTGTAGCAAAATTAGGTTCAACCATGTCCTTGAAAAGTCTTTGTTACTTTTAGTTTTTTATGTAACCGTTAGGGTGTCAATTTTTTGCCTATGATTTTCTGAATTGTATGTTTTATATTTGTTCTTTCAAGAATGTGACAAGCATGAGTTGCTCCATGGATTGATCAAACTGATGATGGAGATTTTTTTTAAGGATAAGGTTCTACCCTATGTACATCCAGCATGGCGTAGGGGTAGAGGTAGATCTAGAGGGTCAGGTGGTCATCGTAGATAGTAGGAACAACGTAATAAGGAGCCTGTGGCTTAGGGTTTCAATGATGTTGCCCATGCACTAGGAATTCAGTAGGATGCAATAGTTATGCCTCAGGTGGTACCACCTATGCAACCTATGTTTCAGCAGATAGCTCAAGATGCGTCAGTTTCGCGTATATTTCATGTTTTAAATCTTGTTGGTTTTCACATCTTTTTAAGTGAGGTGAAGGCGAACTGCTTTTACCATAGAGACAATATATATTGATAAGCAATCCTTTTAAGTTAAAGTTATGATTCTAGTTTTAGCCCCTACTAGACCTATCTAGTATAAAAGTAGGTCAAAGGAAACTATAACTCAAAGGCCAAAGTAGTTATTGTATGAGGTACAAGCAGCCATTGAACTTAAACTTGCAAAATTTATGGCAGGGACAGCTAGGTTTAATAAGGACTTAATAACACTTAACCAAGCATGACAATTGTTTTGAATATGTTTTGATGAAGGAATTAGAAGATGTCTAACGTAGACAAAACACTTTTGTGCTCTTTGATGGTGAAGTTATCAATTTTGACTGCAGCATAAGATTATTGCATGCAGTCAAATTAGCTTTATATGACTACTATAACATGGTTGAAGTTTAAAGAGTGATTTCTAAGATACTTCCATCCACCTTCAAGGAGGGATAATTACATGTGATAGATATTACACAGAGTAAGAGAAGAGCGGTTAGTTGAGAAGAATACTTGAAGAATACTTGTGAACTCTTTAATCTGCCATGTCATGCTGTAAACGTGATACTGTATAAGTGGAGTCTGGTAGAACTGTATGTTATAGGATTAAGTTCAGTATATATTAGCATCCGAGCTAAGGACTGAAATTTAGAGAGTTATTTACGGATTCAGTCCTTTTGGGTGTAATTAATTTTGATGTGATTTTGAGAATGGATTTTGATATAATCCTTAGAATGGATGGGTTGTCTCAACACTATGCCACTATTGGTTATCGGAGTAAAGAGGTGATTTTCAGAATTTTAAATGATGAAGATTTTAAGTTTGCGGGTGACAAGAGTTTTATACCTCAGAATCTTATCTCCACTATCACGACTAGGAAGATACTGAGAAAGGGTGTCAGGGATACTATAGTGGAGAAGATATCCATCTCATATGTTCTAATAGCATTTGAGTTCCTATGTGTCTTTCTTACTGAGTTGTCAGGTTTACCACCTCACAGGGAGATCGAATTTTATATTGATGTGGTCCCAAGCACAACTCATATCTCGATGCTGCTTTATAAAATGGCTCCTGCAAAATTAAAGGAGTTAACAGAGTAGTTGCAAAAGTTATTGGACAAGGATTTTATAAGACCCAATGTTTTTCTTTGGGGTGCACCGGTCTTGTTTGTGAAGAAGAAGGATGGTACATTGAAATTGTGCATTGACTACAAAGAGCTTAATAAGGTGATAGTTAAGAACAAGTATCCTCTTCCGAGGATAGATGATTTGTTTAACCAACTTCAGGGTGCATAGTTCTTCTCAAAGATTGACTTAAGTTTGGGCTATCATCAGTTGTGGATCAGTGAAGCCAATGTTCCTAAAATGGCATTTCGTACAAGATATATTGCCACTATGAATTTCTAGTGATGTCTTTCAGATTAACTAATGCACCAGCTGCTTTCATGGATCTGATGAATAGGGTGTTTAGACCATTTGTGGCTTAGTTTGTAGTTTTTTCATTAATGATATACTGGTGTATTCAAAGAGTGATGTGATCCTAGTTCCAAAAAGGAAGATTTCAAGATTTTTTCATGCTAATAAAGCAACATTCATTCAAGAAAAAAACAATTCATATAAATTCATATTTTGTGTAGTATACTTTAGTATTTTGGCCATAACTCACTCTAAAAAACTCGGATTGTGATGATTCAAGAGGATGTTAAAATTTAAGAAAGAGATAAAACTTTAGTAAAGATATCTATATTTAATTCAACCTTATACCTAAGCTAAAATTATAAAAGATTATCAGATCATGAACAAAACTGGGAAGATTGAATATACATCAGTAAATGGGTTGTCTCTCACTCAATATAGATTTAAATTAATTGATTCAAGATGCTTCTGAAAGATAACAACAAGGGCTATAACTTTTATGTTTTGGGCTTGAGTCAATTCGGCCATCATCATATTGAACATTGTGCTACAACATGCTATATAAGCAAATCCAAATTTAACTAGGATGATATTTTCTTATTTACGTAGAATTACATTTTCTTATTTAAGAAGGATTTTGTTTTATTTTTTAGTTAGGATATTAATTAGGTTTTATTTAGGGTTACTTTAAGCTTATATAAAGGCCTTATTTTATATAACCTAAAGGGTATGCAATCATGGATGATTAATAAAATTTAGAGAGGATTCTCTTTGGTTACTTGGTGGTTAACAATGTGACAACCTTTGTGACTTATCAATCTATCTTTCAGACAGTGTGACATTTTTTTAATAACCTTTGTTGCTTTTTTGTTATTGTTCAAAAGTTTAAAGTTTTGACATAGCTTTGGTTGTTTGGACAAACTAAACATAAGGTAAAGGTTCTCTATATCTGCATTGGAACTTGATTTGAACTTTCCTTGAGAATGTGGGTTTGGGTTCATGTTGAACGGGTTCCTAGAGTAGGTTATCTAATGGGTTCATATCACTATTTTATTTTCATTTAATCTAAAAAAATCATTATTTCTTATTTCATTTGTTCTTGTGTCTTGTTTGATATCAATTCGTCTTATTTGTGATCATTGTGATCAAATTCTTTTTTTTAGTATCTTGCATCAATTTCATTCTTTTTTTCATATTCCAATTTTTTTTTACTTTTTAAAAAAATAAAAAATTCATTTATACTATTGTTGTTTTACATCCTAAGAGTCTTGTTTGTCACAAATACATATCAAATTGAAGTTTGTTCTTAATTTGGTCATTTTGGCATTTATTACCAAAAAAAAGAGTGTATTGATCAAAGTTAAATTCATTCAGCCTATAACCATTCCAATTTGTTTTTTTCATTCTAAATTCCATACCTTGCCTTATTTCAATTTTGAATATTCTACTCTTCTTCTTAAGTTACGTTTAGGGTAGTTTAAACACTTATTCCAAAATTTCTTATTTTCATTTTGTTTGGACATTGTCTTTATTTGTTACATTTTCTTTGGCCCTTATAGTCAAATTTGAGTTTAATTTTGCTTTGTTTATTTTGTATTGAGCTTAATTTGATAATTAGTAACTTAAGTTCCATAAGAACTATAAGAAAGGAATTTAAGAGGTAAAAGGCAAGTGGTGAGCTCATAAGAGGGCAAAAGCCTAATTGAGTGAAACACGAGCGTTGAGTGACATTCTTTGAGTGTAAACACGTGAGGGAGTGTTACTTGTGAGGTTTTTTTTCTTTTGTTTCTTTGTTTATAACATGTCAGGTTCAAAAGAGGTTGAGATAGATCCTGAATGGAAGCTCTTCAAGAAGATGATGCAAGAACAAATGAGTCAATTAATAAATAGCCATAAAGAGGTTCAAGAGCGAATAGGGAAGATGGAGCCAAGTCATAACACAAAAGCCACTACAAATCACACTACACCAATATAAGTTGGTAAAGGGAGATGGCGTAATGATGATAATGAATCCATTAATGAAAGAAATCAAAGGCATAGGAGGCAAGATAACAACCTTGGGAGCACAAAGATGAAGATGCCTAATTTCCATGGCAGAAATGATCCTGAAGCATATATAGCATAGGAAAAGAAGGTAGATTTTATGTTTAACTGCCACACTTACTTTGAGGAAAAGAAAGTCAAGCTTATAACCAGCACATTCATAGGCTATGCATTAAGCATTGTGATGAAGAACCTATCTCTACATGGCAAGAGATGAAGACTATCATGCGAAAGAGATTGATGCCAAATTATTATTTGCACAATCACATTCAAGGGCATAAACAAGGTTCAAGGAATATTGAAGTCATTAAATTGGCTGAGAGACATGTTGAGGAAAAGAATATAGGGGGAAAACGCAAATTTGAAATTTTATCTCCAAAGATAAATTTTGAAGACTTGTGCATCAATCAACAAAATGAAGAGATTCAATCTTTATATGGGAAAACTTTGGAAAGGGAACCCTATGAAGATAAGAGAAAAGAAAAGAGGGAGTTGGGTGTTAAAACTGAGTTGAGTGAGTTAAGTATTGAAAATGGTTTGAGTAAGCAAAGTGAGAAATTTGAAGAGCAATTATGCATTGAAGTAGATGATCAGGTTAATGAAAAGGATGACAACATTCATGTTTTAGTGAATGAAGAAACTGTGAACAATGGTTTTTAAGAGGATATGGTTGATGAAGAAATTATGGAGGTGTTGGAGAAAAATAATACTAAAAGCCTTGATGAAATATTGCAAGAACATGAAGATAATGGCAAGTGTGTACAATTTAGTAAAGAAATTGATGAGAAAGTGCAGATCTTTAAAAGACATTTTAAGAAAAATTTTCATGTCATGAAGGATGAAGAGATGATTATTCATCACGATTGCACTAATAATTTTAATGTTTCTTTTCCTAGTGATTTAAAATTTATTTTGCAGACCTTAAAGCCATATGAAGATCCATTTGATGATGTTGTTGCAATGCATTACAAGGTTAAAAATACCATTAAAGATTTCATTCCTAGCATGAAGTTTGAGAAAGAGCTACAATATTTTATTTCTTTACCAACTTTACAAGATGGGTCAAAGTCGAGGATGAATCTTCGCAAGGAATAAGGAAATGATGTGAACCAAGCAAGCACTAAACATGTTAAACAACATGATGATCCACTCAAGTATAATGGTCTGATGATTAGAACATGCATGAAGAAGTTTAAGGGTGGTTTAGGATTGTTCTTAAAGTAAAAGATCAAGTTTGGGATAGAGAATCAAAGCACAAGTGCAAATGGAGCTCAATTGAGTGAAATTGGAGAAAGTTTGACATAAGGGCAAAATCATCTTTTTTGACCTTATTATCATATTTTGCCCTGATAATGAAGAATTCATGTCAAAATCTTCAAGTGGAGAGATTTGCATTGAAAACACATGAAGTGCAATTTTTGAAGATTTTGGAAGCTTCTAGAAGATGCTAAGGGAATCTATAAGAATCAAGAATCTTTCAAGAATATTCTCTATAAATAATACCTTAGATGTGATGGAGAAAGGCTGTAACTCATTTAAAGACTTGGTTAAATTTTGCTTAGTTGTCATGAGTTATCAATTTGACTTTTCAATGCTTAGTTGTCATGAGTTGTTAATTTGACTTTTCAAAGCTTAGTTGTCATATTTTTAAAGGGATCCTATTTAGTTAAGGATTTTCCTTTATAAGTGTCTTTAGGAATAAGTAAGAAAACCTATTCCTTCAAGGATTATGATGTTTACATGCCTATATAAAGGTCATATCAATGTAGTACGAATTTAGTGAAGTTTTATCAAAGTCCTTTTCTTTTGTTCTTAAAAGAACTTTAGTGAATTTATCAAGTGAAGGCTTGGTACATTCAAACCTAGTTTAATTTAGACTTAAAATTGACTTTGTTAATCTTAGGTTTATATTGAACAACCTTTAATTCTTTATAATTACGGTTCTTAAGTACAGGTTATTTAAAGGTCTTATTGGGGATTAGAGTTTCTCTTTGCTTGCTTTATTAACGATCCTTGGCAAGGTTATCAAGATTGGATACGGGTTTGGTAGAAGTTAACCATGTTCATATCAAAGATTATAGAAGAGCATGTATATCACTTGAGGATAGTACTACAGACATAGAGAGATCATCAGCTTTATGATAAATTCCTGAAATCTACTTTCTGGTTGGAGAGTGTAGCATTCCTTGGACACATGGTATCTAAAGATAGTATTCAGGTTAATCCATAAAAGATAAAAATAGTGTCTGAATGGCCAAGACTGACATCAGTCATTGAGATTCAAATTTTTCTAGGTTTAGTTGGGTACTATATGAGATTTATGCAGGATTTCTCAAGAATTGCAGCACCTATGACTTGCCTAACTTAGAAGAATGTGAAGTTCATATGGTCAAATGCTTGTGAGAACAATTTTCAGTTGCTAAAGGAGAAGTTGACCACAATTCTAGTTCTGACTTTGCTAAATAGTGAAGATAAGCTCACTGTGTATTGTGATGCTTCCAGAGTCAACCTAGGTTGTGTGTTGATGCAAAATAGTAGGGTGATAGCTTATGATTTGAGGAAATTAAAGAAGTATGAATAGAATTATCCTACTCACGACCTAAAGATGGTTGTAGTGATCTTTGCTCTCAAGATTTAAAGACATTATTTGCATAGAGTGACTTGTGAGGTTTTCATAAATCACAAGAGTTTGAAGTACATTTTCTAGTAGAGAGATTTGAACTTAAGGCAAAGAAGATGGTTGGAATTCTGAAGGATTATGATTATGATATCCTATACCATTCAAGCAAGCCTAATATGGTAGCAGATGCTTTGAATAGAGGATCCTCAAGTAGTCTTGCTCATATTAGTATGGAGAGGAGACCTCTGATCCAAGAGTTGCATGCATTAGTGGATCAAGGTTTGATGATGAAGATTAGCAGATTAGGAGGATTGTTAGCTCAGTTCAGAGTCAGATTAGTGTTAAGGGATAGGATTAAGGTAGCTCAAAGCCAAGATCCTATTTTGGTAGAGCTAAAGAGAATGTTCGTGAAGGGAAGTTCATTGATTTTATACTTGATGATGAAGGTGTTTTATGAATCAATGGAAGATTATGCATTCCTAATGTGGATAATTTGAGAGAAGATATCCTAAAAGAAGCTCACTATGCAGTATACAGCGTACATCCAGGTGCTACTAAGATGTACCACAATATTAAGGATCTGTACTGGTGGGATGGTATGAAGAAGGATGTAGCTAATTTTGTCTCTAAGTGTTTGATTTGTCAACAGGTGAAAGCTGAGCATCAGAAGCCTTTTGGAAAGTTTCAATCTCTTCCAATCCGTGAGTGGAAATAGGAGAGAATCGCTATATATTTTGTAACAGGGTTACCTCATTCAAAGGATGGATATAATTCCATCTAGGTGATAGTGGACAGGTTAACCAAATCAACGCATTTTCTGCCAGTTAAAGCTACTTATTTTGTTGCCAAGTTGGTTAAAGTTGTATGTCAAGCATATTGTATGCCTTCATGGAGTGCTTGTTTCCATTTTATCTAATAAAGGTTTTGTGTTTACCTCTCAATTTTGGTGGAAGTTGCAAAAAGCAATGGGCACCAGGCTTGATTTCAGTATTTCTTTTCATCCTCATATAGATGATCAATCTGATAGGACGATCCAGACACTTGAGGATATGTTGAGATGTGTGTAATGGATCCTGGAGGTAGTTGGGATGATCATCTACCACTAGTAGAGTTTGCTTACAATAACAGTTACCATAGTAGTATTGAAATGGCACCGTGTGAAGATTTGTATGGAAGGAAGTGTATATCCCCTTTGTGTTGGAATGAGATTGGAGAAAGAGAGTTGATTGGACCTGAGATTATCTAGGATGCAGCTGAGAAAGTCGCTTTGATTAAAAGGAGATTAGAAATAATGGCTAGTAGACAGAAGAGCTATGCTGATCCGAAGCGCAAGGATGTGAAATTTTAGGTTGGAAATTATATATTCTTAAAGGTGTCACCAATGAAGGGTGTAATGAGATTTGGCAAGAAGGGAAAGTTAGCACCGAAATAAATTGGACCTTTCGAGATTCTAGAAAGAGTTGGCATGATTGTTTATCGGTTAGCCTTGCCTCTGAATTTATCTCAAGTGCCTCCAGTATTTTATGTCTTGATGCTGAGGAAGTACATTTCAGACCCTTCGCATGTGTTACAGCCCCAGAGTACGGAAATGAATAAAGATCTAACGTACGAGGAAAAACCAGTTGCAATTGTTGACTATCAAGTTCATCAATTGCGTTCGAAGCAAAACCCAATGGTCAAGGTGTTATGGAGGAACAACAACGTGGATGAGCACATGTGGGAGACTAAGGCTAAGATGCGAATGACTTACCCTTACCTTTGTCCTCGATGAATTCTTATATTGAGTTCTTTTATTAAAATTCGAGGATGAATTTTTATAAAGGGGGAAGACTATTTGTAGATGATGAGGTTTAGCGCGAGCCCAAGATTTTAGCAACCGTGACACTATTTAAGCTTAGGGCTCTATAGAGTACACTAACCACTGTCACAAAGACATGACATGGAGATGACGAGTCGCCACCCAGGGTAATAACTGGGATAAATCAAAAAAATTATGGTACTCGATTCTCTAAAAGAAAGTCAGCACCACAACCAGGAGATTCTGGGTATGGAACACTAACTTCTTTCAGTCTCGTGTTCTTTTAGAATTACTTTATGAATCACTAATTTATCCTCTATTTACATGCAATTTCATATAAACCTTTACTTAAACAATTAACTCCCGACAAACTAGTCGTGAAACATATATGTAAATAATGCATTCATTTAAATTCACAATCCCTAAGTTAGTCTAATCTATATTGATTTTAATTAAATGGGCTAAATCTATATGTTTTAATTTACAAGCGACCCTAAAGACTGATGAGCCTAATTCCTATTTAATTTTAATTAAGTGAACCTAAGTCTATTTATGTTAATTCTAAAAAAGGGCCTAAACCTACAAATTATGAAGTATTTAAATTAACGGGCCTAGTTTTACATGTTTTAATTTTAAGGTGATCTTAAATCTATAAGTTATGGAAAATGCTTAAATTTAATGGGTTAAGTCTAATTAGTTTTAATTATTCTAAGGTGGACCTATATCTAAATTAACTAAATGAGCCTAAATTATTTCTACCTTAAATCTAGTTAATTATGAGCCCAAAGATGTATTTTAATTAATTAAAATATATTTCCAATTAATTAATAACCTATTAAATGAAATGGACTAATTTATTTCTTTTAAAAAACCTAATTTAGTTAAAGTGACCTTAAACAACAAATTAATAAATAAAATAATTAACAAACAACACTAATTATATCCACTTAAATCTAATTCAATTTTAATTAAACAACCCTTAATTATCTCTATAGCCATTAATTTTAATTAATTACCTAATTAAAACCCTAATTTTACTAATCGATTAATTAAAATAAAACACACAAGCACACACACATGATTTCATTATTCCTGCTATTGGGGTTATTACAATGATCTACTGAAAATAATAAATAAATAAAAATTGATACAATCCCAAAAAAAACTAAATTCAAAATAAAATGATCAAAACAATAATAAATAAGTAAAAAGACCCTAAAAACTATATTCGGCAACAAAATTCAATCCATGGCATTCCATGAATCTTCATGGATTTTGTTCTTTAAGTGAACTTGTCACGACCCAAAACAGGGGCCATGACCGGCGCTAGGGAACGGGAATTCTTTCGAATCCGGAACCCGTAGCAAGCCTAAAAAAAAAAATAAATAAATAAATCATGCAATAACAATAACCATATAATATATATATGTGCAGCGGAAAATAAAATCATAAATATCATAAATATTACAATATCATCCATCTCAACTGGATATAATTCAAAACTCATCACATCGCATATATAATCTCATAAGTATAATCTTTATACAAATCCAGTTTTAACATAATACATCTCTTTAAAACAAATACATAAAATCCAATACTTTAATTTACAACTACTGCAGTGTCTAGATAAAATAAATAAGACTCAAGTAGACAATTTACATAAAGAAGCCGGGGCGGAAGAAATCCGGCGTATCGACCTGCTACTGAGGTCTGAGGAAGTTGACTCTCCTGAAAAATAGTCAACGGAGGGGAGTCAGACCTCACTGAGTGAATTACTATAGTATATATACATACACTCTAAGTGATAATGCATACAGTCAACAGTATATGAGTAATATGTATATATACAGGCAAGTTCATACAGATGCAGAAAAATCATTTTATATATTTTGTCTGAAAATCAACTTTTATGAAGGATCACATAGAACCCTAGAATATCGCAACTTCAGAAAAATAGTGTTAAACAACACTCTAGCCATACAGGCTCACTGATTCCAAATATATCCACTTAATCCATATGGACAGTAGACTGGCCCCGAGACACTAAGTCAACCGAGCTCCAGCAGTCTGACTGCCAGTGTGATTGGCCCCGAGACACTTGGTCAACCGAGCTCCAGCAATCACACCCAAACCACATCTCACACATATCAATAATCATAATCAATCGATATCCACAAATAGTCAGTAATAAAGCCTAAATACTATAGGCGTACCGGTACGTACTCGGTCCTAGTGCTGCCCACTAGGTAGCACGTTCTATTGATATCCTTCAGTAATAAATAATAAAACATTCATTCACAAAAATAAATGATGCATGGATATAAATGAAATAGCAATATAAACCATATATATACCGAAAATATACCAAACATAAACCAGGTATATTTTGAGTATATATACGTCAAATAAATTCAATCAAATCATGAATTAAACTAAAAATATATTTAAAAACATTTTAAATATATTTTATTAATAAAACATGTATATAATTTATTATATACCAAAAGTATACCAAAAATATACTTGAATATAAATCATGTTATTTATGCATAATTAGTCAAAATAAAACATGCATTTTCTAAATCATGCATCCTAAGCATATATATATAATATAGTAACTCACCTAATGCGCTCCACGAGACAGGTCCGACGGGCCTGGTCCACTAACCCTCGGTCTCGGCGCAACTAAACAAGAAATAATTAATCGACATCAGAATAACCCTAACAGAAATCCTAGAATTAAATCTAGAGTATTCAACACAGAATCGGAAATTAGGATTCGACTGGATATCACGTTTTACGAGAATTCTACCGGAAATCCGGCAGAACCTCCCCTGTAAAACGGACATCTCTCTACTCAAAAGAGTAGAGCCGACCCTGCAAAGAAAATACACTTCAAAAATAAACACCACAATCAATCACAACCCCTCGGTCGGACTCCAGACTACAATCTGTCGACCGGGGTCCACAAACACAGAATATATATTCAAATATACCAAAAATATCCTTAAATCATAAAAATACATTTCATACGTAGAAATTACATAATTAACCTTGAAACACTGTAAAAATCGATTAAAACTCATTTTATTAGAAAAACCGTATATTATATATATAATTGAAAATAATTCCCGGAAAATAGTTTTAATTAGTTAAAAATACCAAATATTTTGTAGAAATCATTTTTATACCTTAAATAAATATTAAAACCAATTAAATTACATTTTTAGACAATTTAGGGTAAAATTACCAAAATACCCCTATATATATATATATACCTAATTTACTTCAAAAATTCACCAAAAATCATACACTTATCCAAAATTAATTTTCTCAACATATTTATCAATAATATCAATAATTAAACTCAATTAACCAATTAAATTCAAATAAAAACACAATTAACTTAATTTTCCAAAATCACCTAAACTTCAATAATTAAAAATAAATACTTAGAAATTCATAAAAATTCCAAATAAATTTCTATAATTCATTTCAACACCTAATTCAACCATAAACTCCAATTTCATAATTTAAATAATTAATTTCCGAAAATTCGAAAATAATATTAAAATATTCAAAAATACCCAAAAATCCAAACAATCTCCAAAAATTCTACAAAAATTCATACATGAAGATTAAACTACCAGGAACAACATTTGTGAAGGAAGTTTCCATGAATCATCCAAATTGAAGCTCAAAAAAATCGAAAACCAAAAGTGGCCGAAATATTCAACTCAAAACCTAAGCAATTCTAGACCATTTTAGCTCAAACAAAAGCTAGAATAACACTCACCGGAGCTCAAGGAGAAGATAGAGACCGGCGGTGTCGAAAACGGTGGCCGGATGAGGGAGAAACGACGGTGAGAAGATTGGTGGTCGTCGGGCACCCACGGGAAGAAGAAGAAGAAGAAGAAGAAAAAGAAAAAGAAAGAAAAAGGAAAGAGAAAGGAAAAGAAAAAGAAAGAAAAAGGAAAAGAAAAAGAAAAAAAAAAGAAAAAGAAAAAAAATAATAAATTTTAATAATTTAATAATAAATAAAATAATCAAATAATAATAAATAAATAATAAAATATTAGGGTAATAATAAACCCTAATTAAATATACACACACAGGCTTTATTTAATAATTTAAAAATATGTATGAGTTCATGCAAACCCGTAAATACATTTAAAATAATTAATAATACATTGTTTACGTGGAAATTTCCCCGAAAATGAAAGTCCCGGGAAAATTTTACGTAAAATACTGAAAATAATAGACAGTAATTAAAATAGGTTTAAAATACATATTAACTCATAAAAATATCATATAAAATACAAAAATCACTGACACTGCATATCCCGGTACAGTGTAAAAATATTTTTAAAATTACGGGATATTACAGAACTCATCATGTAACTCTCTCCATAATCACCAACAAAAAAAAATAAACAATGATTAGTGAATAACAATAAAAATTAAATAAAGTTAAAATTTAATAGCAACAAAATAATAAAATAAAAATAGAAGAAAGTGAGAGGAGATGGTATGGATGCAATATTGATTTGCCCCTTAGACTAGTATAGATCACCGTTGCTTTTTTAGATAAATCTTCAATATTTGTTGTTTTCCTTTCAAAAAGCCTACTGCTTCTCCTTCAAAGAACAAATATTTTATAAGAAAATATTTTTTGAACACTGCGTAAAAACAAAAGGAAAAGCTTCCAAAAAGTCCCAGGAAAAAGAGAGAGGTCCCCTTAGGAGAGTTTAAACTGGGTTTTTATAGAAAAACCCAAGCCAAAAGACGTATCCTATTGTGACTTTTCTCTCTATAGAGTTTTAATTTTAAAAGGACTTTTTATTTCCTGAAAATTCAAATAAATCCCAAAAAGAAATTTATGATATTATTTGACCAATAAAAATTCAAAAAACATATTTTTTATTTGCTGTAAAAATCAAACAAAAAACATATAATTCCTACCGAAATTATATAGTTCCGATCGAAATCACATAATTTCGATCGGTTTTATGTAATTCCGATCGTTTTTTTAACTTTTAATTACAAAAAAAACCACTGAAAGAATTTAAACTTTTCAATTAGGTCCTAAAAAAATTATAATTAAGTTCTTAAAAAACCAATTAAACTCTTTTGGAAACGCATTTATACTCTTAAGGTTTCAAACTTCAAGTGTTGAAGATCTATTTCTAATATTTTCATCATTGGAGTCCTATGTCGCATCCACACTCAACTATCCCGAAATTAGGTGCTTACATTGTTATAACCCAAATTTTTATAAATTATAAAATTAAATTTCTCGAATTTGCAGTGTTAATAATTATTTTATTTAAATTATGATATTTAATTATTAATGAAATTAATTTGAAATTTTGCATCGAATATTATTTTAATAATATTATTATAATTTTGAGATTAATTAGTGTTAATTAATATTTTATTATTATTATTTGTGCAATTGTTTTAAATTTAAATTAATTGTTAAATATACATATATGTTTATATATTTTGTGGTGAGAAATAAAAAAATTTTTAATATTAAATATTTTTATTTCTATCCTTTGTACTTTTTGAAAAAAAAAAAAAAGTCAAACGTGCAGTACCCTCCCCTTCCCCTTATTCTTCTTCTCCTTCTTCTTTCTTTTCCTTTCTTTCTTCCCTACTCACCTTGACACCACCCACCACCCAACGCCACCACCTCGCCACTTCGGTCACCTCCAAATAGCGCTACCACCAGTTGCCTTTCTCCTCTCCGGCACCGCCATCCTCTTTTCTTTCTTCTCCATTTCAGTTTCAAGCTTTGACCGAATCTTCTTCCTCTTGTCGGTGACATTTTTGACGACCTTAGACCGAGCTTGATAGCCCATTCTCTTCATCTCGGAGTGGGCTTCGTTTTTCCTCAATCAATTTGTCCAGGTAACTTTAATTACAACTCAAATTTTATGAAATTATGTTTAGGCATATTTTGATTAATTTGTGAAATTGAGTTTAAATTATGTTGATTAATGTTAAATTGATTTTAAATTATTATTTTAGAAATTGTAAACTTTCCAAAAATGTATTTAGATTTAATTTTGGGATTGATTTTCAAAATGACATTATTCTGAGCACGAACATTGTTCAGTGCTCGAGAAAGTTTTATATTTTTAATAAATTCTTTGATGTACTTTGAGCAAATTTCGTGAAGAAATTTACTAAAACTACGTATCAAATTTTTATTATAGATTTTTGAATGTTTATGTGAAAAATGAATTTTTAGAAAAATTAGTATAAATTAGTAATTTTTATATTTTAGTTGAAATTATTATTAATTATTATGTTCTGGACAGTTTTTGAATAATAAAAATTATTAGATTAATTTTTATGAATTATTTACTATTTTTAGCTAATTATTAGTAATTTTTGGAAAATATATGAATAATAAATTTTATTTATTATTTTTAGCTTAAATGAGTTTTTAGTTATTTTTATTATATATTTGAGCAATTTAATAAATTAATTGTAATTAATGCTATTTAATTTCGAATACTGGTAGAATATATTTTTAATAATGAAATTTAATTATAAATGAGGATTTTATTATTTATTTTGCAAATAAATATCTTTTATGTTTTTATTATGTCAATAAATTGATTTGTGATATTTAAATGAATTTTTATGATTTCTGGTGAATTATTGGAATTTATAGTTGTCACTACCCAACCAGAGAGTAATGATCAGCGCTAGGGAATAAAAATTCTTTCGAATCCGGAACCTGTAGCAAGCCTAAAAAAATAAAAACGCATGCAATAAATAAATAAAAATACACCAGAATATAAAACTTTAATCGATAAAAAATAAATACTCAAATGTTATATCATAAAATAATAATATTCAGAGACAGGTCTCTATCCCAAAATAACATATAATTGATACAATACACTACTACTGCAGTTTTCTAGAGTACAAATAAAGTTCAAATATGAAATTTACAAAAAATAGTCGGGAAGGAAGAAGACCGGCGTAATGTACTACCAGTATAGTTTGACGAAGATGACTCTTCTGAAAAAAAAAATGGTTAAGAGGGGGTCAAAACTCACTGAGTGAATTATTATAATATATATAAACGCACCTCCTAATGTCATATGCAATCAAACATCAGTATATACATATATAAATATATCCAAGCATTTCACACATATGCTAAAATCCATTTATTTATATATAAATGTAGAAAACATTTATTTAAGTGAAGGATCAAATAGAACACTAATATATTTGCAACCTCAATAAAAATATCAATAGCCAATAGGCTTAATCAAAATTCCAAATTATTCATTTGTCCAACTCAAAGTAGTAGATTGGCTCCGAGTACACTAGGTTAACTGAGGATTCACAATCTCACTACAAGCATGACTGGCCCCGAGTACACTAGGTCAACCGAGGATCCACAATCATCCTTTTCTAATAACCAGTAATCTCCATAAATAATTATTAAATTTCCACCTTAATTCTACTCTATTGTTGCACAACAGTCCTAGTGTAGCCCGTTAGGTAGCACGTTCTACTCTATCCTTCAAATCCTTTTTATATTTAAGGAAAATAGTAAAATGCATAATTAAAATACAAGTGGCATTCATTTAAAAAGGATATACCACTTATATACTAAACATATACGATAAATATACCAAAAATATACTAAATTCATATGCTGAATATATGACAAATGTACTGAATATATATACTAAAACATGCTAACATATATATGTCACATATATACAAATGATATATTAAAACAAACTAAGTAAAATGTCACATATATATCAAATATACCAAAAATATACTTATTCATTTAATGAAATTATTCATGTTTAAACTCATATTAAAACATAATTACTTATAATCATGCATCTACATGCAATATATATATATAATAATATCTCATAGGTTTGTGCTCCTTGAGACTAACTTGACGGCCTGGTCCAATAGGCTTCGGTCTCGACGCAGCTAGAAAATAAATAATCATAAAAATCAGAATATATTCTAACTTATACTTCTAAGAATTCTAAAGAAGACTTGATCTAGGAATTAAAAATTCAGTCAAAATCCAAAGACTTAGGATCGACCCAACGTCACGTTTAACGTCTCGTTAGTTTGTTTGAAAATTCACGTCTATCGAAAATTCAATAAAATTTCCTCTGTAAAACGGACATCTCTCTATTGAAAAGTAAAGCCAATCCTGCGAGAAAAATACACTTCTAAATTCCACAAAGCTCAACTGTCACGACCCAAACTGGAAGTCATGACCGACTGTCACGACCCAAATGTAATATCCCGAATTTTTAAATATTTTTATATTGCATCGGGATATGCAGTGTTAATAATTTTTGTATATATATTTATGATATTTTATGAGTTTGTTGTTTGTTTAAAGCTAATTTTAATTATTTTATATTATTTTAAGTACTTTACGTAAAATTTTCCTGAAAATTATATTTTCGGGGAAATTGACACGTAAATAAATTAATATTATTTATTTTGACTAGTTTTATGAATTTGCATGAACTCATATATAATTTTAAAGTGCTAAAATAAAATGTATATATGTGTATTTATTTAAATTAATTAGAGCTTAATTAATTTCCTTAATTTTATTATTTAATTTTTGTATTAATTAATTTTAAGTTTATAAATTATTAAATATATTAAAATATTTGTGTGGTGAGTATTATTTATGTGTGGGAATATATATATTACTATAATAGTGTAGACATATATATATATACATACATACATAATTTTTTTTATCAAAAAACCAAAACTTCCCTTTATTTACAGTTTTGTCCCTCCTTCATCTTCTTCCTCCCAAAACGTTTTCTTCCATTTCCAGCCACTTTCAAGCTATTTTTCTTGCTGTTACTATGCCCCTCAGACTTCCTCCTCCACCTCCAGCCATTTCCACCACCTGAAACACTCTTTTCCGGCGAGTTTTGGCCGGATTTTCTTCAAGGAGCCAAAAATCAACTTAGCTCCGACCAAGCACTTTCCGGCCACCAAATTTGATGCCATCAGTCTCTATCTTCTCCTTGAGCTCTGGTAAGTGTGATTCCAGGCTTTGTTTCACTTGATTTGGTCTAGAATTGCTTAGGTTTCAATTTCTTCAAACCAGCCATTTTGGGTTTCGAATTTTTTTTAGCTTCAATTTGATTGATTCATGAAAACTTCCTTCACAAACTTTGTTTCTAGAAGCTTAATCTACATGCTGTAATTTTTTTAGAATTTTTAGAATTTATTTTAATTTTTGTGAATTTTTTATTATTTTATTATTATTTTCTAATTTTCGAAAATTAATTAATTAAATTATGAAATTGTGTTTTATGGTGATTATAGGAGTTGAAATGAATTATAGAAATTTATTTGTAATTTTTGTGAATTTTTATGTATTTATTTGGAATTTATTAAGTTTATGTAATTTTGAAAAATAGGGTTAATTATGTGTTTAATTGAAATAAATTGGTAAATTGAGTATATTTATTGATATTATTGAATTATATGTTGAGAAATTAATTTTTTTAAGTAATTATATAATTTTTGGTGAATTTTTTTGAACATTTATAGTGAATATATATATATAGGGGTATTTTGGTAATTTTACACTAAATTGGTTAAAAATGTAATTAAATTGGTTTTAATAGTTATTTAGGGTATAAAAATGATTTCAGCAAATTTTTAGTATTTTTAACTAATTAAAACTATTTTTCGTAAATTATTTTCAAATTATATATAATATACTATTGTTCTAAATAAATGGGTTTTTATTGATTTTTAGTATGTTTTAGGGTTAATTACGTAATTTGGATTTATAAAATGTATTTTTATTATATAAGGGCTTTTTCGGTATTTTATAAATATTCTATGAATTGTGAACATCGGTCAGTGAATTGTAGTTTGGAGTCTGACCGAGGGATTTTGGTTGTAATTCTGTGTTTATTCCGAAGTGTATTTCTTTGCAGGACTGACTCTACTCTTTGAGTAGAGAGATATCCGTTTTATAGGGGAGGTTCTGCCAGATTTTCGATAGAATTCTCGTAAAACGTGATGTCCGGTCAAATTCCTATTCTAATTCTGTGTCTAAAATTCTAGATCGAGTCTTTAGAATTTTCGTTAAATTTATTCTGATTTCATGTTGTCATTTGTTTGTCTAGCTGTGCCGAGACCGAGGCCTAACGGATTAGGCCCACCGAGTTTGTCTCGTGGAGCGCTAACATGTGAGTTATTATACTGTATATATATACACTGCATATAGGGTGCATTATTTAGAATTTTTCATTTTCATTGTATGTTTTAAAAAATGATTTAAATTATAATATTTTTGGTATATCTAGGGTTGCATTCTTATATATATGCATATTAAATAATTATGCATGTTAAGTTTGATATATGCACATTAAACAATTAGGTTTAGGTTTAATACATTTGAGTAATATACACATATTTTAAAATGTACACTTAGACATAATTATTTTATTAAATGATTAGTATACCTTAGGTATAGTTTTAGTAGATTTTAGGTTTATTCTTAAATAATTGCATGTTAAATTATAAACCTACACTTAAATTATTTTTAAGTTTATTTTTGGTATATTTTTGATTTATTTCCGAATAAATAAATGTTTTATTATTAAATTAAACCTAACACATTAGTGGTATATTTAAGGTTTATTTTTGATATATGCATGCTAGATAATTAGGTTTTTTTTTAATATTTATGAATATATGTTAAACACAAACACGTATTTAAATGAATATTTATACATAAATGTTTTATTAAATGATTTGTGTACTTAGGGTATATCTTTTGCATATTTAAGTATATTTTTAAGATAATGCATGTTATATTATTGTTACCCATTTAAATTGTTTTTAACTATATTAATGATTTATCTTTAGTTTATTTCGTATTTTATTTGACACACACATATATATATACCTGAAATATACTAGGTATATTTTTGGTATATATATATATATGGTTGGTTTTACTATTATGAATATTGTTCTACATTAATTATTTTCCGAATGAATGATTTATTTTAAGTGAAGAATATCAATAGAACGTGCTTCCTAGTGGGCAGCACTAGGACCGTGTACGTACCGGTACGATAGATAAGGATTGAGTGAGAGTTAAAATTGGGTGATTATAATTGATTTAATTGATTTGACTTAGATTAATGGTATGTTAGATAGTGTGATTGCGGGGCCAATCACACTGACAGCCAGACTGCTGGAGCTCAGTCGACTTAGTGTCTCGGGGCCAGTCTGCTGTCCAGATTGGAATAAGTGTTCTATTTGGAATCAAGTGAGCCTGTATGGCTAGAGTGATGATGGGATTGTTTAAGGTTGTTATTATTTAGGGTTCTATGGGTCCTTCATAAATTAAAACAAACATTTTCTACATTTAGTCTATTTATAAAAGCAAAGTTTGGCATTCGTGTGAAATGTGTGTGTGTAATATCCCGTGTTTTTAAAAATATTTTTTTACACTGTACCGGGATATGCAGTGTTAATAATTTCTGTATTTTATATGATATTTCTACGAGTTAATATGTATTTAAAACCTATTTTAATTACTGTGTATTATTTTCAGTATTTTACGTAAAATTTTCCCAAGACTTGCATTTTCGGGGAAATTTTTACGTAAACAATGTATTATTAATTATTTTAAATGTATTTACGGACTTGCATGAACTCATACATATTTTTAAATTATTAAATAAAGCCTGTGTGTGTATATTTATTTAATTAGGGTTTATTATTTCCCTAATATTTTATTAAGTATTTAATTGTTTTATTGTTATTTAATTAATTTTATTTAGTATAAATTATTAAAATATTAATATTTTATGTGTGTGGTGTATATTTGATGTGTGTAATTTAATATTATTTTAATATATAGTATAAAGTATATATATATACATATATTTGTCAAAAATCAAAAGAATTGGAAAATTACCATTTTGCCCCCCGAGTCTCCTTCTTCCTCCCGATACTTCCCTTCTCCATTTCTGGTCGCTGTCGTGCCGTTTCTTCACCGTGGGTGTGCCGTCCGGTGTGCCACCGTCTTCCCCGACCAATTTCGTCGCCTGAGGAGGCCGTTTCCGGCGTCTGGAGATCGATTTTGGTTGGAGAAGCCGAAAATCGATCCACCGTCGATCACGCCGATTCCGGCCACCGTTTTCGACACCGCCAGTCTATTTCTTCTCCTTGAGCTCCGGTGAGTGTGATTCTAGCTTTGGTTTGAGCTAAAATGGTCTAGAATTGCTTAGGTTTCGATTTTGTCAATTTCGGCCTATTAGGGTTTTCAATTTTTTTGAGCTTCGAATTGATTGATTCATGAAAAATCCCCTCACAAATGTTGTTCCTAGTAGTTCAATCTACATGTATGAATTTTTGTAGAATTTTTGGAGATTTTTTGGATTTTTGGGTATTTTTGAATATTTTAATATTATTTTCTAATTTTCGAAAATTAATTATTTAAATTATGAAATTGGAGTTTATGGTTAAATTAGGTGTTGAAATGAATTATAGGAATTTATTTGGAATTTTTATGAATTTCTAAGTATTTATTTTGAATTATTGAAGTTTATGGAATTTTGGAAAAATGAGGTTAATTGTGTTTTTATTTGAATTTAATTGGTTAATTGAGTTTAAATATTGATATTATTGATAAATATGTTGAGAAAATTAATTTTGGATAATTGTATAATTTTTGGTGAATTTTTGAAGTAATTTAAGTATATTTATATATATAGGGGGTATTTTGGTAATTTTACCCTAAATTGTCTAAAAATGTAATTTAATTGGTTTTATTAGTTATTTAAGGTATAAAAATGATTTCTACAAAATATTTGGTATTTTTAACTAATTAAAACTATTTTTCGTGAATTATTTTCAATTATATATATAATATACGGTTTTTCTAATAAAATGAGTTTTAATATCGGTTTCTACAGTGTTTTAAGGTTAATTATGTAATTTTTACCTATGAGAGGTATTACTATGTTGTGAGGATATTTTTGGTATATCTGGAATTGTTCTGTGTTTGTGGACCCCGGTCGGTGGACTGTAGTTTGGAGTCCGACCGTGGGATTTTGATTGTGTTGAGCTTGTTTTTCGAAGTGTATTTCTTTGCAGGGTCGGCTCTAATCTTTTGAGCTAGAGATGTCCATTTTACAGGGGAGGTTCTGTCGAATTTTTGATAGAATTCTCGTAAAACGTGATATCCAGTCGAACCCTAATTTTCGATTCTGTGTTTAATACTCTAGATTGAATTCTAGGATTTCTATTAAGGTTATTCTGATGTCGATTATTTATTGCTTGTTTAGTTGCACCGAGACCGAGGGCTAGTGGACCAGGCCCGTCGGACCTGTCTCGTGGAGCGCATTAGGTGAGTTACTATACTATATATATATGCTTAGGATGCATGATTTAGAAATGCATGTTTTATATTGATTAAAGATGCATAAATAATTTGATTATTTCTTAACTTTACATTAAGTATATTTTTGGTATATAATAAATTATATGCATGTTTTGTGAATAAAATATATTAAAATGTTTTAAATATGTTTCCAGCTTAATTTATAATTTGATTGAATTCATTTGATATATATATACTCGAAATATACCTGGTTTACGTTTGGTATATTTCCGGTATATATATGGATTATATTGTTGTTTTATTTAAATTCATGCATCATTTAATTGTGAATGAATGTTTTACATTATTAATGATGAAGGATATCAATAGAACGTGCTACCTAGTGGGCAGCACTAGGACCGAGTACGTACCGGTACGCCTATAGTATTTAGGCTATATTACTAACTATTTGTGGATATTGATTTGATTATGATTATCGATATGTGAGATGTGGTTTGTGGGTGTGATTGCTGGAGCTCGGTTGACCAAGTGTCTCGGGGCCAATCACACTGGCAGTTAGACTGCTGGAGCTCGGTTGACTTAGTGTCTCGGGGCCAGTCTACTGTCCAAATGGATTAAGTGGATATATTGGAATAAGTGAGCCTGTATGGCCAGAGTGTTGTTTAACACTATTTCTGAGGTTGCGATATTCTAGGGTTCTATGTGATCCTTCATAAAAGATGATTTTCAGATAAAATATATAAAATGATTTTTATTGCATCTGTGTGCAATTGCCTGTATATATACATATTATATATATACTGTTGACTGTATGCATTATCACTTAGTGTGTATGTATATATATTATAGTAATTCACTCAGTGAGGTCTGACTCCCCTCCGTTGACTATTTTTCAGGAGAGTCAACTTCTTCAGACCTCAGTAGCAGGTCGATACGCTGGATTTCTTCCGCCCTGGCTTCTTTATGTAAATTGTATACTTGAGTCTTATTTATTTTATCTAGACACTGCAGTAGTTATGAATTAAAGTATTGGATTTCATGTATTTTATTTAAAGAGATGTATTATATTGAAACTGGATTTGTATTAAAGATTATATCTATGTGATGAGATGTTGATTTAAATCCAGTTGATGTGAAATGATATTATGATATTTATGATTTCCATTTCCGCTGCATATAATATTATTATTGTTATTATGGCATGATTTATTTTATTTTTAGGCTTGCTACGGGTTCCGGATTCAAAAGAATTCCCGTTCCCTAGCGCCGGTCATGGCCCCTGTTTTGGGTCGTGACAGTGTGTGTATATATATATATATATATAATATATATATATATATATATATATATATATATATATATATAAGAATGCTTGATTGTTATGGTTTAGTTTGCATGTATATATAGTATAATAATTCACTCAGTGAGGTCTGACCCCCCTCAATTATTTTTTTCAAGAGATTCCGTATCGTCAGACCTTAGTTGTAGAGTTCCTCGCCAGTGTTCTTCAGCCCGGCTATTTTATGAAAATGTATATTCTGAACTTTGAATTGTATTCTAGAAACTGCAGTAGTTGTGTTAATATTTTTGGAAGTGTATTATTTTGTTTGGATATTAAATACTTTGAGAATTTGTATTTGAACATTGTACGAATATGTATTCATTTATAAAAGGATTTGGAGTATTTATTTTATATATTGATTCAGAAAAATTTTAATTTGGTCGTACTTTTATATAATTATTGCATGATTTTATTTTCTAAGGCTTACTACGGGTTCCGGATTCGAAAGAATTCCCGTTCCCTAGCGCCGGTCATGACTCCTAGTTTGGGTCGTGACACCAAAACAGGGGGTTATAACCGACGCTAGGGAATGAGAATTCTTTCAAATCCGAAACCCGTAGAAAGCCTTAAAAATAAAATAAAAGCATGCAATAATAATAAAATAACTAAAATATCTTGCAGTGAAAATTAAAATCTCATAAGTAACAATATAACTCATCCATCGATTTAATAACACAAGTCCATCTCATATATATAAAATCTTTTAATACAAATTCTCTGTTCAAACTTTTAAAATGTAAATCTCAAACATATATAATACATACAGCCTACAAAAACAACTACTGCAATGTCTAGAATACAAAATAAACTCAGGTAAGCAGTTTACACAATAAGGCCGGGGTGGAAGAAATCTGGCGTAAAGGTCTGCTACTGAGGTTTGAGGACGAAGACTCTCCTGAAACATGAATCAACGGAGGGGAGTCAGACCTCACTGAGTGAATTGTTATAATATATATACATGCATAACTAAATGACAAATGCACACATTCAATAGTATATATATAATAAATATATATACAGGCAAATACACACGGATGCAGCAAAATCATTTTATATAATATTGAACGTAATAACCGTTTGTGAAGGATCAAATAAAACCCTAAATGATCGCAACCTCAAACAGTGTTAGATAACACTCTATCCATACAGGCTTACTTATTCCAAATAAGTTCACTTGTTCCATTTAGACAATAGATTGGCCCCGAGACACTAAATCGACCGAGCTCCAGCGGTCTGACTGTCAGTATGATTTGCCCCGAGACACTTGGTCAACCGAGCTCTAGTAATCACACTCTTAAATCACATCTCACATCAATCCAATCAATATCCACAAATAGGTTAGTAATTTAACCTAAATTCTATCATTGTACTGGTACGTACTCAGTCCTAGTGTTGCCCACTAGGTAGAACATTCTATTGATATCCTTCATTTAAAAAAAAACCCATACAATCATAAAATAAATTATGCATGACCTTAATTAAAATAACAATATAAACCATATATATACTAGAAATATACCAAAAATAAACCAAGTATATTTCGAGTATATATATGTCAAACAAATTCAATTCAATTATAAAATAAACCAAAAATAAACCATATATATTCTTAAAAACATTTTAGGTATATGTCACGACCAAAAACAGGGGCCATGACCGGCGCTAGGGAACGGGAATTCTTTCGAATCCGGAACCCGTAGCAAGCCTAAAAATAAAATAAAATATGCAATAGTAATAGTTACAATATCAAATGCAGCGAAAATAAAAATCATAAATATAATAATAACATTTCCATCAACTGGATTTAATTTAAATCTCAACTCATCACATATATATAAAATCTTTTTAATACAATCCAGTTAAAATTCTTAAAATGCATCTCGCATAAATAAAATACATAATATCTCATAATTAATTTACAACTACTACAGTGTCTAGATTATAAAAATAAGACTCAAGTAAGCAGTTTACACAAAGAAGATGGGGCGAAAGAAATCCGACATACAGGCCTGCTACTGAGATCTGAAGATGTTGACTCTCCTGAAAAATTATCAACGGAGGGGAGTCAGACCTCACTGAGTGCATTACTATAATATATATACATACACACTAAATGACAATGCATACACTCAACAGTATATATCTAATATGTATATATACAGATAAATACACACAGATGCAATAAAATCATTTTATATATATTTTATTGAAAATCATCGTTTATGAAGGATCACATAGAACCCTAGAATATCGCAACCTCAAAAACAGTGTTAGACAACACTCTAGCCATATAGGCTCACTGAATCCAAATATATTCACTTAATCCATTTAGACAGTAGACTGGCCCCGAGACACTAAGTCAACCGAGCTCCAGCAGTCTGACTGCCAGTGTCATTGGCCCCGAGACACTTGGTCAACCGAGCTCCAACAATCACACCTCCAAACCATATCTCACACATATCAATAATCATACTCAATCAATATCCATAAATAGGTTAGTAATATAGCCTAAATACTATAGGCGTACCGGTACGTACTCGGTCCTAGTGCTGCCCACTAGGTAGCACGTTCTATTGATATCCTCCATCATTAATAATATAAAACATTCATTCACAAAAATAAATGATGCATGAAGTTCACTAAAATATCAACATAAACCATATATATACTAGAAATATACCAAAAGTAAACCAGGTATATTTCGAGTATATATACGTCAAATAAATCCAATTAAATCATAAATTAAGCTCAAAATATATTTAAAAACATTTTAAATATATTTTATTAACAAAACATGTATACAATTTATTATATACCAAAAATAAACCAAAATAAACTAAATATAAACTTAAGAAATAATCAAATTATTTATGCATATTTAATCAACATAAAACATGTATTTCTAAATCATGCATCCTAAGCATATATATATATATAGTATAGTAACTCACCCTAGTGCGCTCCACGAGACGGGTCCGACGAGCCTGGTCCACTAGCCCTCGGTCTCGGTGTAACTAAACAAGCAATAAATAATAGACATCAGAATAAACCTAATAGAAATCCTAAAATTCGATCTAGAGTATTAAACACAGTATCGATATCAGGGTTCGATCGGATATCACGTTTTACGAGAATTCTACCGAAAATTCGGCAGAACCTCCCCTGTAAAATGGACATCTCTCTACTCAAAAGAGTAGAGCCGACCCTGCAAGGAAATACACTTCGAAAAACAAACACCACATCTCATTCACAACCCCTCGGTCGGACTCCAGACTACAATCTACCGACCGGGGTCCACAAACACAGAACAATTCTGATAATACCAAAAATACCCTTAAAACCTAAAAATACATTTTATAAGTAGAAATTACATAATTAACCTTTAAACACAGTAAAAACCGATAAAAACTCGTTTTATTAGTAAAACCGTATATTATATATATAATTGAAAATAATTCACGAAAAATAGTTTTAATTAGTTAAAAATACCAAATAATTTGTAGAAATCATTTTTATACCTTAAATAACTATTAAAACCAATTAAATTACATTTTTAGCCAAATTAGGGTAAAATTACCAAAATACCCCAATATATATAAATATTACTAAAATTACTTCAAAAATTCACCAAAAATTATACAATTATCCAAAATTAATTTTCTCAACATATTTATCAATAATATTAATAATTAAACTCAATTAATCAATTAAATTCAATTAAAAACATAATTAACCCTAATTTCCCAAATTACATAAACTTCAATAATTCAAAATAAATACTTAGAAATTCATAAAAATTCCAAATAAATTCATATAATTCATTTAAACACCTAATTTAACCATAAAACCCAATTTCATAATTTATTTAATTAATTTACGAAAATTAGAAAATAATATTAAAATATTCAAAAATACCCAAAAATCCAAACAATCTCCAAAAATTCTAAAAAAATTCATAAATGTAGATTAAGCTACTAGGATCAACATTTGTAAAGGGATTTTTCATGAATCAATCAATTCGAAGCTCAAAAAAATTGAAAACCCTAATATGGCTGAAATTGAAAAATCGAAACCTAAGCAAATCAAGACCATTTCAGCTCAAACCAAAGCTAGAATCACACTCACCGGAGCTCAAGGAGAAGAAAGAGACTAGCGGTGTTGAAAATGGTGGCCGGAATCGTCGTGATCGACGGTGAAGAAGAATTCGGCTTCTTCGGCCAAAATCGACCTCCAGACGCCGGAATCCGCTGCTACAGGCGGCGAGAAAGGCTGGAGAAGGTGGTGGCACATCGGACAACACACCAACGGTGAGGAATCGACAGTTACAGCAACCGGATGGCGAGGGAAACGGTCGGGGAAGAAGGAGATAGTCGGGGGGGCAAAATGGTAATTTTCCAAAAGTTTTGATTTTTGATGTATTATATGTATATATATATACTTTATACTATATATTAAAATAATATTAAAGTACACACATTAAATATACATCACACACATAAAATTTAATATTTTAATAATTTATACTAAATAAAAATAATTAAATAACAATAAAACTAATAAATAATTAATAAAATATTAGGGTAATACTAAACCCTAATTAAATAAATAATTATATGTATACACGGCGTTTAATATTTTAAAATATGTATGAGTTCATGCAAGTCCGAAAATATATTTAATATAATTAATAATAAATTATTTACGTGAAAATTTCCCCGAAAATGCAAGTCCCGAGAAAATTTTACGTAAAGCACTGTAAATAATACACAATAATAAAAATAGGTTTTAAATATATACCAACTCGTGAAAATATCGTAATATATATTCAAAAATTATTAACACTGCATATCCCAGTACAGTGTAAAAATATTTAAAAACATGAGATATTACAGTATAAATCAAGAATAATACATGCATTTAATTTGAAATATACCAAAAATATACTAAAATATACCTAAAACATACTTAAGCATTTATTAAATCATTTATGCATAATTCATAAAATTTAAACATACATTTCTAAAAACATGCATCCTAATACACGTATATATAAAATAACAACTCACAGTTGTGCGCTCCATGAAACAGGTTCGACGGGCCTGGTCCACCAGGCCTCGGTCTCAGCGCAACTAAACAAATAAAATATTAACACGAAATTAGAATAAATCTAACTTAATTTCTAGAAACTTGATCTAGAATTCTAGACACAGACAAGGAATAGGAATTTGACCGAATGTCACATTTTACGAGAATTCTATCAAAAATTCGACAAAACCTCCCCTGTAAAACGGACATCTCTCTACTCAGAAAGTAGAGCCGGTCCTGTAAGAAAACACACTTCGAGTATATACAGTCACACAACCCCTCGGTCGAACTCCCAAACTATGATTCTATCAACCGAGGTTCACAATTCACGAGATATACACAGAACACATGAAAATTCCAAAAATACCCTTTATATATCAACATATAGCAATTTAGGTATTTAAACACTAAAAATAATTATTTTACCGATAATTACATAAAAACCCTAATTTTAATAAAATATTATTAAAAATCCATAATTCTCAATAAATTCAAAAATATTAACCAAAATTCATCTTATAAATTCAAATTACATAATTAGCCCAAAAACATGTTAAAAATCAATAAAAACTCATTTATTTACAAAAATACTATATTATACATAATTTGAAAATAATTTTTGAAAAATAGTTTTAATTAGCTAAAAATAGTAAATAATTTGTAAAAATCATTTTTATACCTCAAATAATTATTAAAACCAATTTCACTTAATTTTCAACCAATTTATTATCAAATTACCAAAATACCCCTAATATATATAAATTCACATAATATACAACAATTATTCAAAAATTCACTAAAAATTATACAATTACTCAAAAATTAATTTCTCAACATATAATTCAATAAAATCAATAATTATACTCAATTAACCCATTAATTTTAACAAAATACTCATTTAACCTAATTTTCCAAAATTCACCTAAACTAAATAAAATTATAATAATTACACAAAAATTACAAATTAAATTCCAAAACTAATTTCAACCTTTATAAACACCATAAATCACAATTTCACAAATTATTTAATTAATTTATGAAAATTAGAAAATATTAATAAAATAATAAAAAATTAACAAAAATCAAAATAAATTCCAAAAATTCTACAAAAATTACAAGATATAGATTGAGCTACTAAGAGCAATTTTTGTAAAGGAAGTAAGCTTGAATCATCAAGATTGGAGTTCAAAAAATTAAAGAAACAAAATATGGCCGAATTGGAAAAATTGCTCACCATCAAAATCTACACCAAAACAAGTGAAACCAAGCTTAGAAATGCACTCACCGGAGCTCAAGGAAGAGAATGAGACTGGCAGTGTCCAATTTGTTGGCCGAAATCATGGTGAACGGTGGTGAAGTCAAATTTCAGTTTCTCGGCCAAAATCAAGCCAAACGGCACCCGAGAAGAAGGTGGCAGGCGGTGGAGTAGGCTGGAAATGGTGGTGGCACGCCAGGAAGCACAGTGACGGTGAGGGAACGGGATTTGCAGCGGTGAGAGGAGGGTGGTGAGGGCGTCGGGCGAGAGGTAGGGGGTAAGGGCAATTTCTGTAATTTTGATAACTTATATATATATATATATATATCATATGATAATAAAAATCAAAACTATATAATATATACATAATTAAATAATAATAAACCCTAAAAAAATGTTATAATATATATATATATATGCATGTATATGTATATATATTAATATGAAAATATAATCATGTATGGAATCATGCAATTTAATAAAATAGACTAACGTAAATAAATAAATATTTATTTAGGTTTTATTTCCCAAAAATATAATTCTAAGGAAAATTTTACATAGGAAACTTAAAATAATTAAAAATAACATTAATAATTATCAAACTAATTAAATAGTCAAATATATTTATTAAAATTATTAACACTGTATATCTCGATGCAGTTTAAAAATATTTAAATATCGGGTTATTACACCGACGCTAGGGAATGGGAATTCTTTCAAATCTGGAACCCGTAACAAGCCTTAAAAGAATAAAAGCATGCAATAAATAAATAAAATACATCAGAATTAAAATCTTAAATCAATATAAAAATAAATACTTATGTGATATCATAAAGTAAAATATTTCATACAATATTCAGAGAAAGGTGTCTAATATTAAAAATCATTCTACAGATACAAAATACAACTACTACTGCGGTTTTGTAGAACACAATAAAAGTCAAATAAATAATTTACATAGACTAGACGAAGCTGAAGAAGTCCAATGGATGGGCTTACTACTGAGGTCTGAGGAAGAAGAATCTCCTGAAAAATCAACAACAGAGGGGAGTCAGACCTCATTGAGTGAATTATTATATTATATATACATGCACCTCCTAATGTCATATGCAATCAATCATCAATATATATAATAAATATATACAAGCATTTCACACAGATGCTAAAATCACTTTATATATAATAAATGCTGGAAAAACATATATTTTAGTGAATGATCAAATAGAGACCTAATTATATGCAACCTCAATCAATAATACCTCTCTAGCAATACAGGCTCACTTAATTCCAAATTAATTCTCTTATTCCATATTGGACAGTAGATTGGCCCCGAGACATTAAGTCAACCGAGCTCCAGCAATCTCACTATTAATGTGATTGGCCCCGAGACACTAGGTCGACCGAGCTCTAACAACTACACTATTCAATCATATCAATCTCAAAATAATTAATCAAATCATAGTCACCTCAAGTGATTCATAACTCAACCTTAAATCTATCGCATCAGTACGTACACGGTCCTAGTGCTGCCCACTAGGTAGCACATTCTATTGATATCCTTCAAATAAAATTCAATATACATATGGAAAAATAAATAATGTAGATTTAAACATAACAACATTCATAGTAATGAAATAAACCATATATATACTAGAAATATGCCTAAAATATACTAAGTATATTTCAAGTATATATATGCTAAATAAATTCAAAATCAACCATAAATATACCGAATGTAAACAAAAAATATATTAAGTGTATTTTGAAAATATATCATGCATTTAGAGTGAAATATACCAAAAAGATACTAAAAATATACCTAACATATACTAAAACATTTAATAAAACAATTCATGTATAAATACACATTAAAAACATGAATATTCTAAATCATGCATCCTATATGTGATGTATATATAAGATAAGAACTCACAATGCTGCACTCCACGAGACTGGTTTGACTGGTTCGGTCCAATAGATCTCGGTCTCAGTGTAACTAAAAAATGAAATAATAGTAACAATCAGAATAAATCTAACTTATACTTCTAAAGAGACTCGAATTAGGATTACGAAACTCAAACAAAATATGGGAACTCAAGATCGACCCGATATCACGTTTTACGAAAATTCGGTAGAACCTTCTCTGTAAAACGGATATCTCTCTACTAAAAAGTAGAGTCGACCCTGCAAGAAAAATACACTTCTAACATAGAACACTCAACACCTCCGGTTGGGACCCTGAACTACACAATTCTCAACCGAGGTTCACAAATTCACCAAAAATACATTTAATATAATAAATATATTAAAAATCAATAAATATCATAAATATCATCAAAATATAATATATTTAAACAATAAAACACTAAATACCACTATTTTCATAATAATTAAATAAAAATCCCAAATAATAATATAATATTAATAAAATCCAATTTTTCAATAATTACACAATTAAAATTTAAAATTTGTAATATCCCGTGTTTTTAAAAAAAAAAAATATTTTTACACTGTACCGGGATATACAGTGTCAATAATTTTCATGCATTATACGATATTTTTATGAGTTAATATGTATTTTAAACCTATTTTAATTACTGTGTCTTATATACAGTGTTTTACGTAAAATTTTCCCGGGACTTTCATTTTCGGGGAAATTTCCACGTAAACAAGGTATTATTAATTATTTTAAATGTATTTACGGGTTTGCATGAACTCATACATATTTTTAAATTATTAAATAAAGCCTGTGTGTGTATATTTATTTAATTAGGGTTTATTATTACCCTAATATTTTATTATTTATTTATTATTATTTGATTATTTTATTTATTATTAAATTATTAAAATTTATTATTTTATTATTAATTATTTTAATTTATTTTATTTTTTTTCTTTTTTTTTTCTTTTCCTTTTTCTTTCTTTTTCTTTTCTTTCTCTTTCCTTTTTCTTTCTTTTTCTTTTTCTTCTTCTTCTTCTTTCTCTCCCCGCGGACGCCGACCACCATTTTTCTCACCGCCGTTTCTCCCTCCTCCGGCCACCATTTTCGACACCGCCGGTCTCTATCTTCTCCTTGAGCTCCGGTGAGTGTTATTCTAGCTTTGGTTTGAGCTAAAATGGTCTAGAATTGCTTAGGTTTCGATTGGAAAATTTCGGCCTCTTTGGGTTTTCGATTTTTTTGAGCTTCGATTTGGATGATTCATGGAAAATTCCTTCACAAATGTTGTTCCTGGTAGCTTAATCTTCATGTATGAATTTTTACAGAATTTTTGGAGATTGTTTGGATTTTTGGGTATTTTTGAATATTTTAATATTATTTTCTAATTTTCGGAAATTAATTATTTAAATTATGAAATTGGAGTTTATGGTTGAATTAGGTGTTGAAATGAATTATAGGAATTTATTTGGAATTTTTATGAATTTCTAAGTATTTATTTTTAATTATTGAAGTTTATGTGATTTTGTAAAATTAAGTTAATTGTGTTTTAAATTGAATTTAATTGGTTAATTGAGTTAAATTATTGATATTATTGATAAATATGTTGAGAAAATTAATTTTGGATAATTGTATGATTTTTGGTGAATTTTTGAAGTAATTTAGGTATATATATATATATATAAGGGGTATTTTGGTAATTTTACCCTAAATTGTCTAAAAATGTAATTTAATTGGTTTTAATATTTATTTAAGGTATAAAAATGATTTCTACAAAATATTTGGTATTTTTAACTAATTAAAACTATTTTCCGGGAATTATTTTCAATTATATATATAATATACGGTTTTTCTAATAAAATGAGTTTTAATCGATTTTTACAGTGTTTCAAGATTTATTATGTAATTTCTACGTATGAAATGTATTTTTATGATTTAAGGATATTTTTGGTATATTTGAATATATATTCTGTGTTTGTGGACCCCGG